>CM055121.1:201751255-202351255 GCA_029206835.1 Rana muscosa | reverse complement strand
AGCTGAAAAACAACATAGTTTTGTGTATGTTGGCTAAAAAAGTTCTGCCTTCTGTATGCAGAACAAGTTCAACGCTCAACGCCCTTCAGACAAAAATCCACGGATTTGTCCGATGGAAGTCAGATCGTGTGTAAGAGGTTTTAGTCAACCCAGTACTGAGATTTACACAGCTATGCCACACAGTACACCCTCGTTTGGCAAGGCAAGAGACCTGTTTTTATCTTGCTGCAGTTTATAAAACACTTAAGCCCTGTACACACGATCGGTTTTACCAATGAAAGCAGTCCGATGGACTTTTCTCATCGGACAAACCGATCGTGTATGGGCCCCATCGGTCTTTTTTCCATCGGTGTTAAAAAATAGAACATGTTTTAAATTTATCCGATGGAAAAAAAAACAATAGCAAATTTCTATCGTCTGTGGGGAACTCCATCGGATAAAAAACCCACGCATGCTCAGAATCAAGTCGACGCATGCTCAGAAGCATAGAACTTCATTTTTCTTGGCTCGTCGGAGTGTTTTACATCACGGCGTTTGGGACGATCGTTTTTTTGACCGACGGTGTGTAGGCAAGACTAATGGAAGTCAGCTTCATCGGATTTCCGATGGAAAAATCCATCGGTTTAAAATCCATAGGAAATCCGATCGTGTGTACAGGGCTTTACAGGTCTTCTTCCATCCCCCAACCTGTGATTGGACAGTAAAAATAGGATTTTTATAACAGCTTACCTGTAAAATCCTTTTCTTGGAGTACATCACGGGACACAGAGCGACATAGTCATTACTATGTGGGTTATATAGATACCTTCAGGTGCTGGCACTGGCAACTTCCAAAACCGGAAGTACCCTCCCCTATATAAGCCCCTCCCATCCGGGAGTACCTCAGTTTTGTAGCAAAGCAATAAGTGTCCCCAAAAGAGGGGTGGGAGCTCTGTGTGCCGTGATGTACTCCAAGAAAAGGATTTTACAGGTAAGCTGTTATAAAAATCCTATTTTCTTTCTCGTACATCACGGGACACAGAGCGACATAGTCATTACTATGTGGGACGTCCCAAAGCAATGCCAAATGAGAGGGGGGGATACACCATGCATAAGCTGGGCGCCATCAGACATGAGGATCTTTTGCGGCCTGCAACACACTGCGCCCAAAGGCGACATCCTCCTGACTTCTAACGTCCACCTGGTAGAACCTAGTAAACGTGTGTACTGAAGACCATGTTGCGGCTAGGGATGAGCTTCGTGTTCGAGTCGAACATACGTTCGACTCGAACATCGGCTGTTCGATCGTTCGACGAAGATCGAACGATTTGGGCCGTTCGCGCCAAATTCGAGTGACGCGAACGGCCCACAATGCACTACGCCATCGCAGTGTCATCCAGGCGCTGTGATTGGCCAAGCATGCACTGTGACCCTGCATGCTTGGCCAATCATAGCGCCGGCAGCGAGGAGAGCAATGATTGGCCACAGGCAGGATGCCTGTGGCCAATTATTGCTGATGGGGTTTAGTACACGCCCCACACTATAAAAGGCCGCCAGCGCGGTGGCCTTGTGTAGTGTGTTCTGGAGCAGGGAAAGAGAAGCATAGGTAGGGACAGTGTCATTATTTTTCCTTTACTATTCCTGGATTCCTTGTGTTTAGGGACAAATAAGGATAGGTAGGGAGAGTGTCAGTGACAGTGTGCTATTCTGTGCTAATCCTTGTTTGTAGGGACAGAGAGGTACAGTGAGGGAAAGTGTCAGTGTGCTATTCTGTTCTAAAACTATTTTGCTGAACCATATTTTCAATCCTTGAGTTTAGGGACAGAGAGGTACAGTGAGGGAAAGTGTCAGTGTGCTATTCTGTTCTAAAACTATTTTGCTGAACCATATTTTCAATCCTTGAGTTGAGGGACAGAGAGGTACAGTGAGTGAAACTGACAGTGTGCTATTCTGTTCTAAACCAATTTTGCTGTTCCATATTTTCAATCCTTGAGTTGGGGGACAGAGAGGTACAGTGAGTGAAACTGACAGTGTGCTATTCTGTTCTAAACCAATTTTGCTGTTCCATATTTTCAATCCTTGAGTTTAGGGACAGAGAAGGACACTCGTAGAAATTATCAGTGTGCTATTCTGTGCTAAATCTTGTTTGTAGGGAGGGACAGAGTAGGACAGTGAGGGAAAGTGTCAGTGTGCTATTCTGTTCTAAAACTATTTTGCTGAACCATATTTTCCAACCTTGAGTTGAGGGACAGAGAGGTACAGTGAGTGAAACTGACAGTGTGCTATTCTGTTCTAAACCAATTTTGCTGTTCCATATTTTCAATCCTTGAGTTGAGGGACAGAGAGGTACAGTGAGTGAAACTGACAGTGTGCTATTCTGTTCTAAACCAATTTTGCTGTTCCATATTTTCAATCCTTGAGTTGAGGGACAGAGAGGTACAGTGAGTGAAACTGACAGTGTGCTATTCTGTTCTAAACCAATTTTGCTGTTCCATATTTTCAATCCTTGAGCTTAGGGACAGAGAAGGACACTCGTAGAAATTATCAGTGTGCTATTCTGTGCTAAATCTTGTTTGTAGGGAGGGACAGAGTAGGACAGTGAGGGAAAGTGTCAGTGTGCTATTCTGTTCTAAAACTATTTTGCTGAACCATATTTTCAATCCTTGAGTTGAGGGACAGAGAGGTACAGTGAGTGAAACTGACAGTGTGCTATTCTGTTCTAAACCAATTTTGCTGTTCCATATTTTCAATCCTTGAGTTGAGGGACAGAGAGGTACAGTGAGTGAAACTGACAGTGTGCTATTCTGTTCTAAACCAATTTTGCTGTTCCATATTTTCAATCCTTGAGTTGAGGGACAGAGAGGTACAGTGAGTGAAACTGACAGTGTGCTATTCTGTTCTAAACCAATTTTGCTGTTCCATATTTTCAATCCTTGAGTTTAGGGACAGAGAAGGACACTCGTAGAAATTATCAGTGTGCTATTCTGTGCTAAATCTTGTTTGTAGGGAGGGACAGAGTAGGACAGTGAGGGAAAGTGTCAGTGTGCTATTCTGTTCTAAAACTTTTTTGCTGAACCATATTTTCAATCCTTGTGTTTAGGGACAGAGAAGGATAGGCAGGGGACAGTGTCAGTGTCATTGTTGCTAAGCCTCCTGCACAATATACACCTGAAGGTAGCCCTTATTGCTGTTTTTCCCATCTCCCTGCAGGCCATCCATTAAAATGTCTGGAAGGCAACCAAGGAGAGGCAGACAGTCAGGAGGCAAAAAAAGAGGGCAAGCAGGCTCTGTGTCTGGGGGCAACAGTGCTGGTCGTGTACGCGGTGCATTGTCATCAGCACATGGCCATGGGACACGCTTGTCCTTGTTTTCGGCAGCTGGACATGTTGAGCCACATCATGCCGAAGACTTGGTAGAGTGGATGACCAAGCCCACCTCATCCACCTCATCCTCTCTCACCCAGGCTCAGGGTACTGGCAAAGCAGCTGCCAAAGCATCCTCTTCTCTGGTATCATTATCTTCATTAGTCAATCCTTCCCTAGACCCACCATGCCCTCCTCCTGAGGAGTCCCCCGAACTGTTTGAGCACAGTGTTGGGTACATGCTCCAGGAGGATGCCCAGCGTTTGAAAGGATCTGATGATGATACCCAGCTAGAGGAAGGCAGCAGCGTGAGAGCAGAGAGAGGGGATGCTCAAGAAGGACACCAATCTGGCAGTCATGTTCCAGCAGCTGCAGCATACTGCCAGATTGGCTCCAGTGATGAGGAGGGAGGGGATGATGAGGTCACTGACTCCACGTGGGTGCCTAATAGGAGAGAGGAGGAGGAGGAGGATGAGGAGGAGGCACATCTCCAACGAGGCAGGATGCCCTTGAGTGGCCAGTGTATGGGCAGCACACCGACGGAATCACACCGCAGAGCTCCGCCTGTGCAGGGCGCTGCCTCTGCCCGTCATTCAAAAAGTTCTTTGGTGTGGGCCTTTTTTGAGGCGAGTGCATCAGATCGCACAGCTGCTGTTTGCAACATATGCCTCAAGCGTATATCGCGTGGCCAAAACATCAGCCGCTTGGGCACCACATGCTTGATCAGACATATGTTGACCTGCCATGCAGCTCGTTGGCAAGCCTACCTTAAAGACCCACACCAAAGAACAAAGCTGACCTCTTCTTGCACCGCATCAGCTGGGATCTCCAACCCCACTATACCTTCACTCCTCTCTGAAACCTGCTCTGAGAGGAATGAAGGTGTAGAATTAGGTGTGTCACAGGCAAGTACTTGCGGGCACTCTGCTAGCAGTACACCAACGTCCGATTCTAGCAGGCAAATTTCCCTGCCCCAGCTGCTGGACCGTCGAAAGAAGTTCACTCCCAGCCATCCACATGCCCAGCGGTTGAATGCTAGCTTGGCTAAATTGCTAGCGCTTCAACTGCTGCCTTTTCAGTTGGTAGACTCGGCCCCCTTCCGTGAGTTTGTGCAATGTGCGGCTCCTCAGTGGCAGGTTCCCAAACGACACTTTTTCGCACGGAAGGCTATTCCGGCTGTCTACAGGCATGTGGAAGGCAATGTCTTGGCCTCGCTGGACAGGGCGGTCAGCGGTAAGGTGCATATTACCGCTGACTCATGGTCCAGCAGGCATGGACAGGGACGTTACCTTTCTTTCACGGCCCATTGGGTCACTCTTTTGGCAGCTGGGAAGGATGCAGGACAAGGTGCAGTAGTGTTGGAGGTTGTTCCACCGCCACGCCTCCAAAATGCTACTACTGGTTGTGACACACCTCTCTCCTCCACCCCCTCCTCTTCTTCTTCCTCCATGGCCTCTTCCTGTGGTTTGTCCTCGGAACCAGCGGTGCTCCGTAGGCGTTCAAGGGGCTACGCAAGTACGCAGGCAAAAAGATGCCATGCCGTGCTTGCGCTGGTGTGTTTGGGGGACAGGAGCCACACTGGGGCAGAGGTCCTGTCTGCTCTGCAGGGGCAGGCCGAGAGGTGGTTGACGCCACGCCAGCTTAAGCCAGGAAT
Source organism: Rana muscosa (assembly GCA_029206835.1). Taxonomy (NCBI): domain Eukaryota; kingdom Metazoa; phylum Chordata; class Amphibia; order Anura; family Ranidae; genus Rana; species Rana muscosa. Next base: position 202,346,260 of record CM055121.1, on the reverse strand, counting down.
GGTGGTTTGCGACAATGGCACCAACCTCCTCTCCGCCCTCCGACAGGGACAACTGACCCATGTGCCCTGTATGGCTCACGTCCTTAACCTGGTGGTGCAGCGGTTCTTGGGCAGGTACCCGGGCTTACAGGATGTCCTGAGGCAGGCCAGGAAAGTCTGTGTGCATTTCCGCAGATCTTATAATGCCAGTGCTCGCCTGGCTGAGCTTCAAAAGGAGTTGAACCTGCCTAAGAACCGCCTTATATGTGACATGCCCACCAGGTGGAACTCAACGTTGGCCATGCTGCAGCGGCTGCACACGCAGCAGAGGGCCATCAATGAGTACCTGTGCGACTACGGCACCAGGACAGGGTCAGGGGAGCTCGGGTTTTTTTCACCACGCCAGTGGGGCATGATCAGGGATGCATGCACTGTCCTGGCACCATTTGAGGAGGCCACGAGGATGGTGAGCAGTGACAGTGCATGCATCAGTGACACTGTACCTCTTGTCCACCTGTTGGAGCACACGCTGCGTGGAATAATGGACAGGGCACTTGAGGCAGAACAGAGGCAGGAAGAGGAGGACTTCCTTGCCTCTCAAGGCCCCCTTTACCCAGACAGTGTTCCTTCTGTCCCACCCATCGCACAGGAAGAGGAGGAGGAGGAGGAGGAGGAGGAGGAGGATTGTGTCAGCATGGAGGTGGAGGCTGGCACTCAGCATCATCAGCAGCAGTCTTTTAGGGATGATTTACAGTCCCAAGAAACCAGTGGACTTGTACGTGGCTGGGAGGAGGTGGCTGCGGATCATGTCGTCCTTAGTGACCCAGAGGACTCCGGACGGAATGCCTCAGCTAACCTACGCTGCATGGCCTCCCTGATCCTGCAAAGTCTGCGGAAGGATCCTCGTATTCTTCGGATCAAGGAGAGGGACCATTACTGGCTGGCCACTCTCCTTGATCCACGGTACAAGGGTAAGGTTGCGGACCTTATCGTACCGTCGCAGAGGGAGCAGAGGATGAGACAACTCCGGGAGGCCTTGCAGAAAGGTCTGTGCAACGCGTTCCCAGAGACTGGGAGGTTACAAACTCCTGGTCCTGGACAACGAGTTGCTGAGGCTTCGGGCAGTCAAAGAAGGAGCGGTGGGGAAGGTGGCCGTCTGACCGATGCGTTCAGACAATTCTTTAGTCCGCAGCCCCAAAGTATGATCGGTTCCAGCAACCATCGCCAGCGTCTGATATACATGGTCCAGGAATACCTAGGGGCAAGGTCAGACTTGGACACCTTCCCCACCGAAAATCCTCTGGCTTACTGGGTCTTGAGGATGGATCACTGGCCAGAGCTTGCACAGTATGCAATTGAGCTACTGGCCTGTCCTGCATCCAGCGTTCTTTCAGAACGCACATTCAGTGCTGCTGGAGGATTTGTCACAGATCACAGGGTGCGCCTGTCCACCGACTCGGTTGATCGACTGACTTTCATCAAGATGAACCAGTCTTGGATCACCACCAGCTACCACACACCAGATACTGATATAACAGACTAATTGATTTTAAAATGTCACATCCCTTCAAGACTGATGCTGATGCTGAGTGCCTGTGCTGTTATGTTGACTGGCTATCCTCCTCCTCCTCCTCAATGATACGATTAACGATGATAGCTTGGAAGATCATTTTGGTTTATGGGTGACGCCACCAGTGGCTAAGGCCCAATTTTTCAGCCCCTGTTTAACAGGGGCGTGTAATTAAAATTTTTGATGCAATACTTTGCAACAGGCCTCATTGCTGTGCTCCAAGTACAGTATCTGTGAGGGGTTGCAGTGTTGTGCCACCAGTGCCTAAGGCCCAATTTTTCAGCCCCTGTTCAACAGGGGCATGCAATTATAATTATTGATCTAATAATTCACAGCAGGGCCCATTGCTGCGCCCACCAAGAGTAACTGTCAGGCCTTACAGTGTTGTGGCACCAGCACCACCATCACCACCACCACCACCACCAAAGGCCCAATTTTTCAGCCCCTGTTCAACAGGGGCATGCAATTATAATTATTGATCTAATAATTCACAGCAGGGCCCATTTCTGCACCCACCAAGAGTAACTGTCAGGCCTTACAGTGTTGTGGCACCAGCACCACCATCACCACCACCACCACCACCAAAGGCCCAATTTTTCAACCCCTGTTCAACAGGGGCATGCAATTATAATTATTGATCTAATAATTCACAGCAGGGACCATTGCTGCGCCCACCAAGAGTAACTGTCAGGCCTTACAGTGTTGTGGCACCAGCACCACCATCAAAGGCCCAATTTTTACTACCACTGATCAACAATTATATGTTATTACAATTCCTGATATTATACTTGACAGCAGGGCGTTCCAGCACCCACCAAGAATAACTGTGAGTGCTTTCAGTGTTGTGCCAACACCAACACCTAAGGGGCCAATTTCTGCAGAGTATATACGGAAGGTCCCTACTTTCAAACATCCAACTTACAAACTACTACTACTTGAAAACGGAAGAAGACAACAGGAAGTGAGAGGAAATCTACCCCTTGGAAGGAAAATTATCTCCTGTAAGAATTAATATGGGAGAAAGGTGTCTCCTCTCTACTGATGCTTTATCACCAATCCTTGCTTCAATAAAAACACCACATTTCAAAAACAGTTGTCATTGGGACGCAAAGTGAGGTGAAATGTTCTGAACAGGGGCACAGACAGCAAAAAAAATGTGACAGGGGTGATAACCGTTCCATATGTTTTACAAAAAGCTAAAAAAAAGGAATTTGCCATGGAGCTCCACTTAAACAATGCAGCTGTTCAAAATTATAAACAGATTCTACATAAGAACAAACCTACAGTCCCTGTCTTGTATGCACCGCCTGTATACGGCTGTTTAGAGTATATAGGTCCTTTTTTATTTTGTGTGCGGGGTTCCCCTTAATATCCATACAAGACCCAAAGGGGCTGGTCATGGGCTGGGGTAGGGGGGGGGGGGTTGATGGGGTAGCTATGCCATTTTTCCTAAAGATTTTCATCCATATTACCGGGACCAGACATTGCATTAAAGCCGCAAGCAGTTTTAAATGACTTTTTTCACTTTAGAAATGTTATTTTGTGCAGGGACAGTTCTAAACACGGGAAACACGTGGCACTTCACAGGCATACTTTAGACACCCCCCAGGTACAATATTTAAAGGAATATTTGACTTTTTTTTTTTCACTTTATGCATCATTAAAATGACTTCTCCCGGAAAACGTCCGTTTTTAAAAATTCTTTTTGCATTGATACATGTCCCCTGGTGCAGAAGCTGGGTTTCCAAACTCTGTTTCGGACAATAACATGGATAATAGTTGTTATAATTAGCACTTTAGAATCCGAACGTTCGCATCCATTGTATTTAATAGGGTTCTAATGTTCGTGCGAACTTTCGGTCCGTTCGCGGGTTCTGGTGCGAACCGAACCCGGGGGTGTTCGGCTCATCACTAGTTGCGGCCTTACAGATCTGAGCCAGGGAGGCCTGGTGATGCACTGCCCATGAAGTTCCAACTGCTCTCGTGGAGTGCGCCCTAACTTTGAACGGAGGCGGTCTCCTTCTCAAGCCATAGGCTTGCATTATGACCTGTCGAATCCACTTGGCTAAAGTAGATTTTGACGCTGCCTGACCCTTTCTGGGGCCTTCCGGCAGAATAAACAAAGTATCCGTTCTGCGAATCTGAGCAGTGGCTTTTAGATAAGCTTTAACTGCTCTTACTACATCCAAAGAATGCAATAACTTTTCCTCTACCGAACTAGGTTTGGGGAAAAAGGAAGGAAGAACCACATCTTGGTTCAAATGAAACCTCGATACCACCTTAGGAAGAAAAGCTGGATGAGGACGTAACACTACTCTGTCCTTATGGATAACCAGATATGGCTCTTTACAGGACATAGCTGCTAATTCCGACACTCTTTTAGCCGAACAAATGGCTACTAGAAAAATCAATTTCCTGGTGAGAAGAACCACGGAAAAATGCTGTAATGGTTCAAATGGTTGTTTCTGTAGAACCGACAGAACCAGGTTTAAGTCCCATGGACATATGGGAATATTAACCGGAGGGCTAATACGCATCACTCCTTGTATAAAAGCTTTGACTAGTGAATGCGAAGCCAAGGGCCTTTGAAAAAATATTGACAAGGCCGAAATCTGACCCTTGATAGTACTCAAGGCAAGCTTCCTATCTACAGCCCACTGTAGGAAGTCCAGAATCCTACCTATTACGTACTTACATGGATGCCATTTCTTGGCCTCACACCAGGCGATGTACGCCTTCCAGATTCTATAGTAGATCTGCCTGGATACCGGCTTCCTGGCATTGATCATGGTAGATACCACAGGATTAGAGAGACCTCTCTTTTTTAGAATGTGGGCTTCAATAGCCAGGCCGTCAAACCTAGGGCTGGTAAGGAAGGGTGGTATATCGGTCCTTGCGAAAGCAGGTCCGGACGATGTGGGAGGGTCCAAGGACTCCCCACAGACATTTTTACAATCTCCGCGTACCATGCTCTTCGGGGCCACGCTGGAGCCACCAGAATCACTGGTTTCTTTTCTACCCTGATTCTGCGGAGTAATCGAGGTAACAATTGTGGCGGTGGAAATGCATATATCAGCTTGAACTGATCCCAAGGGAACACTAGGGCATCCGAGCCGCAAGCTAGGGGATCCCTTGTCCGAGAGATAAACCTGTCCACCTTTGCGTTGAATCTGGATGCTAGCAGATCTACATCCGGTGTTCCCCACCACTGACATATTGTCCGGAAAACCTCGGGGTGAAGGGACCATTCCCCTGGGCATAATTGTTGGCGACTTAGAAAGTCCGCCTTCCAATTCTCCACTCCTGGAATGAATACCGCGGATATGGCTGGGACATATCTTTCTGCCCATTTCAGGATGTAATTTACTTCCCTCTGGGCTGCACGACTCCTGGTGCCACCCTGATGATTGATATATGCCACTACCGTGGCATTGTCTGATTGAATTCTGACAGGGGACCCTTGGAGTTTGGATGTCCATGCTCCTAGGGCATACCGGGCTGCTCGTATCTCTAAGAGATTGATGGGCAGGGCCTTTTCTGCATCCGACCATCTGCCCTGGAGAGACCATTGCTCCCGTACTGCTCCCCAGCCTATAAGGCTGGCATCTGTAGTGACCACCTTCCAAGAAATCGGACTGAAGGATTTTCCTTTTTCCAGATTCTGGGGAACCAACCACCAACGGAGGCTCTTGCGAACGGAAGGGGACAAGGACATTGGTAAGTCTAGGGCCTGAACTTTTTTGTTCCAGGCTGACAGTATGGCCCTTTGCAAATTCCTTGAATGGAATTGACCGTAGGGTACTGCTTCGAAGGATGCCACCATTTTTCCCAGCAGCCTCATGCACAGGCGTATGGACGGGTGTCTTTTTGTATCCACTAGGTGGATCAAATCTCTCAAAGACGACACCTTTTCTTGAGGCAAGAAAAATTTTCTCTGGTCTGAATCCAGCCTTAGCCCCAAGTATTCCAGACTTTTGACTGGTTTTAGGGCTGACTTGTCTCGGTTGATAATCCAACCGTGAGATTCCAGATACTTGATTATCTTGTGAACGACCACTTCTAGTTTTTCCACTGAATGGTCTATCAGCAACAAGTCGTCTAGATATGCCATTATCGTTACACCTTGTGTTCTTAGATTGGCCAATAATGGGGCCAGAATTTTTGTAAACACTCGTGCTGCTGTGGCCAGACTGAAGGGTAAGGCTCTGAACTGAAAATGGCGCCCTTCTACTGCAAAGCGTAGAAATTTTTGGTGGACTGGAAAGATGGGAATGTGCAAATAAGCATCTTTGATGTCGATCGAGGCTAACCATTCCTCCCCTTGTAGGGCAGTGGCCACCGATCGGATCGACTCCATCCGGAAAGTCCTGATATGTAGGAATTTGTTTAGCCCTTTTAGATTTAATATGGGCCTCACGTCCCCGTTTGGCTTCGGGACTGTAAAGAGGTTTGAGTAAAACCCGAACCCCCATTCTTCCAGGGGAACCTCCATAATTACTCCTTGGAGCAATAGTTGTTCTAGTGCCAACAGGAAGGATTCTCTCTTCCGGGGATCCCTTGGCACGTTTGACCTCATAAAATGGGAAGGAGGAGAGTCTTTTAACTCCAATCTGTATCCCAGACTTACTGCGGAGAGCACCCATCTGTCTCTGATCGTGTCCCGCCAGGTCTCTGCGAACAACGGAGTCTTCCCCCCACCCGATTGAGTGGGGGCAACCCTTCATGAATTGGACTTTGGGGGAGGTTTTGTACCTCTCCTGACCCAGGGTTTCTTGTTACCCTGCGATTGTCCCTGATTTTTACCCCCGGGATTTGACCGAGGAGGCCGTCGGAACTGTTTCACAGCCGATGCCCCAGGGACTGGAGAAGCAGGCCTCTTAAAAGAGGGACCTCTAACTCTGTTTTTAACCGGCAAGAGTGTACTTTTACCGCTGGAAATTTTCTGGATATATTTGTCCAGGTCTTCCCCGAATAAGCGTTCACCATGAAATGGGAAGCTAACCAGCAATTTTTTACAGGGAGCTTCAGCAGACCAGTTTTTGAGCCATAGAAGCCTGCGCATATGTACTACAGACAGCGTAAGGCGGGAGGCCTGATGGATTGAATCCTTTATGGCGTCAACCGCAAAGCATAAGGCTCTAGGTAGATCAGCTAAGGCAAGGGCCTGCTGATCTGGCAAGTCCCTTAAGACCTGTTTCAACTGATCCTTCACTGCTTGGCAGACCCCAATAGCTGCCACTGCTGGTTGTGTCACCAAGCCTGCTGTAGAGAAAGCAGCCTTTAATAAGGACTCCAATTTTTTATCTATTGGGTCCTTGAACATTTGGACATTATCTACTGGACATGTCAGTGATTTATTCACACAAGAGATGGCTGCGTCCACTGTAGGGACCCTCCATTTTTTGATGAACTTATCCTCCATGGGATAGACCACCGGAAATCTCTTGGGGGGAGTAAATATTTTATCAGGATGTTCCCAATCCTGGTAAATGAGCCCTTCCAGTAAAGGGTGAAGTGGAAAGGAACAGACAGTCTGGGGAGCTTTTAGCGACCCCAGCGAGGAGACAGTAGTGGTTGATGGCTCCGCAAGGTGCATTTTAAATGCCGATCGGACCATGTTAGTCAGGGACTGAACCCATAATCTTTCAGCTTGAGATGCTGAGAAAGGTTCCTCCACTGTTGATTCCTCTATAACAGAATCAACCTCATCCTGATCCCCTTCAGGCAGGTCGATCCCTGTATGGGACTGTTGCTCCGCTAACAGGTACTCTGAAGGAGGAGACGGAGATCGGGCGTGCTTTCCCTGTGACAGGGAGGCAGCGATCAATGTTGTCAATCTCTCTTCCAATCCTCCCAGAGCTGAGGAAAAAACCTCCTCTGTTACATACACAGGAGCAGGTGAACTGAGGACAGCCACAGTACCAGGTACTCCTGCGGGGTCTCTACGGTCACTAACCTCTGAATTTTCAGGGGAGACTGGTGCAGCAGAAGCATGCCCAAGATCCTCAGAGCCCGATGGAGACCCCCTTCGCTTCCTGGAAGATTTAGTTCCGGAGCCTTTGGATGGCATATTCCTAAGCCCAAAGCTGAGGTATTCCAGCCGTAATACACCACTTTTACTGATAATAGTCTAGCACAATTGCTGCTATATAACAGTTGGTGTCTACTAAAGTGCCTTTCTAGGGGATGCCTGCATCAACCGCCTCTGTGTGCCTTATTCTACTGTTGCTAGCTCTGTCTGTGCACTTCAATAGCCAGCTGACACCTGTGATTGTGCCTTTAAACACGCTGGACGCCTGCACATGCGCAGAAGCGCCGCTGCGCGCACCGAGCGTCATCCACCAGCTCCGCCCCTTTTTCCAGGTCGCCTCTATATATAGAGGCGCGTGCACGCGCACGCGCGCGGGCACGTGCGCCTTTGGCGCTCTTTTAAAAAAAATAAGGAACTAGATGGGAGCCAGGGTCCCTGTTTGCCGCAGGGCCCGGGGATGGGTGAGCGCAGCAACAGGGCAGAGGAAACAGCTTCCCAGCAGAGAACTTACCAACTGCCTGGATTTGACTTTGGAAGAAAAAATCCACATTACAAGAAAAAAGAACCACAGCGGCCTCTAGTGATTAACACAGGTACCGCGGTCTTACCATTTTTTTTTTATTTTTTTTTTCTTGACCACTATTAAAATTTTTGACATTTTCTTAGTAGTAACAGGCATGCACAGAATATTAGCGGGAATACCTTAGGCAACAGGCAGAAAGACAAATTAGGCTTGGGGGTCCCCCAATAGAACCAAGTTCCTGAGGGCCCCCACTTACCGTTTCCTCGCCGCAGGACTCTGTTTGGTCCACAGAAGCCCAAACTTCACCTCTCACGGCAGGCATTGTAATTAAACCTTCAGGGACCGGGTTCCCAAGGATTCCACTCCCCTGGACCTGTATAGCACCCTGCACAGACAACATCTTGGTCGTGGGTATGACCAGAGCTCTGGATCCCAGGGTCCAGCCCTCCTAAGAGAGGCATTACAGGCAAAACCTTGCTCTTCTCTTGCAAGGCCCGGGTACCGACCGTTTAGCTATGAAGCTTTTTTGGTCGGATCCGGAACAGCTTACTGAGGCCCATAAAAGAACCTGTACGCAAGCCCAGTGAAAACACATGTTACTCTTCGTCGAACGATCGAACAGCCGATGTTCGAGTCGAACGTATGTTCGACTCGAACACGAAGCTCATCCCTAGCCGCAACATGGTCTTCAGTACACACGTTTACTAGGTTCTACCAGGTGGACGTTAGAAGTCAGGAGGATGTCGCCTTTGGGCGCAGTGTGTTGCAGGCCGCAAAAGATCCTCATGTCTGATGGCGCCCAGCTTATGCATGGTGTATCCCCCCCTCTCATTTGGCATTGCTTTGGGACGTCCCACATAGTAATGACTATGTCGCTCTGTGTCCCGTGATGTACGAGAAAGAAAATAGGATTTTTATAACAGCTTACCTGTAAAATCCTTTTCTTGGAGTACATCACGGGACACAGAGCTCCCACCCCTCTTTTGGGGACACTTATTGCTTTGCTACAAAACTGAGGTACTCCCGGATGGGAGGGGCTTATATAGGGGAGGGTACTTCCGGTTTTGGAAGTTGCCAGTGCCAGCACCTGAAGGTATCTATATAACCCACATAGTAATGACTATGTCGCTCTGTGTCCCGTGATGTACGAGAAAGAAAAGAGAAACAGAAGACTTTAACTCATCTTTCTGTCCTTTTATTCTCTGTCAGCATGTCACTTTTTATCACATGACCACTGCAGTGCACCCGACTTATTCTCCCTCTTCTCCCTGATACAAAGTCAAGTTCAGGTACTTGTTACACTACATGCATTGAAAAAAAACGAAATACATTTACGCATGTATTATTTAATACAGAGCTGCATTAATTGAATATGTATATCTGCTTGGAATTCAGCTTTAATTTGCACTCAAAAACTTGTGAAATGCTTCCAAATGAGGCAAAACTTTACCAATTCATCTTATTACTTACTATAAAAGGTGGTGGTGGCAACCCGAACTATCCAGAACTGTACGTATGTGATCCAGCTCATCTGCGTCTACCCAAAAAAATAACAAGAAAATTGTTACTGGGTGAAATAACAGTTCCTAGAATTCCATGCAGGTGGAGCATTGTCCATCTGTACTGCTGAGTCTAAGCAGACACAGGTGTAAACATTAGTCAGGGAAATAGTGCATTTTCAGTGAGGACACACATTAAAAGTTTGGTCCAGGTGATATTTTGGTAGATGCTGGAACATCAAAGTATATCTAAACCCAAAAATACAAATGTAATATATTGCAATTTACTAATCTTTAGATGTGGCGGCTGCGTTTCCTTTTTTTTCACCTGGTGATCCGGGCCATTAGCACACTTCCTGTCATTGGGTAGCTACACTCACTACTTCACTGTATCTCTGGAGGAACAGTGTAGCAACCTTTGGACAGCAGCATTGTCAACTTGTGTAGAGGATGGTGTTAGATGGACTAGTAATTTTGTTTTACATTTTAACTATATAAACAAAAGCAGACCACTGTAAGCACACCTGCCGGTGGTAAATGGTTTGTTTCAACCTTCTATCCGACACTTTTGCTGGACAGCTTGGTCTATGAAGAAAGATGAAAAATAAAAGACTTATTGGCCGATCGCCAAGTAATAAAACTATGTTACGGGGGCTCAGAAAAACAAAAACTGCTGTGGTAAAATAGAAATATGACCAAAGCTTTTTTGGCCATACTTCTCTTGTGGGCTACAGGAGTACACTTACTTTTTTTCTCCAGCTTATAGTGCAATATTGCTCACTATTAGAGCCGTACCAGGTTCAGGAAGGATTCGACAATATCATTGGGGTCCACCCTGCTGCCTAATTGACAGCTGGCTCCACCTTTCAGCACATGACTGAGAGTGACAGCCAGCTGTACCAACCTCCCCTCCCGGGCTGGTGCTGCAGTGGAGGAGCAGAGTGGAGAGCGGTGACTGACAGTCATGGCTCTCCACTGGGAGCAGACTAAGAGCTGAGTGATCAGCGGTCGTGTGATCGCTTAGTTCTCAATATTAGAGTCAGCGTGGGACAGATACAGCAACACACAGATCCTTGATCCATTCTATCTTGGTCAGTTTGTGTCTTCTGTCCATCAGACTTACAGGACAGGACTAAGCAGACTGGGTCAGAATGATATCCATGAATGATATCCATACCGTGTCCACATTCCGAAAGTCGATCCTCTGATCTTCCTCCTCCTCCTCCTCTTCTTCCTCTGTGCTGTACTCTTCTATCACCTCTCCACTGGCAAAATGGATTATCCTTCTGGGGGGTCTCTTCTTTTCCACGTCTGCCAGCTCAACTTCCTTCTGTCAGATAAATGCACACAGACACTGATATTGGAGGCCAATATATTTCAATAATATAGGTCACCAAGTTTGAAAAGCAAAAATACCTTTATCTAAAGCTCCTTTAGATCTACCATTAACTATGTAGTGCATGGGACTGCCCAATGTGCTACAAACTGAATAGATTGATTTGTTTTGACCGCATACTACATAGTTTAGGTAAATTTAAAAGAAATTGTGCAGAGATTAATATTGTATCCAATATTGTATAGTGTATGGCCAGTTTAGGGGGTTACCATACGCATCACAACCTGATTGTACAATCACATAGCGATATAGTAGATCAATCTACAAATGAGCACTTGCAAACAATCAATTAATCACAGAATAAAATATCAAACATGTCAACACACATGGTTTTCTTCTGGACTGTAAGATGGACTGAAAATATTGAAAGTATAATCTATCAGTTATAGATCTTATGATGGACATATATCGATCATTTAAAACAGCTAAACTGAACACATTTAATTCAAATCATAAATCAAAAACGCATTATTTGATCAATTAGCTATCGACAGATTTTGCCAAGTCTATTGGCTGTGGCGGACATTTCCTTATTGTTTCTGGACAGGCAAAAAGTATCTGCATGCAGGTAAAGAACCAATCAGAACACAGATTTATATGATATTTTCAGTCAATCACAAAGTGCAAAACAATAAAGTATGTGCTTTGTTGTTCCATAATTTAATTGATAATGAAATGCTTCTTTTGTGATTCCTGGCACCCAGATCGATCACAAATTGCTACATGTATGGCTGACTTTCAGCTTTACCAAAACGATGTAATATGAGGATGGAACGAAACAATCCATCCGATTTCAGCTGAACTCGCACAATTTCATTCCCGCATGTCAGTCCTGACTTCGGAGGCGATTTCAGAGACATCTGTGCGGGTTTCTGCACAGATGTCAATGGAAATCGCACCCCGAAATCACCAAAAGTAGTACAGAAACTACTTTTGGGAATCGGTGCGGCGTCGCCCCGATTCAGACGCTAACATTGCCGACAATTAGTCTCCATTCACATCGGAGCAATTTTACATGTCAAATCGCATGCCAAATCGCAGTCCGTTGCCGGCAAAGGCACTGTCCCAATTGGTGAGACGCCGACTTTGCGGCACCGCACGATTTCCAAAAGCAATACCTGCACTATTTTTGGCAACTTCAGGGGCACTCGCACTGAAATGCAAGTTTGAAAACATGCGAATTCAGCGGAACTCGTACGATTTCAAACCCGCCTTCAGTGTGAACGTAGGCTGAAAGCTGATCTCCAGGTATGATCTTAAAGCGGAGTGCCACCCAAAAGTGGAAGCTCCACTTTTCTCCTTCCTCCCCCTCTCCGGTGCCACATTTGGCCCCTTTCGGGGGGGGGGGGGGGGCTAGGGTTGTCACCTCATCCCTTTAAACCCGAACACACATGAATTACACAGGTTCTGAGGCTAATTTAATGCAGATAAGGCACCAAGTGAGTTTAATTACTACCTTAATCAGCCACAGAACCTGTGTAATTAATATGTGTTCGGTGTTAAAGGGATGAGGTGGAAACCCTAGGGGGAGTGGATACCTGTCAAAAACAGATATCCGCTCCAACTTCGGCGTATAAAGCGCCGCTGCGACCTACGTCATTTGCGCCCCCTCTTCCTTCCCCCGCCGCCTTCTGGGAGACACACACAAGTCCTATAAGACAACGGGACCATTCAGAAAGTGCAGCGTAACTCACGAATGCGCAGTAGGAAACAGGTTGTGAAGGCTTCACTTCCTTTTTCCCTTAGTAAGGATGCAGGTGTTCTGTCAATATCTCCAACCCATCAGAAACTCCAACCACGTCACTTCCGGTTTATTTACAACCTTAGTAATCTGAGATTTTGAATTGGTGGTTGGACATAACACCAACAACAGGAAGACTGAGCTGTCCGGTACAAGAAGACTGAGCTGTTTTGACAGCACAGCGGCTAACGAGAACAAAGTTGTCGCCGTCTCAGAGGTGCCCATTTTGTTGGCTAGTATCGGAGCGGAGTAAGAATCTCCACTCATAATATCCTGCACCGGACTGTATTCAGTTGCCAGTGTTGTGTCCAGCCACTAATTCGTCAAAAACTCCAATTACTGCTGGTTTAAATAAACTGGAAGTTAAGCGGTTGGAGCTTCTGACTGGTTGGAGAACTTGACAGAACACCGGCGCCTGCACCTAGAGCCAATGGACGGCTTGGCTTCGGGTCCTGACATCGCGTGCTCCCTGGACAGGTAAATGTCCTTATATTAAAAGTCAGCAGCTACAATAGTCGTAGCTGCTGACTTAAAATTTTTCCCCCCAGGCTGGTACTCCGCTTTAAGGCCTTGTTTACATACGGTATACTACAGTAAACACACGTGTGAGGGCTGTGTGTACCCGCATGGGAATGAACAGGTGTTTTCCATGCATCCCTGTGCAGGCAGTCCCATTGATGTTGTACTACCCCTGTAGGAGCTGCTGGTTTAAAGTTTTGGGCCTACTGTTACCTTTTCCGTTCACCGCACTCGTGTCAGGGATCCTTCTTGAAGAACTTTCATAAATGTTCACACCAACATTTGGATACGTTTTCTTCAAGGCTTTATTTTACCAGTTCCAACAGAGGGATAGAGGGAGAGGGGAGGTTCAGGTACCTTGCTTTGCGGATCATGGGCACAATCTTATATCCAGAGGACAATCAGTTCCACGCTGGATTCAGCAACCACCGGATAGGCCTACTCTCACTGACCTAGCAACCGGTGTGAAGCTTGTTCAAAGTCTCTGCCACAGACTTGATGAGTGCCGTCAGGTCATTCCACAATCTTCCGCCACAAGATCGTGTAACCACACTGACACTTTGCAAAAAGTTCCTTAAAAAGTACACAGCTCACGGTGCCAGAATCTTTCAGCCGTCCAGCAGCTCCGTGAGGCAAACTGGCCAGGATGTGTCCTTCAATTGAGTCCCCAATTGTTCCGCTTCTTCCCGCAGGCAAGACCGTGTAGGACCATCCCTGGACTAGTAGGCCCCAGCAACTCCTGGGCCTACTTCTCAGTTGCAGAGCCTCGGGCCAGCAGGCCCCGAGGCCGAAAATGGCTCGCACATCCCTGAGGCCAGGAGGGCCCTCAGGTCAGGATGCGGCAACGAACCCCGATAGAGCGGTCTCTGTCTCTAAAGTACCCCCTCCCAGAATGCACAGCGGGTTGACCACGCCCCCTGAGCCACTTCTGGGAAAGGAATACCCAATACACCTAGCCTGCTGCATTTCCAACCCTGACCTGTGGTAAAAGTGACACCTACTGTCAGGTGGAAAACGTTCAACCCAGCTAGACTGAAACAGAGCCAACAATTTAGCATAATCCTTATGAGCAGAACTACAGCTCAGATAACTAAATTTAACATATAGGGTCTACCCAACAGGAGTAGGGTGCTACAATGTCAATTGAGACTTAGCGACTGCATGGACACAGCCGATGCTCCAAGTCTGCATGTCTGTCCATACGGGTGTATGTCCCTGATTGCAGACAGTATGAGAACGGGGACCGGGACACACACCCACAAAGCTTTGGGAGCATCGGCTGTATCCATGCAATCACTGTGTCCTGATTGACATCGACCGTCGTCAGCTGGAGTCGGGGAATACACTTTTGCAAACTGCCAACTTTCAGATAACTGTCTCTGTGCAGATAAATGTACATCTAACACCTTGCTGGGCCTACTGTCCAATGGGATTCTTAGCTTAACTGCAAAAGAAAAGAAGCAAAGAGCAATTCATAAAAAAGGTACACCTGCGACTAAAGGGCAACCGTAACTCACCATTATGGCATTTCCGTCAGACATGTCTGCAGTCTAGTATTTCTTTTTTCTTCCTAAAGTCAGGTGGAAAAACAAGAAAATCAAGAAGTGGGAGGATAACTGGTAACAAAGTTCCTGGGGGAGGAGAGAGGACAATGTGAGGCTGGCATACAGGTTAAAGGGGTTGTAAAGGTTCATTTTTTATTTTCTAAATAGGTTCCTTTAAGCTAGTGCATTGTTGGTTCACTTACCTTTTCCTTAGATTTCCCTTCTAAACTTTTTTTTTCTTTGTTTTCTTTGTCTGAATTTCTCACTTCCTGTTCCTCCTCAGTAAGCTGTTCAGTAAGCTGTTCTGGCTGACTCAACACCACTCGGATGATGGTGTGAAGTTTAGTGAGGAGAAACAGGAAGTGAGAAATTCAGACAAAGAAAAAAAACATTTAGAAGGTAAATCAAAGGAAAAGGTAAGTGAACCAACACTGCACTAGCTTAAAGGAACCTATTTAGAAAATAAAAAACGAACCTTTACAACCCCTTTAAGTTGGACAATTGTTACAATACGGTTATGCATACCAACAACTGAGACTAATCAAGTGTGACATGTTTGGCTGGATTAAAACTGAACTCCGGACACAAACTTTCAATTAAATATATTCCTCAACACAAATGATATAAGTCAACAGCCTTGTGTGCACCAAATTCAGATATTACCTGGTAAAAGTAGTAGTGACATCATCACTGTGCTGTATATAGCAGAGCTGTGGGAGAGACCCAGCCGTCCCCACCCACTACAGACTGCCTGCAAAAACTACATGAGGGGGCGGAGACAAGACCAGTCACCCTGCACAAGGAGAGAGAGCAGCAGTGACCGGTCTTTATCACAGGAAACTTCTGCACAGAGGGAAAGTTTCACACTGGATTCCACAGATCTGGAGGAAATACACAAAGCACACCAAGAGTCAAGCAAGAATACATGTGTCATTGACTTGACAAGCATAATTTTTATGTGAAATTTCTTTCAATAAACTAGGTTTAAAGTAAAATACCTCATAGCGTTTTTCAAAAAAATAGTTGCAACTGATTAAAAACCGCTACTAAAATAGTAGTGGAAACTTGCAGTATTTTAAACGCCGCCAGCTACCGCATCCTTAACAACTATCACTTATCTGCTGTCAGTGGGATTCCCCGCTGACCGCGGAATGTAACAAAAGAAGAGCCAGAATAAATAAATTAAAAACAAAACAGCATGGGGGTCCCACCCAATCCATACCAGGCCCTTTGGGTCTGGTATGGATTTGTAGGGGAACCCCATGCCAAATTTTTTTTTAAATTTAAATGGCATGGGTTCCCCCCAAAATCTATGCCAGACCCTTATTCAAGCATGCAGCCCGGTAGGCCAGGAAAGAAGGGGGGGAGTGAGTGACCCCCACCCTTAACCATACCAGGCCACATGTGCTCAATAGGGGGGGTGGGTGCTTTGAGGGGTATTACCCCCCTCAAGGCACCTTGTCCCCATATTGATGAAGACAAAGGCCTCTTCCCAACAACCCTGGCCCGGTGGTTGTGGGAATGCGGGGGGTGAATTATTGGTATCTGTAAGCCCCTTTACCAAGGGGGACCCCAGATTCCAACCCCCCCATGTGAAGGAGTATGGGATATATATTACCCCCACTCATTTACCAGAAAAATGGGCAAAGTTAATAAAAATAAAGAGACAGTTTTTGACAAGTCCTTTATTAAAAAAAAACTGTTTTCCATGAAACAGAGAAGCCACACACCAATAACATAACATCCTTCTGCCAAATGTTATTGAATGGACACCACTTGTTGTCAGTCTCTGCCTGGAAACCGCCCTTCTCTGACATGTTTCAAACTTCGGCCCCTTTCACACGGGACGGATCTGTGAGGATCCACCCCGTGAACCTCCGCTTGCTCAGCGGGGATTGCTCCGCTGATCCCCGCTGAGCCGGCGGATGACTGGGCAGTCCCCGCACACTGTGCAGGGACCGCCCTGTCAGATCTCTGCTCTCCCCTATGGGGGGATCGGATGAATACAGACCGTCTGTCCGTGTTCATCCGATCCGCTCTGCAGATGGATAGAAAAATAGGATTTTTCTCCGTCTGCAGAATCGGGGGATTGCGGACACGTAGGAGATCGGGTGTCAGTGGATGTTTCATCCGCTGACACCCGCGATCTCATAGGGACCAATGTATGTCCCTTTTTCATCCGTAAACGGATGGATGAAAAAGCGGACATACGGTCCGCTAGTGTGAAAGGGGCCTTACAGGTTTAGTCATAGAGATGAAGGTGGTCCGGGGAAAAGATATTTAAATACGAACTTTAACCACTTATCTATGAAGGTACATTTATAAACGGCACGTGATTTAAGCAAACTCACGGCTGCTGCTGCATCCATGAGCTTGGCACCAGCTTTATCAGCCAATGAAGGGCTTTCAGATAAAAGTAATCTAGGTGGCTCTAGAGCTTTTTATGTGGCTCTTAAAGTGCCCCCCCCCTTCACTGTTGGCAGGTACACACTATAGTTGGTGCAAATTCACAGCGAATTCACTGCGGATTCAGCATCGCATCTAAATCGCAACCCGTTCATGTGAAATGTTTGCCAAGTGTATGTAGCGAAACCCCCTAGAGGGCTGCAGGATTAAATTTGGGTCCTGCCGTTACCCCACCTTTCACCATCCCAGAACTAAAGCCTCGTACACACGATCGGATATCCTATGGATTCTGATCCGATGGTTTTGTCCATCGGAAATCCGATAAAGCTGACTTCCATCAGTCTTGCCTACACAATATCAGTCAAAAAACCGACCGTTACAAACGCGGTGACGTAAAATACTCAGATGAGCCGAGAAAAATTAAGTTTAATGCTTCTGAGCATGCGTCGACTTGATTCTGAGCATGCGTGGATTTTTTATCCGATGGACTTGCCCATAGATGATCGGAATTTGCTATCATTTTTTGATCCATCGGAAAAATTTAAAACATGTTCTATTTTTTAAAACCGATGAAAAAAAGACCGATGGGTCCCATACACGATCGGTTTGTCCGATGAAAAAAGTCCATCGGACTGTTTTCATCGGTAAAACCGATCGTGTGTACAGGGCTTTAGAGTCTATTTTAGGAAGTTTTAGATAGATGCGAGTGCCAGTCACTTCAGTCTTTTTCCAATGCTTTATTAAACAAACTTTCAGTAGCAGAAGGATAGAGGGTTAGGGGAAGTTCAGATACCTTGTTTGCAGATCACTGATGAGGTTTTTGGATCCAGAGGACAAACAGCTTTCTGTCACTGGATCTTGCGACAACCGGATAGGCCTCTCACACCGACCTAGCAGCCGGTATGAAGCACGGACAAGTCTCTGCCACAGACTTAGTGATACATGGAACTCCTGGATAATCCTCTGCCACAGGATTGTGTAACCAGCAGTCAGTTAGTTGTAGGTCAGCTGCACAGTACTGTGAGGTAGGTTAATTTGGATGCATCCTCCAAACGAGTCACCACGCCCTTCCTGAGAAACCAGCCTTCAGCCCGGTTCTCTCCAGCAAGGGTCCCCCCCTGGAATCTTATCAGTTTGCGTGGCTTCTTCCGCAAAGGCAAGACAGCACAGGACCACCTTCAGTTAAGTAGGCCCCAGACAGACTTCTGGGCCTACTTGTAGTAACACAGCCTCGAGCCAGCAGGGCCCGAGGTAGAAGAGAGCAACTGCCATGTACCTTAGGCCAGGAGGGCCATGAGGTCAGAGAGAAATAATCATGGCGTCTGTCCCTTAAATATCCTCTCCCAGAATGCACAGCAGTAGGGGGCTGTTTCTGGGAAAGAACAGTCAATGCACTTAGCCTGCTGTATTTCTCACACTGGCCTGTGGTGACAGTGACACCTACTGGCAACAGTGAGAAATGCGCACAACACAGCCAAACTGGAACAGAAGCAAAATCAACTTTATTAAATCACTCTGAGCTATTTACAGCTTAGATAACACTACATTTACCACATAGACCCTATTCAATAGGAACAGGGCGCTACATGTATGTTAATGAGACCCCGCAATAGTTTGCCGAATCGGATCGCATGGGTGCGATTTGAGCATTACAAATCCATGGCTCAAATCGCACCCCAGAGACACCGCAGGCATTTTGCACAGGAATGTTACATGTGGTGTCTCGCACCGCAGTAGTGTGAACCTCAACCCAGGCTCAGTGTATTTTTCCTGAAAATATGCAGTTTGATAACTAGCTGCTCAAATATTGTGCGGCATTAAAAATTGCAACTACCACCATTTTATTCTCCAGGGTTTCTACTTTCAGAAAACATAATTTTGGGGGAGGTTACAGTAATTTCTAGCAAAAAAAAAAAAAGGGACCAGTTACACTTACCGGTAACGGTGTTTCTGGGAAGTCTTCCAGGACGGCACAATGAGAGATGACTGGCTCCACCTGACAGGAAACACAATCAATTCAAAGAGGTTAAAGCACCCGCCCCTCCCCGTGCTCCTCAGTTATGATAAAGTACAGACCCACACCAGTGCACGAGAGAGAAAACACACACCAAAATAACTCTATACAAACCAATGTATTTACCAAAAAGCGGTGGGAAGTAGGCCTGCCGTCCTGGAAGACTTCCCAGAAACACCGTTACCGGTAAGTGTAACTGGTCACTTTCTCAAGTCGTCTTCCAGGACGGCACAATGAGAGAGAAGCAAGTAGCTTCAGGCCTACCTTAGGGGGGGACGACTGCTTGCAGGACCTTTCTACCAAAAGGCCAGGTCCTGAGGTGACAGCAACTCCACTCTATAATGCCTTAGGAATGTATTCTGGCTTGACCAAGTCGCAGCTCTACAGATCTGTTCCACCGAAGCTCCGGCTCTTTCTGCCCAGCAGGTTGCAAGAGAGCGAGTGGAATGAGCTCTAACTTTCGGGGCTGTCTTACCAGCCTGGTCATAAGCTATGGAGATTGTCTGTCTGATCCATCTAGATATGGATGCTCTAGATGCCTGTTGGCCCTTTTTCTGTCCAAAAAAATTAATTAGTAAATGGCTGGATTTCCTAAATTCACCCACCCTATCCAGATAAGCTAGCAGACACCGTCTGACATCCAGACAATGAAAGGAGGCCTCTCTTTCATTTTGTGGATTTGAACAAAAAGAAGGGAGAATAATTTCTTGTGATCTATGAAACTTCGACACTACCTTAGGGAGGTACAGGGGGTCCTGCCTGAGAATAACTCTGTCCTCGAATAAACTAAGGAAAGGCTCTTTAATCATCAGAGCCTGCATATCTCCTATTCTTCTGGCTGTAGTAATTGCCAGAAGAAAAGCAAACTTAAACGTCAGTAATTTAACTGAAATATCTTCTAGTGGCTCAAACGGAGCTTTAGTTAATTGTTCCAAAACTAACGTAAGGTCCCAGGGCGGAACTCTAGAGATCCGCACCCGGGACAATCTATCCCTGGCCATCAGAAATCTTTTAACTAGAGGGTCCAGTGATAACTTCTTGTCCAAAAAATAAGATAAGGCTGCTACCTGCACTCTTAGAGTCTTGGTGGCGAGACCTAAATCAGCGCCATCCTGGAGAAAGTCCAGGATGACCGAGGTTTTTTGCTGGGATACCTTTCTCTCTAGACACCAGTGAGAGAAGACTCCCCATACTTTCCTGTAGATACGTCTGGTGACTTCTTTTCTACTTGAAAGGAGAGTGTTAATCACTCTCTCGGAACATCCCCTCTCCCGCAGGTTCTGCCTCTCAAGTACCAGGCCGTCAGCTTGAAGAAGCTGGGATCTGGGTGAAAGACCGGTCCCTGCCGAAGAAGGTCCACCCGAACTGGTAGATGGAGGGGAGGTGCTACGGACCAGTTCTGTAGAGCGGGGAACCAGGCTCTCTTGGGCCACCAAGGGGCAATTAGAATGAGTCTGGTTTCTGAGAGACCTAGTTTTTGTAGGACTCTTGGAATGAGACTCAGAGGGGGAAAAGCATAAGCCAGGTGAAAACTCCATACCTGAGCTAATGCATCCACCCCCTCCGAGCCCCACTCCCGGGACAGGGAAAAGAATCTTCCTACTCTCCTGTTCTCTTTGCGGGCAAAGAGGTCTATTTCTGGCCTTCCAAACTGTTGGCACACCAGGTTGAACACCTCTGGGTTCAGCTCCCATTCCCCCTGGAGAATTGGATGGCGGCTTAGATAGTCCGCCTCTATGTTGTACATTCACCTTATGTGTACTGCCGTAATAGAGGCAATCGGAAGCTCTACCCAGCCCAGAATTCCTAGAGACAAGGCCAGCAGGGAGGGAGACCTGGTTCCCCCCTGATGATTTATGAAGGCCACCGTGGTCGCATTGTCGGACAGGATCTGGACCTCCCGGTCTCGGATCCTTTCCTCGAACGCTTTTAGGGCCTCCCCGACCGCCAATAATTCCCGGAAGTTTGAGGAGGCGCGCCTCTGATCCTGATTCCAGGAACCCTGGGCTCGGAGCTCGCCTAAGTGGGCCCCCCAACCCCAGGAACTTGCGTCTGTCGTTATCCTGAGGGGTTCTGTCTGAGTCCAAAGATGACCCACCTGCAACTTCTGAGGAAGAAGCCACCAGCTCAGAGAGTCCTTTACTACCTCTGGGATGGAGATTCTGTGGTCTAATGTCCCTCTTGTTCCGTCCCAGGAGGATAAGAGGAATTGTTGGAGAGGTCTGGAGTGGAGCTGAGCCCACGGGACCGCAGGAATACAAGAGGTCATTAGACCCAGTACCCTCATGATGTCTCTGAAAGAGAACTCTCCTGGCTCCAACAGAGACCAGACCGCTGCCATGAGGCCCTGGGCCTTCTCCTGGGGTAAGAAGAGCCTTCTCTGTAGGAAGTCTATCAGGAAACCCAGGTAAACTTTTCTTTGGTCCGGGATCATCGAGGACTTCTCCCTGTTTATGATCCAACCTAGGGATTCCAGGGTACTCACAACCTTTGCCAGGTCTGCGAGGAGGAGATCTCGACTCTGGTTGTAGAGTAGGAGATCGTCGAGATAAGGGACCATTGATATACCCTGCAAGTGTAGGAAAGCGACCACCTTTGCTACGATTTTTGTAAACACCCTTGGGCTGGAAGCCAGTCCAAAGGGGAGGGCAGCAAACTGCCAGTGTTGAATCCCTTGAGGAGACTCGACTGCAAATCTGAGGAAGGCCTGATGTCCTGGAAAGATCGGGACATGTAGGTAGGCGTCCTTTAAGTCGATCGTTACCATGTATACCTCCTTCAGAAGGAGTCTTCTGAGGGTGTATATGCTCTCCATGCGAAATTTCTTGTGACGCAGAGAGGTATTCAGGGGTCTCAGGTTTATTATCAAACGGTATTTGCCTGAGGATTTTGGGACAACGAAGATATGGGAGTAGACCCCCATTCCGCGTTGACCCGCAGGTACCGGAACTACAACTCCCTGTTCTGCTAGGTCTGAGATGTTTTGCAGAAGACCTGCTTCCTTGAGGGGGTCCCTGGGGAGATATGTTAATAGGAACTTTGAGGGGGGGGGTGAAGAAACTCCAGCCTGTAACCCTCTCTTATAATGTTGAGAATATGAGGGCTCTGAGTAATATTCTCCCACCTGGAAAGGAATTGGGAAAGTCTTCCCCCTACCCTCACGTCACTTAAAGTCTTTTTCATTTGATTTTTGGTTGGAAAAGAGGATACTTCCTTTCGGCTTATCCTTCCCAACGCCCCACTTCCTATTACCGGCAGGCTTCTTGTTCGAGAAGCGGTTTCTACCCTGGGGGCCTCGAAAAAACCTTTTTTGGTCCCTTTTAGGTTTGGTGGGAAACTTCTTGCCCTTTTCAGTAGATCTTGACAGAGCTTGATCAAGCCCTGTACCAAAAAGGAGGGAGCCCTCAAATGGGAGTCCACATAAGCGGGTCCTGGATGCGTTATCACCGTCCCATGTTTTGACCCATACGGCTCTACGAGCCGAGTTTACGAGGGCCCCTGTTTTTGCGGTGGCCCGCACGGTCTCTACTGCAGCATCTGCTAGGTATGCCACTGCGCTACCTATCACCTGTAGAGAGTCTAGGACTTCCCTGGACTTGGACACACGGGAAACATGTTCTATTAGCTTGGCTATCCATGTATCCGCGTTCCTAGCTATACAAGCTGAAGCCAACGCGGGGCTCATTGCTGCCGCATTGGCTTCTCAGGCTCTACGCAAGGTCATCTCAGTACGGCGATCCATAAGATCCTTGATATTACCCGCGTCCTCAAAGGAGAGGTCGGATTGCTTTGACACCTGTGCCAAAGAGGCGTCCAATCTGGGAATTTTAAAGAATTTCTCCTCATCCTCCCCCTTAAAAGGACACCTACGCTTCCAAGTTTTATATTTCAGAAGCTTCCTCTCAGGTTCCTTCCACTCTCTAAGGATCACATCTTTGAGAGTCTGATGAACCGGAATAGCTCTGGGTTGGGCCCTTACCAGGCCTCGGTACAATCTATCCTGTGCGGATACCTGCTCCGTCGGCTCCTGGATTTCTTCTGAGGCGTAGATTGCACCAAGGAGGCCTTCCATGTCGTCAGCTGAGAAGATGTGTCTTCCTGACCTAGAGCCTTCTTCCTCCTCCTCAGCCTGACTATCTATCAGGCCCTCATCGGATAGTCCCTGATCAGGGATCTCCGAGTCCTCTTCTGCCTCTGAGTCCTGAGACAGGAGGGATCTCAGGGATTCTGGGTGTCCTCTCCCTAATCTGGTTGAGGAGGAACTCTCCTGTGAGGAAGGGCCCTCCCTGCTTGTCTGGGGCTCTGGTTCCTTAGCTTTAAGGGAGGCTTGAAAATCCTTAAGGGTGGCAAGCATCTGGGTTTGGACAGAGAGAAAGTCTCTCATAACCTGAGATGTTTCCTTCCCCGCCAGCTTCTGGATACACTTGAAGCAGAAGGGCTTGGAATGGGTTGAAGGTAATTTCTCATTACAGTTGCCGCATCTTTTGGAGCGGGCAGGGGCTCTAGAGGAACGACTGTCAACCCCTTGGGCAGTGACGTCCTCACCTGCAATGTAAGAGTACACAGGAATGCATTTAGAAAGAACCCTGTGACAGGCAAGGGGAAAGAGTCGGGGTACCCTCCCCCATCATGACCCCTGCTGGCTGGGTTGACTCACCCCCTGTGGTCTCCTCTGTAGCTGTGGCCGTGGTCGGCCTCTCCTCATGTTCCATGCCGCCTAGGTGTGATGAGCAAGTCACTGCAGAGGCACTGGAGGAGTGAAAAAGGGCGCCTCTCTTCCTGGCGACCCTCCGTCTGTAATGCCAGGTAAACAGACGCCGGCCGTCGCCATTTTGCCGGAGACCGGAACCGGAAATGACGCGACGCGTGATGGCGTCACCCCTGACGCTAGAGGACGAATGTCCCAGACTCCGGGAAGATGGCGCCGCAATCATACGCTCCTGCATAGAGCGGCGCCATAGAACGAACGGCCCGCGCGAGCGGGGGTTCCGGAGGGACCTGCCAGCCCCCCCCCCTCCAGAAAGGACGCCCAGACAGGTAGGGGGAAGGAAGGAGGATAGATGGCCCCTGAAGTCCCAGGTACAGCCCAGCACCTAGGGTCCTTCAGTGCTCAGGGAGGCTCTTCTACTGCCCTCCCTGAGAAGAGAAGTGGGATACCCCCAGGACGGACAATAGAGTCCTGCTAGGCCCAGAGGCTTCCCAGGCATTCGGCTCAGCTCCCGGGGGGGGGGGGGGGACTTCCAGCCCCAGGCCTTCAGTCTGTGGGAAAAAAATAAACGGTTTCGCTGTGGGGAAACACAATCAAGAACTGAGGAGCACGGGGAGGGGCGGGTGCTTTAACCTCTTTGAATTGATTGTGTTTCCTGTCAGGTGGAGCCAGTCATCTCTCATTGTGCCGTCCTGGAAGACGACTTGAGAAAAAGACAGGTTTAACATATGTGCAAAAAACAAAAAAGTTGCCCCAGTAGGCAAGTGGTTAATCAACACATGACTTTTCTTAAGTGGATAAATACAAAATATATGTATGACTGCAAGTACATAATTATTCTTGCTCTAAGGCTATGGATTCCATGTAGGCACCAGTAATTGTTTTCGATATTTATGTGGTGCTTACAGGAATCCATAGCCTTAGAGCAAGAATAATTATGTACTTACATTCATACATATATTTGCTATGTGTCCCTTTAAGAAAAAGTACTGTTTGTTGATTGAAGGCTGTTAAAGGCATTATAAACATTCCTACCTGCACCTTGTGTTTTTTACCTACGTAAAATGTGCATTGATCATGTAGTTTCATGGTGTTATTTGTTGCTCTGTACGCACATCCTATAGTAGAGTAAATCTTCATATTTCTGTGTCAGAAGTTTCTGTTTGTGTTCAAACATGAGGCGTGTGGCATATCACTGCACAAGTTAATGCATGACCATTGTCTGTAGTCTAAGAACTGACACTTCCTGTGAAGAAACTTCATATCCCACAATTCCTGGGCACAATTCCTTCTTATCACATGGGTGCCCCTGTGCCAGTGGTTTATTTTGGTTTTGTGCTGCTCTAGGCAAGACTGAAAACAGGTGCCACCTCATCTAAATCTGTCCCACCCCAGCCGCTTTAAAATTGCACACGCCCATGCAAGGGTGACAAACAATGTAAATTTTACTATCTATAGGTGACGCTTTAAAAGCCTTTACAGGTTACCACTTTAGATTTACAAAGGAGGTCTAGTGCTAGAATTACTGAACATGGTCTGACGTTCGCGGTGATACCTCACATGTGTGGAATGACCACTGTTTGCAAGGAAGCAGGACCGACACAGGCGTTTGCCTTTGCATGTGCGAGCATGGGAGGATAGGGGCACTTAATTTTTTTTTAATTATAAATCCTTTTTTTTTTTTTTTGTTACACTGTTGCTTTTTTTATTTTATCACTTTTATTGCCGTCACAAGGAATGTAAACATCCTTGTGAGACCCGGTTCTCACAGGGGCGGCGTGACTTTGGGGGTGACTCTGCAAGGCGATCTCAAGACGACTTCAGAGGCGACTTGCAAAATGACTTCTGTATTGAAGTCAATGCAAGTCGACCCGAGTCGCCCCCAAAGTCGTACAAGAACCTTTTTCTAAGTCGGAGGGAATTGAGTCACTCCTATTAGAACGGTTCCATTGAACAGAGCAGAGCGCGACTTGTCAGGCGGCTGAGTCGCCCCTGTGTGAACCGGCTCTGACAGCAATGTTTACATTCCTTGTGACAGCAATAGGCAGTGAAAGGTCCTCTATTTGGAGAGATCTGGGGTCTTTAAAACCCCAGATCCCTCCTCTGCACTTAAAAGCATTCAAAAACACCAAGATCTGTGATTTTGAATGCTTTCGTTTTTTTAAAAACTGGCGCTGATGGTTCCAGAGTAAACCGAAAGTGATGTCATGTTATTGCTTCCAATCTACTGTTACAAACAGCCAAGCAAAGCTGATCCCGGCTTTGCTTGGCTGTCTGGCCAGCCAGCGGCTTGGGTCTCCTGGTGGGATGGGAGAGCATCGGAAGGCAGTGGGGGGGGGGGGGGAGACGATATGTCACCTCCTCACCATCTGTTTTAGCCCCCTGCACTGCACACGGTTGCGGGGAAGTTGCAACACGGACCCTTTTATTTGAATGGGTTGCGTTCTGCTCGCCAAATGCAACTGGGGGTATAATTCTTGCCGCAGTCACAAAGCAAAGCATCGCGGCTGCAGCATGTGTACACTCCCTGCTACTGCCTTGTCATCCAAGGGTCCTTTCACCCCAGCTGCTGCGTTACAACATGCTCTGCAGTATCAGCGCAGTTTCGATAGCAGTGCATAGTACTGTCCCCCCCCTTCTTTTTTTTTTTCTAACAAAAACTTTACTGAAATGTCACACAGACATTTTATAAAGTTCAACTGGCTGCCCTGCAGTAGGCTGTGTATTGCCTCACACTGTGCTGCGCTGAAACAAATTACTGCATGCAGTACTTTTTTTTCAGCACACACCACTGATAGACAGTGCTGTGAACTAGGCAAAGCAGAGACAAGGCATTTGCCTTGTCAACAGGGCTGGCGCTCCCGCTAGGCAAACTAGGCAGCTGCCTAGGGGCACACTGCTGCCTAGACTAGTCGGGAGGGTGCAGGTCGGCCTGGATGGATGGATCATCATGCAGTCTGCGAGGCCCGGCGGCAGCCGCGGCTCCGCCGGAATAGTGCTGCTCTGACTGTGTGAGTGTCGCTTACTGTGTAGTGTGCAGGCCTTACACACGAACACAATCAACTCTGCAGGCAGTGTTGTCTGTGCGTGAATTGGATTGGCTGACGCCGCCACCCGCCAGACCCCACTAATCCCTATCGTGAATACCCTGCCATCCAATGAGGTGCTGAGCACAATGTGCCATCCGCCTCTACACAACATGACGTCATTCCCTCCTGCAGTCCCACCCACAACAGAGCAGAGGTGTCCGCACAGTCCCTGGCTGTCCTACATGGTGTGGAGGTGAGAAGGTACAGTATGGCCTGTAATAAGCATTGCTGCCTGTAGTCATATTCAGAATTCCCTGTAGTCAGTATTATGGCATGTAAAAATATACTTGCAATATATAACTGTAGCACTCACCACCCCTTCTCCCTTTGGCTCACTCGTGGGAGAAAGGGGCACACCTATGCCACATGCCCGTACCCTCCTGTGTGAAGAGTTTGAGCGGTGTAATGTACCTGGGTCTCTGTGGTTAAGTTCCCCCCATAGAATGGCTCCCGTCTTCACTGCGACAAAGACAAGTCTCTATTCCCCAATAACTTCAAGGTCCACACCAATTGCAACTCCAACGTAGAGTTTATTTCTCTCTTATACACGATAACTAGACAGGAGAAGGTTGGAGGAAGATCAGGACAGCAAGAGGTGTGGGAATAAGTCCAGGCACAAACAAATTCTTATTCACTACCCATATCTTCAGGTAGACTCAGCTCATCCGGATAGTCTCCCAATGGAGTGGATCCTAGCAGCTGGAATGATGCTCAAATCAGAGTACACCCACACACAGTCTCTGCCACAGACCTGGTGAACGTTATTTTTAGCTTTAGGCCTCTAACGGGATATTGACATCCCTCCAGAGAGTTACCGGGCCCCTTCCTTCACTGTGATCGCTCACCAGTCCTTCGGAACGGTCCTCTCCCGGCCTCCTCATCTAGATGCGGGCCTCCTCGCAAGGCAGCACCCTGAGATTCCTTCTCCCTCCGCGGCTCCAGCCAAAGGCGCTGGACCCGAAGCCTCCAGTCACAGCCCCAGGGCTAAAGGTGCCTGGGACTGATCCGCCAGTGTATCGAACCAGGAACTCCACCCCAGGGCTAAAGGTGCCTGGGGTGGCCACGAACAGAATCACACGCTCCCGGGGTCGGACCCCCGGGAACTCACACCTCACAGACAGGGTCTGCCCCTTTTAGATGCACAGCAGGCCGACACACCCACCATACCACCGCCGAAAGGGGACATCCAAGGCACAGCACTGTACCAGCGGTTCAACCCTGGCCTCCGATGGCAGCCCCACCAACAGGCCACGGGGAACTACACACCAGTATCCCACCTGCAGCTCAAAATGGGTTTTACTGAACCCTATCAAATAGTGTGTTTGAGCACAACTACCACTCAAACATTCCCCTAATTTTCAAAGCCCGCTACACAACACAATGCATATAACAGGTGCAAAGATTACTAAAGTGCATTCAGTGCAATGAATAATGTATGAACAATATAGGAAATCAATAGCAAAATATTACATAAAAAAAAGAAATATGCAAAAAATAAAATAAAACATGTACTAATTAAAGTGCAATAAGTGCCATCAATTGTGCAAAACCTATAATTCAGTTAGAAATTAATTAAATAAATAAACATAAATACCAGTGCAATATTTAAAAAGGGTACAGATCTCTGCAAAAAATCATATGGGACTAAAGTCCATGTGTAAAGTCCATTTAATGATGATCAAACACCCATTATCAAAATAAAAATGGAGGCTTACCAGAAAGCCTGCGACCCCCCCCCCCCCCTTACTCAGGGAGGTCATATGGCGCTTGACTGAATCTCTGATCCACTGAAGAAAAGCCCAGGTGCTCTCTCAGGTGTCCTTAATTGGTAAACTAAAAGGCTCTCAACAGACCAGGAAGTAGTGGCAAAAACCATCAGTAGATCAGCTAGCTAAGTATATATGGAATAAAAGACTCCACATAGTGTGATACTGTATCAGCTTCGAATTTAATAAAAAGTATTGCACTTACATCAGATTAGTAGAATGCAGGAAGATAGATACATAAATCCAAACGAATCCTTTGTAAATGGACAGATAGCGATCGCGCATGCACAGTAGCGTGTGTACTGTGTACATATCAGTCCTGATGATCATTTAGTCATTAATGATGTGATCAGGGATGTAGATGTATCGCCCTGCCCCCGATGATTTGCGCGCTATTGTAAATTTAGGGGGTGTCTGAGCCAATAGTTAGGCTCAGACTTATGTAATTATATAAAAAATTGCTTCTGTCCTAGTTAAGGTGGTGCCTGGTAGTATTTTCCCTTGTTGCCTGAAGGTGGCGGTGCCACCTCGGGCCCATGTTGGAATGCAGGCAGTCCATGGTGTGTTGGCTGTCCCTTCTCGGCAGCGGTTCAGTGGAAGTGGTGCCCGCTGTGCATGCTGGGGAGGGATACTTAAGGGGCAGACTCCATTGTGCGGGGCTAATCCTCGCCTCGTGGCCCTCCTGGCGCGAGGTATGTGTGTCTGTCTTCAGCCCAGGGCCACGTTGGCCCAAGGCTGCATCTCTAGTGAGTAGACCCAGTTATGATGACTGGGGCCTACAATCCTAAAGGGGATCCCAAGCTGTCCACCAAGAGGGAGGAAGCTGCTTAACGAAGGAAACCGGGGGAGGACCTGCCCTGGAGGAGACCAGCAAAGCGCTAATGTCTTGGGATAGGCCTGGTGACCTCGTTAAGAAGGGATCCACTACTTGGAAGTTTGGGACTGAAATCCTGTGGCAGAGGATTCCTGGCTATCCACATTTGTGCTCAGGCGGTCTGTGGCAGAGACTGTTATCATACTGGTTCGTGCATCATCCCGGCTGCTAGGCCAGGTGAGAGGGGTCTATCCGGGTGAGCAATACCCACTCAAAAGTGAGAGTGGTGGATGACTTTAGACATTTTTGGTGTGTTTTGCAACAGGTACCTGAACCTTCCCCTCTCTTCTCATACCTTCTACTTTCTCTACAAGTTACTGCAACAAAAATAAAACCCAACAGTTGAAGGTTTTACATCTTGTGTGGACATTGCAGTTCCTACAGACTTTCTTCCCCCGACAACGAACTTAGAGGTAACGTGCAAAGCCCAAATCTAAACCAGCATCTCCTACAGGAGTAGTGCTACATAGATATTTATAGTATGGACAAATATCGAATACTGGATTGTGGGGAAACATTGTCATTGACAATCCCAAGACATACTGCAAGCAGGTACCAGCAACTACATAGATAACATCCACCCTCCAGCCCTCCACAATAGTCCCACTGTTAGGAGCTAAAACAAGGACATTGGGCAGTGGCCGACATACATAGTTACTAAAGTCCCCTTGTTTGGCAAAATTAATAATCCAGCCTTTGTGGGTATGTATCACCCTGATGTTTAGGCAGGGCTGCTATCAAATTTAGTTGCCAGGTAATAGTTGCCTTGGCCAATTGTAAGGAGATCAATTGATTTCCCCCTAATTCTGGAATTGTTGCACTTCTGTCTTCTGCCACTAGGCGGCATGGTAGCTGGTGACATTGGATAAGACAAGGGCATAGCAAGGACAGATTATGAATGAGTGGGGTGTCTCAGCCAATTGCCAGTGGTTTCTTTAAGTCCCTTGGCCTGCTGGGAGAGCCTATTTATTTGGGTGGAGTCAGGTGATCAGGGTTCTGTGCCACCTGGACAGCTGTCTGGGTGGACATGTGTTACGCTGCCCCGGGCTGCTAGGCCAGAAGCCTGAGGGGGGGCATCTGGCTGCTGTCTGAGGGCCTATCCAGAAGCAGGAGAGCAGCGCAGGGTTGGGACTGCGGGCTTGTAGTCCAACCAGAAGTATCGGTTCAGACGGACGGGGAACCAGCTGTGGTCAGAGGTAGAGGGGAACTAAGGGACCATTCACCCTGCTACCGGAGACCACTGTGAGTAAGCTGAGGCCAGTACCAGAGCAGACTTCTCATCAGCCGGGGATGGTGAAGAAGTGGGATAAACTTCAGCAAGTGCCAAGTCAGGGACCCAGCGGGACAGCAGTGGTGACGCTTGCGGAGCATCAGTGAGTGCCAAGCCAGGGACCTAGCGTGTCCGCAGGGGTGAAGCTTGAAGAGTATCTGTGAGTGCCAAGCCAGGGACCCAGTAGGGAAGCGGGGGTGACGCTTGAGGAAGACTGATGTAGCGGGGTCCTCAAATTGATGGGATACACCTGGGCAATAGTGTAACCCAGGTGTATAATTGTGTTAGGATTCAGACCCCTTTTTGTTTCGTGGAGGATTGGAGGATGTAATATTCTCCTTTGCCTGTGGGTGGCGGAGTACCCACAGGCTTCAGGTAGAATCATCCCCTGCAGTGCTCCCTGTTTGGTCTCTTCCCGGAGATGGTATGGCTGGGGCGGGGAACCCGCCGGGCCGTTGATGGGAGGAGATAAAAGGG
Source organism: Rana muscosa (assembly GCA_029206835.1). Classification (NCBI taxonomy): domain Eukaryota; kingdom Metazoa; phylum Chordata; class Amphibia; order Anura; family Ranidae; genus Rana; species Rana muscosa. The sequence goes on along the minus strand of CM055121.1, from coordinate 202,314,854 downwards.
GGAGACGCCCTTGCCACGAGGTTCTTGCGGAGAAGGAGGTCCTCGGAGGAGGAGGGTTGCGGTCCGCACCCAGGGCCCTTAGGCCTGGGTGCGGGAGATCCAGGAGTCTGGTCCAGGTGCCCATGGCCTGGTCCGGAGTCATGTTGGCGTCCATCCCAGGCACCTTTAGCCTGGGGTGAGGTACTATCGAGGAGGCCTGGGGCCTAGTACCTTCGACTGGGTCCCGCTAGGGTGGACTGTCCGAGGGTCCCTGAGCGGAGGGACCCGTACCTGAGGTGAGGAGGCCGGGGAGGTTACCCACTGAAGACCCGGAGCAGCACCAACCCGGTGACGGTGGGCCTCTGGGAACTCTCTTGGGAGGACACATCCCCTGATAGGGGCCACAGCGTATCGAAGAGGGCTCCATTGCTGTTCATAGGGGTTGCTAGAAGAGACCCTATCTTTAGAACTTAAACTTTAGGAAGTGCCTCGATCTGCTCATCCCACCGTTGGAAAGGTTATAGGTCCCAACCAGTCTGCTGCAATAAGAACTGTCATTGTGCTTTGCTTATTGGAGTGTCGAATAAACAAGTGTTGGACCTTTCTTCGGTGTGTGAACTCCGGTTACTGGAAACAAAAGGGGAGGCTGGTGAGCTTGTAAGTACAGACTCGGTACATTCGCAGAACACATTGGCCCGAGGAAACATCAGGAAGTGGCCTTCACCTCCCTATTGTAATGGGGAGGACATGGGCCGTGGCGCATCTCACTCTCACAACTCAGAAACCCCTAGACATGAGTTGGTGTGTAACAGAGGAAGAAGTTGGAGAGAGGGTGAGGCCGCTACACGTGGGGGCTCGTCCGGGATACAGTGTGTTCTAAAGATGGACTTGAGAATGTCTACATTTGAACTTTGCTGCCCAGAGGAGTTCCGAGCAGATCGGCCAAATTACTGGCCAAAGTGCGTCCCTGCTCGGAGTTGTGGAAATGACCCTAACACGGGGAAGGCCCATGCGGAGGAGCGGAAAAAGGGAGAGGTCCAGCCGTGTGACGTACTGCACGTGGGGACTGTTAACGCACTGCGCCACGAGGCACCCCATGGCGACATCGTTCGTCGGCGGAGTCAAGAGGAAGCCCGCGAAAATGTACAGCTCATGGGAGGAGTCTGGCCAAGTGTGGGGATACACGTGGAGACTCCGGCGCAGGGTCAGTGCATGATGGAGCAGCAGACAGTCGGGATGACCTCAAGTGCCCCGTGGATTATGGTTCCTCACCCCACGAGAATGACTTCCTTTGCTGCCCCCATCACAGACACGGGGATAAGACTTAGGCCCCGAGGGCGGTTGGCTCTGTACACCTGCAGAGACACGGAGGCCCTCGGTGTGATCTGTCCCGGCTGCTCGGGACTGGTGGTCACCCTGAAGCCATTCGGGCGATGTGAGGAGTGCAGAGAATTCCTTTTTGAGGTCGAGTCGTCCACAGCAAGGCCCCGGGCTCTTCGCCTCAACCACCTCACGGGTACCGCTACTCCGGAAGGGGAGATCAAGGCCTTTGTCGAGGTTCCCGTGCGCGCTGACCAGGGCGATGGACTGCCCAACAGAGAAAAATCCGAGGATGCTGCCTCGGTCGCCACAAGTTCCCTGCTTCCACCACCGAAGAGGAAAGTTGGCCTAGTACAGGCATCCTATGGACGTGGTCGAGCTTCACCCCGCTGCTTTCCTGGCCTGGATGGCGCCGGTCGAGATGGAAGTCCCGGACATCCCAGTCTTCTACAAGGGTCAGGTGAGCCAGGGGCTGGGACTGTGGTGGTGGTTGGAGGTGTCGGGGGCCCATTGGAGGTGGAACCCCCCAGGGAAGATGATTCTGTGTCCACCGGTAGATATCTGCCTGCGGAGATGTATGACACCTCCGACCTAGAGTCGCTGTCTGACTGCGGAGACGATGGCGAGATAGACGAACTGTTCAGCCGCAAGGGCTGGGATAAAAAACCACTTCTTGCTTCCCGTGCGGTACGGGATTCGCCTATGTACACAGGAGATAGCACGCCTCGGGTGGAAGACCCGCAGCTTACGAGGGAACCTACCCCTCCACCTGTGTCCTCATCTACTGTTACCCCACCTACTTTGGTTGTGGGGATACCCCGCGCTTCTGTGAGAGCGCCGAAAGTCAGTTCCAGGGAGCTGGTAAAGGCACCTCGGCATCCGGAAGCTATTGTGCTGCCTGGAACTGGAGAGAAAGCCACTATGCCACCTTTGGCCCGCTTGCAGAGACTGTTTTGCCACAAAGTAGCTCGGGAATATGGGTGGGAGTATCCGTATCTACCCCGGGACCTGCTATATGAGGTAGAAGTCTGGAGAGCAAGATGGTATGACGAGTTTGTGTGGGACAAGTTGAAGGTGCCCCATGCTCGCAGGTACCTGGAATGTGTGCCGTCAGTGTCTAAGAGGTTTGAGGACTGCAAGGCTGAATGGAAATTGGGGCGCCATATCCATGCTGACAAGATAGTCATTTGCAGAAGAGAAGGAGAAGATGTCGAGTATTCGATAGAGGCGTTTGACAAACACCTGAAACCCCTGTACCTGCCGGATCCAAAGTTTTACTTATAGGAGAAAAGAACTCCTGTTGTTTCCTTTGTGCACTGGAACTCTCTGGAGGAGTTATCCCCAGACACCCAGGACTGTGCCCTGCTTTTGTTTTTATTTGGGCTTTTCTTTTTCTCGTTGGAGACTTGGGGACTGTTGTGTTTTTGTGTTTCCCCTTTCTTCATGTGCCAAAGGCAAGGACATTTGGGAATAGTGGCAGAGTAGGGAAAAGCTGGAAGAACGAAGATTCGTTGAGCGTCATGACCGCGGCGTTGTCACCAGGTGGCAGTGTTGCGCAACAAATGTTTGAAAATGTTTCACACACACATCACCTTGCTTGTTGGAGTGAGTGGGTCTCTCGGCTGACGGGCCCACTCATCCCAGATGACACGAAATTATGTTAGGATGTTTTTTTTTCCTCTTTCCCCTGCAGGAGAGCCGTCAATCAAGATCATTGAGAGTGGGTGGCTCTTAGACAGTGTGGGAGAGGGGTTGTGACTATGCAAATGTTTAAAGTGTTTTATGACATAAGTTGTTTTATATGTTCCCCATTCCCTGAGCAGGTCTTGGCACTTGGGAAAAATTTAGAGGAATTGCTTCAGGGGTTTCACTCCATGCCACCACTTTATGGGAGGCATGGGTGTGCACCTGACGCTGGGGACCAGCGTCAAATTACAGGGGGGAGTGTGTAGCGGGGTCCTCAAATTGATGGGATACACCTGGGCAATAGTGTAACCCAGGTGTATAATTGTGTTAGGATTCAGACCCCTTTTTGTTTCGTGGAGGATTGGAGGATGTAATATTCTCCTTTGCCTGTGGGTGGCGGAGTACCCACAGGCTTCAGGTAGAATCATCCCCTGCAGTGCTCCCTGTTTGGTCTCTTCCCGGAGATGGTATGGCTGGGGCGGGGAACCCGCCGGGCCGTTGATGGGAGGAGATAAAAGGGGGAGACGCCCTTGCCACGAGGTTCTTGTGGAGAAGGAGGTCCTCGGAGGAGGAGGGTTGCGGTCCGCACCCAGGGCCCTTAGGCCTGGGTGCGGGAGATCCAGGAGTCTGGTCCAGGTGCCCATGGCCTGGTCCGGAGTCATGTTGGCATCCATCCCAGGCACCTTTAGCCTGGGGTGAGGTACTATCGAGGAGGCCTGGGGCCCAGTACCTTCGACTGGGTCCCGCTAGGGTGGACTGTCCGAGGGTCCCTGAGCGGAGGGACCCGTACCTGAGGTGAGGAGGCCGTGGAGGTTACCCACTGAAGACCCGGAGCAGCACCAACCCGGTGACGGTGGGCCTCTGGGAACTCTCTTGGGAGGACACATCCCCTGATAGGGGCCACAGCGTATCGAAGAGGGCTCCATTGCTGTTCATAGGGGTTGCTAGAAGAGACCCTATCTTTAGAACTTAAACTTTAGGAAGTGCCTCGATCTGCTCATCCCACTGTTGGAAAGGTTATAGGTCCCAACCAGTCTGCTGCAATAAGAACTGTTATTGTGCTTTGCTTATTGGAGTGTCGAATAAACAAGTGTTGGACCTTTCTTCGGTGTGTGAACTCCGGTTACTGGAAACAAAAGGGGAGGCTGGTGAGCTTGTAAGTACAGACTCGGTACATTCGCAGAACACATTGGCCCGAGGAAACATCAGGAAGTGGCCTTCACCTCCCTATTGTAATGGGGAGGACATGGGCCGTGGCGCATCTCACTCTCACAACTCAGAAACCCCTAGACATGAGTTGGTGTGTAACAGAGGAAGAAGTTGGAGAGAGGGTGAGGCCGCTACACTGAGTACTAATAGTAAAAGAGCTCAGGGGATCCAGTGGCTATTGGATCCAAAGTCTAGTAAAAGACTGGGAGTTCATTGAGTGAAGACCCACTCGATTGTGGAGTAAGCGGAGAACTGTTCGTGTTGCAAATAGTTTAATACAATTGCCGTTAGTAACTACTACAAGATTATTGCCATAGGAGACAGCGGTCCTACCTATACAGAAGTGGGTTCCAGCTGGAGGCCTTCACCTGTATAGCTGTCCTTCTATAGAAAGTCTTGGAGTCTGCTAATTATCATTTCATCTGCTTAAGGGTGTCCTGGCCCTAACCCTCTCTCCCCCCCCCAGTTCTGTTCAGGGGGCAATAAATCTTTTTGCATTCTAAATGTGTCCGGCGCCCACCATTTCATCTTGCATCACACCCACCATGTCTTGTCACTCACTCTACACAGAAGGATGTCAGCTGTCCCTAACTCTGGAGGTCACTATTAGGCCTCAGGGGCCCCAGGACTTTGCTACAGGTACTTAACCCACCTAAGCGCAGAGAGTACAAAAAAAATAATAATTCTTAGGTAAGGTGAGAGAAAAGATGGGGACGGACCAGTGAGTGATATAAGCAGTAAATTATATAAGCAGCAGTCCTGTGTGCCATTCCCCAATAATATATCAGCAGTAAATATAATATATGCAAAAGCAGCAGTCTTGTGTGATCCCCAATATTATATATCAGCAGTAAATATATTATATTATAATGTATAATATAATATTATTATTATTATTATAATAAAAGACTGCTGCTTTTGTATATATCAGCTTCGGGACCGCTCCACACACATATACTGCGGCAGGGCGGCCCTTCAGCATGAAATCACGAACCTGTATGTCTTTTTGCGGGTCTGTTGTGGTGCGCAGGCGATCCCGCTCCTGCCAGGAGAGGCCGGGGGGGGGGGGGGTGCAAGTAGCTGGTCTTGCCTAAAATAGTCTAGCACCGGCCCTGCTTGTCATGCGGTGGGACTGTACTGGAAACCCCGCCCAACACAGCCCCACCCCATGTCGTATGAATGTACAACTCCAACTCCAAAGAAGTTGGGACGTTCTGTAATATCTACAAGAAAACAGGCCTCTGATTCTAACCCCTTCCCAGCCAGTGTCATTAGTACAGTGACCGTGCATATTTTTTTTTAGCACTGATCACTGTATTAGTGCCACTGGTCCCCAAAAAGTTTCAAAGGTGTCAGTTAGTGTCCAGTTTGTCTGCCACAATATCGCAGTCCCGCCATAAGTCGCTGATCGCTGCCATTACTAGTAAAAAAATAAAAAAAATAAAAAATTCCATAAAAATATCCTATAGTTTGTAGACGGTATAACTTTTGCGCAAACCACTCAATATACGCTTATTGGGATTTATTTTACAAAAAATATGTAACAGAATACATATTGGCCTAAATTTATGAAGACATTTTTTTATTGGATATGTTTTACAGCAGAAAGTAAAAAATATTGTTTTTTTTTTCAAAATTGTCGGACTTTTTTGGTTTATAGAGAAAAAAAAAAAAATGCCATGCCAAAAATGCCATTATTTTCACCAATAATGGTGATCAAATACCACTAAAAGAAAGCTCAATTTGTGGGGGAAAAAAAATACAAATTTGGTACAGTGTCACACGACCGCGCAACTGTCAGTTAAAGTAACGCAGTGCCAAATCGCAAAAAATGGCCTGTTCAAGGAAGGGGGTAAACCTTCCGGGGCTGAAGTGGTTAGGATGGCCCTGTTCCTGCATCTCGCCTTCTAGTGCTCTTCAGGTGAGAGCTAAATAATAATTAGATCTGAGACAGACACGAGCAGGCAGAAGAATTAACAGAGATCTCACCACGCAGGCTATCATCACATCAGCACTCCACATTTGTGATGCACAAAAGGAAAGACAAGACATGTATTGGACTCTGACCCAGAACAAAAAGTTGTCTATTACTTTGGTAAATAGGGACAACCTAAGTGAATGAATACATGACATAGAGGGATCAGCTATGACACTAGAAACTGCAACCACAACATGAGTTACCGTAGTTAAAACCACAAAAAATGTTAACGTGTACAGCGCCTTTAAATATCTCTCCCCAGAACAACTTCATCTCTATGACTAAGCTTTTCAGAGTGAAATGCGTCAGTGAGGGGCGGTTTTCAAACCGGAACTGGAAATAAGCAGTGTCCTTTCAAAAAAGTTTGAAGGAAGGAGGTGATGTCATTGGTGGATGGCTTTTCTGTTTCCTGCACAGCGCCTACACAGAGTGAGGATGAGTTGGCACAGCCAGCACCCAGTGTATCCGCAGAAGAGGGGAACATTGGAGAACATTGGTGTGAACTAGCACTTAGATAGGAGAAATCCAAAAATGTTGACTTGCAATTAGAACAAGTTCTGGTGACAACTATCTAAGATGGGAGTTTCAGTCACTTTGGGGAGATTTTCTCTCCTGTTACACCTCTGGGACAGGATGTGAAGGGAAATGTCCCCAACAGGTCACATAAATCATAAACCCTGACAGGGGATTTGTCCAAAACGTAAGAAAATGTATTAGTTATACGTTCATTTAAGCCATCAAAACCTGAAATATGAGTTTTGGCGGACTGTTCCTCGAAGACGTGTAAAGAAGACAAGAAGACAAATTACCTGTATAGTCTCTGGTCTGATCTCAGCAGCTCATGCTCCAAGTTAGTACACGTAGATGGTGTATAAGTATGTCAGCAGTGTTGTCCTCTCCTGACGGTGCTCAGTGCAGAATGATCCTGGGCTGGACTCTTGTTTAGTTTTAGGGCAGATCTGCATTTCCTGTACATACTCCTTATTAGAACCTAGTCCTGGCACAAGGGAAAAGGGAGTTACATGTAAACTGTTTGCAGAGCTTAAATAATGTGATTAGAGAGATGGTGCCAGAGCTAGACTGGATTTAAAGGGAAACATACACATTTTTTAAGAATGACACTATGTTTTATTATTTTAAAATCCTTATTTTAAAGTATAGCATATATATATATATATATACTGTGTGTGTGTGTGTATGTGTATATATATATATATATATATATATATATATATATATATATATATACACACATATATATATATATATATATATATATATATATATATATATATATATATATACAGGGCTTTTTTTCAGAGGGAACGCAGAGGAACGCAGTTCCGGCACCTTCTGGACTGACTGTAGTAATGACAAGGGGTGCTGGGGTGTGCTGCAGGGTATTGATGCTCACTGCTGGGAATCTAATTTTGCAGGGGGGTCTATTGTTGCTGGGGTGGTTTATTGTTGCTGGTGGGGGACCTATTGTTGCTGGGGGCTCAGTTGTTGTTGAAAGAGATCTACTGTTGGGGGAGGGGTCTATTGTTGATGGCAGCCAGAAAGACTATTAATGCTGGCTGTGCGGAGATCTGTTGATGCTGCCGGGAGTCTATTGTTGCTGGTGGGGAAATTTTGTTGTGGGTGGTCCATGTTGATAGGGGGATCTATTGTTGCTGGCTGCAGGGGATCTATTGTAGCGGGGTCTCCATTGAGGCCCCACGGACTACGTTACCCAGACCCCTGTTTGGCACCCAGGGTGCATTGGGCTGCCGCAGAGACTCATGGGTGGGGTATAAAAGAGAAGGGCGAGGCTAAGCCCGGCCTCTTTGGACACCACGTGGCTGGCAAGAGGACTTCCTGTGCGGACCTGCTGCGAATGCAAGGCCCGAGGCCTGGGCCTTGCGCACTTCCAGAGAGCCTTCTACCTTGCTGCGGAGCCTGAGCGGCTACAGACATCTACCTGCTTCGGGAACGTCTGTGGACCGGAGACCAGGCGGGGGCAGATCCTGTGTGCTTGGACACAGCGGTGGGAGTTCCGGACTGAGATCGAGTCCGGAGGGGTGAGAGAGCACCTGCTCACAACTATAACTGAGTACTTTGTTAGGCCTATTGACTGCCTTGGCCCATCGAGTTATACTTCCCTTTTTCTCCTGTCAGGAGACTAGTTGGAGGACAGAGTTACATAGTCTCCGGGGAGTTGCTTCCATTAACTTAGACCTTGTGGATTACAAATATTGTTCCTGTATGTGCACCACCGATCATCTGGCATGCGAAGATTCCTAATCTAAAGACTGAGATTTAGCTGAGTCAGGCCTGACTGGGAGTTATAGTATTGCTGGGCGCCATATTGCTAGCGGGGACTTCATATATATGCTAGTGTGTGTTGAAACTATTGGTGCATTATAGTTAACTGGTGTTAATACTATTGCAGGGCTCTGTATGTATACTTTATATGTGATATTGGTTGTTAACCCCCTTTATCCACAAGTAAACCATTTATAGTTTATCAATCTGGTGTTGAAGTCCATTAATATATATATTATCACTACAAGGAAGGTATTGGGCAATTGTGCATAAATTGGTATAGAGCTATACAAGAGTACCACCCCTAGACTAGCTGTGCCAGAGAAGGGCTGAGTAGATTGCCGGGGGTTGGCTGTGCTGTGCACAGGGCCCAAAACAGAACCAGCGGCTCCCTTAGTTTGGGGGTATCGCTACACGTGGGGGCATCGGTCCGGGATCCTGTATATGGCAAGTAAACACGCCAAAAGTACCGGCATGGACCCGCTAGAAGTGAAAGCGTGGTGCGAAGCAGCCAAGACAAACCCAGACACGTCAGTGGTCATTAGTCTCCCGGGAGAAGACAGGTCAGTGAGCGCGGCAGAGCGACTCGCAGTGTCGTTATCCCCAAATCATACACCATGGGTGATAGACCTGAAATCAGCCCCAGACACCTCGTTCCAGTACGCACTGATAGAGTGGATGGATGGAGTACCAGGGAACTTTAAAGGACATAGTGTGCAGACGCTGGATAACAAAACTTATGGTCTGGCGCACGCAATAACTGTGAAGACGGAGTCACCTCCGCCATCCCCAACGGGACCACCACCAGCGATACCCCATGCATCAGAGAGGCAGAGAGGGATGACACCTCTGGTGACACCCATTACAGCCATAGGGCCAGAACTTTTAAATGCCTTGGGAGATCTGCTCACAAAGTGCCAGCAAACAAATAAGGTACACATAGAGGCCAGCTACAGGAAGCTGAGAACATTTTCAGGGAGGCTGCCCGTCCCTGTAGGGGAGGAAAACTTTGATACCTGGATCGAACAGGCCTTGTCAGCAGTGGAGGCATGGGAGGTGCCTGAAGCGCAGAAGAAGCAGCGCGTGATGGAAAGTCTGAAAGGCGCGGCTGCGGAAGCTGTAAAAAGTCTCCGGTTTGGAAATGCTGACTGCACGGCTTATGATTGCTTAGTCATGCTACAAGAGGAGTTCGGTCAGTTAGAAAAAGTAACGGAACTGGTGTATCAGTTCGAATACACCTTTCAGCAGCCAGGAGAAAAGCTGTCGGAGTATGTAAGAAGACTGAACAAGATGCTGTGTCAAATTGTGCTAAAAAAAGGGATGATACCCCAGGCCATAGATGTGGCAAGGATGAAGCAGATCTTAAAGGGAGCGCTACGCTCGGATCCAGTCTGGCTCCACCTGAAAACCTCTGGAGTAGGGATGAGCTTCGAGTTCGAGTCGAACTCATGTTCGACTCGAACATTGCCTGTTCGCCCGTTCGCTGAACAGCGAACAAATTGGGGTGTTCGAGGGAAATTCGAAAAGTCTATGGGAAAAATCTTGACTAATGTATAACAGATGTACTTACTGCTTACCCCCTGTTTGCTCCAACTTCTTACCCATAATCCTAAATTAACGAGACCACACCGAAATTGGAGTAAAACATAGGCCGTAGCAGCCTTATTTATTAAATAAATATATTTCCAAAATAATATCAAAATCCTAGCGTTGGTCTTTTGCGGGAACCTCCATAACCATCTGATAAAATATTGCACTGCGGTACCTCTCATATGCTTATAGGCCTCAAGCCGACCGGCTGGCTCAGAGACAACCACGGACCGCAGTGCACCCGTTACCAACACATTTTAGCTAAACCTCCGTTAGCTGAAATCCAACCATCAGGACCCATACCAACGATAGGTCCTGAACTCATTCCTTCCAAGGTATCTTCCTTCATCCGCAAAGACCAACACCCGCTGCTGCCACGACATCCAGAACACATCATACCTGTTAATAGAAAGAACAACAACACAAACCAGACCATACGGACATAACCAGGGGAGGGTGGGCGGGAACTTTCCTTCACACTGTGGTGACCTGGGGGAGGGGACAACTCCTTTTCCTACTTACTCCCCCTCCCACTAAACTTCCTACCCAATCCTAATACTTCTAACATCCTGTACCCTGTTTCCCTAGTCATGCCAGCCCTCCGCTCATTTCTTTTCTCTCATTTTTTGCTCCGGGCTTTTCTTGACTAATGTATAACAGATGTACTTACTGCTTACCCCCTGTTTGCTCCAACTTCTTACCCATAATCCTAAATTAACGAGACCACACCGAAATTGGAGTAAAACATAGGCCGTAGCAGCCTTATTTATTAAATAAATATATTTCCAAAATAATATCAAAATCCTAGCGTTGGTCTTTTGCGGGAACCTCCATAACCATCTGATAAAATATTGCACTGCGGTACCTCTCATATGCTTATAGGCCTCAAGCCGACCGGCTGGCTCAGAGACAACCACGGACCGCAGTGCACCCGTTACCAACACATTTTAGCTAAACCTCCGTTAGCTGAAATCCAACCATCAGGACCCATACCAACGATAGGTCCTGAACTCATTCCTTCCAAGGTATCTTCCTTCATCCGCAAAGACCAAAACCCGCCACAGCACCCAAGGGGAAAACCTTACCCTTGGGGGCCCCCCACACCCCAGAGCTCACTGTATGCCATATTGCATTCCCAATGCCCATAAGTCACTCCCCACAGCAGTGAGGTGCACACCATTGCCCCGCAGGTACCTCCAGCCATCCACCACCAACTCCATGTGCCTTACCACCAACCCTCCATTCCTCACTACAAATCTACTCACTTCCCAATTAAGCTTCGTACGGGCCCTGTAGATACCCTCTAAAGACCAAGCCCCATTCCATGCGGTCCGAGTGACAATGTCCAACCACCCAATGACCATGTCCGGGAATGCCATCGACCTTACCCCTAAATCATTACCACCTACGTGCAGGACCAAAACGTCAGGCGGCCTATACAGACGTGCAAAGCTGTACCTCTGGAGCCCCTCCACTCCATAGCATTCCCGGAACTCCCAGCCATCTAGCACAAACCTCCTGGCTTGGAAACCCCACCTGCTGACCCTCTGGCCCCACATCCGCCCCTCATTACCCCTTTTTTTAATTTATTTTTTTAATGTATTTTAAACACTATCGAATGGCCCAGTTTCCAGGCCAGGGCCTGTACCGAACCTGCAAGAAGAGAAAGAAACAAGCCACCAAGACCTCAGCAAGCCCAAAATCATCACAGCCCCCATACACTCTCTCCACCCAGCCCACCACTATTCGAATCCCACCAGCTGATGGGGGCGAATGTATAGCACAAATCTACAAGACTCCCACCTACCAAAGCGCTTAACCGCCTCAGCATCCATCCCACCTTAGCCGCCTCGGTCGCAGCCCCAACCCTGAAAGAAACGAGAAGAACCTGCCCTCTCATCCAAGCCCCAACCCGGCAGCACTTCCTGGAAACTGAAACCCTGTGAAACCTGAACAACAAAGGGGGACCCGTCCGTGTGCATTAAGAAGGACCCGACTGCCCCGGGACGCACCTCCCAAATAAAATAAAAAACCCCCCGTCACGGCCCCCTCCGGACACCACTGCTAGCCAGGCGGAGCCAAGCCCGCACCAACTGACCCCTGCCTACCTGCTCCATCTTGTATATCAGTAACACCAACGACACCCCCTCCTTCTTGCACCTAATCTCATAAACCCACATTCCCCCTTTGACAGACTTGGAAAGGCTGACCAGCTCCCCAAACCAAAAGGCCCCAAATTTATTTATTATTATTATTCCTTTTTTTTTTTTTTTTTTTTTTTGGAAAACGAGAATAAACTTGCCAACGAAAACAACTCCCTCTAACTAGGGAAACCTCATATGCCGCTGCCCAAACCCTGCAGCTGCCCAAACATTTTATTATTATTATTTTTTTTATTTTTATTTTTTTTTTATTTATTTATTTATTTATTTTTTATGATATAACCAGGAGACACCCAAAATTCTTCCGTAAATTCCGGGCAACCCAGCCTTTGACCAGAAACGTCAAACCCGCTAGTGTTTTTTTTTTTTTTTTTTAACGCGAGCCCGGCCACCCCATTGGTACTATTTCTAGAAATAAAGTATAACGTCAACAGTCTAACCCCCTCGCCCCACCGAATCCACTTCACTCATGTGAACTACCACCTGCCACTACTGCCTAGCCTTCCGAGAAGCGGACGACTCCGATGGAATCTCACACCTCCAGACAGGACGGGACACCCCACGTTACCCCGCCACCAGCTCCACCACCCGGAAACTCTCCCCACTGAAAAACGAGGAAACGCTCCAGCTATGACGTTCTCCACTGGCGACGACACATGCACTTGCAGGCATAACGACACCGAGTGTGGCAACAGCTGAAACAACCGGGGGAGACGACACAGCGACTCTTAATCACTCGTACCATACCCAGGTTATACCCGTGGAACCAAACCTTCATCTCCCTTAATGAGTCGCCCCACCATACCCCTGGAAATGACTCCAGCAGCACCAGATCTTGTGTGAAAACCCCTGTCAATCCAAGACCGAAGGCCCACTACACCCGCCTTGAAAGAATGCCCCCAAACCTGTCGAGCCACCCAACACTGTGTACCACCCCACTCAAAGTTGTTAACCGCACCAAACCCCCCCAGTCCCCTCCTGGGAAACCCGTCCAGTAATGAGGCACACCCGCAAATCCTCCCTGTGAGTCCACCCAACGCACAAAATGCTTAGGCGATCTGATCCTTGCGACGTGCTCCAATGTAGACAGGAGCACCCCGAAGATAGTTGGCGACGCCAGGCCTACGCACAGAAAATCGTCCAAATAATGGCTGATGGGCGATACTCCTGACACATCCCTCATCACACCTTCCCCCAATGAGTTGAACTGCTAAACAGTGCCCCGGAGACAGAGCAACCAATCGGCAGACCCATATCGACATAAAAAACCCCAGTACCCCACCAACCCCACAACCGGAAGCTGTCCGGGCGGCCCTGACCAATCCGACGAGCCCAATACAGTGCCGCATCCAAGGAAGCGTAACTCACTGTGTGTCCTCCCATGTCAATGGCATTGTTGACCAACCCCCCTTTTGGGAAGAAAGGTGGTGCATCAGCCCAAATTTGTTGAGCTCCTACTTTGGCACTACACCCCAAAGGGGAACCCCCAAATCAACTAAAGATTGGGAAGGGAAAGAGCCGCCTATGCGTCCTAATTCTACTTTCCCTGGGCAGTTTCTCAGAAACTACATTGGGACGCAGCATGGCCGAACATAAATCACACGGCATGTGAAACCCCACTGAAAAGAAAAAAAAAAACCTTAGTCTAACAGCTACGCTGTTGTACCATCCGTATACCTACCAAGAAACGGCCGCCGCCGTTCCCCCATCACCGGCGTCCTTCCTCTCCCGTGTTTGAAGCATACCGACAGGGTGTGATCCCCCCCCCCCAAACCCAGAACCTTAGTGCTTGTACCGACACACTCCACCGAATTTACCCGTGCCCTACGTGTACCGCTAACCGGCCTACTTACTCCAGCCGGACTGTTATGTCACAAGGCGCATTCCCAGCCTGATGTCGTTGTGATCCCACCGTAGTGCCGGATGTATCCCCTCCTACGCAAAACTGTTCCTAGACCGCATCCAAACCGCACCTCCGTGGACCCTGTAAGCATCCCCTACCGAATTTGGGTAACAAAAGAGCTCCGACAGAGTTCAGGGTTCTTCCCCCCAATCACCCTCATGTCAAATGCTTGCAACTTATTTCTGATAGTACATGTAATCAACCAATACCTCCCCTTCTCACCACCTCCCATTGTTGGAATACCCTGGCGTAACCCCAAATTTTAATTATTTTTATTATTTATTTTTTTTAACAGCAGGAGTGAACAACATCTCTACTTACTCACCCTTTTAGATCTTATCCCGGACCTCAGGCTTTAAGTGAGCACCCAGCGGACCCTAAAACCAGCTGTACCTGTGGCTAAATCAGCCAAACGTATGACATCCCGTTTTCCAGCGGCGTCCCCTGCTACCACGAACTTCAAAACCCTCTGCTCCACTTGCACCCCACTATCAGCTGTCATGCGCAGACTCCCACACAGCCGGCACCGCTACGGGTGATGAGGATATACTATCCCTCCCTGCAAGCGGGACCACACGGCCCGACCACCTTCTCAAATCCGCCAACCAAAATCTTTGAGCCCCACCAATAAAAAACCCTGCGAGCCTGAAGCTCCCCCCAAGTGCAGCCCCATCCATTGTGTCCACCCGGGGAGAATCACCCTGCGAGCCCCCCCGTTACCGATGCCTCCCCAGCACCTGCAGTAGCCCCCCCGTTACCAATGTCTCCCCAGCACCTGCAGTAGGACCATCCCCCACGGACCCACTATACTATCCCCTATATGGCAAAGAAAAAATTTTTTTTTTTTTTTTTTTTTTTTTTACTTACCGGGCTGCCTAGGAGAAATTCCCACCAGCCGACCGTCTCGCCTCCATCGCTGCCGATCGTCTCAGGGGAAACCGATCGTCCTCCGAAGCCGTCAGCTCGCCCTGCGACCATAGGACAGCCGGCTCGCCCGCATCTGATGAAAGCCCTCCAGGAGCAGCGTCTCTGGATGCCGAGGATCTGGCAGCCCTCCGGCCCGCCACTGAGCTCCAGCCCCGCCCATGGACTTCTGTCGCTTTTCGCGGGCCGGGGCTTCCCCCCCGCCCTGCCGAGAGACATCAGGCGCGTTGTCACCCTCCCCTGGCGATCCATCATCACCTGGGGGTCACCTGGCCGAGGCTGCAGAGGGCACAGTGACCGCGACCGACGATCTCCCCGCTGAGGCTCCACCCCCGCTACCGACCCATCAGGGGTGAGGCCCGCACTCTTCTTGTCCATGTGTCGAGCGAGCTGCCTGGCCACCCCGAACCGCCGGTGCGGCCGCCCGCCGGGCCCTGACTATGAGGGGGATGATTCCCGGGACCCCCCCTTGTGAGCAATGTGAACGCTTAGCGGGGGGGCCCGAATGGGGCCATGGGGAGACTAATTGGCTGGCGCTGGGCTCTAGGGGATAGTCGGGTAAGAAGCGCTCTGAAGGCAGTAACCTTCAAGCTCACGTGGACTCCCTCCCCCCCTGCACCTGCCCCCACCACCCTTCAAGCAAGCATTGGCCCCAGGGTCTCCTGTAGCCAACCTGCGCTCCCTGGTGCCGCTTCCGACCGCAGCTAGGCCCGAAACAGCTCCCCCTCTGCCATAGCTCTGTCTCCCTGAACTTTCCTTCACACTGTGGTGACCTGGGGGAGGGGACAACTCCTTTTCCTACTTACTCCCCCTCCCACTAAACTTCCTACCCAATCCTAATACTTCTAACATCCTGTACCCTGTTTCCCTAGTCATGCCAGCCCTCCGCTCATTTCTTTTCTCTCATTTTTTGCTCCGGGCTTTTCTAAAGTGCTAATTATAAAGGCTTATATGCAAGTTATTGTCATAAAAAGTGTTTGGGGACCCGGGTCCTGCCCCAGGGGACATGTATCAATGCAAATTTTTTTTTTTTAAACGGACGTTTTTTTGGGAGCAGTGATTTTAATAATGCTTAAAGTGAAACAATAAAAGTGAAATATTCCTTTAAATTTCGTACCTAGGGGGTGTGTATGATATGCATGTAAAGTGGCGCATGTTTCCCGTGCTTAGAACTGTCCCTGCAAAAATGTAATTTTTGAAGGAAAAAAAGTCATTTAAAACTCACTCGCGGCTATTAATGAATTGTCGGCTCCCGGCCCTTCAGGTCTGGAATGGATATTAAGGGGAACCCCGCCGCAAATTAAAAAAAAAATGGCGTGGGTTTCCCCCTTAATATCCATACCAGGCCCTTCAGATCTGGCATGGATTTTAAGGGGAACACCACCCCAAATTTAAAAAAAAAATGTCGTGGAGTCCCCCCAAAAATCCATACCAGACCCTTATCCGAGCACGCAACCTGGCCGGCCGCAGGGGAAAAGGGGGGGACGAGAGAGCGGCCCCCCTCCCTCCTGAACCGTACCAGACCACATGCCCTCAACATGGGGAGGATGTCCCCATGTTGATGGGGACAAGGGCCTCATCCCCACAACCCTTGCCCGGTGGTTGTGGGGGTCTGCGGGCGGGGGGCTTATCGGAATCTGGAAGACCCCTTTAACAAAGGGGACCCCCAGATCCCGGCCCCCCCTATGTGAATTGGTAAGGGGTACATTGTACCCCTACCATTTCACAAAGAAAGTGTCAAAAAATGTAAAAAAAAAACACACAAACACCTTGAAAAAAAGGGATTTTTATAACAGCTTACCTGTAAAATCCTTTTCTTGGAGTACATCACGGGACACAGAGCGACTTAGTCATTACTAATGGGTTATATAGATTACCTTCAGGTGTTGGCACTGGCCAATTCCAAACCGGAAGTACCCTCCCCTATATAAGCCCCTCCCACCCGGGAGCACCTCAGTTTTGTAGCCAAGCAATAAGTGTCCCCAAAAGAGGGGTGGGAGCTCTGTGTCCCGTGATGTACTCCAAGAAAAGGATTTTACAGGTAAGCTGTTATAAAAATCCCTTTTTCTTTTTCGTACATCACGGGACACAGAGCGACTTAGTCATTACTAATGGGACGTCCCAAAGCAATGCCAAATGAGGGGAGGGATACATAAGCTGGGCGCCATCAGGCATGAGGATCTTTTGCGTCCTGCAACACACTGCGCCCAAAGGCGACATCCTCCTGACTTCTAACGTCTACCTGGTAGAATCTAGTAAACGTGTGTACCGAAGACCATGTTGCGGCCTTACATACTTGAGCCAGGGAGGCCTGGTGATGCACTGCCCATGAAGTTCCAACTGCTCTTGTGGAGTGCGCCCTAACTTTGAACGGAGGCGGTCTCTTTCTCAAGCCATAGGCTTGTATTATGACCTGTCGAATCCACTTGGCTAAAGTAGATTTTGATGCTGCCTGACCCTTTCTGGGGCCTTCCGGCAGAATAAACAAAGTATCCGTTCTGCGAATCTGAGCAGTGGCTTTTAGATAAGCTTTAACTGCTCTTACTACATCCAAAGAATGTAATAACTTTTCCTCTACCGAGCTAGGTTTGGGGAAAAAAGAAGGAAGAACCACATCTTGGTTCAAATGAAACCTCGATACCACCTTAGGAAGAAAGGCTGGATGAGGACGTAATACTACTCTGTCCTTATGGACAACCAGATATGGCTCCTTACAGGACAAGGCGGCTAGTTCCGATACTCTTTTAGCTGAACAAATGGCTACTAAGAAAATCAATTTCCTGGTGAAAAGAACCAAGAAAATGTGCCGCAATGGTTCAAATGGTTGTTTCTGTAGAACCGACAGAACCAGGTTTAAGTCCCATGGACATATGGGAATACTAACCGGAGGGCTAATACGCATCACTCCTTGTATGAAAGCTTTGACTAATGAATGCAAAGCCAAGGGCCTTTGAAAAAAAATATTGACAAGGCCGTCTGACCCTTGATAGTACTCAAGGCAAGCTTCCCATGTACAGCCCACTGTAGGAAGTCCAGAATCCTACCTATTACGTACTTACGTGGATGCCATTTCCTGGCCTCACCCCACGTGATGTACGCCTTCTAGATCCTATAATAGATCTGCCTGGATACCGGCTTCCTGGCATTGATCATGGTAGATACCACAGGATTAGAGAGCCCTCTCTTTTTTAGAATGTGGGCTTCCATAGCCAGGCCGTCAAACCTAGGGCTGGTAAGGAAGGGTAGTATATCGGTCCTTGCGAAAGCAGGTCCGGACGATGTGGGAGGGTCCAAGGACTTCCCACTGACATTTTTACAATCTCCGCGTACCATGCCCTTCGGGGCCACGCTGGAGCCACCAGAATCACTGGTTTCTTTTCTACCCTGATTCTGCGGATTAATCGCGGTGGGAATGCATATATCAGCTTGAACTGATCCCAAGGGAACACTAGGGCATCCGAACCGCAAGCTAGGGGATCCTTTGTGCGAGACACAAATCTGTCCACCTTTGCGTTGAATCTGGATGCTAGCAGATCTACATCCGGTGTTCCCCACCGCTGGCATATTGCCTGGAAAACCTCGGGGTGAAGAGACCATTCCCCCGGGCATAATTGCTGGCGACTTAAAAAGTCCGCTCTCCAATTTTTCACTCCTGGGATGAAAACCGCGGATATGGCTGTGACATACCTTTCTGCCCATTCCAGGATGCAATTCGCTTCCCTCTGGGCTGCACGACTCCTGGTGCCACCCTGGAGATTGATATATGCCACTGCTGTGGCATTGTGTGATTGAATTCTGACAGGTGACCCTTGGAGTTTGGATGTCCATGCTACTAGGGCATACCGGGCTGCTCGTATCTCTAAGAGATTGGTGGGCAGGGCCTTCTCTGCTTCTGGCCACTTGCCCTGGAGAGACCATTGCTCCAGTACTGCCCCCCAGCCTATGAGGCTGGCAACTGTAGTGACCACCTTCCAAGAAACCGGACTGAAGGGTTTCCCTTCCCAGATTCTGGGGCACCAACCACCAATGGAGGCTCTTGCGAACGGAAGGGGACAGGGACATTGGTAAGTCTAAAGCCTGAACTTTTTTGTTCCAGGCTGACAGTATGGCCCTCTGCAAGTTCCTTGAATGGAATTGACCGTAGGGTACCGCTTCGAATGAAGCCACCATTTTCCCCAGCAGCCTTATACACAGGCGTATGGATGGTTTTTCTTTTTTGTACCCACTAAGTGGGTCAAATCTTTCAAAGACGACACCTTCTCTGGAGGTAAGAAAATCTTTCTCTGATTTGAATCCAGTCTTAGCCCCCAAGTATTCCAGGCTTTTGACTGGTTTTAGGGCTGACTTGTCTCGGTTGATAATGCAACCGTGAGATTCCAGATACTTGATTATCTTGTGAACGACCACTTCTAGTTTTTTTCACTGAGTGGTCTATCAGCAACAAGTCGTCTAGATATGCCATTATCGTTACACCTTGTGTTCCTAGTTTGGCCAATCGTAGGGCCAGAATTTTTGTGAACACTCGTGGTGCCGTGGCCAGACCGAAAGGTAAGGCTCTGAACTGAAAATGGCGCCCTTCTACTGCAAGGCGTAGAAATTTCTGGTGGGCCGGACAGATGGGAATATGCAAATAAGCATCCCTTATGTCGATCGAGGCTAACCATTCCTGCCCTTGTAGGGCGGTGGCCACCGATCGGATCGACTCCATCCGAAAAAGTCCTGATATGTAGGAACTTGTTTAGCCCTTTTATATTTAATATGGGCCTCATGTCCCCATTTGGTTTGGGGACTGTGACAAGGTTCGAGTAAAACCCGAACCCGTTTCCTTTCAAGGGAACCTTCATGATTACCCTTGGAGCAATAGTTGCTCTAGTGCCAGAAGGAGGGATCCACTCTTCTGGGGATCGCTTGGCACGTTTGACCTTATAAAATGGGCAGGAGGAATGTCTTTTAACTCCAGCCTGTATCCCAGACTTACTGCGGAGATCACCCATCTGTCTCTGATGGTGTCCCGCCAGGTCTCTGTGAACAACTGAAGTCTTCCCCTCACCCGACTGAGTGGGGGCAACCCTTCATGACTTAGGGGGAGGTTTTGTACCTCTCTTGACCCAGGGTTTCTTGATACCCTGTGATTGTCCCTGATTTCTGCCCCCTGGATTTGACAGCGGAGGCCGTCGGAACTGTTTCACAGCCGATGTGCCAGGGACTGGAGAAGTAGGCCTCTTAAAAGAAGGACTTCTACCCTTGTTCTTAACCGGTAAGAGTGAACTTTTACCGGCAGAAATTTTCTGGATATATTTGTCCAGATCTTCTCCAAATAAGCGTTCTCCATGAAATGGGAAGCTAACCAGCAGTTTTTTTTTACAGGGAGCTTCAGCAGACCAGTTTTTGAGCCACAGAAGCCTACGCATATGTACTATAGACAGCGTAAAGTGGGAGGCCTGTTGGATTGTATCCTTTATGGCGTCCACCGCAACACAAGGCTCTAGGCAGGTCAGCTAGGGCAAGAGCCTGCTGATCTGGTAAGTCCCTTAAGACTTGTTTCAACTGATCTTTCACTGCTTGGCAGACTCCAATCGCTGCTACTGCAGGTTGTGTCACCATGCTTGCTGTAGAGAAAGCAGATTTTAGTAAAGACTCCAATTTTTTATCTATTGGGTCTTTGAACATTGGAACATTATCTACTGGACATGTCAGTGATTTGTTAACAGAAGAGATGGCTGCGTCCACTGTAGGGACCCTCCATTTTTTTATGAACTTATCCTCCATGGGATAGATCACCGGAAATCTCTTGGGGGGAGCAAATATTTTATCAGGATGCTCCCAATCCTGGTAAATAAGCCCTTCTAATAAAGGGTGGATTGGGAAGGAACAGACAGCCTGGGGAGCTTTTAGCGACCCCAGCGAGGAAACCGTAGTGGATGGTGGTTCCGCCAGAGGCATTTTAAATGCTGATCGGACCATATTAGTCAGAGACTGAACCCATAATCTTTCAGCCTAATATGCTGAGAAAGGTTCTTCCACTGTTGATTCCTCCATAACTGAATCAACCTCATCCTGATCCCCTTCAGGTAGGTCGATCTCTGTGTGGGGCTGTTCCTCCACTAACAGGCACTCTGAAGGAGGAGACGGAGATCGGACGCGCTTTTCCTGAGACAGGGAAGCAGCGATCAATGCTGTTAATCTCTCTTCCAATCCTCCCAGAGTTGAGGATAAAACCTCCTCTGTTATATATACAGGAGCAGGTGGACTGGGGACAGCCGCAGCACCAGGCATTCCTGCGGGGTTTCTACGGCTACTGACCTCTGAATTCTCAGGGGAGATTGGTGCAGTACAAGCATGCCCAATATCCTCAGAGCCCGATGGAGACCCCTTTGGCTTCCTGGAAGATCTATTTCCGGAGCGTCTGGACGACATATCCTTTAAGCACAAAGCTGAGGTATTCCCGTCATCATACACCAATTTTGCTGGTAATAATCTAACACAGGTGCTGCTATATACCAGCTGGTGTCCACTAAAGTGCCTTTCTATGGGGATGCCTGCATCAACCGCCTCTGTGTGCCACTGTTTGTTGCTAGCTCTGTTTGCATCCAGCTGACACTTGTACTGTGTCTTTTAACTATGCTGGGACGCCCGCACATGCACAGAAGCGCCGCGGCGCGCATCGAGCGTCATCCACCCGCCCCGCCCCTTTTTTTCATATGAGGCGCGTGCACGCGCCCGCGCGCGCGCCCGTGCGCCATTAGCGCCCTTTTCGAAATCAAACAGGGGACTAGGAGCCAGGGCCCTTTTTGCCGGAGGGCCTGTGCGGTGGATGAGGGCAGCAACAGGGCAGAGGAAGTGGATTCCCACAGAGAAACTTACCAGCTGCCTGGATCTTTTGACTTGAGAAAACCAAAGATCCACATGACAAGAAAAATGGACTACAGCGGCCTCTAGTGGTTTAACACAGGTACCGCGGTCCCCTTTTTTTTTTTTTTTTTCTTGACTACTATTAGAATGTTACATTTTCAGTAGTTACAGGCAAACACAGATATTTAGCGGGAATACCGTTAGGTAACAGACAGAAAGACAAATTAGGCTTGGGGGTCCCCCAATAGAACCAAGTTCCTGGGGGCCCCCACTTACCTGATCCCCGCCGCAGGACTTTGTTTGGTCCACAGAAGTCCAAACTTCACCTATCACGGCAGGCATTGTAATTAAACCTTCAGGGACCGGGTTCCCAAGGATTCCACTCCCCTGGACCTGTATAGCACCCTGCACAGACAACATCTTGGTCGTGGGTATGACCAGAGCTCTGGATCCCAGGGTCCAGCCCTCCTAAGAGAAGCATTACAGGCAAAACCTTGCTCTTCTGCTGCAAGGCCCGGGTACCGACCGTTTAGCTATGAAGCTTTTTTGGTGGGATCCGGAACAGCTTACTAAGGCCCAAAAGAACCTGTACGCAAGCCCAGTGAAAACACATGTTACTCTTTGGCCAACACCTTAGACACTGGCAAAAAACTGAGGTGCTCCCGGGTGGGAGGGGCTTATATAGGGGAGGGTACTTCCGGTTTGGAATTGGCCAGTGCCAACACCTGAAGGTAATCTATATAACCCATTAGTAATGACTAAGTCGCTCTGTGTCCCGTGATGTACGAAAAAGAAAGTCCTTTATTAAAAAACAAACAAAAAAAAAACATTCCAGCGGAGAAATCCAGTGTCCCCCGGCGATCCGATGTCCATCGCTGTCCGTCATTGGCTGAGCCTGAGCGGACCTGATGGGGAACTTCCTCCGCAGTCTATTACATGTATAGACCCGCCTGAGCGGGAAACTTCCTTCACTGTGTAAATTTAAATTACACAGTGAAGGAAGTTCCCCGCTCAGGCCAATGACGTAGGCGGGGTCCGACATACCGAGGGGGTGGACCTGATGGGGAACTTCTCTCACTTTGTAATACACGTATAGACCCGCCCCTTCTCATGTTCCGCATCAGGTCTGGGGGACCCCCACGCTTTTTTTTTTTTTTTTTTATCAATGACTTTTCTATGTATTGCCGGGAGCCGACAATTCATTAATAGCCGCGAGTGTGTTTTAAATTACTTTTTTTCCTTCAAAAATTAAATTTTTTGCAGGGACAGTTCTAAGCACAGGAAACATGCACCACTTTACATGCATATCATACACACCCCCCAGGTACGAAATTTAAAGGAATATTTCACTTTTATTTTTTCATTTTAAGCATTATTAAAATCACTGCTCCCGAAAAAACGGCAGTTTTTAACATTTCTTTTTGCATTGATACATGTCCCCTGGGGCAGGACCCGGGTCCCCAAACACTTTTTAGGACAATAACTTGCATATAAGCCTTTATAATTAGCACTTTAGATTTCGAACATTCGAGTCCATTGTATTTAATAGGGTTCTAAAAATCACACGAACATTTTGTCTGTTCGCAGGTTCTGGTGCGAACCGAACAGCGGGGTGTTCAGCTCATCCCTGCTCTGGAGGAGGTATGTCACTGAATTACCCTGATCTGGTAAAGATCATCAGAGATGAAGAGGCTCTACAGAAAGATCAGCAAGCGATCAAGGCACACACCTCTTCTACACCGGTAATGGTCAGATCAGCCATGACCCCTGAAAGAGACTCAGAAGTAGATACCCTGAAGTCGCAGATGTCTCAGGTGTTGGAGATGCTGACCTCTTTGATGGCCAAGGATCCAAGGGTCGTAGAAAATGAGAGACCGAAGAAGGAGTTGTTTCCAGATACCTTAGCACCCACTTCCCTACAAAATTGGGGGGATGTGGTCTGTTTTAACTGTGGAGGAGTTGGCCATATTGCGAAGGTATGTTCCAGTCCAAAGAAAAAGAAGATAAATAATCGCAAGCCAGTGGAAAACTTCAAAGGGCCCCGGTGAAGGAGTCAACCGGGTGCCCATCATCTCCAGTGAGCTCCATTGTACCCAAACTGAATGAGAAGCCCAGAAGAAAAGGGGGCAATCCCCCTCAGAGGAAGAACAATGCTCCTCAGTGAGAATACACACCTAAAAAGAGAAATAATGTCCCTCGGCGGGAATATACACCTAAACAGAGGAGGGAGATCAATGCATACCGAGCCCAAGAGGGTCTTATCCTGAAGAACTGGTAGGCCCCTCCCTGTAGTACCTATTCAAGTGGAGGAAGTCTACACAAGAGTCATCTTAGATACGGGGGCGCAGGTGACCTTGTTATACCGGGACTTTTATGATAAACACCTGAGTCACCTGCCCATCCAGAGAATTGAAGATTTGGAAATATGGGGAATCGGAACACAGAGTTTCCCCTACGATGGTTACTTGCCCATTAAACTGACTTTCGACCCCTCAGTAGCCGGGAAGGCTGAAGTGTTCGATACCCTGGCAGTGGTGTGCCCCCGACCACCTGGAGCCAACAAGAACTCCTTAATAATAGGGACAAACACAGACCTGGTCCGGAGGCTTCTGGCCCCTCTAGCAGGAGGAAAGAACCCCACAGTCACCAGAATACACCCAATGTTGAAGACAGCCTATCAGCGACTGATCTTAGAACACAAGGCCCCAGAAGAGGGGGTGGGTAAAGTCTGGAGACTGGCGAAGAAAGGAATAGTATTGCAGCCCGGTGAGGTGACCTGCCTCAGAGCCACTGTGAAGCTTACTTGGGAGCAACCTGGCCCCTTTGTTATGTTGGAACCAGACCCTCTGGAAGAGTACTCAGGCTTAGAAGTAATCCCAGAAATGGTTCCGGTGAGAGCTTTGAAGAAGGCACATTGTAAGGTGACGGTGAGTGTCAGGAATACCACAGGTGTCACCATGGAGATCCCCGCCAGGATGCTGCTCGGCCAGGTGAGCCCTGCTGCTCCAATTGTCTTATCAGATGTGGAGAAGACAGAGGGAGACAGGACTGTTTAGGAGAAGCTTTGCATGGAGAACCCGAACCTGCCAAGGGCCTGGAAAGAGAGAGCAAAGGCCCAGTTGACCAGATGGAGGAAGATTTTGTCGAAAGATGAGTTCGATGTGGGGTGCGCGAAGAGTGCCATCCATCGGATCCGCCTCCAGGAAGACAAGCCTTTCAGGGAGAGGGTCAGGCGAGTTCCTCTAGCCGATCTTGAAGACCTGAGAGAACAGCTCGCCGAGCTCAAGCGAACCGGTGTTATCCGGGAATCCAGGAGCCCCTATGCCTCCTCAATAGTGGTGGTCAGGAAGAAGAATGGGTCGTTGAGGTTGTGTATAGACTACAGGACTCTCAACAGGAGGACGATACCCGACCAGTATACCACCCCGAGGATAGAGGATGCCCTACAAAGTTTGTCTGGAGCCAGGTGGTTCAGTGTCATGGACCTAAAGAGTGGATACTATCAGATCCCTATGCATCCAGAAGACAAGGAGAAGACAGCTTTCATAACCCCTGTGGGATTCTTTGAATTTGACCAGATGCCTCAAGGTCTGTCTGGGGCCCCTGCCACCTTTCAACGCCTCATGGAGAAAACCGTAGGAGAAATGAATTTCATTGAAGTTCTCGTGTACTTGGATGACATCATCGTCTTTGGGAAGACTCTGGAAGAACATGAGGAAAGACTGGAAAAAGTCCTGAGGCGGCTCAGCGAAGAGGGACTCAAGCTTTCGCCAGAGAAATGGCAGTTCTACCAGTCATCAGTCAACTATCTAGGGCACATAGTGTCTGAAGAAGGGGTAGCCACAGACCCTGAGAAACTGGAGGCAGTCACTCACCTTCTGGCCAAGGCCCACCACTGTGACGGAACTCAGGTCCTTTTTGGGGTTCTGCTCCTACTATAGGAGGTTCGTAGAGGGGTTTGCACGGATTGCCAGACCCTTGAATTAACTTTTAAAGGCAGAAGGGGAAGAGGATGACTCGGGTCTCTGGAACCTGGGAGAGTCAGTCAAAGACCAGTGGAATGGGAAATGCGAAGAAGCCTTCAACATGCTGAAGAAGAGCTTAACCACTGCCCCTCTCTTGGCCTATGTGGACCCAAAGAAACCCTATGAACTCCATGTAGATGCCAGTCATGACGGTCTGGGAGGAGTGCTCTACCAGGAGCATGAAGGGCAACTGCGACCTGTCGCATATGTGAGCAGAAGTTTGGCCCCTCTGAAAAAAACTACCCCACTCACAAGTTAGAGTTCCTGGCTCTCAAGTGGGCTGTAGTTGACAAACTTAAAGGCTATCTGTATGGGGCAGAATTCACTGTGAAAACTGATAACAATCCTCTTACTTATCTTTTCACCACGGCTAAACTGGATGCCACAGGCCATCGATGGCTGGTTGCACTGTCTGGATTTAACTTCAGCCTGAAATACAGACCTGGGGCTGGGAATTGAGATGCGGATGCCCTATCCAGAAGGTCTCATGCTCCCATTAGCCGCGCAGAAGACTGGATCCAGGTGGTACCGGACGGGGTGCGGGCTCTCTGTCAAGGGGCTGAACTCCAAGCCAGTGGGGGGTCCAGAGCGGAAGAGATAGGGGTCAGAGTAGTGGGGGTCCCCCAGCAGTACTGTGGAGTAACTCAGATAGAGGAAGACGATTTACCCAAGCTTTCCAAAAAGGAATTGAGGATTGATCAATTGGAAGACCCTTTGGGGAAATTGGTCCTAGAGGCCCTGGAAGATCAGGATTAGGATAGGCTCTTACATCACCATTCAAAGGAAGCCCGCCTGCTGCGGAAGGAATGGGACAGGTTGCAGGTGCATCAAGGGGTGGTCTACCGAAGGGGCCCCTCTGATGACCTGGAAGACAAATGGCAATTGTTCTTACCCGAGAAACACCGGGAGACCGTCCTGGTTGTTTTACACGACCATCATGGTCACTTAGGAGCTGAGAGGACCTTCCAACTTGTCAGAAGTCGGTTCTATTGGCCCTGCATGAGGGCTGAAGTAGAGGAATACTGCCATTCATGCCAACGCTGCATCCAGCGGAAAACCCTACCCCATCAAGCTGCCCCAATGGGCCACCTGCAGAGTCAGGGCCCGATGGATTTGGTATGCATTGATTTCCTCTGCCTCGAACCCGACTTCAGTGGACTAGGAAATGTTCTGGTGATAACCGACCATTTCACCCGGTATGCCCAGGCCTTCCCAACTAAAGACCAGAAGGCTTCCACAGTGGCCAAGGTACTTATGGAAAAATACTTTGTGCACTATGGGCTACCACAGCGACTCCACTCAGATCAAGGGAGGGACTTTGAAAGTCGGCTGATCAGGAAGCTCTTGGACTCCTTAGGGATCAACAAGACGCGAACCACCCCCTACCATCCACAAGGGGATGCCCAGCCGGAGAGGTTCAACTGAACCCTACTCAACATGCTTGGAACTATAGAAACTGAAAAGAAGCAGCATTGGAGCAGGCACATAGCAGCAGTTGTGCATGCTTACAACAGTACAACAAGTGATGCTACAGGGTACTCTCCCTACCGACTTATGTTCGGGAGAGAAGCAAGACTACCCGTAGACCTGGCCTTTGGCACCTCCATAGACCATTCCTCAGCCACTTCCCACAAAGGCTATGTGGACCGGCTGAGGCACAGCTTACAGTTGGCCTACGAGCAGGCCCAAGCAGTTTCAGATCAAAGGGGAACCCGCAACAAGAGAAACTTTGACCTGAGGGTCCGGATCCAGGATCTACAACCTGGGGACAGAGTGTTGTTACGGAACTTTGGAATCCCTGGGAAGCACAAGCTTGCAGACAAATGGAGACCCGAGCCATATGTTATTTGCAAAAAGTTGAACGACCTACCAGTATATCAGCTGAAGCCAGAGGGAAAGGTGGGGCCTTTGAAGACTTGGCACCGGAACTACATACTCCTGCTTGCCGAAGCAGTTCGGATATCTCCTGTGAAGGATTCCACTGAGTCAACGTCCATCCTGGATACCCCTAGACCAAATACCCGGTCTCAGGCATCTCGGTCTGAAGAAACAGGTGTCTCTGAACCTAGTGAGGATGAAAGGGAAGAGCTAGAATGGTTATGGCCCTCCCAGGCCCCAGTGACTTCTGCTATAGATCTCCCACCTTTGGAAGACACCATAGACAGTACACTGAATGCAGAAGCTACTGAATTTGTCCCGTCCAGCCCCCTATCAGACTCATGGGAAGATGCTCTTGACTTAATTCCAGAGGAGGATCCAGGATGTTCTGGGTATTCTCCTGCTCCTGAGTTGGATGTTTCGGAAACAGTGGAAGCTGCCATGTCTGTTCCAGTAGAGGAACCTACAGTGTCAAGACCAGAAGTCCCAAGAGAGCGGAGAGCGAAGAGGGCCATAAGGCCTCCCTGAAAGTTGACTTACCCACAAATGGGGAAGAGTTCGGAGGACACTGTGGCAACTGCCAGGAGGAGTACAGAAAGCCCTGATCCCTCCACTGTTCATTTGGTGGAGGGCAACCCCAACTCACCCCCTGGCACAGTTAGGCAGGCCACTTATGATAGTGTGACCTGTGGCCAAGGAAGTTCACCCTCTCACTTTTGGTGGGAACTTCCTCTGCCGACATCATACGCAGCTTTGTCTAATGTTGTGCGTAGTGTTGTTGTTTTTGCGTGTGTAGCGGGGTCTCCGTTGAGGCCCCACGGACTACGTAGCCCAGAACCCCGTTTAGCACCCAGGGTGCATTGGGCTGCCGCAGAGACTCATGGGTGGGGTATAAAAGAGAAGGGCGAGGCTAAGCCCAGCCTCTTTGGACACCGCAGGGCTGGCAAGAGGACTTCCTGTGCGGACCTGCTGCGAGTGCAAGGCCTGAGGCCTGGGACTTGCGTACTTCCAGAGAGCCTTCTACCTTGCTGCAGAGCCTGAGCGGCTATAGACATCTACCTGCTTCGGGAACGTCAGTGGACCGGAGACCAGGCGGTGTCATGGAAACCCTGTCAGGAACAGACGCCCTGGACTTCCTGGTTCCCGCCCCCGCAGGTGACGCCCGAAGGGCTATTTAAACTCCTCACTTGCAGACAGTCCCTGCTGTCTGCTCTACAGCGTTTATCCCAAGTGACCTGATCTGCCTTGTTTACCTGTATCTGACCCGGCTTCCTGTGACCCTCCTGCTATCTGCCTGTACCTGACCATCGGCCTGTTTTCTGACTTCGGTATTGCCTGATCCTTTTGTGCCTCGCTGCCTGCCAGTTTACCCGACCCCGGCTTGTCTGACGATCCTGCCTGACCTTGGCTCTTGTTCACCTGCTGCTGCCTAGTGGTTCCAGTTTACCTGCTGTGCCTCCCGGTCCGGGTCATCTGCTGAGTTCCTGGTTCCTGTCTGCTCATCTGCTGGTTCCTGTCTGCTCATCTGCTGGTTCCTGTCTGCTCATCTGCTAGTTCCTGTTCACCTGCTGCTGCCTAGTGGTTCCAGTTTACCTGCTGTGCCTCCCGGTCCGAGTCATCTGCTGAGTTCCTGGTTCCTGTCTGCTCATCTGCTGGTTCCTGTCTGCTCATCTGCTGGTTCCTGTCTGCTCATCTGCTGGTTCCTGTTCACCTGCTGCTGCCCAGTGGTTCCAGTCTACCTGCTGTGCCTCCCGGTCTGGGTCATCTGCTGAGTTCCTGGTTCCTGTCTACTCACCTGCTGCAGTTCCTGGTTCCTGTCTGCTCATCTGCTGGTTCCTGTCTGCTCATCTGCTGGTTCCTGTTCATCTGCTGCTGCCCAGTGGTTCCAGTCTACCTGCTGTGCCTCCCAGTCCGGGTCATCTTCTGAGTTCCTGGTTCCTGTCTACTCACCTGCTGTAGTTCCTGGTTCCTGTCCACTCACCTGCTGTAGTTCCTGGTTCCTGCCTCCTCACCTGCTGGTTCCTGATCACCTGCGGTAGTTCTTGATCCTGCCAGGCACTCGTACCCCTTCCACCTCCGTACTTCCTGTTATACCACCAAGGGCCGCCGGTGGGAGCCGTAAGGGAGGCCTCCCTCTGCTAACCGGGCTCGTCACCGTCAGGTACGTGACAGGCGGAGGCAGATCCTGTGTGCGTGGACACAGCGGTGGGAGTTCCGGACTGGGATAGAGTCCGGAGGGGTGAGAGAGCACCTGCCCACAACTATAACTGAGTACTTTGTTAGGCCTATTGACTGCATTGGCCCATTGAGTTATACTTCCCTTTTTCTCCTGTCAGGAGACTAATTGGAGGACAGAGTTACATAGTCTCCGGGGAGTTGCTTCCATTAACTTAGACCTTGTGGATTACAAATATTGTTCCTGTATGTGCACCACCGATCATCTGGCATACAAAGATTCCTAATCTAAAGACTGAGATTTAGCTGAGTCAGGCCTGACTGGGAGTTATAGTATTACTGGGCGCCATATTCATAGTTACCAACAGTCCCGAATTTCCCGGGACAAGCACGATTTTTGGACCCTTGTCCCGAATTGGGCTTGTCCCGATTCGGGACAAGCCCAGTTCTTTTTGTCCCGTTTTGTCCCGGTAAATTCGGGAATGCTTTAGCTAAAAACGGCAGCGGCTACACAAAAATGGCCGCTGCCGCCACCATATTTGTTTACGTTTTCCCCTTGTGTTCAGTGCAGAGCCTGGGGCAGCCAATCGGCTTCGGATTGGCGACTCCTCCCCGCTCTCCACTGAACGCAAGGAGAGGCACAAGGAAGCAGCATGCTTCACCCGCCGCCGCCGCCGCTAACGACCCTCTGCCCAGCCCCCGTGTGTCCGACAAGGAGCGGGGACACGGATGTAAGGACCGGGGCTCCACTGGCTGGGGACACTGATGCCTATCAGCACCCGGCGCCGCCGCTGCCAACAACCCTCCGCCACCCGCCCCCGTGTGTCCGACGAGTGGGGACACTGATGGAAGGACCGGGGCACCGCTGGCTGGGGACACTGTGATGGTCCTGGCTCACTCCATTTGGCAGACCCCTCGGACCACCAGCACATCCTCACGCACCGCAGGTACCGTACTATTGCACTGTAGTGTAGTGGGTGGTGGGGTAATTGTAGTGTAGTGGGTGGTGGGGTAATTAGTGTAGTGTAGTGGGTGGCGGGGTAATTTAGTGTAGTGGGTGGTGGGGTAATCACAGTGTAGTGTAGTCTGTGGTGGGGTAATCACAGTGTAGTGTAGTGGGTGGCGGGGTAATCAGTGTAGTGGGTGGCGGGGTAATCAGTGTAGTGGGTGGCGGGGTAATCAGTGTAGTGGGTGGCGGGGTAATCATTGTAGTGGGTGGCGGGGTAATCATTGTAGTGGGTGGCGGGGTAATCAGTGTAGTGGGTGGCGGGGTAATCAGTGTAGTGGGTGGCGGGGTAATCAGTGTAGTGGGTGGCGGGGTAATCAGTGTAGTGGGTGGCGGGGTATTCAGTGTAGTGCATAGTTGCCAAACAGTCCCGAATTTCCCGGGACAATCATGATTTTTGGACCCTTGTCCACAAGTGTGGAGGGGGCTCTGCTGGGGAGGCACCTGATGCAAGGACGGACTGCTGGGGAGGCACCTGATGCAAGGACGGACTGCTGGGGAGGCACCTGATGCAAGGACGGACTGCTGGGGAGGCCATCTGGTGGCAGGCGACGTGGCAGGTAACACGCTCAGGGCTTCCACTGATTCGGCATTATGGTGAGTTGAATGATTTCATTTTATATTACAATGTAAAAATAGAAATAATGCACTTCAATCATCCTGACACCGTAACAACCATGGTGCCGGGATGATTGAAGCGCCAACAGGTGTTTTGGAGTATCCTTATCTGCCAATTTTGTTACACATTACTATTGTGGTGTAGGATCTGGCTTCTTTCTTTCTATTTCTTTCTCTCTCTTTCTCTCACCTCGGACTCTAGCCACACCCCTTTGAACCACGCCCATTTAAACCACACCCACTATTGTGCGTAAACCACGCCCATTTTTCGCAGCGGCACGCGTAGCGCGCCGCATTTTTCACTCCGGCATGACACGCCTACAAACGAATGCCCCGCCCCCTGATTATAGCAAGGCTCCGCCTCAATACAAAAAAAGTGTCCCAGATGTTTTTTTTGCAATGTTGGCAACTATGCATATTGCTAGCGGGGACTTCATCTATATGCTAGTGTGTGTTGAAACTATTGGTGCATTATTGTTAACTGGTGTTAATACTATTGCAGGGCTCTGTATGTATACTTTTATGTGTGATATTGGTTGTTAACCCCCTTTATCCACAAGTAAACCATTTTTAGTTTATCAATCTGGTGTGGAAGTCCATTAATATATATATTATCACTACAAGGAAGGTATTGGGCAATTGTGCATAAATTGGTATAGAGCTATACAAGAGTACCACCCCTAGACTAGCTGTGCCAGAGAAGGGCTGAGTAGATTGCCGGGGGTTGGCTGTGCTGTGTACAGGGCCCAAAACAGAACCAGCGGCTTCCTTAGTTTGGGGGTATCGCTACACTATTTTACTGCTTTTCTTGATATTACCAAATTCCATACAAATTACTTAGCACCACAAAATGATACTTGGTTCTGTATTGTCTAAAAGGGACGGTACTGGGAGGTGGGTAGGGGGCGGAGAAAAGGGGTGACTCAGAAAGGGGGAGTTCCTGCACCTATTGTCTGAGAAAAAAAGCCCTATATATATATATATATATATATATATATATATATACACACACTTTATTAGGTACACCTGTTCAATGACTTGGTAACACAAATTGCCATTCACATGGTTATTGGTGCCAGACGGGCTGGTTTGAATATTTCAAAAACTGCTGATCTACTGGGATTTTAATGCACAAACATACCTCCCAACTTTTTAAGATGGGAATGAGGGACTTCTATCAGCAAAAGTATGCAGGCATAGGACACACCCCTTGCCACACCCCCTTAAAGGAGAATTGTACCAAAAAAACAAGATTGGTTAAACCCACAAGTGCTTTTTATACCATTACTATTCCTTTATATTGTCCTTTGGAATTTACAAATGCAGCAATTTAGAAATCGGATGAAAGGTTTAGCACTGGAAAACACTTTTTGATAGATAAAAAGTGCATTTTATATTCAGCTATTTATATCAGACCAAAATGAGGGACAAATGAGGAGGAATGAGGGCCAGAGGGACATTGTTCCAAATCAAGGACAGTCCCTCGAAATCAGGGACAGTTGGTAGCTATGTGCACAACCATCTCTAGGGTTTACAGAGAATGGTCCGAAAAAGAGAAAATATCCAGTGAGCGGCAGTTGTGTGGACAAAAATGCCTTGTTGATGTCAGAGGTCAGAGGAGAATGGGCAGACTGGTTCAAGATGATAGAAAGGCAACATTAACTCAAATAACCACTCATTACAACCAAGGTATGCAGAATACCATCTCGGAATGCACAACACATCGACCTTTGAAGCAGATGGGCTACAGAAGCAGAAGACCACAGCGGGTGACACTCCTGTCAGCTAAGAACAGGAAACTGAGGCTACAATTCATACAGGTTTACCAAAATTGCACAATAGAAAATTGGAAAAACATTGTCTGGTCTTATGAGTCTCAATTTCAGCTGTGACATTCAGATGGTAGGGTCAGAATTTGGCATAAACCACATGAAAGCCTGGATCCATCTTGCCTCTGTATCAAGGGTTCAGGCTGGTGGTGGTGGTGTTATGGTGTGGAAATATTTTCTGGGCACACTTTGGGCCCCTTAGGCCTCGTACACACGACCGATTTTCTCGGCAAGAACCAGCAAGAAACTTGCTGGCAGAGAGGTCTTGCCGAGTAAATCGGTCGTGTGTACGCTGCTAGCGTGTTTCTCGTCGAGAAAACCGACAAGAAACCTCGACGAGAAAATAGAGAACCTGCTCTCTATTTTCTCGTCGAGATTCTCCTCGGCGTGTTTCTCGACGAGAAAAGTGAGTGTGTGTACACTTACCTGTCCGCCCGGAAGCCCGCGCATGTTCGAAATGAATTCGACGCATGCGCGGTAGCTTCCTAGGCATACGTAGGGTATACCAAGATGGCGGCGACGGCATCGAATGTGACGAGCGCATGCTCGACGTAGTCGATGACGTCACCGCGTACACTCCTTTCAAAGAACCGCGGGTTCTTTGAAACGAGCGTGTGTACACTCGGCCGGGACAAGTTTCTTGTCCAAGAATCTCGTCGAAAAAAACGACATGTTTTTCTCAACGAGAATCTCGGCCGTGTGTACGAGGCCTCAGTATCAATTGAGCATTGTTTAAACACCAAGGCCTTCCTGAATATTGTTACTGACCATGTCCATCCCTTTATGACTACAGTGTACCCATCTTCTGATGGCTCCTTCCAGCAGGATAATGCACCATGTCACAAAGATCAAATCATCTCAGCACTAGTTTCTTGAACATGACAATGAGGTCGCTGTACTCCAATGGCCTCCACAGTCACCAGATCTCAATCCAATAGAGCACATTTGAGATGTGGTGGAATGGGAGATTCACATCATGGATGTGCAGCCGACAAATCATCAGCAACTGTGTAATGATATCATGTTAATATGGACCAAAATCTCTGAGGAATGTTTCCAACACCTTGTTGAATCTATGCCACAAAGAATTAAGGCAGTTCTGAAGGCAAAAGGGGGTCCAACCCGCTACTAGCAAGGTGTACCTAATAAAGTGGCCAGTGAGTGTGTGTGTGTATATATATATATATGTGTGTGGCGGTGTGTTGCCACTAGTTACTAACATCCACGCATATTCACAGACATCCCAACCTGCAAAAGCTCATTTCAGGGAGGTGAACGCTTCGCACCGGCGAATACCCCCCCCCTCCAATTAAATACAGCCTGATCAGTACCAATTAAATGCAGCCATACCAGTGCAGACATCTGAAGTCTCCTGCGACACGGACACCCGCGAGTGCGGCACAATCTCCCGGCTGAGCCTGCCTGCATTGTCACCCACTGCCACAGGAGGCATTTGAACAGTGGCTGCGAATGAAGCTCCTGAGCTCGGCTCTCATTGGTCCATGGGCGGTGCCTCCGTCAGCGAAAGGAGGGAAGAGGGAGGCGGGCCTGTGCGGTGAAATGATTCCCGTGCGTGCGCCGCAATTGGTTGCTAGGCTTGGCTAATTTGCCTAGCAACTGAGCGTATTGAGGCGGGGTCACGTGATGTTTCTACGCATGTGCAGTACGGAGCCGCAGAACAGCTGAGTTTATGATCAGCTGTTGGCTCACGTTGCCGCGGCACGTTCATGTAGGTGAGGGGTGGATAGTTACATGATACATAGAGGTTCCATGCTGCCAGTGTGAATGAGGTCTTACCACACATACATAAAGGTTCCATGCTGCCAGTGTGAATGAGGTCTTACCACACATACATAAAGGTTCCATGCTGCCAGTGTGAATGAGGTCTTACCACACATACATAAAGGTTCCATGCTGCCAGTGTGAATGAGGTCTTACCACACATACATAAAGGTTCCATGCTGCCAGTGTGAATGAGGTCTTACCACACATACATAAAGGTTCCATGCTGCCAGTGTGAATGAGGCCTATGTTTTCCATAGTAAAGTGTACTGTTGCCAAGAAGTACAAAGCTGTGACTACCCAGGGTGCTGAGCATTTGCAAGGTTTCCTTGTACTGACTGTCATTATTATATTACAGGACATAAACTGCACACATGGCACACCGCGCTATTATTCCCCTCCTGTGACAATAGTATACTCCCAACACTACACACATCCAGCCGCCCTCCGCTCTGGGCCATCACTGAACGTGGAGGAGAGGACAAAAGAAGCCTGAGCCACGGCCCATCTTCTCCGGCCATCCAATCACTGTCATACTCTTCTGTACACCAGCCTCAATACACTCAGTTGCTAGGCAGATGAGCCAAGTCTAGCAACCAATCGCGGCGCACGCACAGGAATGATTTCACCGCACGTGCCTCCCTCTTCCCTCCTCTCACTGACGCAGGTACCGCCCATTGACCAATGAGAGCTGAGCTCAGGAGCTTTGTTCGCAGCCACTGTAAGTGACATTGCAGGCAGGCTCAGCCGGGAGATTGTGCCGCACTCGTGGGTGTCCGTGAGCCCACTGTCAAATGCGGGAGGCTCCCGCGAGCCGCGGAAGACTTGAGATGTCTGTATTCCCCCTGCCAGACATCCATACGTCACACTTGTAGACAATGAAAAGTCTTTTGCTTTGTTTTGTTGTTTTATTTGAGGGATTGAACTTGGTTGGGGGAAAGGGATATGGGATGCCCATAGAACAATTGGTATTTGCAATGCTGTAGCTGATCCAGCTTCACATTGGAAAATGGTTACTCATTATCTTCACAGAACAAAAAAATGGTGGACTCTAATCTTGACAGACTTTTCACCTCAGAACTTCTCCCGCCTCTGTACTCTCCCTGCAGGCCTAGCTCGCAGCATTAGGCCTGTTTAAATATACTTGCGCTGACAGAACCTGAAACACCACACATCTAGCACCTACAGTACCTATGGTAAGGTGACCAGATTTTTAAAATGAAATCCGGGGACATATATATTTTTTTTTATTGGCAAACGGTAAACTATTTTATTCGCATATTTTCCACAAATTATATATGCAGTCAGTAGTGTAGCGTGGGTTGTCAGCGCCCAGGACAAGGCAAGCAATTTGCACCCCCACCAGACTTTTAGCACTCCCTGAGTCCCTTCCACTAGTACAGTAGTACTGACCAAGTTGATTCCTACACTGACCTACCTGACCACTGCACTAACCTACCTGATTCCTACACTGACCTACCTGATTCCTACACTGACCACTACACTGACCTACCTTAATCCTACACTATCCACTACAGTGACTACATTAACCTACCTGATTCCTACACTGTTCTACCTTATCCCTACACTGACCACTACACTGACCTACCTGATTCCTACACTGACCACTACACTGACCTACCTGAATCCTACACTATCCACTACAGTGACTACACTAACCTACCTGATTCCTACACTGTTCTACCTTATCCCTACACTGACCACTACACTGACCTACCTGATTCCTACACTGACCACTACACTGACCTACCTGAATCCTACACTATCCACTACAGTGACTACACTAACCTACCTGATTCCTACACTGTTCTACCTGATTCCTAAAGTGACCACTACACTGACCTACCTGATTCCTATACTGACCACTACACTGACCTACCTCATTACTCTACTGACCACTACACTGACCTACCTGAGTTCTGTACTGACCACTACACTGACCTACCTGATTCCTGCACTACTCATACCCCCCCCACATGAACAGTGTAGATCGGTTGATTTTGTTCACCTCTCCATGGCCTCCATGTTAATCTATCGGAGCAGGGCTCTCCCCAGCACCAGGTACTGTTCCCCACACCCAGCCGCTCCTCATTATCCCCTGCCAAGAGCTTCTCCAATAGCCGCTGTACGCTCTGCATCGCCCCTCCCCTCCGCCGTTATCACACACACGGGCCGCCCGCAACAGAGGGATAATGGGGGACAGGCTGGACCATAGGAATTCCTGGGTGGTGGATGATTTTGCGCCCCCCCCCTTAAATGTTGCACCCGGGGCGAGAGTACCAGATGCCCTCCCCCAAGCCACTGCAATCCGGGGACAAATCCGGGGACAGACTGGCTCCAGGGACAGTTTCCTCAATACGGGGACTGTCCCCGGAAACCGGGGATGTCTGGTCACCCTAACCTATGGTAGAGGGTGCTACATCCACCACCTACCAATTTAGAGCTGGTCCCCAGCTGTGGAAAAAAACATGTACATATTTGAAAAATGACTCCTGGGCCCAGGAGAAAGGGCATCCCATAATACAAGTTGGATGGGGGAAAGGAGAAAACTTGGACAGTGCTATGGTACAAATAAATTACGTACAAAAATATAGTTATTTACATTCTTGTAACATATTCACACTGTACATTAATGACAATACCTCCTAATTACAGGTCCTTGCAGCTAGGCAAATATCCAATCCAGAGCCAGAGCATTGCTCCCGCAGGAGGAATACTCTGACTCCCACAAATCTTCTTCCTCCTATGCGTTGGAGATGGACAGCCGTCCCATCCCTGGCGTCCCTAAGAGAAGACAGAAGCTATCAAACATCCTACCTCTACAAACTAACTGTACAAGCCATTCACCACTGAGAGGGGGTTATAATCCTCTCTTTGGTGAAATACCAATCACATTTGTTGCATGTATTTACCCGCCTGCTGTCACTTCATCAGGAGGGGTCTAGGGGAACCTCCTGAAGAGCAACAGCCAGACATACATGCACAGCTGGAAAATCCCTCTTTTGCTCCTGAGTGAAGGGGCCCCTTCCGAAGTAGCAGGTAGCAAGGAGGTTTGGCAGAGACAGTACACCCTAGTGTCCGTGATGCATTTTTCCTCCCATCAGGCACCCTGGGTGACAGGCAAAGGACTGTCCCTGCAAAAGGATTTTAGATTGTCAGTGTAGAAAACCACACAGGCCCTGCCCTGTTCTTGCAGTCCCTGTGGCCGCTTCTATGTGGGCTGCACAACACAGCAGTCCTCCTCACAAGTAAAAGCGCGGATTCGGCAACCTCCTCCGGCTATCCCCTTCTCCTCTGACTGAGACCAAATGGCTCCTGATAGGCCGACCCGCCTTTACAACCAGGTCTCGGTCTCTATAGATGGCACGTCTCACTCTTGTTGAATGTCCTTAAACCGGGCCCAAGCATCACTCTCTGGCACCCTCAAAGGTTTTGGGACGTGCAAGAACTCCCAGATCAAGTCATCTTCCCACTCTCCTCTATGACGTCCATGATCTGAGAGGGGACATAAGGGTAGTCAAGACCCCACTCCAAAGCGACCCTACGTTGAACCTCCCTCTGAAATTGAGAGAGTCTTGGCAGCTCCTTAGGCTTTCCTTTGCTGGGCAAGACACAGAAATCCTGGGCCTTTATTACCCACTGCCTGTAGGTGGGTGCTCTGGTCTGGATAGTTGAAGGTCTGCTGTTGGAAATTGGAGTCCATACTGGGGGCTGTAGTTTTTCCATGGCCTCTGAATGGGTCTCTGTGGAATGAGAGTCTCCTGTCTCCCACTCCTCCTCACTGGAGCTCTCCTTAGGGGAAGACCAGGCAAACAGTCTTTCAATGGACCCAAATCTTTCCAGTATTCTGGGGGAACCCCAGTCAATGACCCGACCCTCGCTCACCTCATCCAGCTCACCTGGAGGCTCTCCTTCCTTCAGCATGGGCTCCTTCTGGACGGGCACAGCAAGGGACTTAGAGCAGACAGACCGGCTCTTCAGGGATATCATCCGGTGTCTGCACACTGGCACCTGCAGTCACCGGGCCCCTGGCCAGGCCACGGGTTGCAGCAGCATCCTCTTCTCCCTGTATGACCTCTGCGCCTCTGGCTGGTGATCCTTGGCCCTCTCCGGCCCTCCGAGCCTCCTGCAGCTGTGGCACACAAAGTCCTGAAAGCAGGTTGGTAAGGTAGTACCTGGATTCCTGCTGCACAGGCCCCAGTCGGGTAAGTGGCTCTCCACAATGGCCGCACCAGGCCCAGGCGGTGACTCACATTGTTGGGATACTGCACCTGGGACAGGGTAGACACAGCCGCTCCACTCCTCTGATCACCCCCAAGGCGAGTCCTCTACAGAGTTCCAGCCGAACCCTGGTATCGACCAGCGTCCGATCCTGCATCTCAGGTAACCACTGCACAGCGGGTATCAGCCGACCACCCTCCGCCATCTTCAGCTGCCTTGTGGTACCCGCAGCACACGGGAATCTTCACCTCCTGTGTAACACTTCCCTGTCACAGCATTAGACATGCTGTCCCACCATCTTGAGCAGACTAGGCCTCACTGAATAATTCCTAGCTGAAACTTCTCTGCAGTACCCCTTTTTGATGGCCCTGAAACATTTAGTTAGAAAAGCATACTTGACGATGGACTACTGATCCCAGCAAGCCCGACTTGCAAATCCTGAGTCCTCAGACTGCAGCGACTTGACACAGCACCCCACAGTCTCTCCTCTGGCTCTGCATCCAGCTCCCCTGGCATGCCTCTTCCAGATCTCCACTGTTCTTCACTCACCGACTCCTGCCCTGAGTCTTTATATATATATTAGGGCGGTTACTGATTAAAATTTTCGCGTTCGATTAATCATTTTTTTTTAAATCGATTAATCGACTAATTTCAATTAATTATAACGCACATACAGTTTTTGCATTTTTTTTTATTAAACTTTAACCACTTTAACACCGGGCTTTTTTTACCACCTCAATACTGGGCCTATTCTGGCACTTCTCTCCTACATGTACAAATCATCATTCTTTTGCTAGAAAGTTACTCAGAACCCAGAAACATTATATATGTTTTTTTAGCAGACACCCTAGGGAATAAAATGACGGTCATTGCAACTTTTTTTCTTGCACGGTATTTGCGCAATCATTTTTCAAACGCCTTGTTTTTGGAAAAAAAATGGTTTCATGAATTAAAAAATAACAAAACAGTAAACTTAGCCCAATTTTTTTGTAAAATATGAAAGATGATGTTACGCTGAGTAAATAGATACCTAACATGTCACGCTTTAAAATTGCGCACACTTAAAAATCTCCATAGGCGACGCTTTGAAATTTTTTACAGGGTACCAGGTTAGAGTTACAGAGGAGGTCTAGTGCTAGAATTGTTGCACGCGCTATAACGCACATGGCGATACCTCACATATGTGGTTTGAGCGGCGTTTACATATGTGGGCGGGACTTACGTGTGCGTTTGCTTTTGATTGCAAGCTACCGGGGACAGGGGCGGTTTAAATTTTTTTTTTTTTTTTTTTACTTAATTTTTTTTTTTTTTACCCTTTTTTTTACATTTTTTTTTTTTGATCACTTTTATTCCTATTACAAGGAATGTAAACATCCCTTGTAATAGGAATGGTGTGTGACAGGTCCTCTTTATGGAGAGATGCGGGCTCAATAAGACCCCACATCTCTCCTCCAGGCTGGAAAGCATGAGATCGTGAAAAAAATTTCACCGATCTCATGCTTACTAGCCGCAATGGCGGCTTTGTTTACTTCTGAGAAACCGGGCATGACGTCATCACATCGCGCCTGGGCCTCCGACGGTCATAGAGATGACTGGTGACCATCTGGTCACCAGTCATCTCTATGCTTCACCTCCAGCGCCGGACGATTCATTCTCCGGGCCCCCGATGGCACGGGAGAGCCCGGAGAAGCACCGGATGGCGGCGGGAGGGGGGGGTGTTCTTATGGTGCGCAGAATCGCCGGCAGAAGAGAAGGATATCTGAATGATGCCTCTAGCTGCCGGCATCATTCAGATATTCCCCCTCAAACCCAGGACGTCATATGACGCCCACCCAGGATGGGAGATCCCATTTGTGGATGTCATTTGACTATGGGCGGGTAGAGAAGTGGTTAAGAAAAACGTAGAAAGTTAGTAATA
Source organism: Rana muscosa (assembly GCA_029206835.1). Taxonomy (NCBI): domain Eukaryota; kingdom Metazoa; phylum Chordata; class Amphibia; order Anura; family Ranidae; genus Rana; species Rana muscosa. The sequence goes on along the minus strand of CM055121.1, from coordinate 202,273,474 downwards.
TCCACATCTCCCCCCCATACTGTAATATCCACATCTCCCCCCTATACTGTACAAAGAAAAAGAACCGCTGCTCCAGGTGTATGATGATAACCTGAGGTGGAATGTCTCGTAGAGTGCCAGCCCCGGCCCGCCTCCGTGGTAAACTTGTAAGAAAAGAAATGGCTGCACATCCAGGAATTCCGATTGGTGTTATCACTTTGAACAATAAAAGGCAAAGACACCAACACAAGGTCACGTAGACGCGTTTCACACAAACATCTTGTTCTTAATCATTACCATTAAGCACAAGATGTTTGTGTGAAATGCGTCTACGTGACCTCGTGTTGGTGTCTTTGGTGTTATCACTTTGAACAATAAAAGGCAATCGGAATTCCTGGATGTGCAGCCATTTCTTTTCTTACAAGTCCCCCCTATACTGTAATATCCACATCTCCCCCCATACTGTAATGTCCACATCTCCCCCCCATACTGTAATGTCCACATCTCCCCCCATACTGTAATATCCACATCTCCCCCCATACTGTAATGTCCACATCTCCCCCCATACTGTAATGTCCACATCTCCCCCCCATACTGTAATGTCCACATCTCCCCCCCCATACTGTAATGTCCACATCTCCCCCCCCCCATACTGTAATGTCCACATCTGCCCCCATACTGTAATGTCCACTGTCCACATCTCCCCCCCCATACTGTAATATCCACATCTCCCCCCATACTGTAATGTCCACATCTCCCCCCATACTGTAATGTCCACATCTCCCCCCCATACTGTAATGTCCACATCTCCCCCATACTGTAATATCCACATCTCCCCCCATACTGTAATGTCCACATCTCCCCCCCATACTGTAATGTCCACATCTCCCCCCATACTGTAATGTCCACATCTGCCCCCATACTGTAATGTCCACTGTCCACATCTCCCCCCATACTGTAATATCCACATCTCCCCCCATACTGTAATGTCCACATCTCCCCCCATACTGTAATGTCCACATCTCCCCCCCATACTGTAATGTCCACATCTCCCCCCCCCCATACTGTAATGTCCACATCTGCCCCCATACTGTAATGTCCACTGTCCACATCTCCCCCCCCCCCCCATACTGTAATATCCACATCTCCCCCCATATTGTAATGTCCACATCTCCCCCCCATACTGTAATGTCCACATCTCCCCCCCATACTGTAATGTCCACATCTCCCCCCCATACTGTAATGTCCACATCTCCCCCCATACTGTAATATCCACATCTCCCCCCATACTGTAATGTCCACATCTCCCCCCATACTGTAATGTCCACATCTCCGCCCATACTGTAATATCCACATCTCCCCCCATACTGTAATGTTCACATCTCCCCCCATACCGTAATATCCACATCTGCCCCATACTGTAATATCCACATCTCCCCCCATACTGTAATGTCCACATCTCCTGCCATACCGTAATATCCACATCTGCCCCATACTGTAATATCCACATCTTCCCCCATACTGTAATGTCCACATCTCCCCCCATACCGTAATATCCACATCTCCCCCATATTGTAATGTCCACATCTCCCCCCATACCGTAATATCCACATCTCCCCCCATACTGTAATGTCCACATCTCCCCCCATACCGTAATATCCACATCTCCCCCCATACTGTAATGTCCACATCTCCCCCCCCCCCATACTGTAATGTCCACATCTGCCCCCATACTGTAATGTCCACTGTCCACATCTCCCCCCCATACTGTAATATCCACATCTCCCCCCATACTGTAATGTCCACATCTCCCCCCTAACTGTAATGTCCACATCTGCCCCCATACTGTAATATCCACATCTCCCCCCATACTGTAATGTCCACATCTCCCCCCATACTGTAATGTCCACATCTCCCCCCATACTGTAATTACCACATCTGTCCCATACTGTAATGTCCACATCTCCCCCCCATACTGTAATGTCCACATCTCCCCCCCACACTGTAATGTCCACATCTCCCCCCATACTGTAATATCCACATCTCCCCCCATACTGTAATATCCACATCTCCCCCCATACTGTAATATCCACATCTCCCCCCATACTGTAATATCCACATCTCCCCCCCATACTGTAATGTCCACATCTGCCCCCATACTGTAATGTCCACTGTCCACATCTCCCCCCCCCCCCATACTGTAATATCCACATCTCCCCCCATATTGTAATATCCACATCTCCCCCCATACTGTAATATCCACATCTCCCCCCATACTGTAATGTCCACATCTCCCCCCATACTGTAATGTCCACATCTCCCCCCATACCATAATATGTACATCTGCCCCCATACCGTAATAACCACATCTCCGATTGTCTGCGCGCCGCTAGTAGGTCACCGCTGGGTGGACCAAGATGGCCGCCGCTCCGGAGCTAGGCCGAAGCCGTGGCCTTTCCTATGGGCGAGACCGCAGAGCTCAATCCGCGGATCGTCCCTGATCAAAATTATTTCGATCGATCAAAGAAATTAACGATTAATCGAGCAATTAATCGTTCATTTCCGCAGCCCTAATATATATATATATATATATATATATATATATATATATGAATATGTACAGCAATATTTGAATATTACATATACAGGTTGTGCTTTCTGCTTTAAAGCGGAGCTCCGCCGTAAAAAAAATATTAAAAGCTAGCAGCTACAAATACTGTAGCTGCTGACTTTTAATATTAGGACACTTACATGTCCTGGAGTCCAGTGACGTCGGCAGCAGAAGACGAGCAATCGATCGTCTCTCGGCTGCCCCCACCGCCATCATGGGTGAGGGAATCAGGAAGTGAAGTGTTGCGGCTTCACTTCCCGGTTCCCTACTGCTCATGCGCGAGCAGCGCTGCGCGTCTTTCAATGGTCCCCGCTGTGTTCTGGGAGCCGTGTGTTTCCCAGAACACAACAGGGGGGGACCGTGAAGTGACGCCCTACCCACAGTCTACCCGCAGTGTGGATTCCCGGAAGTGGGTGCAAATACCTGTCTTAGACAGGTATCTGCACCCCCCCTCCCCCTGAAAGGTGCCAATTGTGGCACCGGAGGGGGGGAGGAATCCGATGAGCGGAAGTTCCACTTTAGGGTGGAGCTCCGCTTTAAGTTTAAGTTCACCTTTTCATTAAAAATAAAAAGGTGAACTAACTCCAACCAAATATCCATGCCCACCCTAGATGGATGTGTTTTATAAGTTATTTTCTAAGAACCTCTTGTAAGTATAATGCCTCGTACACACGATCGGTTTTCGTGACAGGAAAAGTGCGATGTGAGGTTTTTGTCAGGAAAACCGACCGTGTGTATGCTCCATCACACTTTTTCTGTCAATTTTCCTGCCAAGAAAAGATTGAGAGCAGGATCTCAAATTTTGTGACAGAAAATATCCTATCGTTCGTCTGTATGCAATTATGACGCGCAAAAAACGCGCATGCTCAGAATCAAGCAGAAGAGCTGAACTGCCTATTGAACTTCATTGAACTCGGCTCGTCGTACGTGTTGTACGTCACCGCGTTCTTGACGGTCGGAATTTCAGCCAAGATTAGTGTGACCGTGTGTATGCAAGACAAATTTTTCCTGCTGAAAAAAATGCGGGTTTCTTGTCGGATATCGCGATCATGTGTACGAGGCATAAGAATTTGATAAAAGCTATTGCTCAAGGCACTTTCTTTTTGTTTTATAGCATTGCAGGTTGGAGGATGTTGGGGTGGAGCCCAAAATCAACAGTACAAACTCAGGGGAGAAAATATATATATAACTTTTTATGTTCCTATTTCTTCTGTTCATACCAGCAATAAAGCTATCCTTATCTATCTCCATGAAAAGTACATTATTAAAACATTTGTCAATTTTCTTAGTTACATAATATGGCCTGTAGGTGTCAGTGTTGCTTTACTAAAAAGCTGTTTAGCCATTACCTGCTGTAGAAGGTAGGTGGGGAGGAGACATCTGGTGGCAAGAAGATGCATTTAATTTATGAATATCAATTTTTATTTATAGACTGTACGGATCCTGGGAAGCTGTGGAATGATTACACAGGGAGATATCAGAATCGTAACAGAAAACATCAACTGACTTCTTCAAGATTATCCAGCAGATTCTGAAAGTTGTCGCATTCTTGCTTTAACAGTGTCGCATCTCAATCCTGGAATTTTATTAAAAGTTTGAAAATTGATTCAAGGAGAAATTATAAAGTAATATAGAGGATGCCGTCTCCCAAAGTGGATACATCTGTCTTAAAGCTGGCTATAGATGGGTAGAAATTGTAACGAAAATTCTTAGGAAAAGAAGGCTTTAAGAAAGTTTGTTTTTGTAAACATTAATCGGTCAAATCAACGTTCGTTTCAGTGGCAGAATGGAAAATTTTACTTGAACAAACAAGTTTCTAACATTATATGTCATTTTTATTTGGTAAAGTCCATTCATTCCAAAATCGAATGTTAAAAGCAACAAACGACAAATGAATGTTCTGAGAATGTTCATACAAAATTTTGAAAGCCTTTTTCCTGAGAATTTTCATATGAAATTCTATCAATCTATGACAAGCCTGAAGCCTCCTCATACACACGGCCGTTTTTCTCGTCAAAAAAACACAAGAAAACTGCCGGTAGAGCTTTCTTGCCGAGAAAACCGGCCGTGTGTGCGAGGCTTTCAGGTTTCTCGTCAAGAAAACTGGCCAGAATCTCGATGAGAAAAATAGAGAACCTGCTCTCTATTTTCTCGTTGAGATTCTCGTCGGCCTGTTTCCCGACGAGAAACCCGAGAGTGTGTACGCTTACCTGTCGCCGTGGAAACCTGCGCATGCTCGAAATTACTTTGATGCATGCGCAGTAGCTTCCTAGGCAAAGGTAGGGTGTAGCAAGATGGGGGCGGCGGCATCGAATGTGATGAGCGCACGCTCGTCGTAGTCGATGACTTTACCGCGTTCGTTCCACTCAAAAGAACGGCGGTTCTTTTGAATCGTACGTGTGTACACTCGGCCGGGACAAGATTCTTGTCAAGAATCTCGTCAGGAAAAATGATGGGTTTTTTCCTGACGAGATTCTCGGCCGTGTGTACTAGGCTTTAGATTTGCTGTCTCCTTTACCCCTTTAAATACATGGTTACTTCTTCGCACATCCCCCCTCGCTATTGTTCTTTCTCTCTCCTGCTTCCCCCTCTCTACAGCTACCACCCTTTAATGCTTTACCTTTCACCCTCTCATCTTTTGCAACCCCTATACCATATTCACCCCTTCTTCCTCTTACTGGACAAAAACCAAATAATACCATTGCTTAAATCAACTCACATGTCTCATAGTGTTATTAACTGGAACTAGGTCGCACATATGATACAATATAAGCAGACTTACTATTTGTTGTACCATTGAACAAAGTCCATAGAAATCGTGAATATACAGTTAGGTCCATATATATTTGGACACAGGCACAATTTTAGTGTTTTCAGGTATTTACCAAAACATATTCAAGCTATAGTTATATAGCGGGGTGTTCAATTTAGGGCAAGTGTCTGAGTGGTAGCCAGGCTCAGACACCTTGAGTTGTTAGGAGTTATGGACCATTTTTGTCCTCAGGGGATAGTATTGGTGTGGAGTTCCCTGTGGCCTATGGGTGGCGCTGCCATATTGGGCCGGGGTTGAACTATCAATACAGTGCTGTGCCTTTTGTGACCCCTCTCGGCAGCCGTACAGTGGGGCGGGGAACATGCTGTGCATGCCAGGAGAGGATATAAAAGGGGCAGACATCTTCTGAGCGGGGTCCACCCCAGGCACCTTCAGCCTGGGAGTGCGTGTGGCTCATCTCCGGGCGTGTTCCGGTTCCACCTCAGGCACCTTTAGCCTGGGGTGATGTACTACCTCACCGTTTCTGTCCGCCTGGGTATGGAGGCCCAGGAGCTGCAGCAACGGCCCGGGGCCCAGCAATCTTCGGCTGGGGTCCACTAGGGATCGAGGAGTCCAGGGTGCCGCCTTGCGAGGGGACCCGCGCCCTAAGAGAAAGGAGGATCTGTTCCGAGGGACCGATGCTGTGGTCACGGTGAAGGAAGGGTCTGTTGACTCTCTGGGGGGATGTCTTCTCCCTGAAAGGGGCTATGTCCTAGGAAGAAACCAAGGTTCACCAGGTCAGTGACCTTGTTCACCAGGTCAGTGGCAGTGACCTTATCCACAGGGCCTGTGGCAGAGACCAACCTCATGGTCTGTGGCAGAGACCGTGCGTCAAAACTGTTTGAGAAACCTGAGCAGTGCAGAAGAGTTTGAGCTACGTTTGTCCCTGGACCTCCTCCACACCATAAGCTGTCCTGTGTCTTTGCTCCAACCTTTCTTCTATCCAAGAGATTATTTGCTATTCAAGTGAAAATAAATATTGAGTTGGACTTTCAGCTGGTGTGGACATTCACGTTCCTGGGGAAGTCAAGGACTTGTATCTACCCACGGTAGAGGTGAGAATCATTCTCAGGAGGACTTTGGACTCTGGCTGCAGACAAGGCCCAAAAACAACACCGCTCAACCTCTTTACACAGGAGGGGGTACGGGCTTGTGGTGCGGTGTGCCTGTCTCCCCCTGCGAGGAGCCGAGTTTAATGCAGGAGGGGGATAGGTGTGTGCGCTACAGTTATATAATGGATATGGGCTGAAAGTGCACACTTTCGGGTTTCATTTGAGGGTATGTACATCCAAATCAGAGGAAGGGTTTAGGAATTACAGCTCTTAACCACTTAAGGACCGCCACACACCGAGAATGGCACGGCTGGGCACATGGGCGTACAGGTACATCCCCTTTAAGATCCCAGCCGTGGGTCGTGAGCGCAATGCCGGCGGCACGCTCGTGACCCGGTCCTCTACTCTGTGACCGTCCCCGTGGGAACAGCGGACCCGATCGCCGCCGGTGTCCCGCGATCGGGTCACAGAGAGGAAGAACGGGGAGAGGTAAGTGTAAACAACCCTCTCCCCGTGCTTCCTAGTGAGACTGTCACTGATCGTCTGTTCCCTGTCATAGGGAACGACGATCAGTGTCGTTACACGCTAAGCCACGCCCCCCACAGTAAGAAACACACATCAGGGCACACTTAACCCCTACAGCGCCCCCTCCTGGTTAACCCCTTCACTGCCAGTGTCATTTTTACAGTAATCGGTGCATTTTTATAGCACTGTTCGCTGTAAAATTGACAATGGTCCCAAAATAGTGTCAAAAGTGTCCGATGTGTCCTCCATAAAAATCGCTGATCGCCGCCATTACTAGAAAAAAAAACATTATTGATAAAAATGCAATAAAACTATCCCCTATTTGGTAGACGCTATAAATTTTGCACAAGCCAATCAATAAACACTTATTGTGATTTTTTTTTACCAAAAATATGTAGAAGAATATGTATCGGCCTAAACTGAGGGGAAAAAAAACTTTTATATATTTTTTGGGGATATTTATTATAGCAAAAAATATTGAAAAAAAATCGCAGAGGTGATCAAATACCACCAAATAAAAGCTCTATTTGTGGGAAAAAAAGGACGCCAATTTTGTTTGGGAGCCATGCCGCACGACCGCGCAATTGTGAGTTAAAGCGACGCAGTGCCGAATCGCAAAAAGTGGCCAGGTCTTTAAGCTGCATAATGGTCCGGTCCTTAAGTGGTTAAGAATAGCCACCCCTGTTTTTTCAAGGGTCCAAAAGTAATTGGACAATTAAATCAAAAGCTTTTCATGGCCAGGTGTGGGCTACTCCTTCGTTATTTCTTCATCAATTAAGCAGGTAAATGTTCTGGAGTGGTATTTGCATTTGGACAGTGACGGAACTTTCAGGGTTGCAGCAGTCGCAGCACCCGGCATCTCCCCTGCACCTCTGGCTGTCTGTTTTTAGTATGCAGTGGAGGGAGGTGGAAGGCGGCAATCGGCAGCTCTATTGTTTCCACGGGCTGCCGGATCTCCCTGGGGCTTGTAGTTCTCTCTCTGAATGTATACAGTGGAAAGGGGGGGGGGGGCCTCTGACCCGGGCATGTATCGGCTTCACTCTTCAGTGAGTCGCTCTGCTTCTACACTCTTGCCGATACATGCCCGGGTCAGAGGCACCTCCTCTCTCTACTGTATACATTTGGATAGAGAACTACAAGCCCCAGGGAGATCCTGCTGTCCGTGGACACAATAGAGCTGCCGATCGCTGCCTCACACTTCCCCCTAGGTGGGGGGTACAGAGATGTGCTGGGAGTTGGAGATGCACAGACAGGGCAGACCAGCCAGGTACAGGGGGAACCTCTGGAAGGGGGGGTGGCTGTCTGGGGACCCTGATGTAAGGATGGGGCTGTCTGGGGACCCTGATGTAAGGAGGGGCTCTCTGGGCACCCTGATGTAAGGAGGGGCTCTCTGGGGACCCTGATGTAAAAGGGAGGCTCTCTGGGGACCCTAAAGTATGGGTAAGGGGGAGGGTCTCTCTTGGGACCCTGATGTAAGGGGGGCTCTCTGGGGACTGTGATGTAAGGAAGGGGCTCTCTGGGGACACTGATGTAAGGGGGGGCTCTCTGGGGACACTGATGTAAGGAGGGGGCTCTCTGGGGACCCTGATGTAAGGGGGGATCTCTGGGGACCCTGATGTAATGAGGGGGGCTCTGGGACCCTGATGTAAGGAGGATCCACGCACCCCCACCTAAGGCCAAACGCGGTATTGCACACCTCTTTGGCTTGAATCCTGCTCGTTTTGCGAGACAACACTCACAAACTGAGTCAGGATTTTTAAAAATACAGTGCTCATATTGTGAAGTGCTCGTTAATCGCGTTACTCATAATCCGAGGTTCCACTGTATATATATGTAGCACTACCCCCGTAGGAGCTGCTGGTTATTATTTTGGGTCATTGCCATCACCCCTACCCACAGTTCACCAGGTCAAAAAAACTTAGAGTCTATACTGGGCCTTGCGCCCACGGATGTATGCACCAGTCACTTAGTTCTTTTTCCAATGCTTTTTATTAAACAACTTGAGCAGTAGAGGGATGGAGGGTTAGGGGAAAGTTCAGATACCTTGTGCTGATCACTGAGGAACTTGATATCCCGGAGACAAGTACACTTCAGTCAACGGATCTTGCTCACCCGGATAGGCCTCTCTCACTGACCTAGCAGCCAGAATGATGCACGGACAAAAGTCTCTGCCACAGACTTGATGAGAATAATAGTTGAACGATCCTCTGCCACAGGATTTAGTGTTAGTTGAACAATCCTCTGCCACAGGATTTAGTAATGGTAGCGAACACAACAACACAGTATCAAAAGTTCCTTTTAGCCATCCGGCAGTACTGTGAGGTAGATTGGTTAGGGTGCATCCTCCAATTGAGTCACCAGGCTCCTCTTGAGATCCCAGCCTTTCGCTCGGTCCTCTCCAAGATGAGTCCTCCCCCGGATCCTTCAATTGCTCGGCTTCTTCGGGACAGACAGCACAGGACCACCTCTGAACCAGTAGGCCCCAGACAGCTTCTGGGCCTACTTGCAGTCACATAGCCTCGGGCTAGCAGGGCCCAGAGGCAGAAGAGGAGTTGTCACATACCTTAAGCCATGAGGTGAGAGAGAAAGAAAGATGGCGTCTGCCCCTTAAGTATCCTCTCCCAGAATGCACAAAAAAGACACCCAATACACCTCAGCCTGTTGCTCTTTCATCACTGGCCTGTGGTGACAACGACACCTACAGGCGACAGTGCGGAACTGCACGCAACACAGCCAACGCTGGAGCAGAGGCTAATTTAGCCACAATATTGAATCTGAACTATGTACAGAACAGATAACCCACTAAATTTACATGCGAGCGCCTGGTCAAGTGTATGCCCGCCCAAGCGTATGACTTTCTTTACTTCACTGCTATAGACTCTAGCCCGAGATCTTTTGTAGACCCTTCATGGTTTCTTGCACCGGGGCCCTGAAGATTCTAGTTACGCCTCTGCATTTGGAATCTATTGCTGTGAGCCTACATCATGCGTTCAATGGAGCTGCCCATGGAAGTGAAACAGGCCATTGTAAGGACTTTAAAAATGAAACAAATCCATCAGAGAGATAGCAGGAACATTAGAATGTACCAACAGTTTGGTACATTCTGAGGAAAGAAGAATGCACTGGTGAGCTCAGCAACATAAAAAGGCCTGGGCGTACACAGAAGACAGCAGTGGTGGATGATCGCAGGATCCTCTCTATGGTAAAGAAATACCCATTCACAACATCCAGACAAGTGGTGGGCGTATCATTGTCAAAGTCTACAATCAAGAGAAGACTTCACAAGAGCAAATACAGAGGGTTCACTACAAGGTGCAAACCATTCATAAGCCTGAAGAATAGAAAAGCCAAAATAGACTTTGCCAAAAAACATCTAAAAAAGCCGAACCAGTTCTGGAAAAGCATTCTTTGGACGGATGAAACTAAGATTAATCTGTACCAGAATGACGGGAAGAAAAAAGTGTAGAGAAGGCTTGGAACAGCTCATGATCCAAAGCACACAACGTCATCTGTAAAACATGGTGGAGTGGAGGCAGTGTGATGGCATGGGCATGCATGGCTTCCAGTGGCACTGGGTCATTGGTATTTATATCTTCCTGAGACACCAGATATCGTGTATACCTCTGTTACCCAGCCACCAACAGTGGGTCTATAGGGAGACCTTAAACCCCTGTGCTTGGAGTGACCGCCGTGATAGCGGTCATATTGATAGGGTAAGGAGACTACAATACTATCTCTTGGGTGCCTCATTGGTGGATGAAGATTCTCTTGTCACAAGTTTTCTTTTCTTGCACCACTATGGAATAATCCTATAAGGCCTGTTTTGAGATTAACCACTCACATCCAGGATTTATCCGTCAGCTTATTAATATCAACTTTATCTGCTGTATTGGGACTATTTCTTTTCTCACTCATAATTCCCTTTTTACAGTTGGGAATCACTTTATATGACTGTTATTTTTTGCTTTATGCCAGCGGCATTTCAGTTATATGTGATGTTGGTGTATTCTGTTCACATTTTGCAGTCACTGAGTTTTTAACCATTTGGTAAATTTTAATGGTATTTTTCACAGATTTTTTGGTATACACTTTATTGTATTATTATACATCTACTAGGTTTATCAATGTATGATTTCCTTTAATTAGGATTTTATTTCATCACTTAGCGTTGTACCTCTTACCACACATTTTTCTGAATTTTGTATCCCAATTTTTGGTACCGACAGCTTTCTCATTCACTATCACAGTGAAGGTTTTTCCATCATTATTCACTCATTATTCAGCGCAGTGTTTCCTTTTTTGTTTTTTTTAATCATTGGTATTTATGATGGGACAGAAGCAGCCGGATGAATTCTGCAGTGTTTAGAGATACAGTATACTGTCAGCCCAGATTCAGCCAAATGCAGCAAAGTTGATTGGACGACACTTCACAGAACAGATGGACAATGATCCAAAACACATTGTAAAAGCAACACAGGAACTTTTGAAGGTAAAGAAGTGGAATATTCTGCAATGGTTGAGTCAATCACCTGATCTCAACCCAATTGAGCATGCATTTCACTTGCTGAAGGCAAAACTAAAGGCAGAAGGATCCACAAACAAAGAACAACTGAAGACTGGAAAGCTAGTCTTTGGTAAAGTCCATGGGTTCCAGATAGGAGGAAACCCAGTCTTTGGCAATGTCCATGGGTTCCAGACTTCAACCAATGTGGTAGTGTAAGTGATACCAACCCCTTCCAAGATAGTAAAAGAGATTTTTTTAGCATAAAAGTACAGTATACGCAACAATGTCTTGGCGTTTGAAGGGAGTGTCAGGTCCCCAAATACACCCAGGAGGCAATTATTAGGATCCAAAATATTTGGTAGGCCCAATGCAGAGGAGATAAAAGAGCCTAAGTTTGACCAGAATCCCTGGACTACCGGACAAGACCAGAAGCAGTGTAAAAAGTCAGCTAACTGGCCACAACCCCTAAAACACTCTGCTGAGGAGAGTAAGCCCATTTTATGTAATCTAGGTGGACTTAAGCTGGGTGGACTTAAGCTGGGTACACACTTTTAATAATTTTTTGTTCAACCCCCACGTTTTGAATGAAAAAAAACCTAACAGATCCAGTCAGAGCCGATCTACTAATGCCGCGTTTCCCCGAAAATAAGACCTACCTCGAAAATAAGCCCTACTGTGATTTTGGGAAAGGCTGCAGAATAAGCCCTACCCTGAAAATAAGCCCTATTTGGAAGGGTTGTGAAGTCTGAAAAGGGACAATACAGGAAATGGCATCAGACATTTGGATATTGACATTCTTCTTATCGGATAACCCAAGAAAATTATTTAAAACTTCCTCAAATAACAATCAGTGAGTTTGCTATCCAAATAAGCCCAAGACTGTTTATTGCACAAGTTCTGTCTTGTTCTGAGACAAACATCCAGTTTGTCTCAGCAGTTGACAGTAGAAAAGAGGACAGAACTCCACCGCCAGATCCTGCACTTCTCTGTGCAGAGGCTCATCTGACCCCCTTCTCAGCTGTTGGCAGCAGACAGGGATGACAGAACTCCTCCTACAGATCCTCCTACAGATCCTGTGCTTCTCTATGCAGCTGCAGCACCCCCCTCGTCTTCACCTCTCCTGGTCGCAGCATTCAGCAGACTCTGGCAGTTGACTCCAGCCCTCCTCTGGTCCTCCTCCAGACCTTGCACTTTCTGCCTCCCAGCGCTGCCTTCAGCTTCTTCCCAGCAACAGCTCAAAGTAAGGGGGTGCACTGTGATGTAAGGGAGGGTGGGGGACTCTGACTTCTGATAAAAGGGGGCTCTTGACATTTGATGTAAGGGGGGGGGACTGGTCTGGACAGTTAAGCCCCGTACACACGATCGGATAACCTATGGATTTTCGTCCGATGGATTTGTCCATCGGAAATCCGATGAAACTGTTTTTCATCAGTCTTGGCCACACACCATCAGTCAAAAAACCGACCGTTCCAAACGCGGTGACGTAAAACACTCCGATGAGCCGAGAAAAATGAAGTTTAATGCTTCTGAGCATGCGTCGACTTGATTCTGAGCATGCGTGGGTTTTTTAACCGATGGACTTGCCCATAGACGATCGGAAATTCCCATCGGTTTTTTATTCATCGGAAAATTTTAAAACAAGTTCTATTTTTTACAACCGATGGAAAAAAGACCAATGGGTACCATACACGATCGGTTGGTCTGATGAAAACCATCCATCGGACGGTTTTCATCAGTCAAACCGATCGTGTGTACGGGGCTTTAGTCTTACACATACAACTGGCCCTTTGCAACCATAATCCTGATGCGACCCGTGATGAACTGAAGTTTGACACCCCTGGTTTAGGAGGATATGTAAGTGGAAGGGACATGCGAAAGAGAGGTGTGATTTGAGACCATATCAGTGTCCATTCAAAATATGTATTCGCTCACGGGTATACTGGGTGGCAGGGATTTTACAGGGCACAAAATTCAATTGCATAAAAAGCATAACAAACGTTATTGAATAAAGATTAAAAACACAGGCTAAAACATTCCATCTCATATGGTTAGTGATATTTACATCAAGCCACACATGTTGTCTATATGTACATCCACATTTCCTAAACCCCCTATTATAAACAAACAAGAGAGCTATATATATAATGTCCATATATTATGAGTTGAGTCCAACTGTTCAATGTGTTTCGATATTCATACTCTTCCTCAGGGACACAGAGAGGACCTTGATATAAAAAAAAAGAAAATAAACCATAGCCCATAATCAAAATATTAGCAAAATCCAGGAAACACAAGGTTGGTTACTTACACGCAAGGGTGTGCCAAAATACCATGTGGGGGTGTGGCCTGTGATTATAAGAACTAGGATGGCTGGGACGGGGGGCCACCGACGGATCCACCACAGGAATAAATTCAGGTGGGGGACTGGCACCGTCACCATGTCAAGAACGGCCAGATTTCCCCACAACTGGTAATAGCACAGAAGGGGGGCTGCACGTGCATAGTGGTGCCAATTGGATCACCAATGGCTGAACTCTAAAGGACACCAAAATCCAGCACCTTGTGTAGAACTTTTGGAAAAATTGACAGTTAGACTTTAGATTCCCTATTGGTTTGCGCATTAGTATCCTCTGTCTATATAGACTTTATGATAAAATAGAGGCACATAACCAAGTCTGGAAGTTATGGCATCTCAAAGAGGACCTGCCCTGACCGGATCCTCTCCGATTTTGCTCACATTTTAGCTGCTAGGTCCCTATGGGAGTTCTGGAATGCTGCGGAAGTCCTTCCTTCTCTCTCCTCTCATTTTTTTCTATTTCTCCTGTTCTGTCTTTTTTTTTTTTTCTTCGATTCTCAATTTATGGGATACTTTGTACCTAAGTTTTTAGGATCTACTTATTGAGTGGAACTGAGTTTCTATTTGATCCTTAACCGCTTGCCGACCGCCCGCCGTCAATTGACAGCGGCACAATGGCACTCCTGCGCGAATCGCCATAGCTGTATGGCGGGTGCTTTAAGGAGTGACGTAGGACATAGAAGCCAATGCGCATGGCCGGTGGCTGCGATGGCTGATGGCTACCTGTGTTTGCTCCGGAGAAGGACAGAACAGAGTTCTGTCAATGTAAACAGACAGATCTCTGTTCTGTCAGGAGTGAGGAGAGCGATCTGTTGTTCCTAGTGCTTAGGAACAACAATCAGTCTCCTCCACCAGGCAGTCCTATCCCCCCACAGTAAGAATCGCTCCCTAGGACACACTTAACCCCTTGATCGCCCCCTAGTGTTAACCCCTTCCCTGCCAATGACATTTATACAGTAATCAATGGCTATTTGTAACACTGATCGCTGTATAAATGTCAATGGTCCCAAAATAGTGTCAAAGTGTCCGATCTGTCTGCCGCAATGTTGCAGTCCTGATAAAAATTGCTGATGGCCGCCATTACTAGTAAAAAAAAAATTATAATAAAAATGCCATAAATATATCCCCTATTTTGTAGACGCTATAACTTTTGCGCAAACCAATCAATGTACGCTTATTGTGATTTTTTTACCAAAAATATGTAGAAGAATACATATTGGCCTAAATTGAGGAAGAAATTTGTTTTTTTATATATTTTTGGGGATATTTATTATAGCAAAAAGTAAACAATATTGAGTTTTTTTTGTTTATAGCGCAAAAAAACCCTGCAGAGGTGATAAACAACAACCAAAATAAAGCTCTATCTGTGTGAAAAAATAGACTTCAATTTTGTTCGGGTATAACGTTGCACGACTGCGCAATTGTCAGTTAAAGTGGCGCAGTGCCGTATCGCAAAAAATGGCCTGGTCAGGAAGGGGGTAAATTCTTCCGGGGCTGAAGTGGTTAACTACCAGCACACTCCCAATTTCAGCTGTGCCCACCTATTCTGCATTTCTAATACTAGAGACCCATGTTGGTGTACTTCTCTAGATGTTCAGACTAGTTATTTACTCTTGCTAATGTTTTATGTAATACCATTCTGTGTGCTTGGTCTGCAAAATGTCTATACAGTGGCTGTATTCTCTAAAATATTTAATTAAAAAATGTAATGATAAAAAAACTCTGCCCCCTTGGCAGCCCCGACAAGATCTACAATAAGAAAACAAAACAAAACACATGAAGCGTACAAGAAATCAACAACATGGACTGGGTGCAAATATCTATATTAACAGTACATTCCATAAACAACAAACATCAATAAACACAAGATATGTAGACAAAAAAGAAAAAATATATACATTACAAATAATAACCAACAATAGTCTCAAGAATAGCAGAGGAATCTTGGCTCAAAGCGCTAGGTTTTTTGGTTAAAAATAAAAATATACAGTATAGTGAGCACTCTAAATAAGTGAGTAATAAATCTGCCAGCACCAAAGCACCGGGTGAGTGGGACGTCCGGGACATGTCACTTCTGCCATCTTGGAACGCAGGTGGAACACAAACTGGTGTATCCATGTTGATTTTAATGCTGGAACTGCTTTATCATAGTGTAAGTGCACTTTTACTTTGTTCTTAATAAATCATTTACATACGACACCATGAGAGGCCCCCCTTCTCTCCTCCTTTTTATGCTGAGTGTATAAAGGTGCAGGAGCGCCATATTGCTGGTTTGGTTCTGGATGGCCTCTCTACATTCGAGTCTATGGCCAGATGTGAGTGGATAGAAGAAGAGTGTTCTGAACCCAGAACTTGCCAACTAGAGATTACCAAACGCTGTTCTTGACTTCTTGTAATAGGGGCCAAGAGGTTCTGGTGAGTTAGCTGTATATACACATGTTGGTGGAAAGGAAGCACAATCATTCACTGGTCTTCAAGTATTTAATGTTTTTGCCTGGATTCACTTTGGACGTTTTTGTTTCTTTTTGGAATTAATGAATAATGTTCACTGTTTATGTTAGATGGTGATAGAATTGGCACATTCTCATTTTTTGGTGTAAGCACTTACCTGTTTAGTGGCACAAATAGTTTTATCTATTCTGTATTACTTTATTTTTTTAGATGTTCAATATTATTTCATTTTGCTAGCCAACATATTTTTATGGTAAATTGGGAGCGCAGTTATCAACCATTTTCTTTCTGTTATCTCTGGGGACAAAAGCCATGGAGAAATGGTTGAAAACTAACGGCCCTTATTCAATCGGGGGGTAAAATTTACCAATCCTCATGGCATAAACTTGTTAACGAATACAGTACATTGCCACAATTGGCATTTCGTTTTCCCAACATGGAAGCAGCCGCAGCTGCATGTGAACAGATAAATGACTCCCTCAATGCGTCACAAAAGGTTGTCTGTGTTTTTCACCATTGAGTAATATACAGTAAGCTCTCTACCAGTGTTAATGAACTCAAAAAAATTAACTAATGATTCTAAAAGTGCCTAAAGTTCTGCATGGTTCATGTGGGTTCACACCTCAGTATTGACTATGTACCAACTTGTCCCTTATGGAGGGGGCCCAGGGAAAAGTGATAGCAGGTTTATTGGGAACTAGTTTCTCAACAATCGGTTCTGTGGTTTGCAAATGCCAATGGTTGGAAGAGATGTGTCTGACTTTATAATGTTGTTTGGAGACTGTAAGAGTGGTCTGTTCTGTTTTTTTAATCTTATTTTTATAAAGTAATTCCTTGTGTGACTGTACCTTTGCTCTATTAAAAGCTTATTTCAAACATTTGTGACTGTAGCCCCTGGCCAAAAAATGCTCATGCAACAGGTCAGCTTGTTCAAAACAATCCGTGTCATTGAAACAATTTTGATGTATTCTTATCAAATGTCCATAGGGCATGGATCCAATGAGAGGATGTGGATTAAAATGTGTGGTATGTAATAGATTGTTCCCGGCCATTTCCTTCCGATATAGATTACTATTTAAATGTCCATTCAAACTCAAGTAAATCTCCACATCTAAGAAAGTAATCCTAGATTAGTGGTAGGACATAGTAAAGCTAAGATTGAAAGGATTAGAATTCAATTTGACCAAAAATTGTTCCAACAATGCAGGAGTCCCCTCTCACACCAAAAAGAATCATCAATGTAACAATGCCAAATATGGACTTTATCCATGAACATAGACAACTATTCATCAGAAAAAGGTTGGTGCTCCTACTCCCCCAGGTACAGGTTCATGTAGGATGGGACACAACATGTGCCCATTGCCACGCCCTGTACCTGGAGGTAGTGGAAAAGATATTGCTGCAAAATATCTTGTATTAATCAAGTACTGTACATAGGGACCATGCAGACGTCATCCTTCGTGCCTTGGAGCACATCCTGACTCACAATATTTTTTCCTTTGCTGGCTCCCACAAAGTTTAGAGTGGAAACGGCTCATGCATCATTGATCACCCTCCATTGATCTCACTCTCGCAACCTCAAGATGATCAGGACATATATTCCACGTCATCACTCTATTTTAATCCAAGACGTTTGATCGACTGATCCTTAAAAAGCCCTCCACACATCCTTTACAGGTCATCAGAGAAATGGCCTTGTAAATACCTGGGTTCGGTTCCAAATCCATCACTAATAATCTTAGTAATAAAATATAATTTAATCATTACTTGGCATATTTTTCCCTTACTTCTGAGTTTCATTGAATGTATGTTATACATTGTGTATGATAGATTGGTGGTATTATATCCTATTCATGAGTATCATCTTCAATTAGCTAGTTCTTGTAATTAGGTGAAGCTGTATTGACTTAACCAGTAGCAAAGACTTAACCTCCTTCATTCTGCTGCAGAAGAATCCAAGGGGAAAGTCTGATTGTGCAGACCTTGTTGTCTGCTAGTCTAGTCCAAATTCTTTGTACTCTGAAAGGAGGTGATACCTACTAAATGAGAAATAAATTCTTCAATTCATCTCAGGCTGGGGACAAGGAGTTCCTAGGTCTAAATACTTAGTCATGCCGATCATCATTCTAGTCCGTGATAAAATGTAAATACGTCTATGTCAGTCGTTCTCAACCTCAGTCCTCAAGTACCCCCAACGGGCCATGTTTTCAGGTTTTCCTTTACTTTGCACAGCTGCTTTAAATCCAAATCAATGACATGGTATTGATATGAGCTATTATATCTAAGGGTAAGTTGCCAAAACATGGCCTTTTGTGGCCTGGGGGTCCTTAAGGACTGAGGTTGAGAACCACTGGTCTATGTCATACGATAAAACAAACTGATATATGTGATTGTTAGTGACCTGATTGTTAAATACATTCTTATTTATTTTATCATTCTGTAGTCCATACT
This sequence comes from Rana muscosa, assembly GCA_029206835.1. Classification (NCBI taxonomy): domain Eukaryota; kingdom Metazoa; phylum Chordata; class Amphibia; order Anura; family Ranidae; genus Rana; species Rana muscosa. The sequence goes on along the minus strand of CM055121.1, from coordinate 202,254,733 downwards.
TTCATACAATTTTATTGTGCTTAAAAACCTCTACAGTTCCCCCAGTGCTCGGATCTTTGCTGAAGATGAGGGGAGGAGGCTTGTTCTCTTCTCCACGTCTTCTGGTAATGCCAGCTTTTGCAGTCCTACTGGACGGAGGTCCACCGCATAGTTCAAAAGTTCACTGACAGGGAGCTGGGGAGGGATCCTGCGTTCTTTCTTTGGCACCACCACGAGATTCCGAGCAAGGCATATAGGAAATCTATCCTGCCGCTCCTGCTTACAGCTGCGAAAAGCTGTATTTCACTGTTCTAGAAGCAGACACAGCCGCCATCAGGCTGAAAAAAATTGCAGAAATTAATGCAATGGAGGACTTGGTAGCCACAGAGAAGGGCCTTAGGGAGAAATTTCTCCAAAATTTTTTTATTGGCACGAGTTTGTCTACTCTGAGAAATATGCGGAACTGGTGACTTAAATCCCTGGAAGTAAAAGACTTTACTGTTGGCTCCCCAGGCTTGGAAGGAGTGTCTGGATGGTTGTACCTTGCCCATACAATCCTTCCCCCCCCATCCCTGTTCCTTTTTGTTTTCCCCACCCTCCCCCTCTTCTTTTTTTTTTCTCTTCCTTCTCTTCTGCTCCTCCTCCTTCTTCTAGTTTCCTTTTTTCTGTTTGCTGAAGGGCCCGTAGGGTCCTTTCTGGTTTTTCATTGTTCATGCTAACCTGTGTATACTGAGTACAGGGGGTCCCCGACTTACGAACGCCCGACTTACGAACCCCTCCTACATACGAACCGGGCGCTGCGGGCACCCTCTGCTGTTCTTCGCGGTCCATCTGGTGTTCTGCGCATGCACGGCCAGACGGAGCCTCGGAAATGTCCGTAATTGTCGTTCTGCGCATGCGCGGACGACTTACGAACATTTCCGATTTACAAACAGGAGGAAAGTCCCTAACGAGTTCGTAACCCGGGGACCCCCTGTAAAATGTCATGCGGGATACAGAGACTGCCTAGATCCTGACGCCCAACGTACACATCTCATTTCAATGTTTATGTTTTTATGCGAAGAGGTTTTTTTCTACTACAGACCGATTATTGCTGGCAAGTTTCCTTGTGTTAGGTAACATGAATGTGGTACCTGTATTTCTGTGTGCTTTCCCTAAATAAAGTATTGGGTAAAATTAACACGCCGAAAGTCTGGAGGCACTTTTGTATATTGATTAATTAATTAATTGATATCACTGACTTAATTGATTGTTCAAACTTCCTGACAGCCTGTCAACCTTGATATTCAGCTCAAGTCTTGCTTCTGCAAGAATTTCAACTGTTAATTCTTGTATTAAAAAAGAAAACCATATTGGTTTTGGGCTTATTTGTAAGGATATACATTTTTCAACTGATGTTTTATCTTTTTTTATTGATATAAAATCTTTGTTTTACAAATAAACATTTAATACAGAGCAAATCTATGCAGCACTTTGGGTTTTCTACATGAAATATAGTAGAAGCTCCTTTTTTTCAGACTCTCTCTCTCAGACTGAAACTTTGTATGGCGTAATCTGAAGGTGGGAGTTGAGTCACTGCTTTCATTGACTCACTTATGTGTTTTCATTTCTGCTTAAGCTACTGAGCTAAGAATTAAACACACGGAATATAATTACAATCTCATCATAGCTTTAACAGGTTAATGTAAATGTAATGTAAATAAAGCTTATTTCAACCTTTTTATATTTGCAACTTTCATTAAAATAGTACCTGGCATGAAGGTTCCTGTTATGGGTTGAAAACTGTCAACAGTTTGTGCTTCTATGTTGTCACCCTGTTACATGCGCCTCTGACAGGGTTGCCAACCCCCAAGACTTTGTTTTTACAGATGAAAGAGGAAGAATTTACTTACAGTGCACATTTTTTTTACTGACAACTTAAAATATGATAGAAATTCCTATTAACAAAAAACAAGCAATACAGTGTAACTAATATGTCAGCAGTAACATTACCTGTAATGCCGCGTACACACGGTCGGAATTTCCGCCAGCAAAAGTCTGATGTGATATTTTGGTCGGAAATTCCGACCGTGTGTATGCTCCATCGGACTTTTACTGTCAGATTTTCCGCCAGCAAAAGATTGAGAGCAGGTTCTCAATTTTTCCGACGGAAAAAATTCCGATGGGAAATTCCGATTGTCTGTAGCAATTCCGACATGCAAAATTCTGACGCATGCTCGGAAACAGCTCGACGCATGCTCGGAAGCATTGAACTTCATTTTCTCAGCTCATCATAGTGTTGTATGTCACCGCGTTCTTGACGGTCGAAAGTTCCGAGAACTTTTGTGTGACCGTGTGTATGCAAGCCAAGCTTGAGCGGAATTCCGTCGGAAAAACCATCCAGGGTTTTTCTGACGGAATCTCTGGTTGTGTGTACGGGGCATAATGTGCCTGTCTCTACATTTAAGAAGATAAAACAGCATGAGAAAATGTAAGCATGAGTAGAATTATGAAAATCTGGGTCACCCTGGCAAATAACATAGAAACAGGGGAAAAGTGGGCATGGCAGTAAGTAAGGGTGAAGGGAAAGCAAGAGGAGGGAGAAATGGGAGCAAGAGGGGGGGGGGAGATATGTAGATGGAGAAGGGAGAGGGGGAAGAGAGAGTGGAGAGAAGGTGGGGGGGTTGAGGGAAGGGAAGAAAGAGAGATAGAGAGGGAGCAAAGGGGGGAGGAGAGAGAGATAGAGAGGGAGCAAAGGGGGGAGGAGAGAGAGATAGAGAGGGAGCGAAGGGGGGAGGAGAGAGAGAGAGAGGGGGAGGTGGAGGGTAAAAGAGAGGGGAGAGAGACAGAGGTGGGGGGAGAGATAGAGAGGGAGGGGTAAAAAGATAGGGAGGGGGAACAAGAGAGAGGAGAGAGAGGGAGGGGGAGAGAGAGAGAGGGGAAGGGTCCACTGGTCTAGAGCCCTAATGTCATCAAGACCAAATACAGAGTCCTCCATTAGATGTGATGACACTGAGGGACAGCTAACTGTCAAGTGTGGAGGGGGGGTGCCATCTGCTGAGGGAGTGGAGAATCGGGTAAGTAAAACTGTTTCTCCTCTCCCCAGGGGAAATTAGCTATTACGCCTCGCAGTGCAACCCCCCTGCAAGGAAGCATTTTACATTTTCCAGGAGTTGGGCTTAAAAGCGGAACTCTAGGCAAAATAAAAAATGGCACATATGATGCAGTCTGTCAGTAGAATGAACACATCAGTTTTTGTTTTTCTGAGTCCCCCTATATCATAGTTTTATTACCTGTTTATCCTGCCAGTATCCGGTATTTTTCCACTTACTGCAACAGGGTGACAATGCTGTGTATCCAGCAGGGAAATCACTAGCATAAATACTGAAACATAACTTGATGTCTGCCTCTTGTAAATACCCTGAACAACACGCACTCCAGAAAAGGAAAGAGCAGCATACATGATTGGTATGAATCAGGTATGTTGCATTTACATGTGCTGTTAAGGAACATGCTACTAGTAAGAGAGATCAGAGAGATGACCCCATCAGTCTACTGCTGCTCCTTTATTCTCTTATCTCAGGATGGGGGCAGGGAGGTGACCAGGCAGTGCTGCTTATCAACAGCAGAGTAAAATCAGGTTACCAGACTGGCTGTACCCTGGAAATGGACTGTGTAAATATCTGGACTGGATGAATAAAATGTAAAAAAATCCTTTTGTTGAATAAAACAACTCTAATGCACATGATCGGACCTTTGTCCAACCAAATTCACATCGGAATTCCGACGGAATTCCATCGGAAAAAAATAGAACATGTTCTATATTTAAAATTTCTCCGATGGGGACCACACATGGTTCGAATTTCCGATGAAAAAACTCGGACTTTTTCCATCGAAAATTCCTATCGTGTGTACAAGGAATTAGGCCCCTTTCACACGGGCGGACCGTTCGGGTCCGCCTGTCAGTTTTTTAGGCGGACCTGAACGGACGCTCCATACAGGTCTATGGAGCGACGGATGTCAGCGGTGACATGTCCACTGACATCCGACCCGCTCCGATCCGCTAAAGTCTGACGGATGGAAACCCTATTTTCCATCCGTCTGGCGGATCGGATCGGATGAAAACGGACTCTACGGTCCATCTTCATCCGATCCGCCATAGAGGAGAGCGGCGCTCTGACAGGTCGGCCCCTGCACAGTGTGCAGAGACAGACCTGTCATCTGCCTGCTCAGCGGGGATCGACGGAGCGATCCCTGCTGAGCAAAGCGGAGCCCGTACACAGACACGTCAGTGTGAAAGGACCCTAATACATTTATGTCAACAGTGTGTTTAGCTGTTTTCCTGGAGATTAAATTTAAAATTGAGCAGTGCTGGCAAAATACATTAAAGTGATACATGACCCCTGGTTTAGGATCGCATATGGTTTACATCCAAGTCCCTGTTACATTAAATATAAATGGTAAATTAGAATCAGCTGTTGGCACGCATTATTCCTCCTAAAATGCTGTGTATATTGCCTGGACAGGATGGTCATCCCTTAGAGAAGATGAGCTAGAAACTAAAATAATTTTAAACAAGCCCAAGGCTTTTTTTTTGTTTGGGGGATAGTAAAGCTTCAAGTCTGAAGATACATTCAAATGAAGCAAGATTTCTCTGCTATGTACCTACAGAGTGCCTTCTGCATATTACCTTTGTATATGGAATAAAACTCTGGAGATTGAGGAGAAAACGTACTGAACACATGCAAAGGGCCCTAGTGCTAGATCTGTTTGGTGGATGTGAGATAGAACATTTTTTATTCCAATTTCATATGAGAATCTCAACTTCTAACAATCCACCACGAGTAATTGTAAAAGCTTATTGTATGTGTATATATCTCCCAAATTTCCAAGATTAAAGGGAGGAACACCTTTAAAATTCTATGCATGAAGGTAAAAAAACCTTCTGTGTACAGCTCCCCCAGCCCACCCTACATCCTCAAGCCCCATCTTGATCAAGCAATGTGCACAAGAGCCTCGGCTCTCCAGGGACTCTCCTTCCTCATTGGCTGATAAAGGAAAGGTTTGGGACTTTGTATGAGGCCTTTTGATAATTAAATCAAGATTACCTCCATCCCAGATTTGTAGACAAAAAAGGAGAGGGGAGTTGGACTTTAAATGAAGCATGCAGCTGGAGAGCACAAAAACAATGAAGTTGTAAAAAATATTTTATTACATGATATAGCATACATAGATTACATAAATGAGCACAGTGATACATAATAGCTGGCAACCCATCTTATTTAAAATCGCATAAAATAGTATAGGCGGTACAAATCATTGGAATTCATACACACATCTATGCACACATACCACACATATGTGGACATAACCTCTAAAGTGAACACATAATAGTGGCAATTTTAGCTCAAAGCAACGTGTGCATTTATATTAATCGCAGCTGTAGCTCAACGCGTTTCGTGACTGCTGTCACTCATCAGGAGCATATGCGAAGGGGGTATCTAAAAAGTATAAAGGGGAACAGTGAGTAAAACTGAACACAAAAAAATAAGGGGAGGGGGAGTGCTGGAAACATCCCCCCATATACTAACAAGCTAAAAATGTAATAATGGGTGCAGCGACGAGTATCGAAGCGAGGCCACAGATACTCCTCTTTCATGGGAACTGAGACGGCAAGGAAGCCCATGGCACAGCAAACAGGAAATCCTGGAGGGTGGGATGTCACTGGGAAGGAGAACCCCACCATGAGGACGTAGTGTGGATGCATGGTTGGTAACCAAGATCATCTGGGAATATAATAGTATAAGATATTATATTATAACAAGGTTGGGATAAGAAAGTGGTGGGGCAGGGACCCAGTGCTCATAGAAAAGAGAGTGAAGGGAATAAAGAGAAGTATAGATAGGGCTGAAAGAAACCAAACCATAGTGTTGGACAGACTCACAAGATGAAAGAAGATCATGATGTAGCCCAAGGTGAGGAGAGAAATGGTAGTGAAAAGGAGTAATAAAAAGCCCTAACCACCAGGATAAGATGGATAGAAGGGGCTAGAGTATTACCTTGTATATAGTATAGGAACACGTGTGCTGGTGTGCCCTGTGTCCCAGGAACACTGACCCAAACCAGGAAGTGCCCGTTTCCAAAAGGAAAGGAGTATAAGTACTCCGTTGTGACCAATGGTTGCCGCCAACGTCACGTGGGCGTCAGAGAGGGAAGGGGAGGCACCCACCCGAGCGATAACCGCTCGGCAAGTGGCGCCAAGATGAATCCCTCATGTGAAACGACAGGTGTGGTATCCAAGGCGACGGCGCCACGGCGTCAACATAGTTGACGTCATGCGTCCGGAGCCTGGGGCGTGGCGTTGATGCACAGCGGGACGCCCACCCAAACCCCCAACCAGGCAGCAAGGAGGGAAGGGGAGGACCCCCAGGTGCGCGACGCAGTTCCCTAGGCAAAAAGGACCATAGCGACACTATGCACACTCATTGGCTGAGAGAGCAGCAGGCACCATTGGCTCCTGCTGCTGTCAATCACAGTGAGTTAGCCAATGAGGAGAGAGGGGCGGGGCAGAGTCGTGGCTCTGTGTGTGAATGGACACACGGCGCAGCGGCTCAGGAGCGAGCCTTGGAAGCCTGTAAGCAAGCATCTTGCTATGGTTGCATTTGGCAGGAAAGAGGGGTGAGGAGCACCAGCGGGGGACCCGAGAAGAGGAGGATCAGGACTGCTCTGTGCAAAACCACTGCACAGAGCAGGTAAGTATACTGTAACATGTTTTTTTTTTGTTTTGTTTTTAATTCGACCTTTAATATCGCTTTAAGTACAAAGTATTTATCAAAAGGAGAAACCATGTCGTATTACCACTTACACCGACCATGGGCAACAAATACACAAAAAAATTACTTGTAAACCCAATTTTGTATTTTATACAAAATAACCACTTGCCGATCCGCTGCAGTACATATTGTGGGGGAGGGTAGGCTTACACAGGCACCGTAACACATCTGTATATTGGGGTGTTCTTCCATGTCCGCTTGTGCATGTGCACACGCACCCAGAAACTTGACCTGTCATTCACTGAAGCACAAGCCGATCAGTGGGTCCCGGCCAATGATTCATAGCTGGGACCTGCTGATAGGCTGAGCAAATGACAGAAGAGAGCCCTGTGTTGGTAAACAACATATGACTCCCTACAGAGAGCAGCTCACTCAGTAAAAGCAGCACATACTACACACAGGAAACATTGTTAGGCACAGAGTTAACCCCTTTATTGCCCCTAAATATTAACCCCTTTCCAAACCAGTCAGTAGTACAGTGACAGTGTATATTATTAGCACTGATTACTATATAAGTGTCACTGGTGATGTCAGTATCAGTTAACCCCCCCAGTGTTAGTGTCAGTGTCAGATTACCCGCTGCACAGTCAAACTATAAAGCCCTGTACACACGATCGGTTTTACCGATGAAAACAGTCCGATGGAAGTCAGCTTCATCGGAATTCCAATGGAAAAATCCATCGGATTTGATTCCATCGGAAATCTGATCGTGTGTACAGGGCTTAAGTTGCTGATCACCGACATTACGAGTATAAAAATAAATAAAGAAAAATTCCAGTATATAGACAAAGACATGTACAGTAGTGGAATATTATTTTAACCTAAATTTATCCCCTTAGCACCGTCCGTACGTATATTTGCGGCTAAAAGCCACTAGGCTGTTATACTGGAGGAGCAGGAGGGGACATCTCTTACCGGGCCTCCCGTCCCACCAGGAGATGCGATCCGGCACAAAAAAAAAGAAGAATTTGTATTTATTTTTTAAAGCGCCCTGTCCCCGCGAGCTCGCGCAGCAAAGAAAACGCATACGTGAGTTGCGCCCGCAAATGTAAACGGTGTTCAAATCACACATGTGCGGTATCGCCGCGATCGTCAGAGCGAGAGCAATAATTCTAGCCCTAGACCTCCTCTGTAACTCTAACCTGGTAACCATTATTTATTTTTAAAGCATCGCCGATGGAGATTTTTAGGTACCGTAGTTTGTCGCCATTCCACGAGTGTGCGCAATTTCAAAGTGTGACATTTTAGGTATCTATTTACTCGGCGTAACATCATCTTTCACATTATACAAAAAAATTGGGCTAACTTTACTGTTTAGTTTTTTTTTTTAATTCATGAAAGTGTCTTTTCCCCAAAATATTGCATTTGATAGACCGCTGCACTAATATCGTGTGACAAAAAATATTGCAACGATCGCCATTTTATTCCCTAGGGTCTCTGCTAAAAAAATATATATAATGTTTGGGGGTTCTAAGTAATTTTCTAGCAAAAAATACAGATTTTAACTTGTAAGCAACAAATATCAGAAATAGGCTTAGGCATGAAAGGGATGAAGAAATTTTTATTTTATTTTTTTATTTATTTATTGTATACATTTTTTAGAGCAGAAAGTAAAAATGTTTTTTTTTTCAAAATGTTCGGTCTTTTTTTTGTTTTATATAATATAAAATAAAATAAAAAAACAGTGGGGATTAAATATCACCAAAAGAAATCTCTATTTGTGTGAAAAAATTATATAAGTTTAATTTGGGTACAGCGCTGCATGACCATGCAATTACCAGATAAAGTAGGGCAGTGCTAAACAGCAAAAAATGGCCTGGTCATGAGGGGGTAGCTGAGGTAGATAATCTATGTACATCCCCATAGATTGGAAACCCAGATTTTATAAATTCTTACTATGGGGTTTAGTGTTTGTGGTTTGTAACACACTATAATTGCCTGTTGTTTTCGTGTTTTCTATTCTCTTTTGCAGAAACATTCCCTGGAATTCATAAAGACTGACACAAACAGATTTTGTGAAAGTGTTTCATATGCATTCTACAAGTGGCGCAGCATGCTCCAGATTCATGTACCTGTCTAGAACTTGTAAAACAATCTTGCCTTTTCGGCATGCTGCGCCACTTTTAGAATGCATGCACAACACGTTTGCGAAATCTTATTTAGTTTCACTGTCGTATGATACGAACTGTTGGCATTTGATTTTAAATCTGGCACAAGTTTTGCGCCACATTGTAGCAGTGGAGCAAAGTAGAATTACCTAAATTTGGTGCATAAATTGCTTTCAGAAGCAAAACTGACACACATGTTTTTTGAATTAGGTGCAATACATTAACAAGAGAAATTAATGTCAGAAAAGTGGCGCAGCACTTTATTAAATTACCCCCATTGTGTGGTGTTAGCCAGGGCTTTTTTTCACAGAAAATAGGTACAGGAACTCAAACACAACCCCCCAAAACCCCCTCTCAGCCCCCCCCTCCCCACACACACACCCTTCAAATCAATTTGTGGGTGTGGTCAAATTCAACTAACAGTGGGAGGGTCTTAAAGGGGCAAGATGCGGGGAGATCATCCAGTGGGGGTGTCGGCACGGTTGAGTTCCTGCACCTATTGTTTGAGAAAAAAAGCCCTGACCCTAACTACTCTTAGAACTGTCCCCTCACCCTTACTAACACCTGTGCTTACTAACCTGTGTAAGATCTCCCCTGCACCAGCCAGTGGCAGCTGCAGGAGAGAGGAGAGAGCGCTCTGACAATGGCTAGTAATGCCTGAAACAGTGACATCACCCATAGGCTTCAATGGCCCATATGTGTCGGTGCTCCCTCCTCTTCCCTGCTATCTGGCACAGGAAAGCCGGATCACATGCTCGGACAGAAATGGCCTGAAAATAGGCAAGTATATAAGTACATCTTTCTTCTACAGGTTAGTAAGCATAGGTGTTGGGGGGACAGTTTTTAAGTGTTACTAAACTCACAACAGTAAAATCAGTTTGTATATGCAACAAAGCATGCTTGTTATACTGATTGTGAAATCTAAGGAGTAAATCCTGCACTTTTTTTACTGACCTCAATCCATCTGCTGATAGTACAGAGCCTTGGGGGCACTCTGCACACGCTCAGTTTGGTGTGTATTGCTAGAGATGATTTTTTTGGGGGGGTGCATGTGATCAGCACAGGGCCAATCAGCACTGTCCAGACAGAGGGTCAGGAGTCATGCAGCATCATAGGACAGTCAGAGGAGAATGAAAACTCCTCCTACAAGCTTTAACCAGTGCTTGGCCAGACACTGATAGAAGTCTCCAGACTGCTATATACTGCTGATGAGAAAACATATTTTTCAGTTTATATTTACTAAAATAATTGCATTTCTATGTTCTGTGTACTGTGGGAGACCAGATATAGTGAATGCAGGGTCCTGGGTTTAGTGACACTTTAAGACTAGTTAGGATTATCCTGGAAATCCGCTTAAATCTGCTGTTGTAAGAAAGAATTGAAGGAGCCATTGTTATCCTGACTGTGGTGGTATCCCCTTATGGTGGTCTGAGGTGGCCAGTGTTCAATGGAGGGGATTCATCTTTAAGCTATTGCTAAATTATCAGGAAGTTATTGGTCAGCACAATTTTTACTAATGTTCACCTAGTGTCATTTAAAGGAGAAGTCCAGCCAGAGCTTTTTAGGCTGGGCTTCTCCTCTGGGTCACAGAAGTGCAATTCGTTTCGCACTCCTGTGACCCGTTTTCAGCAGAGAGCGGTCTGAAGTCCACTCTCTGCTGACGTCACTGCCATCAGTCGGGGCAGCGCGTCGTCACGACTTCCAATTTTTCAATATATGAGCCACAAGTCACTATTTTGTGTTTTGATCAATTACATGAACTTTCAACCCTTTGATCAGGGTCATAATAATTTTTGGATTATTTCTTAGATTTTTTTATGTGGCACATTTGGAATCCTTGACATTCCCATTGTACCACTCACTACTGTTATATTTGAGGTGTTGATTTCAGAGGCGTAACTAGAACCTTCATGGCCTCGGTGCAAGAAACCATGGAGGGCCCCCCTGACCTCCAGCCAGGGCCCTTCCCACTGATCCCAGGGGCAGCAGGACCTCGATAGGAGGGGGAACAAATCCTCTTTATTTTCCTCCTGCTGCCACTGAATGTCTATCAGAGGGAGAGGAGGAGAAGCAGACTTTTGGTGGCGGCAGGAGAAAAATGGAGGGGATTTGTTCCTCTAAATGCCCCCATCCAGGTGTTTAGGGGCAACATGTGTGCTATTGCAATTGTAGTTACGCCCCTGGGATGAGTGGCAGCGGTGGTGGTGGGGGTTGGGATCAGTTTTGGTTGGGGAGGGATAGAATCAGTGGCATCGATGGTGGTGGGGGATGGGGATGAGTGGCAGCAGTGGGATCAGTGGCAGCAGTGGTGGTTGGGTGGGGATGGGATCAGTGACAGCAGTGGTAGTGGGGTGGGCATCAGTGGCAGTAGTGGTGCTGATGTGGGGGTATCAGTGGCAGTAGTGGTGGTGATGTGGGGTATTGGTGGCAGTAGTGGTTGGTGATGTGGGGGTATCAGTGGCAGTAGTGGTGGTGATGTGGGGGGATCAGAGGCAGTAGTGGTGGTGATGTGGGGGTATCAGTGGCAGTAGTGGTGGTGATTTGGGGTATCAGTGGCAGTAGTGGTGGTGATTTGGGGGTGGCAGTGTTGGTGGTTGTGGGGGGAGGGTATCAGTGACAGTAGTGGTGGTGATGTGGAGGGGATCAGAGGCAGTAGTGGTGGTGACGTGGGGGTATCAGTGACAGTAGTGGTGGTGATGTGGGGGGGATCAGAGGCAGTAGTGGTGGTGACGTGGGGGCATCAGTGGCAGTAGTGGTGGTGATGTGGGGGTATCAGAGACAGTAGTGGTGATGTGGGGGTATCAGTGGCAGTAGTGGTGGTGATGTGGGGGCATCAGTGACAGTAGTGGTGGTGGGCATCAGTTGCAGTAATGATGGTGATGTGGGGGCAGGGAATTGGTGGCAGTGTTGATTTAGAGGGATGGGTGCCACTCACTTGCAGATCTCTTGGTTCCCCCTCCTTGCTAGGTCTTCCTTGGGCGAGCAGAGAGGATGGGCAGGGCCTGTGAGTACCAGTTTGTGCAGGCGGAGTCTGAGAAGATGGGCAGGGCGGGTGGGGACTGTGCCCGTGAGTGCGGGCAGAGAGGATGGGCGGAGCCGGCGGGTACTGTGCCGTGAGTGTGGGAGGAGAGGATGGGAGGAGCGGGCGGGGACTGTGCCGTGAGTGCGGGAGGAGAGGATGGGCGGTGTGGGCAGGGACTGCCCGTGAGTGCGAGAAGAGAGGATGGGCGGAGAGGATGGGCTGAGTGGGCGGGGATTTCAGTGTGCCCGCGAGTTCGGGCGACGGGTAAATGATCAATGTCCTATCTCCCGGGCGGCGGCGGGCCCCCCTACAGTGGCGGAACTCAGAGGCCCGGTCGCAAGTGCGACTGTTGCGACCCTGATAATTCCGCCACTGGTTGATTCACTCACCAGGGTGTTTCCAATTTTAAGTGTTAATTATTTAGTGCGATTTTATATTCATATTCACATTCAGTGTTGATGTTTCATAATTTTTTTGCACTAATATGCACTTAGTTGTGTCACCTCTATAGAGTTAGCGCAACCATATTTTTTCCATATTTTGCTCACTGTTTTTGTTTGCAGAAGGTTTGCTGCTTTCCAATATTTTATCCCATTCATATCATTCATTTTGGGATTTGAGACAATTTCTTAGTGCAGTTTCTCCCCCCACTTTTCTACAAGTATGAATCAAAAAGAAAAAGAAAACCCATACTTCTCTTTTAATTAAATTCTTAGATCATCTACAACAGGATTTAAGTATTGTGCAATGTTTTTGTTGTTGGTCATTATGAAGTTTTTATACTGTCATCTATTTTGAATGTTACAATGGCATGCTAAGCTGTGGCCAATACACATTAAAGTATTAATCCACTTGAAAAACAAACATGAGTGTGCAGTCTGGTAATTTAGGGAGAGGAATGTTTTTTGAGTGGGAGAGGTAAATGTTGCATCAGTCTAGGAATGCCGTGTTGATATACATAAGGCTGGAGCCTAGTTCTTTTGGGAACTGGGTTATAATTTAGGCCCCTTTCACACGATAAGCCCGCTCGGATCCACCTGTCCCTTTTTCAGGCAGATCCGAGCGGGCCACCCATTTACTCCTCTGGGCAGGCAGATGTCAACGGACATGTGTCCGCTGACACCAGTCTGCCATCCGATCCCCTCAAAACAGACGTTCACCATCCATCTGGCTCGTTGGATCGGATGGGATCTGATGAAAACAGACATGCTGTCTGTTTTCTTCCGATCTCCCCATAGAAATCAGCGGGGGTCTGACAGGTCCCTCCCTGCTCAGTAAACAGAGACGGACCTGTCATCCGCCGGCTCAGCGGAGATCAACGGAGCGATCTCGTGCTGAGCTAGTGAAGTCCGCTGAGCGGATCTGCCCCGTGTGAAAGGGGTCTTAGAGGAAAGAGTCCAAGCTTAGTCAAGGGAAGGGAGGGAGCCAGGATGGGTGGACAAAAGAGTTGGATGGTTGGAAGATGCACTGGTGACGTAAAGACCACCTCAGTCCAGCAGGAAGGAAAGTCTCTGCCCAAGCCTCCAAAAATGTTGTCAAGTTGTCACCTTACCAACATGTCATCCATCTTACCATTCTCTGCCCCTCTCTGCCAGTCCCTCCACTGGCTTCCGTTTGCCCAACGTAATAAAATTCAAAATGCTAACAACATCATACAAAGCACTTCACAACTCTGACCTGAGCTACGTCTCCAACCCCATCTCAAAATATCACCCAAACTGTCCTCTTAGCTTCTTCCAAGACCTCTTGTTCCCTAGCTTCTTCATCACCTCCTCCCATGCTCACATCCATAGCCTTTTGCATCCTTTGGAACTCCCTACCCCAGTCTGTCCAGCTATTCCCTACTCTGTCTGCCTTTCTTTCCCTGAAAACTCGTATTGTATTGTATTGTATTGTATTGTGACTGTACTGTCTCCCATTATTTTATGAAGGTCTACATAAACTTTATGGTGCTATGGTATTGCTAAGTTATTAAGAAGCTGATTGCTAGTTTCAGTGAAATTTTTACTTATGTTCACCTCATGTGATTTAATTAAAGTGTCACTAAACCCACATCATAAAAATATATCAAAGAATGGTGTATCACATGCTGTTCATACTCACTCAGTCACTGAGATTTGTTTTCTGTATTCTGCAAAAAACCTGGTTGATCCTCTGTTCTCAATCTCTGTCCAAGTCCCCAATTCAACTAGGGATTTTGCAGAGCGGTGTTGGCACCTCTGCACATGCTCAGTTTTCAGTGAGTTTCTATGCTGAGCATTTCCTCCCTATCACATCTGAGCAGCCCATGTTACTATAGAGTCACACATGTGGGTGTATACCAAGTGGTAAATGACAGCCCACTCCCTCCCCCTCCTCCATGCCCACTAACCAGCTAAGTACAATGAGGGTGGGATATTACATGTAGATTAATGGAGCTTCACCTCCCTCTTATTCTAAGACACAGGCTGGAGGGGTGTGACACAGCCTGTGACTGCCAGGAATCCGGCCACACCATGTTACTGCCAAAAAATAATAAAGATTTGATTTCAAATATACAGTATATTAGTATGACAATTTAAAACAGTTTGAACACATGACCAGCAGCAGAGAACTAGAAGCTCCTCCTGCTTAAGTTTCCCCCAGACAGGCTTAGAAAAAGCTTAGTCATGTGACAGCTCTATATCCAATAGGAAATAGGTACTTTTATTAAAATAATTACAAAACCATCATCCATATACAGAAACAGAAGAGACAATGTAAATTAAAGGGGTTGTAAAGGTACATGTTTTTTCACCTTAATGCATCCTATGCATTAAGGTGAAAAAACATTCGACAATAACGCCCCCCCCCCCCCCCCGAGCCCCCGTTTTACTTACCCGGCCCCTCGAAAGTCCCGCGCTCGCTCCCGTCATCCTCCAAGTTCCTGAGCCTGCCTGTTGATTGGCTACTGTGGATGGATTGAAAGCAGCGCAGCCATTGGCTGGCGCTGCTGTCAATCACATCCAATGACGCGGCGCGCCGGGGGGCGGGGCCGAGTGATACAGTCGGCAGCTATGGTCGCCGCTGTATCACGGGAGCGCGCCCGCAGTAACTCCACACCATGCAAGCTCGCTCGCATTATGGTGTGGAGTCCTTGCAGGGAGGAGCCGAGACAGCCGCCGAGGGACCCCAGAAGACCAGGTTTGGGGCCACTGTGTGCAAAATGAGCTGCACAGTGGAGGTAAGTATATCATGTTTGTTATTTAAAAAAACGGGAACCTTTAGTGTTCCTTTAAATAGTGTGTGTTTAGTATGGGTATTTTATTTTTCTTAGAAACTACATGGTTGGTCTCTGTTATTTTAGATAACTGTTTTGGCAACTGTAATGTTCTTGTATGGCCCTGCATAGCCTTAATTTCATGGTGGCATTTTATGTTGTGTGGCCGCCGATGTTCTACTTTTGTACATGTGAAAAAAAAAAAAACATTGTGTGTTTATGTGTTTAGTATCACTATCCCCCTGTTGAAAATACTGATACCTGACCCTCATATAGGTGGGGCCAGCCACCACTACCCAGATGTCCCCCACCAGGGCCTACCTTAAACAGGGCTGACTAAAACCTACTACAGGCTGCACATTGTCCACAGCCCTCTAAGAAATCTTCTTCACCATTAGACCTGCATGCATGGTGTGCCTCAAACAAGGTGCACCACTTGCACGCACTCCCCATACTCCTGGTCTGCTTGGCAATCATGCCTCTCTGACTGGGGATACCACTTGTGCCAGGCAATGTCTTGCACAAGGTCACAGAACACAGGGTAGTTCATGAGGTGCATCGTCTAGCACACAGGTGTCAAACACAAGGCCTGCGGGCCGAATCCGGCCCTCCAGGCCATTTCATGTGGCCCTCGCACCTTTCCTGCAGCTGCTGGAGAGCTCCAGCCCTCCACTGGTCCTATTTCAGACCCTTACTTTCTGCTTTCAAGCAATGCATCCAGCTTCTTCCCAACAGCAGCATAAGGAAAGGGGGGTGCACTGTGATGTAAGGGAGAGTGGGGGACTCAACTTGTGATGTTGGGGTGGCTCTTGACATCTAATGTAAGGGTAGGGTTGCCACCTTTTTGTCAAGCCAAACCTGAACACATTAGCAGCTCACGCCAATATTTTTTATATTTTTTTTTAGTACATTAAATTCATTACCTCTGTAAAAAGCAATGCACAGCTAATATTTTTATGTAGTATACACTGTACACTGTTATGTAATATACACTGTACATATATTTTTGTGATTAAATAAAATTTCTAATCATATGGAGTAGGGTTGTCCCGATACCGATACTAGTATCGGTATCGGGACCGATACCAAGCATCCCGATGCCCAGTCCGATACTTTTTTTTTTTTCTCAGAGCGGGGGGTGGAGAGCAGGGCGGAGACCGGGGCGGAGAGTGTGCGGCGGGGGGCGGAGAGTGTGCGGCGGGGGGCGGAGAGCGGGACGGAGAGCAGGGCGGAGAGCGTGGCGGGGGGTGGAGACCAGGGCCGAGAGCGGGACGGAGAGTGTCCGGTGGGGGGCGGAGACCAAGGCGGAGAGCGGGGCGGGGGGCGGAGACCAAGACGGAGAGCGTGGCAGAGACCAGAGCGGAGAGCAGAGCGAGTCTTCAGGCGGGTAAGTAAAATTAATCTGATCAAATTGCCTTGCCTGTCTGCTGCTCAAATGCTACCTGTTCCCCCTTCACCTCCATGCCGCTGTGCCCCCTTCACTTCCATGCCGCTGTTCCCCCTTCACCTCCATGCTGCCGCCCCCTCCCTGCCCCTCCTCCACCCCCTCGGTATCTCAGGATGGAGAGCGGAGGTAGGAGCCGATAAATCCGGCTCCTTACTTGTCTGAATGTACCGAGTCATCACTGACTCTGTCCATTCACATAACTGAAACATCGTAAACTGTGTTTACAATGTTTCAGTTTATGAATGGAGAGGAGCCGCTGTCTTCTCTCCATTCATTTTCAGCGCAGCTGAGGCTGCTGAGAAAGGGACTGGGGAATATGTGTCCCTAGTCCCTTTCCCTGTCTCAAAGGGGAGATGTCAGAGGTCTGTTAAGACCCCTGATATCTCACCAAAGCCCCCCACAACAGGGCTGATAAAAAAAAAAGAATAAAATAAAAATGAATTGTAAGAAAAATAAAAGAAAATAAAACACACACACTGACACTGTCCACCCCCCCCCCCCCCTTAAAAAATAAAGCATTGTAAAAAATAAATAAATAAAATAAATAGTAAAAAAAAAAAAAAAAAAGAGTAAAAAAAAAAAAAAATACTGACACATGAGATTAAAAAAAAGTATCGGTATTCGGTATCGGCGAATACTTGAAAAAAAGTATCGGTACTTGTACTCGGTCTTAAAAAAGTGGTATCGGGACAACCCTAATATGGAGTTAATCACAAGAGTCCCCCTTTACATCAGATTCAACAGAGTTCCCCTTTAGATCTGAATGCACAGGGTTTGTTCCCCTTTACATCTACATTTTGCAGGAGAGGAGTGCAGAGGCTATGATGGGTGCAGTATGTATAGGAGAGGAGTGCGGAGTTGATGATGGGTGCAGTATGTACAGGAGAGGAGTGCGGAGGATATGATGGGGGCGGTATGTACAGGAGAGGAGTGTGGAGGGTATGATGGGTGCATTATGTATAGGAGAGGAGTTCGGAGGATATGATGGGGGCGGTATGTACAGGAGAGGAGTGTGGAGGGTATGATGGGGGCGGTATGTACAGGAGAGAAGTGCGGAGGATATGATGGGGGCAGTATGTACAGGAGAGGAGTGCGGAGGGTATGATGGGGGCAGTATGTACAGGAGAGGAGTGTGGAGAGTATGATGGGTGTAGTATGTATAGGAGAGGAGTGTGGAGGGGATGATGGGGGCAGTATGTATAGGAGAGGAGTGCGGAGGGTATGATGGGGCGGTATGTACAGGAGAGGAGTGTGGAGGGTATGATGGGTGTAGTATGTATAGGAGAGGGGTGTGGAGGGGATGATGGGGGCAGTATATATAGGAGAGGAGTGGGGAGGGTATCATGGGGCGGTATGTACAGGAGAGGAGTGCTGAGGGTATGATGGGTGTAGTATGTATAGGAGGAGTGCGGAGGGTATGATGAGGGCAGTATGTACAGGAGAGGAGTGCAGAGGGTATGATGGGGGCAGTATGTACAGGAGAGGAGTGCGGAGGGTATGATGGGGGCAGTATGTACAGGAGAGGAGTGCAGAGGGTATGATGGGGGCAGTATGTACAGGAGAGGAGTGTGGAGGGTATGATGGGAGCAGTATGTACTGGAGAGGAGTGTGGAGGGTATGATGGAGGCAGTATGTACAGGAGAGGAGTGCAGAGGGTATGGCAGTGGCAGAATGGGGAGGGATTTCTTGCAGTGTCTATGGGGTGACCAGGGAGCAATGTTAGGAAGGGAAGGAAAGTGACCATGGAATGATGTCCCTCAGCTGGGGGGGTAGGAAGCAGAGTGATGTATGTATAAAGTGGTCTTGGGGTGATGTAAGCTGGGGGAAGTTGGGGGCTGAGAAGTGGTCAGATAGCGATGTATATAATAAAAAAAAAAACTCTTGTGCTCATCCACTAAAAACATATACAGCAATAAATCATATAATAGTACTACTTGATGGAAACAATCTGTTATAAGATGTAAGTACAGATCTATGTAATCCAGATCCTAGCACTCTGTATACCCAGATAATGTGAAGGTAATGTATGACCATTCATATAACCCTGTGGTATCCAGGTTTTAAATCTGTACAATCAGAAGTGTGAACTCACCACATACACACAGGGTTACATGAATGGTTATAAATGACTGCACATTATCTAGTCTGAACACTTGGGCGATGTTTGCACAGACAGACTGTTCAGGCTTAGAAGTGATCTGTCAAATGTGATCGGGCTGCAGACTCCCCCTCCCCACACTCACTATCTCTTCCGATTTTGTCAACTTAACCCTTCATTCACTGCATCTCCTGAAGAACAAATTCTCCTGAAACTTTGAAACTATCCACCCTAGGAGACTTCTCCCAGAAAAAAATCAGCTCACTCCCCTCCTCCCTTCCTCTGGCTAGCCCGACAGGTGATACAGGGAGCTCCGCCTCCCAGTTCTCTCAGCACAACGCACTGGTGATTGGAGGGGGGGGGGGGGCTGAGTCAGATAACAGGGACCCTGCACAAGACTGGGGAGGGGGGACAGAAAGGAGCTTTGGATTGCGAACATACACTTTAGTCACAGTGTATTCTTTATGTAGCGATACCTTCACTTAAGAAGGCCGCAAGTTTAATTTGGGCCCTGAAAGCAGTTCCGCCAACCCCCGGCAATGTACTCGACCCCCTACTGGCACAGTTAGTATTGGCAGCAATAAATAATCTTATACTGTATGAGTAAGCCCAGACACCAAGACAATAATGATAAAAAGGTGTAAGATTTACTTAAGCTTTTGATAAGAAAGGTTAACAGTGGTAACAGTTCACAGATAATAAATTCGCAGAGCCCTGCAGATTAACACACTATGCATATAAAATGAACAGTAAAAGTGTGCCACATGGGCGACCGTTAACTAGGCGTCCTATGACACAGTAACCAAATGAACTAACTAGCTGACCAGGCCTGGCTCAGATATCTACAACTTAGTCTATAAGGGATGATGGTTTTCTTCACCGGCAGGTCTTTAACGGTAGTGCACATTAACAGAATACCCTTTTTGTAATCCAATAGTAAGGTAGAGATGAAATAAACACTTTGCAATGTAAACTCTGAGTTCAGCTCCGATGAGGTTCTCTAATGAGAGTATAAGAGACAACTTGTGGGCCACGGCAGTCTATAGGCTCATTAGTAACAACAGTATATTGTCTGGGCATACGCCCTCTCACCCATCCGGACGCGGTCCCAGTCCGGGGAAAACTTCCACCGACTGTGTCACACACACACACACAGTGTCTCCAGCGATGTCAGATGCCACCCAGGCTCGCAGTGGGGTGGAAGGCTCTTTGGTGCTGCGCAAGGCCTCAGGCTTCAGGCCCTGCACTCCGGGACATCCGCACAGGAGGATCAGTCTCGTGTCCCAAAGAGGCCGAGCGCAGCCGCGCCTCCTCCTTATATAATCCCTCCCATGAGTCTCTGCAGTGCAAAACTCCGAATGGGGTTCTGGGTAATGTAGTCTCTCTGCATTAAAGGGGAACACCCCGCTACATTTACAACCAAATGCTGCTGCTGCTGTCCCACAGTGACCGGTGTCCCAAATGGTCTGTCCCTGTTCAGGGCTGAATCATGTGCCCGGGTTACAGGCAGTACAAAACCCGGGCACACCCGTACTGTCCGGGTGAATCCCCTACAGGTGGCAAACCTATGTAAGGGGAGGGGATGCACTGGGCATCTAATCTTACAGATACAATCAGCCTTTTTGAGGGCAATCATAATGCTGATGCGGCCCTCGATGAAATTGAGTTTGACATCCCTGGTCTAGCATGACCTAGCGGTGTGCTATCTCACTTTACAACAGCAAATTTACTAAGGTTCCACTTTAATTCACAAGAAGCAGCCAAAGGCTTTGTTCAATTCAATTTCACTGGCACAGTTCTCAGCAGATGCCCAATAAATTAAATCTTCTTAGATGATCCATCAGCAGTTTAATCCAGTTCAGCAGTGGTGTACCATTGTGTGCCCAGTAAGGAGGGTACCCATCACTGGGGTATTAAAGAATAGGGTTTTTTAGGCCACGACTAGTGATGAGCCGAACACCCCCGGGTTCGGTTCGCACCAGAACCCGCGAACGGACCGAAAGTTCGCACAAACTTTAGAACCCTATTAAATACAATGGATGCGAACGTTCAAAATCTAAAGTGCTAATTATAACGACTATTATGCATGTTATTGTCCTAAAAAGGGTTTGGGAACCCGGGTTCTGCACCAGGGGACATGTATCAATGCAAAAAGAAGTTTTAAAAACGGCCGTTTTCCTGGAGCAGTCATTTTAATGATGCATAAAGTGAAAAAAAAAAAAGTAAAATATTCCTTTAAATATCGTACCTGGGGGGTGTCTAAAGTATGCCTGTGAAGTGCCACGTGTTTCCCGTGTTTAGAACTGTCCCTGCACAAAATTACATTTCTAAAGGAAAAAAAGCCATTTAAAACTGCTTGCGGCTTTAATGTAATGTCTGGTCCCGGTAATATGGATGAAAATCTTTAAGAAAAATGACATAGCTACCCCATCACACCCCCCCCCCCCTTACCCCAGCCCATTACCAGCCCCTTTGGGTCTTGTATGGATATTAAGGGGAACCCCGCACACAAAATAAAAAAGGCCCTATATACTCTGAACAGCCGTATACAGGCGGTGCATACAAGACAGGGACTGTAGGTTTGTTCTTATGTAGAATCTGTTTGTAATTTTGAACAGGTACATTGTTTAAGTGTAGCTCCAGGCAAAAAATATATTTTTAAGCTTTTTGGAAAACATAGGGAAGGGTTATCACCCCTGTAACATTTGTTTTGCTGTCTGTGCAGTGTGCACCTGTTCAGAACAGTTCACCTCACTTTCCGTCCTAATGACAAATGTTTTTTGAAAATTTGGGGTTTTTATTGAAACAAGAATTGGTGATAAAGAATCAGTGGAGAGGAGACACTTTTCTTCCCATATTAACTCTTACAGGAGAGAATTTGCCTTCCTAGGGGTAGATTTCCTCTCACTTCCTGTTGTATCCTTCCATTTGCAAGGAGGAGTCGTTTGTAAGTTGGATACTTGAAAGTAGGGGCCTGCCGTATATACTCAGCTGAAATTTGCCCCTTACATGTTGGTGTTGCCACAACACTGTGAGCCCTCACAGTTACTCTTGGTGGGCGCATGAATGGGCCCTGCTGTGAATTATTAGATCAAGAATTGTAATTGCATGCCCCTGTTGAACAGGGGCTGAAAAATTGGGCCTTTGGTGGTGGTGGTGGTGTTGACACAACACTGTAAGGCCTCACAGTTAGTCTTGGTGGGCGCAGGAATGGGCCCTGCTGTGAATTATTAGATCAAGAATTGTAATTACATGCCCCTGTTAAACAGGGGCAGAAAAATTGAGCCTTAGGCACTGGTGCCACAACACTGCAACCCCTCACAGATACTGTACTTGGAGCACAGCAATGAGCCCTGTTGCAAAGTATTGCATCAAAAATTGTAATTACACGCCCCTGTTAAACAGGGGCTGAAAAATTGGGCCTTAGCCACTGGTGCTGGTGCCACGACACTGCAACCACTCCCAGATACTCTAGTTGGAGTGCAGGAATGAGCCCTGCTGCAAAGCATTGCATAAAAAATTGTAATAACACACCCCTGTTAAACAGGGGCTGAAAAATTGGGCCTTAGCCACTGGTGGCGGCACCCAGAAGCAAAAATGTTCTTCCAAGCTATCATCGCCAATCGGATCATAGAGGAGGAGGAGGATAGTCAGTCAACATAACAGGACAAACTCTCAGCATCAGCATCAGTCTTAAAGGGATGTGACATTTGAAAATAAATTAGTCTGTTATATCAGCTTCAGGTGTTTGGTAGCTGGTGGTGATCTAAGACTGGTTCATCTTTATGAAGGTCAGTCGATCAACAGAGTCGGTGGACAGGCGCACCTTGTGATCCGTGACAAATCCTCCAGCAGCACTGAATGTGCGTTCTGAAAGAACGCTGGATGCAGGACAGGCCAGTAGCTCAATTGCATACTGTGCAAGCTCTGGCCAGTGATCCATCCTCAAGACCCAGTAAGCCAGAGGATTTTCGGTGGGGAAGGTGTCCAAGTCTGACCTTGCCCCTAGGTATTCCTGCACCATGTATATCAGACGCTGGCGATGGTTGCTGGAACCGATCATACCTTGGGGCTGCGGACTAAAGAATTGTCTGAACGCTTCGGTCAGACGGCCACCTTCCCCACCGCTCCTTCTTTGACTGACCGAAGCCTTAGCAACTCGTTGTCCAAGACCAGGAGTTTGTAACCTCCCAGTCTCTGGGAACGCGTTGCACAGACCTTTCTGCAAGGCCTCCCGGAGTTGTCTCATCCTCTGCTCCCTCTGCGACGGTAAGATAAGGTCCGCAACCTTACCCTTGTACCGTGGATCAAGGAGAGTGGCCAGCCAGTAATGGTCCCTCTCCTTGATCCGAAGAATACGAGGATCCTTCCGCAGACTTTGCAGGATCAGGGAGGCCATGCAGCATAGGTTAGCTGAGGCATTCAGTCCGGAGTCCTCTGGGTCACTAAGGACGACATGATCCGCAGCCACCTCCTCCCAGCCACGTACAAGTCCACTGGTTTCTTGGGACTGTAAATCATCCCTAAAAGACTGCTGCTGATGATGCTGAGTGCCAGGCTCCACCTCCATGCTGACACAATCCTCCTCCTCCTCCTCCTCTACTTCCTGTGCGATGGGTGGGACAGAAGGAATACTGTCTGGGTAAAGGGGGCCTTGAGAGGCAAGGAAGTCCTCCTCTTCCTGCCTCTGTTCTGCCTCAAGTGCCCTGTCCATTATTCCACGCAGCGTATGTTCCAACAGGTGGACAAGAGGTACAGTGTCACTGATGCATGCACTGTCACTGCTCACCATCCTCGTGGCCTCCTCAAATGGTGCCAGGACAGTGCATGCATCCCTGATCATGCCCCACTGGCGTGGTGAAAAAAACCCAAGCTCCCCTGACCCTGTCCTGGTGCCATAGTCGCACAGGTACTCATTGATGGCCCTCTGCTGCGTGTGCAGCCGCTGCAGCATGGCCAACATTGAGTTCCACCTGGTGGGCATGTCACATATAAGGCGGTTCTTGGGCAGGTTCAACTCCTTTTGCAGCTCAGCCAGGCGAGCACTGGCATTATAAGATCTGCAGAAATGCACACAGACTTTCCTGGCCTGCCTCAGGACATCCTGTAAGCCCGGGTACCTGCCCAAGAACCGCTGCACCACCAGGTTAAGGACGTGAGCCACACAGGGCACATGGGTCAGTTGTCCCTGTCGGAGAGCGGAGAGGAGGTTGGTGCCATTGTCGCAAACTACCATTCCTGGCTTAAGCTGGCGTGGCGTCAACCACCTCTCGGCCTGCACCTGCAGAGCAGACAGAACCTCTGCCCCAGTGTGGCTCCTGTCCCCCAAACACACCAGCGCACGCACGGCATGGCATCTCTTTGCCTGCGTACTTGCGTAGCCCCTTGAACGCCTACGGAGCACCGCTGGTTCCGAGGACAAAGCACAGGAAGAGGCCACGGAGGAAGAAGAAGAGGAGGGGGTGGAGGACAGAGGTGTGTCACAACCAGTAGTAACATTTTGGAGGCGTGGCGGTGGAACAACCTCCAACACTACTGCACCTTGTCCTGCATCCTTCCCAGCTGCCAAAAGAGTGACCCAATGGGCCGTGAAAGAAAGGTAACGTCCCTGTCCATGCCTGCTGGACCATGAGTCAGCGGTAATATGCACCTTACCGCTGACCGCCCTGTCCAGCTAGGCCAAGACATTGCCTTCCACATGCCGGTAGAGAGCCGGAATTGCCTTCCGTGAGAAAAAGTGGCGTTTGGGAACCTGCCACTGAGGAACCGCACATTGCACAAACTCACGGAAGGGGGCCGAGTCTACCAACTGAAAAGGCAGCAGTTGAAGCGCTAGCAATTTAGCCAAGCTAGCATTCAACCGCTGGGCATGTGGATGGCTGGGAGTGAACTTCTTTCGACGGTCCAGCAGCTGGGGCAGGGAAATTTGCCTGCTAGAATCGGACGTCGGTGTACTGCTAGCAGAGTGGCCGCAAGTACTTGGCTGTGACACACCTAATTCTACACCTTCATTCCTCTCAGTGCAGGTTTCAGAGAGGACTGAAGGTATAGTGGGGTTGGAGATCCCAGCTGATGCGGTGCAAGGAGAGGTCCGCTTTGTTCTTTGGTGTGGGTCTTTAAGGTAGGCTTGCCAACGAGCTGCATGGCAGGTCAACATATGTCTGGTCAAGCATGTGGTGCCCAAGCGGCTGATGTTTTGGCCACGCGATATACGCTTAAGACATATGTTGCAAACAGCAGCTGTGCGATCTGATGCACTCGCCTCAAAAAAGGCCCACACCAAAGAACTTTTTGAATAACGGGCAGAGGCAGCGCCCTGCACAGGCGGAGCTCTGCGGTGTGATTCCGTCGGTGTGCTTCCCTTACGCTGGCCACCCAAGGGCATCCTGCCTCGTTGGAGATGTGCCTCCTCCTCATCCTCCTCCTCCTCCTCTCTCCTATTAGGCACCCACGTGGAGTCAGTGACCTCATCATCCCCTCCCTCCTCATCACTGGAGCCAATCTGGCAGTATGCTGCAACTGCTGGAACATTGCCAGATTGCCAGATTGGTGTCCTTCTTGAGCATCCACTCTCTCTGCTCTCACGCTACTGCCTTCCTCTAGCTGGGTATCATCATCAGACCCTTCGAAACGCTGGGCATCCTCCTGGAGCATGTACCCAACACTGTGCTCAAACAGTTCGGGGGACTCCTCAGGAGGAGGACATGGTGGGTCTAGGGAAGGAGTGACTGATGATGACATTGATACCAGGGAAGAGGACGCTTTGGCAGCTGCTTTGCCAGTACCCTGAGCCTGGGTGAGAGAGGATGAGGAGAATGAGGAGGGCTTGGTCATCCACTCTACCAAGTCTTCGGCATGATGTGGCTCAACATGTCCAGCTGCCGAAAAGAAGGACAAGCGTGTCCCATGGCCATGTGCTGATGACAATGTCCGTTTTCATCCGATCCCCCCATAGAGGAAATCGGCGATCCAACCGGTCCGTTTCTGCACAATGTGCAGAGACGGACAAGTCATCCGCCGGCTCAGCGGGGATCAACGGAGCGATCTCCGCTGAGCAAGCGGATATTCACGGGGCGGATCATGACGGGATCCGCCCGTGTGAAAGAGCCCTAACTCAAAAAGTATTAAAGCTACAGGCAGACACTCAACTGTCCTTTTTTTAAAGGAGGAAAGCCATTACAGACTATATCTATCTTTTACTAGTGTAGCGGCCTCACCCCTCTCCCTTGCTTTATCGGTTATATGGCTGTTGTCTAGGGGTACCTGGGAGAGAGAGATGATACACACCACGGCCCATGTCCTCCATAACTAAGAGGTGAAGGCCAGAAGATTGGGCTTTTGTGTAGGTGTCCTAGAGTCAAGTCCAGTCCTTCATCCCTGACTCCTTTGCTTTAGTAACCCAAGTTCCACACAGTGAATAGGTACAACTCAGTTTTATTCTTCTTGCCAAGCAATAAAACAATCTTTCTCCTTTGGAAAATGGGGGACAGATCGAGGCACAATCCTTTCCCTTCTTGCTGCTGCCCACTGTGCTGTCACCAGTGGTGAATAGTCACTGCCACTGACTAGGTAATATAGAACGTGAATTACCTTCGCTCACTTTGCCCCTGTCAGAGGAAGAAATCCGTCCAAGGGAGAAGTGGAGGCCTCTCCGTCACCAGTGATGCTGCGCCGGACTCTTCGGAGAGGTTACTACGCACCAGTCCTCACGAACTCAGACACGGGCACCCAAGGAGTTAGGGCCCCCTCGGATTCCTCCACCCTTGCGGAACTCAGTCGAAGGTACTGAGCCCCAGGCATCCGCCATAGTACCTCACCCCAGGCTAAAGGTGCCTGGGATGGACTCCATCTCCGCTCCGGCTAGGCCAAGGGCGCCTAGGCCTGGAACACCAGCACCCAAGCTAAAGGTGCATGGGTGCGGCCGTGTCCTCCAACTCTGAACCCAAGGTCAGGGCGTCCGCCCCTTTTCTGACCTCTCCCTTTGCGTCACAGCGGGTTCCCCGCCCCGCTGTACCAGCTCCAGGGAAGGACAAAAAGGCACAGTCTTGCGGTGTGAGTTCAGTTCCGGCCCAAGGCAACAGCGCCTCCCGGGGACCCCAAGGAATCCCACACCACCAGAGTCCTCACATAAATTCAAACACCCACTACACTAGTCTTGTCCTAAAATGCCGGTTCACACTTCTATGATCACAGACATTGCATGTGATTTGCACCGCACTGCTGTGAGGATCACATGTGATACAAATTCAGGCAGATTATATGCCTGAATTTGCATTGCATTCGGACCAAGTTTTTTGTCCGCACCAGATTTAGATTGCATGGGTGTTCACACCCATGCGGTCTGATTCCTGTATGAATTCACAGTTCGCACTGCGATATGCGAACAGATCTGGGGGTGTCATTAACTCTGTATTGACACCCGCAGCAATTCATATAAGGCAGTGTGAACTGCCTGCAAGTTGTATGCGATGCAAGAACCCACACTGGAATCACGCTGGTTCCCGCATCGCATATGTGTGAACCGGCACTTAAAGCGGTTGTATAGTGATTTTTTATCTTTTACTTACAGGTGATAGTTGCTTTGGCCAATTGTTAGGAGATCAGTTGATTCTGGAATTGCTGCACTTTTCTCTTCTGTCACTACAGTAGGTGGCACTGTAGCTGGTGACATTAGATAAGACAAGGGCATAGCAAGGACAGATTAGGAATAAATGGGGTGTCTCAGCCAATGGGCAGGGATTTTCTTGGGTCCCTTGGCCTGCTGAGAGAGCCTATTTATTTGAGTGGAGTCAGGTAATTGGGGTTCTGTTCCACCTGGACGGCTGTCTGGGTGGACATGTGTTGTACTGCTCCGGGCTGCTAGGCCAGAAACCTAAGGCCTATCTAGGGGACATCTGGCTGCTAGGCTGGCTGTCTGAGGGCCTCTCGAGAAGCAGGAGAAGCAGCACAGGGTTGGACGTGCGGGCTTGTAGTACAACCAGAAGTAACGGTTCCACCGGCCGGGGAACCTGTTGTGTTCGAAGGTAGAGGGGAAGCTGTCACCACTAAGGGTCCATCCACCTTGCTACCAGAGACGATTGTGAGTAAGCTGATGCCAGTACCAGAGCAGACTTCTCGCTAGCCGGGGATAGTGAAGAAGTGGGAAAACTTCAGCAAATGCCAAGTCAGGGACCCGGCAGGACAGCAGAGGTGATGCTTGCGGAGCATAAGTGAGTGTCAAGCCAGGAACTTAACGTCTCAG
The DNA here is from genome assembly GCA_029206835.1 of Rana muscosa. NCBI lineage: Eukaryota > Metazoa > Chordata > Amphibia > Anura > Ranidae > Rana > Rana muscosa. The sequence goes on along the minus strand of CM055121.1, from coordinate 202,226,788 downwards.
CGGGGGTGAAGCTTGAAGAGTATCTGTGAGTGCAAAGCCAGGGACCCAGCCGGGAAGCAGGGGTGACGCTTCAGATACTTGAGATACGAAGATACAAAGTGCTACCAGTGGAAAAGCTTAGGGGATCCCGTGGCTAGTGGATCTGAAGTCTAGTGGGAGAGACTGGGAGCTCATTGAGTGAAGACCCACAGTGAGTGATGATGGGGTAGAATAAGAAGTTTTCATGTTACAAATAGTTCCATTCAATTGTCTTTACTAACTGCTACAAGATTGTTGCCATAAGAGACTGCGGTGCTACCTATACAGAAGTGGTGTCCGGGTGGAGGACTTCACCTGTAAAGCTGTCTGCCTATAGAAGTCTCGGTGTCTGCTAGATATCTTTGCATCTACCTAAGGGTGTCCGGGCCCTAACCCTCTCTCCCACAGTTCTGTTTAAGAGATAATAAATCCCTTTGTATTCAAAAAGTGTCTGGCGCCCACCTGTTCATCTTGGAGGTCACCATTAGCCTTAAGGGGCCTGGGACTTTGCTACACTTGGGTACAGTGTTGCATGACCGCGCAATTGTCATTCAAAGTGTGACAGCCCTGAAAGCTACAAATTGGCCTGGGCAGGTAAGTTGCTAAGCACAGTCAGAATTCATAAGCACTGATGAAGAGGGAGTGTGTTTGGCCCCCGAAACACGTTGGATGAATTCTGCTATGAATCAATTTTATTATTAAATAATCTTGGGCTCTGGGATGTTTGTTCGGTTCACACATTTGGATTGCATGTGTGCGGATTTTCAATTCTGGGTCCTTTCCCATTTTTCTGAGGGTGGTCCCTGTTTTGTGGAGTGCTGCCAAATCAGAACCAGTGTGCCCGGGGACAATTTAGAAAATCTACCTTTATCCGGTCCTTGGAGCACTATTTCATTCCCTGACACCAGCGATGGTGCACAATTCCTCCCAATTACACCAACAATGGGACACAATTCCTCCCTAGTAGCAACCTGTTCTTTTTCCCTAGGCCATTTTTTCCAGTCTGATATTGTTTTCCCTGTCTGCTATGTGCCTTAGACCTTGTAGATGGATCCAAATCTCTAGTAAGGCAGCTTCAAATTCATGACAGGGCCACTAGGTGGCGCTTCATTTTAAATTGGCATGAAAATAAATGACAATAATTAACCGCTTGCCGACCAGCCGCCATTGTATTGCGGCAGGTCGGCTCGTTCCCAGGGACCGTCGTAGCTGTACGTCGGTCCATTTAAGTGGGATAGTGCGCGCGCGCGCCGCCGGAGGTGCCAATGCTCGTGACCGGTGGTTACGATGACCGCCGGCACGAGAGGAAGAACAGGGACGTGTGTGCACACACATCCCTGCTCTGAGAGGAGAGGAGATGCATATCGTGAGTTCCTACAAGCTGGGAACCACGATCTCTCATCTCCTATAGTGAGTCCCCCTCCCCCTACAGTTAGAACACACATTAGGGAACACAGTTAACCCCTTGATCGTCCCTAGTGTTAACCCCTTCCCTGTGACATTTACACAGTAATCAGTGCATTTTTATAGCACTAATCGCTGTATAAATGCCAATGGTCCCAAAAATGTGTCCAAAGTGTCCGATATGTCCGCTATAAAGTCGCAGTCCCGATAAAAATCGCAGATCGCCGCCATAAATCTATTCCCTATTTTGTAGACGATATAACTTTTGCGCAAACCAATATACGCTTTTTGCAATTTTTATTACCAAAACATGTAGAAAAATACATATCGGCCTAAACTGAGGAGAAAATTAGCTTTTTTAAAAAAAAATTGGGGCTATTTATTACAGCAAAATGTACAAAATATTGTGTTTTTTTCAAAATTGTCGCAGTTTTTTGGTTTATAGTGCAAAAAAATAAAAACCGCAGAGGTTATCAAATACCACCAAAAGAAAGCTCTATTTGTGGGAAAAAAGGACGTCAATTTTGTTTGGGTAAGTTGTCGCACAACCGCCCAATTGTCAGTTAAAGCTACGCAGTGCCGAATTGCAAAAAATGCTGTGGTCATTGGGCAGCCAAATCTTACGGGGCTGAAGTGGTTAAAAAAAATTCTAATCTGGGTTATGTATCTCTTTTATATGGAATAATAAAAATGAAATCTAAAAAAATTTTTCCCCCTTTTTTTTATTTTCATCAGTTCATTTGGAAGAAATAAATACTCAAACTTTAGCATTATTTGTATGTATTGTTTTTGTAGTTTGTTTATATATTAAAGCTGTCATGTACGTTAGGTTCACACCTATGCGTGTGGCAGCGGGTGTGGGAATCGCAGCGATTCCCGCATCTGCAACCACCTGCAGTGAAAATGCACTGCTCTGAGAAAACGTGCAAGGCTGCCATTCTGAATGCCACTCCCATGCATGTAAAAACGCAGCGCGTTTGCTGGTGCAGGACCACGGGGAAATCACATGGTCAAAATGAGCATGCGATTCCCCTGCGGGCTGCGTTTTGTAAATAGGTGCATGCACCTTTTTCTGTGGAAAACGCAGGCACGGCATCCCATTCATTTGAATAGGCTGCCGTGGAAACACGGGCCCCAAAAGTGCTAATGCTTTTGCCGCTCCACAACCCGAGATGAACGGAACTTTCTTCTTTTGTGTCTTTTTTGCTTTTGTAAGTATATCGTTTTATTTACATTTTTTTTTTTTCATGGTGTCACCTGCTTTACTTCCTGTTTTCTTCTTAAAGTGGTTGTAAACCCACTTTTTCAACTTGCACCTACAGGTAAGCCTAGATTAAGGCTTACCTGTAGGTGCAAGAAATATCTCCTAAACCTACACGGTTTAGGAGATATTTAGTTAAATGACAGGCGCCGCTGTCTACGGCGCATGCGCGGCGTAGACAACGGCGCATTCATGGGGTTAATCCCATTCACAAATTCGGCTACTTCCCAGCAATCGCCTGTCTCAAATCATGGCGGGGAGCAACAAGGTCTTGCTCCAGCCACAGCTAATGTTTCCTCTTCATGCACAGAAGTCTGTGGAGAAGGCTTGGATCACAAATGCTGTGCTAAGATATGCCTAGTCAAGATATACCCAAAGGGCCAACCTGAGGAAGCTATTAGGATGTATGCCATAATAGATGAACAGAGCAACAGATCCCTGGTTAAGCCTAAATTCTTTGAGCTCTTTGGTATAGAGGGACATGCATCACCGTATACTCTCAGGCCTCGTACACACGACCGATTTTCTCGTCGTAAAAAACACGTCGTTTTTTTCGACGAGATTCTTGTTAAGCTTGTCGATTTTCTCGTCAAGCTTTCTATGCGTACACACTGTCATTTTCCAATTTCCTCGTGGTTCTCTGCGCTCACGTCCAGCACGTACGACGGCACTATAAAGGGGAAGATCTTTTTTCTTGGCGCCACCCCTTGGGCTGCTTTTGCTGATCTCGTGTTACCGCGTGTGAAGTAAAAGTTTGGGAAGAGACGATTCGCGCTTTTCAGTCTTCGTACTTTTCAGATCGTTTTCTGCCGTTCAGTTTGTGCTTGTGGGTTCATATCTTGACTTTCAGGGCGTCTAGGCAGGTCGTATCTGTTTTACAGTGCGTTCTTGCCTGTTCGTTTCTGATTTTCAGTTCGTTATTCATAGGCCTTGCTGTTCTAAAGTGCGTTCTGTTCTGTACGTTCTGATTAGACGACCGTTTCCTAGCCATGTCGCCTGGACGTTCTCGTCGTCGAGTTCGTGCTGTGCGTGCGCTTGGTGTTGGTCTGCTTGTTTTGGACCAAGACCAGTCCATGAATGGTGTGAGGAGGAGTTCATGGACCAAGAATTGGTTGCTCCAGCGGGACCAATTCTGCCACATGCCTCTGCTGCGGGAGATCGTCGAGAATAATCCTGAGGACTACAGGAATTTTCTGAGGATGTCTGACCCCGTTTTTCAGGAACTGTTGGCTTTGGTGTCCCCCTATATTACCAGGAAGGACACCGTTATGCGGGAAGCCATCAGTGCTGAGCAGAGGCTCATCGCCACGTTGCGTTACCTGGCGACAGGGAGAAGTCTTCAGGACTTGAAGTTCACCACAGGCATCTCCCCCCAGGCTCTGGGCCTCATAATCCCAGACACCTGTTCTGCTATTATACAAGTCCTGCAGGAGGACTATATTAGGGTAAGTTTTCTCCCTTAACATCACATTTTATGTATTACATGTATGCTAATGTATTGTATTTCTTTCATCCTTCCCTAATTACCATGATTGTAATATGCTGAGAATGTCCCCTTTGTCCCCATGCATGTTGGAAGCTTTATATTGCCCCTTTTTTATCCTCCCTAAATATTTCCCCTCACTAACTTTTCCAGCAGGGGCGCCTGTTGCTCCAAATGTTGGGGGGTTCCAACCCCAATTTCGGAAATAAACTTCCTCCTTTTTTGCTCTGTTGCCTAATAAACGCCCCCAGTTGTCCCCTCCAATGCAGCCATTTAGTCCCCTCTAATGCAGCCAGTTTCCCCCCAGCCCTGCACTTACCTTCTTGTGGTCAGCGCCATCCTTCTTCTGTCCTTGATGTCTTCTCCTTCCCTTCATGTTGCATCAGCCAATCATGTTACCATTAAACAGACTTGGTGAACATGATTGCCAGAGCAGCCTGTCAGTGTTTACACAAGGAATGCCCCCTCCTTGCGTCCCCGATTTTTCTTTGAGGAAGCCAATTACATCCCTCAGGTTGTAATTTGCAAGACTTTTTTAATACCTGTTTCTGCTCTGCAATTTGAACCCCCTAAATGCCGCAATTATTCATATGTCGGTCGCTTTACAAGAGGCCATCCACCTGAATAGTGTGCGGCATAGACAATACATAGGTTCATGCAACGCATGAACCTATGTATTGTTCTGAGTGATGGGCACAGGAGAGAGGGGACAGTGCTCCAGCGCCCACTCTGGACGCACCGCCACTGCAATGCTATCCTGTGGCCAAACACATCTCCCCCCCCCCAAAATAATTTTGTAATGGCCCATCAGAGGGGGTGATGAATATGATAAATGAGCCTTCCATTATACTTTTTTTACACACCTTAATAAACGTATAATTAGATTGATGTTGGTCTCTAATTTTTTGGTCTAGAATTTGCTTGTAATGTATGCCTTTGTTTTTCTAATATTATTTCATCTTGTTTCACTCCACAGCTTCCTTCCACGCCACAGGAATGGCAGACTGTGGCATCGGAGTTTGCCACGCGGTGGGACTTCCCCAACTGTGGTGGTGCCATAGACGGGAAGCACGTCCGCATCGTGCCGCCACCCCGTTCTGGATCCTACTACTACAATTACAAGGGGTTTCATAGCATTGTGCTGATGGCGGTGGTGTCAGCACGGTATGAATTCCTCTATGTTGATGTAGGGAAGAATGGCCGGATGTCCGATGGGGGATCCTTCATCCAGACGGAGTTTGCCCTCCGTCTCCAGAGTGACGACCTTGCATTGCCACCGGATGCAGGGAATATTGAAGGACTCCCCTTTGTTTTCTTGGCTGATGAAGCCTTCGGACTCGGACGGCATCTTATGAGGCCATTTCCACAGAGGACCCTGACCCCAGAGAAGAGTGTGTTCAATTACCGGCTGGCCAGGGCCCGAAGAGTCGTTGAAAATGCCTTCGGCATAATGGCCAGCCGGTTCCGCCTTTTTATGACTTCCATCCACTTGGCGGACTACAAAATAAACTATGTAGTGTTATGCTGCTGTGTGCTACACAATTTTCTTTGCCGCAAATCTAATTCATATATGGCCTCAGTTTTGCCAGAGGCTGGACTTTCCCCTGCAAATCCCCTTCCGGGCCTGGAATCTGCCCGTCTTGGCTTGCCCCCCCAAAATGCCCGTGTGGTTCGGGACAAATACATGGAGTATTTCACGGGTAGGGGGGCAATTCCTATGCCAGCCTATGTCTAAGTATCCCAATAAAAATCTTGTTTAAACCTTTAATTATTTGTTCTTTCCTGTCTCCTAGTTTGTCTTTGTGCATTTGTAGTGGCAAGTGTATTTTACTTCAGTAAATAACAACCAATTTCACTATGTTACCTTACAAAAGAACCAAATAAGCTTAGAGAGTATTATAAAAAGAAGCTACACGTTGTTTGTGGTCAAATTTTTTACTCTCTGCACTTTTTTTTTTGTTTTACTTTGGGGTTGGCCTGGCCACAACCCGGCAAATTTTGGCTTATGAAAATACAAAAATACCACTTGCATTTCTAAAATGACAACATTGGATACCTCTGAGCAATCTGAGACATTCAGTTACACAAACTATGTCTCTATGTGCCCGTCCTAATATGGGGTCCTGCCACCCCTTGCCCAGCCAAAAATTCAATATGCACACATTTTTACTTTTTTGCAAATAGGAAGTTTACAATCCTGATCCCTATTGTCAACATGTGCTATCTGCCATCAGGGGTGATCAATGGACGTGTTTTGGGGGTGCATCCCCTTCCTCAGTTCACCGACTTTTGATACGAGGAAGGGGTTGCACCCACAAAAGACGTACATGGATATCCCCTGATGGCAGATAGCACATGTTCACACACTGTGTGCATATTCAATTTTTGGCTGCTTTGTTACTCAAAAAATTAGTAAAAATATAAAAACAAACATGTAAAAACAAATGTGTTTGGATGGCTTATTGAATTCTCCCCAAAACATCGAGAATGTCTTTAAATGTTTGTTCCATCACATGGATTCTTTGTTTAATTAGGTCCAGTTCCGTGCTACATTCCATCACTTGCTGGATGAGGCGGAGGGCACTGTCAGCAGAGAACGGTGTGCTATCCTTCACAACATTTCCATCCCCTAAAAACCATAAAAAAAAATTAATAAAACTCTGCAGGCCTACCTCGCTTACCTTAAGCTGTGGTGTCAGATACTGACCTGTTGTGGTGACCAGATCCACAACGTCATCCACCTCTCCTTCCTGCACTTCTCCTTCCTCCACCTCAACTTCCTGCACATCTTTCGGTTGTGGATCTTTGGGAGTTTGGGGTTGCTTGGAAGTTGTGGGGTGCATGTGCTCCCTGGAGTGTCCTCCTCCCAGTCTTCTCTCCCCTATGAGAATAAAACCAAAGGTCTATTTATCACACTGTAAAAATCTCATTTTTAAACTTAAAACAGGCTAAATTGTTTGGAAGTGGGGTACAAGTGTGTGTTTGTGCGGAATTTAAAGAAAAATGCATTATTTATGACCCCAAATATGTTTAGTATTCACATTTGGATGTAATTTTTTGGACATGGAGGCACCACAAATAAACTCTGATGCACCTGTGTGGGACACCCAAAAAAGGCGGGTCTGGTGGCCCACACTATAGTGCTCCAAAGTACAGATGTGGAAGCAGCTGCTGAGTGTCCTCTCCTTTACACTGATTAAAGTTTGCATTTCATTCTCCTTACAAACACATCATCTAGACTTAAAAATTATCCACAATACTTGATCAAAAATGGCAGATGTCTAATTACTTTTGGGGGTCTAAAATAAGCCAAAACCGCGGATAGTGGCCGAACGAAGTGTCGGTAACGTAACGAACGATTACTGTGCCCAACCTAGTTCAAAATATTACATTTTGGAAGGGAGTCCAATATGATAAAAAAAAAAAAAATGTGAGTTTCTAAAAAGATTAATAGCAGAAAGGTCGTCATTTTACTTACTTTTAGCGAGCATCCTCTTTATGCTCCTCAACTGGTCTGGCTCCCTCAGTTTGAGGTCTGACCACCTCTTTCTGAGCTGCTCATTTGAGCGTTTCACCCCGAACTTCGCCCTCAGACTCTTCACAACTTTAGTGAGGATTTTGGCCTTCCTTCTATTTGGTTTGCTATACGGCCCATGCTTGGCATCATAATCAGCCTTGACCAAGATGTCCACCATCTCCGCCATCTCCGCCAAAGACATATTCGATGCCTTGAATCTCCTCCTTGATCGTGACGTGTCCTCGGTCTCCGGGCTTGTCTCCTCGCTAGTTGCGGAATTATCAGACACCTGCTGTAACTCCGCCATATCTGTCTGCGCGCCGAAAGAGAAGGGGCGGGGAAAAGATGTTAGTTAGAACGTCATGGGCGGGCGACGTGTGCGGAGCGACGTGTTCGAATTTGGACGCATGCGTGGTGTGTATATAGCAAACACACATGTGACTATAGTACGTTCGGTGTGCGGAGAGAGGAGTTCAAGTGACGGACGTGCGAACGAAGGTATGTGATTTTGTGAGACTTGTAAAAATTGTTGGCCTATACTGTCTTGAGATTGGTGGAGGATATATATGGTGACTAGGATGTGAAGGAGGTTAGACTGTTTGCCTCACATTATTTAAATATAATTTATTTTACTTGCAGATACAATATGAATGTCTTTATTAGCGACAAAGAGTTCCTGGCGGAATTTATTGACCGGGTAAGGGAGCTGCCGGCTCTGTGGGAGACCAAAAACCCCATCCATAAAAAAAAAAGGGGTGAGAAAAGCAGCGCTGGAGAAGCTGCTCCCATTTGTGCATACCAAGGTGCCCACAGCCACAGCAAAACAAGTGGACACTAAAATTGGGAGCTTGAGAGGTACCTACAGGACTGAACGCTCTAAGGTGCTGGCTTCTCAGAGGTCAGGAGCAGCAGCAGATGATGTTTATGTCCCGGTTTTGTGGTACTACAGCAGGATGTCCTTCCTGGATGACCACATTGAGCCAAGGCCATCACTCTCCACTCTTCCCCCCAGACTTCCCTGCAGCCAACCTGAGCCTTCTCTGGAGCAAGAGGAGGCAGCCATCCTGGATGATCCTGATTTGTCCATCTGGAGCCAGGTATAGTATTAACTGAAAATGTAGTGGGATAAAATTAATGTTTCCCAAATATGTCAGGATGAGAAACATACATTATTTTGTATTCCACAAGTGAAATCATGATCTGTAGACATTATTCTGCACTTAATTGTGTGGTAAATAGTCAAGCTGATGTAGTGGTAAATTTAAAGCAAGGATTTATGCATTTACATTCTAATTGCTTCCATCAGGATTACAAAGTTTGATGCAAAGATTAAACCAACATATTAAACTATGTTTCTTTTTCATACACAGGATGAAATCAGCCAGGAGGAGGGTCTGGAAACTGTCAGGCAGGAGGAGGAAGGGCCCAGTGGCAGCCAGGAGGTGGCAGGGCCCAGTGGCAGCCAGGAGGTGGCAGGGCCCAGTGGCAGACAGGAGGTGGCAGGGCAAAGGAGAAGCACCAGATCCCAGGTGCCTCCCATCAGGCTTCACAAAAGAGGCAGGAGGGACAGGACCACCAGTGAGGCAGCAATGGCCCTTATTAAAGAGGCCCATGCCACCCTCAAGGAGCCCACATCCCCTGAAGAGGCCATTGCCGGCCTAGTGGAGGCTAAGTTCAAGGTGATGAGCATGGAGCAACGCCTTCTATGCGAACCCCTGCTCATCACCTTGCTCAACAAGGGGGTGATGGAGCAAATTACCCCCAATGCCGCCATATGTGAGGTGGCCCAACTGACCCAACCTCAACCTCCACCTCCACCTTCCTCTTCTGCCCCACCCCCTTCTGCTACACCTCCACCTTCTGCCCCACCCCCTTCTGCTACACCTCCACCTTCTGCCCCACCCCCTTCTGCTACACCTCCACCTTCTGCCCCACCCCCTTCTGCTACACCTCCACCTTCTGCCCCACCCTCTTCTGCTACACCTCCACCTTCTGCCCCACCCCCTTCTGCTACACCTCCACCTCCTCCTCCTGACAGGAGTACCCCTCCAGTGGGCCAGCCTCCAGCTAAACGAAGAAGGAAGGCTGCAGGAAAGGCTGCAGGAAAGGCTTCAGGAAAGGCTTCAGGAAAGGCTGCAGGGAAGGTTGCCAGGAAGAAGAGGAAGTGATGGCCTTGCTTCATTGTGGTCGCACTGGTCGGACAGAAGGCAGCCTGTTGTAGTACCACACACTTGGGACATATATCTCACCTGCTGCTGTTCCTGACCTCTGGGAGGCCAGCATCAGATTGTGTTCTGAAATGTGGGCCTTCTCAAGCTCCCAATTTTAGTGTCCACACAGGGTTGCTGTGTGCTCTGGGGTCCCTGGGATGCACAAATGGCAGCAGCTTCTCCAGCGCTGCCTTCTCTTTATTTAATTTATAAACATGAATAAATGTGTTTTTTGTTTAAGTTCATACTTGACTATGTGTATTTTTAAATAAAAAAAAACAAGCTTTGGAGTAAGCAGATACATTTGACTGACAATAAAAGGCACAGATATCACCCCCCCAAAAGAATAACTAAATCTGATTAGCTCAAAAACATGGTGTTAAATTTTAAAAATATAGATTAGAAAATTAAATGGGAGATCGCTATCAAAACATTGAGAAATTATAATTAACATCATTTTGAAAAATCTAACCATTTAAATTATTCCTAAAAACTTGCACGATATAATACACATAAATCTTATAAAGAGCAGCATGAAAAAGGTTAAAAATAAGGCAGAACTCTGTGTGAATATCAGCAGCAAAAGAAGGTCTCTCGTTTTGATTAATGTAACATTCTAACGAAGAATTCAATGCAGAACATTTAAACGATGAAATATTTATGAGCGTGACGAATGTGCTCTCTCCATTATGAAGGCTTGTTTTACCAGAAGATGCGCTCCCGTCTCATAGTTGCTTGTGAGCATGCGCGCTTTTGGAAGAGTCGTAAAAGCATACACACGAACCATTTTCTCGTCACAAAACAGGCCGACGAGAAACACGACGAGGAAATCTGGAATCCTGACGAGAAAATAGAGAGCAGGTTCTCTATTTTCTCGTCGAGATTCTCGTCAAGTTTCTCGTCGTAAAACCATACACATGAACGTTTTTCTAGACAAAAAAACTCTCGCGGCACTTTTCTTGACTGTTTACGACGAGAAAATCGGTCGTGTGTACGAGGCCTCAGAACCTGTTCTGGTCGTGAAGAGATCTTCGGCAGAAGGGCCAATGGGTTCATGGTCTCTCATATCAATAAGGGAGAGGGCATACCCCTACCAACGTTAGTTGAGTGTGACCAGATACCAGACAAAAGGGAAGAAATTCCTTCTCCAGAGGCTGCATATCACTATCCTCACTTAAGGCACCTTGTTAATGAGTTTCCTGATATGGACATGAATGCTGAAATCTTGGTCCTGCTAGGAAGAGACATTCTCAGAGTACATAAAGTACACAAGCAGTGCAATGGACCTGATGATGCCCCTTACGCACAAAAACTTGATCTAGGCTGGGTAATCGTGGGCGATGTATTCTTGGATGGAAACACACTCAACATACACAGAGCCGTAGCTCAGCCCCGTCTTCTCTCTCCTCATTGGCCCAGTGTGAAAGCAGCCTTAGTTAGAGTTTACTAACACTTTAACCAGTTCATTGATGTGGTGGCTGCATTCATTTTTATGTTGTGTTTTTTTACCTTGTTTTTCAGCTGGTGATACTGCAACTAACACACTTCCTGTCCCTACATAGGTATGAATTATATTGGTGATCGTAAATTTTGGAAAAACTGCACTAGGACAAAAACGTTTAAACTAAAAAAACAAAACAAAGGCAGCAGCACTAGTGGGATAAACACAAAAAGTACATAAATAAAAGAAGAGCTGCGCCAATATATAGTTATTTTGAGTCAGTCCTCAGGAAGGCAAAACAACTGATGATAAATAGCAATCCAAAGTAGGGATGAGCTTCGTGTTCGACTCGAACATCGGCTGTTCGCCGAATTTCGAACATTATGGGCCGTTCGCGCCAAATTAGAGTGGCGTGTCATGGCCCATAATTCACTGCGGCATCGCAGTGCATTGCTGGCTGATGATTGGCCAAGCATGCACTATGACCCGCATGCTTTGGCCAATCACAGCGCGGTAATAACGGAGAGCCGTAATTGGCCAAAGCCAGGGTGGCTTTGGCCAATCATGGCTCAGAAGAGTAGGTACACGCCCCACACTATATAAGGCCGCCTGGAAGTCGGCCTTGTGTAGTGTGTTGGCGTTTGTGAAAGAGAGTTACAGAGAGAGAGAGACAGTGTCATTTATATTGAGTTAGATAGAGCAGGCAGGCGAGTCAGTTAGCTTCTGTTACAGTGTGTAGAGGATATATATGCATCGTAGGTGTTGTGTATATATATATATTTATACACTGTATTTAGTTTAGCTAGATCCGTTACTGCTGTTCTCTATACTGTGACAGGCAGGCAGATGATTGTGCTAGCTGCAGCAGAGTTTCACTTAAGCCGTGTACACACGATCGGTTTTACCAATGAAAACAGTCTGATGGACTGTTTTCATTGGACGAACTGATCGTGTATGGGCCCCATCGGTCTTTTTTCCATCGGTGTGATAATAGAACATGTTTTAAATTTATCCGATGGGAAAAAAAACGATAGCAAAATCCGATCGTCTGTGTGGAACTCCATCGGAGAAAAAACTCACGCATGCTCAGAATCAAGTCGACACATGCTCAGAAGCATTGAACTTCATTTTTCTCTGCTTGTCGGATTGTTCTACGTCACGGCGTTTGAGACGGTCGGATTGACTGATGGTGTGTAGGCAAGACTGATGGAAGTCAGCTTCATCGGATTTCCGATGGAAAAATCCATCGGATTAGAATCCATTGGAAATCCGATCGTGTGTACAGGGATTTATTGTACTGTGTGCTTTGCATAGCGTTCACCTAAAGCTTACCTGAATACAGTTAGTGGTGTTCTCATAATAAAACCACAGGCAGAGTGCTGCATTCATTTCATGTAGTGTACTGCAGTACTTCTGTCCTTTGCAGAGCGTTCACTTAAAGGAACCTGAATAAAATTTGTGGTGTTCTCGTAATAAAACCACAGGCAGAGAGCTGCTAGTATTTTCAGTTAGTGTACTGTGTCCTCTGCACAGTGTTCACCTAAAACTAACGGAAGACCTTTGCTGCTTTTCTCATACCAATACCACTGCAGGCAGTGGAGTCTGATAGCTGCATTATATATATATATATATATATATATATATATATATATACATCCCACCTTTGTGCAGCTACATCTCACTGCAGGCCATTAGTATGTCTGGAAGGCAAACAAAGAGAGACAGACAGTCACGAGGCAATAAAGGAGGGCAAGCAAGCTTTGTGTCGAGAGGCAACAGTGCTGGTTGTGAACACGGTGCATCCTCATCAGCACGTGGCAGTGGGACACGCTTGTCCTTCTTTTCGCCAGCTGGCCATGTTGAGCCGCAACATGTTCATGATTTGGTAGAGTGGATGGCCAAGCCACCCTCATCCTCCTCATCCTCTCTCACCCAGGCTCAGGGTACTTTGTCTGGCAAAGCAGCTGCCAAAGTGGCCTCTTCCCTCGGCTCAATGGCATCAGTCACTCCTTCCCTAGCCCCACCATGTCCTCCTGAGGAGTCCCCCGAACTGTTTGACCACAGTGTTAGGTACATGCTCCAGGAGGATGCCCAGTCTTTTGAAGGGTCCCATGATGGAACCCAGCTAGAGGAAGGCAGTAACGTGAGCCCAGAGAGAGGGGGTAGTAACGTGAGCCCAGAGAGAGGGGGTGCCCAACAAGGACAGCTATCTGGCAGTCATGTTCCCCCAGCTGCAGCATACTGCCAGATTTGCTCCAGTGATGAGGAGGGAGGGGATGATGAGGTCACTGACTCCTCATGGGTGCCTGATAGGAGGAGGAGGAGGAGGCACATCTCCAATGAGGGAGGATGCCCTCCAGGGACCAGCTTAAGGGCAGCACACTGCAGAGCTCCGCATGTGCAGGGCACTGCTGTCTCTGCGTGTTATTCCAAAAGTTCTTTGGTGTAGGCCTTTTTTCAGACGTGTGCAGCAGATCGCACCATTGCCATTTGCAACATATGTCTGAAGCGTATCTCATGTGGCCAAAATATCAGCCGCTTGGGCACCACGTGCTTGACCAGACATATGTCGACCTACCATGCAGTCCGTTGGCAGGCGTACCTAAAAGACCCACACCAAAGAACAAAGCGGACCTCTCCTTGGTCCTCATCAGCTAGGATCTCCAACCCCACTATACCTTCAGTCCTCTCTGAAACCTGCACTGAGAGGAATGAAGGTGTAGAATTAGGTGTGTCACAGTCACAGCCAAGTACTTGCGGGCAATCTCCTTTCGGTACACCGACGTCTGATTGTACCACGCAAATTTCCCTGCCCCAGCTGCTGCACCGCCGAAAGAAGTTCGCTCCCAGCCATCCACATGTCCAGCGGTTGAATGCTAGCTTGGCTAAATTGCTAGCAATTCAACTGTCGCCTTTTCAGTTGGTAGACTCTGCCCCCTTCCGTGAGTTTGTTGAATGTGCGGTTCCTCAGTGGCAGGTTCCCAAACGCCACTTTTTCTCACGGAAGGCGATTCCGGCTCTCTACCGGCATGTGAAAGGCAATGTCTTGTCCTTGCTGGACAGGGCGGTCAGCGGTAAGGTGCATATTACCGCTGACTCATGGTCCAGCAGGCATGGACAGGGACGTTACCTATCTTTCACGGCCCATTGGGTGACTCTGCTGGCAGCTGGGAAGGATGCAGGACAAGGTGCAGTAGTGTTGGAGGTTGTTCCACCACCACGCCTCCAATATGTTACTACTGGTGATTCTGACACACCTCTCTCCTCCAACCCCTCCTCTTCTTCTTCCTCCATGGCCTCTTCCTGTGCTTTGTCCTCGGAACCAGCTGTGCTCCGTAGGCGTTCAAGGGGCTACGCAAGTACGCAGGCAAAAAGATGCCATGCGGTTATTGAGCTGGTGTGCTTGGGGGACAGGAGCCACACTGGAGCAGAGATTCTGTCAGCTCTGCAGGGGCAGGCTCAGAGGTGGTTGATGCCACGCCAGCTTAAGCCAGGAAAGGTGGTTTGCGACAATGGCACCAACCTCCTCTCCGCCCTCCGACAGGGACAACTGACCCATGTGCCCTGTTTGGCTCACGTCCTTAACTTAGTGGTGCAGCGGTTCTTGGGCAGGTACCCGGGCAGAGGGCCATCAATGACTATCTGTTGCAATATGGCACCAGGACAGGGTCAGGGGAGCTTGGATTTTTTTCCCCACGCCAGTGGGCCATGATCAGGGATGCATGCACTGTCCTGGCACTTGAGGAGGCCACGAGGATGGTGAGCAGTGACAGTGCATGCATCAGTGACACTGTCCCTCTTGTCCACCTGTTGGAGCACACGCTGCCTGGAATAATGGACGGGGCACTTGAGGCAGAACAGAGGGAGGAAGAGGAGGACTTCCTTACCTCTCAAGGCCCCCTTTATCCAGACAGTGTTCCTGCTGGCCCGACTATGACACAGGAAGAGGACAAGGAGGAAGAGGAGGAGGATTGTGTCAGCATGGAGGTGGAGACTAGCACTCAGCATCAGCAGCAGTCTTAAAGGGATCAATTACAGTCCCAAGACACCCATGGACTTGTACGTGGCTGGGAGGAGGTGGCTGCGGATAATGTCATCCTCAGTGACCCAGAGGACTCGACACCGAATGCCTCAGCAAACCTACGCTGCATGGCCTCCCTGATCCTGCAAAGCCTGCGGAAGGATCCTCGTATTCGTGCGATCAAGGAGAGGGATCATTACTGGCTGGCAACCCTCCTTAATCCACGTTACAAGGGTAAGGTTGCAAACCTTATCGTGGCGTCGCAGAGGCCTTGCAGAAAGGTCTGTGCAATGTGTTCCCAGAGACAGGGAGGTTACAAATTCCTGGTCCTGGACAATGTGTTGCTGAGGTTTCGGTCAGTCAAACAAGGAGCAGTGGAGAAGGTGGCCGACTGACCGATGCGTTCAGACAATTTTTTAGTCCAAAGCCCCAAGATATGATCGGTTCCAGCAACCATCGCCAGCAACTGGTTTAGATGGTGCAGAAATACCTAGGGGCAAGATCAGATTTGGACACCTTTCCCACAAAAAATCCTCTGGGTTACTGGGTCTTGAGGATGGATCACTGGCCAGAGCTTGCACAGTATGCAATTGAGCTACCGGCCTTTCCTGCATCCAGCGTTCTTTCGGAACGCACATTCAGTGCTGCTGGATGCTTTGTAACAGATCACAGGGTGCGCCTGTCCACCGGCTCGGTCGATCGACTGACGTTCATAAAAATGAATCAGTCTTGGATCACCACCAGCTACAAAGCACCTGATGCTGATGTAACCGAATAATATTTTTGTAAATGTCAGATCCCTTCAAGACTGCCTATGCTGATGCTGAGTAACTATACTGTTATGATGAGTGACTATCCTCTTCCTCCTCAATGATCATGCTGATAGCTTGGAAGAACATTTTTTTTCTGGGCACCGCCAACAGTGGCTAAGGCCCAATTTTTAAGCCCCTATTTAACAGGGGCGTGTATTTACAATTTTTTATGCAATGCTTTGCAGCAGGGCTCATTGCTGCGCTCCAACTACAGTATCTGTGAGGGGTTGCAGTGTTGTGGCACCAGTGGCTATGGCCCAATTTTTATGCCCCTGTTCAACAGGGGCATGTAATTACAATTCTTGATCTAATAATTCACAGCAGGGCCCATTCCTGCGCCCACCAAGAGTAACTATGAGGGCTTACAGTGTTGTGGCGACACCACCACCACCACCACCAAAGGCCCAATTTTTCTGCCCCTGTTTAACAGGGGCATGTAATTACAATTCTTGATCTAATATTTCACAGCTGGGCCCATTCCTGCACCCACCAAGAGTAACTGTGAGAACTTAGTGTTGTGGCACCAGCACCACCACCAAAGGCCCAATTTTTTCTACCACTGTTCAATCATCAATGGCATGTAATTACAATTCTTTATATAATAGTTCACAACAGGGCGTTCCAGCGCCCACCAAGAGTAACTTTGAGGGCTTACAGCGTTGTGGCAACACCAAGACCTAAGGGGAAAATTTCAGCAGAGTATATACGGCAGGCCCCTACTTTCAAACATCCAAATTACAAACGACTCCTACTTGCAAATGGAAGGAGACAACAGGAAGTGAGAGGAAATCTACCCCTAGGAAGGGAAATTGTCTTCTGTAAGAGTTAATATGGGAAAAAGGTGTCTCCTCTCGACTGATGCTTTATCGCCAATCCTTGTTTCAATAAAAAACACAAATTTTCAAACAACATTTGTCATTGGGAGGGAAAGTGAGGTGAAATGTTCTGAACAGTTGCACAGACAGCAAAACAAATGTTACAGGGGTGATAACCCTTCCCTATGTTTTCCAAAAAGCTTAAAAAATTATTTTTTGGCTGGAGCTACACTTTAAAAATGGACCAGTTCAAAATTACAAAAATAACCTACCGTATATACTCGAGTATAAGCCGAATTTTTCAGCACAATTTTTTGTGCTGAAAATGCCCCCCTCGGCTTATACTCGAGTCACCTTTTTGCGCCTGATCTCCCGGACTTTGGGGAGCCGGTACCGGCCGACCGTAGGTCCCCTGGACCCCAATCTTGGCACACATATAGCCCCACTCTTCCTCTACAAGTGTGCAAAGTTTCTTGTCCGGGGGACCTACGGCCGGGGAGCACCGATTTTTCAAAACCGGGCACCCCTTCCATAGACTCCCATGTTAAACGGTCATTTCTCTGGAAATTTTGGGGACCCGGTACCGGCCGGTCGTAGGTCCTTTGGACCCTAAACTTAGCACACATGTAGCCCCACTTTTCCTCTACAAGTTTGCAAAGATTCTTGTCCGAGGGCCTTACGACCGGGGAGCACCAATTTTTCAAAGCCGGGCACCCCCTCCATAGACTCCCATGTTAAACGTCAGACTAGTCATGGACACAGTGAGGCATGGACACAATGAGGCAAAGTGAGGCACACCCTAGGCTTATACTCGAGTCAATAAGTTTTCCCAGTTTTGTGGTAAAATTAGGTGCCTCGGCTTATATTCGGGTTGGCTTATACTCGAGTATATACGGTACGTAACAACAAACCTACAGTCCCTGTCTTGTTTGCACCGCCTGTATACTGCTGTTCAGAGTATATATGGCCTGGGGGCATCATGCTTTTCTTTTTTTTTTTATTTGAGTGCGGGGTTCCTCTTAATATCCATACAAGACCAAAAGGGGCTGGTAATGGGCTGGGGGGGGGGGGGGGGTACCCATGCCATGTTTCTCAATGATTTTCATCGGTATTGCCGAGACAAGACATGACATTAAAGCCGCAAGCAGTTTTAAATTACTTTTTTTCCTTTAGAAATTTCATTTTGTGCAGGGACAGTTCTAAACACGGGAAACACGTGCCACTTCACAGGCATACTTTAGACACCCCCCAGGTACGATATTTAAAGAAATATTTCACTTTTTTTTCTATTTTTTTAACCACTTAACGACCGCTCACTGTATATATACGTCGGCAGAATGGCACCGACAGGCACAATCACGTAGAGCATACGTGATTGCTTTTGTATAGTTGGGGGGTCCAATCGGACCCCCCTTCTGTACAGTGAGCGGTGGCTAAGTGTCCGGGAGCGTTCCGGGATGAGGGGGCAGCCATTCGTTTCTGGCCACCCCCTCGCGATCGCTCCCTGCGAATGGAAATGCCCCCTCTGTCTGTGTCAGACAGAGGGAGCAGGAGGAAGTGATGTAATCTCTGGTGCGGCGCTCACATATACCGAGCGCCGTACAAGAGAAGACATCAGGTCAGTGCACACAACACTACACTGACACCAGGACACATAGGGACATAAATCGCCCCCCCCAGCCCCCCCAGACACCCCAGATCACCCCCCAGATCACCCCCCCAGCCCCCAGTCACAGTGTCACTGATTGCAGTGACCATTTATTTAGTGATCACTGCAATCAGTGACATTTGTGACTGTAAAAGTGTCACCAAAGTTTAGTCTTAGGTCCAGTGTAGCCCCCTAACCCCCCCTAATAAAGGTTTAACCCCCTGATCACCCCCAGATAACCCTTTCACCGCCTATCACCACTGTCGCTTAGCGATCATTTTTCTGATCGCTGTCTTAGCGTCAGTGATGCCGATCGGCAGCCAGTAATTTTTTTTAGGTTCGCCGCAGGTTTTTATAGCGTCAGGTACCCCAATATATTATCTAATAAAGGTTTAACCCCCTTGATCGCCCCCCAGGTAACCCTTTCACCCCCTATCACCACTGTCACTAAGCGATCGTTTTTCTAAACGCTGTCTTAGTGTCTGTGATGCAGATCGGTAGCCGGTAATTTTTTTTAGGTTCGCGGCAGGTTTTTATAGCGTCAGGTACCCCAATATATTATCGAATAAAGGTTTAACCCCCTTGATCGCCCCCCAGGTAACCCTTTCACCCCCTATCACCACTGTCACTAAGCAATCGTTTTTCTAAACGCTGTCTTAGTGTCTGTGATGCAGATCGGTAGCCGGTAATTTTTTTTAGGTTCGCCGCAGGTTTTTATAGCGTCAGGTACCCCAATATATTATCTAATAAAGGTTTAACCCCCTTGATCGCCCCCCAGGTAACCCTTTCACCCCCTATCACCACTGTTGCTAAGCAATTGTTTTTCTAAACGCTGTCTTAGTGTCGGTGATGCAGATCGTAGCCAGTAATTTTTTTTAGGTTCGCCGCATGTTTTTATAGCGTCAGGTACCCCAATATATTATCTAATAAAGGTTTAACCCCCTTGATCGCCCCCCAGGTAACCCTTTCACCCCCATCACCACTGTCGCTAAGAGATCGTTTTTCTAAACGCTGTCTTAGTGTCGGTGATGCAGATCGGTAGCTGGTAATTTTTTTTAGGTTCGCCGCAGGTTTTTATAGCGTCAGGTACCCCCATATATTATCTAATAAAGGTTTTAACCCCCTGATTGCCCCTAGTTAACCCTTTCACCAGTGATCACCATATAAGTGTTACGGGTGACGCTGGTTAGTTAGTTTGCTTTTTATAGTGTCAGGGCACCCACCGTGTATATAACCCAATAAAGGTTTAACCCCCTGATCGCCCGGCGGGTGATATCAATTAGGTTTTAGCGTCAGAGAGGGTCTGAGTCACACCCCAGGCAGCGTCAGGTTAGTGCCAGTAACGCTAACACCCACGCGTGAAGCATAAACCCCCCTTAGTGGTATAGTATCTGAACAGATCAATATCTAAAAAAAAAAAGCACCCCTGTCCTGCCCTGCTCTTGCCCAATGGCGAACGCAAGCGTCGGTCTGGCGTCATATGTAAACAGCAATTGCACCATGCATGTGAGGTATCACCGCGAAGGTCAGATCGAGGGCAATCATTTTAGCAGTAGACCTCCTCTGTAAATCTACTGGGGTAACCTGTAAAGGCTTTTAAAGGCTTTTAAAAATGTATGTAGTTTGTCGCCAATGCGCGTTTGTGCGAAATTTTAAAGCATGTCGTGTTTGGTATCTATGTACTCGGCCTTAGATCATCTTTTTTATTTCATCAAACATTTGGGCAATATAGTGTGTTTTAGTGCATTAAAATTAAAAAAAGTGTATTTTTTAACCCAAAAAATGCGTTTGAAAAATCGCTGCGCAAATACTGTGTAGAAAAAAAAATGCAACACCCACCATTTTAATCTGTAGGGCCTTTGCTTTAAAAATATATATAATGTTTGGGGGTTCAACATAATTTTCTTGCAAAAAAAAAAATGTTTTCATGTAAACAAAAAGTGTCAAAAAGGGCTTTGTCTTCAAGAGGTTGGAAGAGTGGATGTAAGCTTCCTAATGTTGTGTATAAAATGCCAGAACAGTTCAAACCCCCCCCAAATGACCCCATTTTGGAAAGTAGACACCCCAAGCTATATACTGAGAGGCATGTCGAGTCCATGGAATATTTTATATGTTGAAACAAGTTGCGGAAATACGACAATTTTTTTTTTTTTTTTGCACAAAGTTGTCACTAAATGATATATTGCTCAAACATGCCATGGGCATATGTGGAATTACACCCCAAAATACATTCTGTTCTCCTGAGTACGGGGATACCACATGTGTGAGACTTTTTGGGAGCCTAGCCACGTACGGGACCCCGGAAACCAAGCACCGCCTTCAGGATTTCTAAGGGCGCAAATTTTTGATTTCACTCCTCACTACCTATCACAGTTTCGAAGGCCATAAAATGCCAAAATAGCACAAAACCCCCCCAAATGACCCCATTTTAGAAAGTAGACACCCCAAGGAAATTGCTGAGAGGCCTGTTGAGCCCATTGAATATACTCAGAAGAAGCAGCAAAATGTATTTTGGGGTGAAATTCCACATATAACCATGGCATGTGTGAGCAATATATCATTTAGTGACAACTTTTTGTAATTTTTTTTTTTTTTTTTTTTTTTTAGTCATTGTTCAATCACTTGGGACAAAAAAATAAAAAATTCAATGGGCTCAACATGCCTCTCAGCAATTTCCTTGGGGTGTCTACTTTCCAAAATGGGGTCATTTGGGGGGGGGGGGTTTGTACTGCCCTGTCATTTTAGCACCTCAAGAAATGAGATAGGCAGTCATAAATTTAAAGCTGTGTAAATTTCAGAAAATGTACCCTAGTTTGTAAACTCTATAACTTTTGCGCAAACCAATAAATATACGCTTATTGACATTTTTTTTACTAAAAACATGTGGCCGAATACATTTTGGCCTAAATGTATGACTACAATTGAGTTTATTCGATTTTTCTTATAACAAAAAGTAGAAAATATCATTTTTTTTCAAAATTTTCGCTCTTTTTCCGTTTATATCGCAAAAAATAAAAATCGCAGAGGCAATCAAATACCATTAAAAGAAAGCTCTATTTGTGGGAAGAAAAGGACGCAAATTTCGTTTGGGTACAACATTGCATGTCCGCACAATTTACAGTTAAAGCAGCGCAGTGCAAAATTCTGAATTCACCTCTGGTCCTTTAGCTACCAAATGGTCCGGGGCTTAAGTGGTTAAAGCGTCATTAAAATCACTGCTCCCGAAAAAACGTTAGTTTTTAAAACTTTTTTTTGCATTGATACATGTCCCCTGGGGCAGGACCCGGGTCCCCAAACCCTTTTTAGGACAATAACTAGCATATTAGACCGTTATAATTAGCACTTTTGATTTTGAACGTTCGAGTATATTCTATTTAATAGGGTTCTAAAGTTCGCACAAACTTTCGGTCCGTTCGAAAGTTCTGGTGCGAACTGAACCGGGGGGTGTTCGGCTCATCCCTAATCCAAAGGGTGACCTATAGGTGCCAATAAATCATGAAGAGCAAAGAGTCACACAGTGGCGTCACTAGGGTTGGTGTCACCTGGTGCGATAAAACATGGTGTCACCCCTCCTACACCAAGTATAGTCCAGCCTCAGTACAGACACCCCTCTCCACTAAGAATAGACCCCCCTCCCTCAGTACAGCCCCCCTTCTACACTAACTATAGTTACCCCTTAGTATAGGCCCCCCACTCCACTAAGTATAGACCACCCCCCTCCCTCAGTACAGACCCCCTTCTCCACCAAGTATAGTCCTCCCTCAGTACAGACCCCCTCCACTAAGAATAGATCCCCCCTCCACTAAGTACAGACCCCCTCCCTTAGTACAGAACCCCTCCACTAAGTAAAGACCCCCCTTCCTCAGTCCAGACCCCCCTCCACCAGTATAGACCCCTCTCCCTCAGTATAGACCCCACCACTAAGTACAGACCCCCTCCCTCAGTACAGACCCCCCTCCACTAAGTACAGATCCCCGTCCCTTAGTAAAGACCCCCCTACATCAGTATAGACCCCCCTCCACCAGTATAGACCCCCCTCCACCAGTACAGACCCCCTCCACTAAGTACAGACCCCCTCCCGTAGTACAGACCCCCTCCCATAGTACAGACCCCCTCCTGTTGTACAGACCCCCTCCCGTAGTACAGAACCCCTCCACTAAGTAAAGACCCCCCTTCCTCAGTCCAAACCCCCCTCCACCAGTATAGACCCCTCTCCCTCAGTATAGACCCCACCACTAAGTACAGATCCCCCTCCCTCAGTAAAGACCCCCCTCCACTAAGTACAGATCCCCGTCCCTTAGTAAAGACCCCCCTCCACCAGTATAGACCCCCCTCCACCAGTATAGACCCCCCTCCACCAGTACAGACCCCCTCCACTAAGTACAGACCCCCTCCACTAAGTACAGACCCCCTCCCGTAGTACAGACCCCCTCCCATAGTACAGACCCCCTCCCGTAGTACAGACCCCCTCCCATAGTACAGAACCCCTCCACTAAGTAAAGACCCCCCTTCCTCAGTCCAGACCCCCCTCCACCAGTATAGACCCCTCTCCCTCAGTATAGACCCCACCACTAAGTACAGACCCCCTCCCTCAGTACAGACCCCCCTCCACTAAGTACAGATCCCCGTCCCTTAGTAAAGACCCCCCTCCACCAGTATAGACCCCCCTCCACCAGTATAGACCCCCCTCCACCAGTACAGACCCCCTCCACTAAGTACAGACCCCCTCCACTAAGTACAGACCCCCTCCCGTAGTACAGACCCCCTCCCATAGTACAGACCCCCTCCCGTAGTACAGACCCCCTCCCGTAGTACAGAACCCCTCCACTAAGTAAAGACCCCCCTTCCTCAGTCCAAACCCCCCTCCACCAGTATAGACCCCTCTCCCTCAGTATAGACCCCACCACTAAGTACAGACCCCCCTCCCTCAGTACAGACACCCACTCCACTAAGTACAGATCCCCCTCCCTCAGTAAAGACCCCCCTCCAACAGTATAGACCCCCCTCCACTAAGTACAGACCCCCTTCCGTAGTACAGACCCCCTCCACTAAGTACAGACCCCTTCCCTTAGTACAGACCCCCTCCACTAAGTACAGACCCGCTCCCGTAGTACAGACCCCCTTCCTTTAGTACAGACCCCCTCCACTAAGTACAAACCCCCTGCCATAGTACAGACCCCCTCCCGTAGTACAGTCACCCCCCTCCCCCAGTCCAGATCCCCCTTACACTAAGTACAAGGCCCCCCTTACACTAAGTACAAGGCCCCCAGCCCAGAACCCCTACACTAAGTACAAACCCCCCTTACACTAAGTACAGTACAGACACCCCTCCCTCACTCAGTCCACACTCTGTGCCCCTCCTCCATCTACGAAAGAGTAAATTAGAGACCATAGCTCGGCATACACAGCAGTGTCCCTCCTCTGGTCTGTGTACATGTAGACACTCAGCCAAGGAGGGGGAGGCAACCTATCACACCTCACCTCATGCCCGGGATCGGGCCGGCGATGGACACCCCCTCGCAATCTGTCACCCTTCCCTCCCGCCTACCTGTTACAGAAATCACTCCCATTCCGGGCACCAGGCGGCAGCTGGAGAGGAGACGAGGGCAGCGTGCAGCCATGCTGCCCGGGCGGAGATGGTGACATCATCATGTCTGTGAGATGTGACTGGCTCAGCAGGGAAGTAGTGAGGAGGAAGAAGGAGAAGGACACACGCCAGGCACGGCCGCGGCGCTGGAGGGGTTATTCCAACGGGGTCAACTGCAAAAAAAAACCCTTGGGAGAGTCGGGATGGTGTCACCCCTCTAGTGGGTGTCACCCGGGTGCAGACCGCACCCCC
The DNA here is from genome assembly GCA_029206835.1 of Rana muscosa. Lineage (NCBI taxonomy): Eukaryota > Metazoa > Chordata > Amphibia > Anura > Ranidae > Rana > Rana muscosa. Next base: position 202,202,319 of record CM055121.1, on the reverse strand, counting down.
CGCACCCACCTAGCAACGCCTCTGGAGTCACAGAAGAACCATATGCTGTAAATATCCAAAAGAGTCCAGTAGAGAGACACAACAGTGTAACCTTGACCCTGAGCTGGTCTAGGGGGACCAAACGGTCGTATAGGCTCATGTTGGAATGGGCCACCCCTAGTGCCACTATAACCTCTCCAGGGTGACTGATAAGGAGGATATCCGCCACCCCTAGAGGGTTTAGTGGTAACTGGACCACGCTTAGGTATTGCAGATTGAGTGGGCTGTTGTTCCATGTTGCTCACTGTCCCACTCACTGGAACAGAGACCTCCATTTTATTACTGATAAGTTTGGATTGCTCCTCTAACAACTTTTTTTTGCCGCTCAAAAACAATATTTCCATGGTAATCAGCAAGATCTCTATTGTAGTTCTTCTTCTTTTTAACCCTTTGATCCTTGTCCTCCTTCTCAAGGATCTTAAGAAGACTTTGGGATTTCTTCCTGTACTCATCACCATCTCTATTGGGATTAAGTTTATCCTTAATAAGTTTGATTTCCTCGTCCAGTTTAACTAATTTGGTTGCCTTCCTCTCCACCAAAAAAGAAGGAAAGAAACTCCAGCCTGGTTCAAGTACTTAAACCATTCTTCCGGGTCTGTATCACCTTTATGGGGTGCCACATCCCATCTAAGGCTCCTAGGGACCATTAGGTGTCTAATATAGGTTTCAAGGTATGCAATATCCTATTTGGTGTGATTTTCAGATACCATCAGGTTTTTTAATCTCGTAAAAATCCCACCCAGGTCACCTTCCTCATCTTTGTATGACTCAAAGTCCCAATCAATATTCACCACCTTAGTGGCCCTAAACTCAAATATGTCCATTAATAGGAAGAAAAGGGGTCACAGCTGCAGCAAAAATATCAGATAAAGAGTACATTTTGGAAAAACTGCGCTAGGACAAAAACGTTTAAACTAAAAAACAAAACAAAGGCAGCAGCACTAGTGGGATAAACACAAAAAGTACATAAATAAAAGAAGAGCTGCGCCAATATATAGTTATTTTGAGTCAGTCCTCAGGAAGGCAAAACAACTGATGATAAATAGCAATCCAAAGGGTGACCTATAGGTGCCAATAAATCATAAAGAGCAAAGAGTCACAGAAAAACCATATGCTGTAAACATCCAAAAGAGTCCAGTAGAATGACACCACAGTGCTTGAAAACCGGAGTGACCACCACCATAGATAAATTGGCTGCTTACCAGAAGTAAGCCAAAAAGCGCAGTCGGCTATAACCTAGCCACAGCCTTTAGCTTGTGTGCAGTAGGTAGATGGAATCGGCATCACAGAAGTAAGCCAAAAAGCGCAGTCGGCTATAACCTAGCCACAGCCTTTAGCTTGTGTGCAGTAGGTAGATGGAATCGGCATCACAGTGACGCGCCGCCTGCGGCGCTCGCGCGCCCCCCAGTGGCCAAAGAAGCGGAGGCCGTAAAAAGACGGCCTCCCGGATTTGTAGAGCCACCTTGCGGCCGTATATAGTCGTACGGCCGGCGCGAGGTGGTTAATCAATATTAGTTATTTTTTTTCCAATAAAGCCTTTTGTATTTTTGTAATACTGGTTGTTCCTCGTTGATTTATTCTTGTGGACACCTTGTCCATATATGCATATGCTGGCATTAATCTAGAGCAGCCTTTCTCAACCTTTTCAACACAGAGGAACCCTTGAAATAGTTCTCCGGTCTCGGGGAACCCCTGCTAAAATTGAGAAATCTACAACTCATGATACATTGGTGTGACAGTCAGTTGGAAGAATGGTCCTTACACTTGTGGCAATTGGGAAGAATTACCTCCTTACAGATAGCTAAAAAGATCAATGGTGTCAGTAGGAAATGATCTGAGAGGCAGAAATTGCCCAATGCTGAAGGAACCCCTAGCAACCTCTGGAGGAACCCGAGGGTTCCACGGAACCCTGGTTGAGAATCACTGATCTAGAGGAACACACTCCTCTTTCCTATGTGGATGTTTCTCAGTGACGGTCCATACTGGTCCAAGGTTTCTGGGCCCTGGATCCACTATATGTAGGTCCAGCTTAGTTAACTATTTTATTTTTTGTTTGCACCAGAACTCACACTGTTTGCGTTTAGGAAATCGCACCCTGCACCCACATGGATGTCATATTGGGACACAGCAGCTGTGTTCATGTAGCTTCTGTGGCCCAACAGACATCAATAAGACTGCCTGGCAGGGTTGCCAACTTTCAGTAAATTTACGAACAGTTTGTAAAATCTGTACTTTTTGCATCTGGCCTTGAATTCCCATTAAGGACATGTAGGTTGCATGTCCGTAATTGACATTCATAGACAGATGCAACAATTATGGATTTTACAAACTGTTTGTAAATTTACTGAAAGTTGGCAACCCTGCTGCCTGCATGGGGATGCAAAGGACACCTATGCATTCCCATGCAGGTAAACACAGACTTTGCACAGGTGTATGGTATAATACACGCACCCCATGTGAACGAGACCTTAGGATATACAGGCAGGGTGATGTGGGGATCAGTGTATGTCAGAGGGTTAATGTGCTGGTTACATAGTGGGTTAGGGTTACTGATAAAGTTACAGTAAGGTAGTATAAGGGTACATGCAGACCTTTGCAGGCGCAAGGGTGCTCTAGTGTATAACTCCTGGCATTTTTCTGCACCTGGGGAGCCACAAATGGTGCCTACCGCCAGCCATAGAAGTGCATATGACGTTACGTTCTTGTCTTGTACTCATGTATACTTGCTTGCTTTTTTGCATTGGTGATAAAGCTGATTTGCTATCTAATGAGTAGGCAGATGACACAGCTAGCTATTTCCAGCGAGAGGAATGAGGAAATCAATGGGCCTGTCTTAGTTAAATGTGGTTTGTCTGCCTTGACAATTACTTTGACCAGAAAGAATGTGATATAATTCCTTTTTTTTTTCTATTACATAATCATTCATTTTCCGCAAAGTAATTATGTATTTATGTAATTTACCCAACCCTGGGTAAGTGATGTTATTGCAATAAAATTAAATAATCCATTGCAATCTCATGATCCACAGCACAGGCAATAACTCTCACATCATTGCTAATGACATAGGTGACAGGAGTGTGGGAGGGAACAGGTGAGGAATGTAGCAATGTAATATTTTATTATTCTAATCTATATATATATATATATATATATATATATATATATATATATATACTATATATGGGACACCCACTACCAGCTGGCCCTTATGGGGAGGAACAGAGATCAGACATGGTAGAAATGATTTTCCGGTTGTGGTTCTCGTCTCCCTGACAAAACAGTGGCAGTCACAAATGCACTCACCCCGTCTCACCCCATCTCCATAGGCACCTCCCCACCCCTACTCCATAGGCCCCTTCCCTCCCCAGTTTAAAGGGACCTTTACAACCCTGCCCCATAGGCACCTCTCCGGTTCTGCTTCATAAACACCTGCCGTGCTCTGCTCCATAGGCATCTTTACTGCCCTGCTCCATAGGAATCTCCACTGCCCTTCTTCATAAACCCCTCCACTGCTCTGCTCCATAGGAATCTCCACTGCCCTGCTTCATAGGCACCATTGCTGCCCTTCTTCATAAACACCTCCACTGCTCTGCTCTATAGGTACCTCCACTGCCCTGCTTCATAGGCATCTTTACTGCCCTGCTCCATAAACACCTCCTTTGCCCTGCTACATAGGCACTCTACTGCCCTGCCCATTAGGCACCTGACACCTTGACCATCCTGCTCTGTAGACATTTCCTCTGTCCTACTCAATAGGCTAAACAGAAAATGCTGCAGACCTGCCTTATGCTAGCGATAGGCTATAAAGGGTGGTAGAACATGCAGGTGTAGTCCGACTGCCCTTTACAGTCTATAGACAGTATAAGTCACATCACTTCCTTTCCCTCTATAGCAGAACTATAGAAAAAAAAAATTTTGATAGAGTCAGGAGGATAATAATCCTGGTCAGATTTTTTTGCCATCTTTGTCTCATTTCTTTTATTATCCATTCCCCACTGCCTATAATATTTATTTAAAAAAAATCACGGTTTTCCTTTTTTCTTATTTTTCATACAGTGTTTTTTACTTTACCATTTTTGGTGCATTTCTTCTTTTTGGCCATCTGCTGTGTGGACTTTTCATTCACCGAGTGATTATCGGGTTTTGCTATGCTTATGGCTTCCATCTACAAACTGTGACCACCTCATTCAAAGTCCCAAAGAGCGACCTTTGGTAAAGAGGCTTTTTCTCCGATTTACACGGTGGAACGGGCGCACAGGGTGCCACCTCGCCCCCTCCCCCCGGTAATCCCCCGAGATCCATGCTTGCTAGACTCCTTAACTACAGGGACCGGGAAGTGATACTTCGAATGGCCAGAGAAAGGGGGGCTGTACATTATAACGGAGCCCGGATTTCCTTTTACCCTGACTTCTCTGCAGAAGTGCAACGCAGAAGATCAAAGTTTATGGATGTCAAGAAAAGGCTGCAGAGGCTTCAGCTGTCCTATGCCATGCTATACCCAGCCAAGCTTCGCGTAACAGCCAGAGATGAGGCCCACTTTTTTGAGAATGCACAGGATGCTGCGGACTGGCTAGACCGCAACGAACAAGACTTCCGCAGGAGGGGACCGGAGAATGGTGCAGGTTGATGTGGACAATCCTATCTATATCAAGAGCAATCCGGGTAAAGAAGTGCTGTTGCTGAAATGATGTCACTTGAGAGGATCAATACCTACTTGAAGTTACCAGCGAATAGTTCTCCACTAACTTTTCTGAATTTTCTTTTTTTTCGCTGACCTGAGTTTATGGGTGGAGTGTGTCTCTGCACCCCCCCCCTATGTACCGTTTGCTGTTATGGTGGACATGGCTTATGTTTTTGTGCCCTGTTGGCACTGGAAATGCCAGTGTTGCTATTACTCAACACCGGTGGGGAGTCCCCAGTGACGCCCAGTTGGCAGTCCAGGAGCCACCGGCAGATGCAGATAAGTTTTACTGTTCTTGTTTTTCTTATGCTTCCTACTTCTATTTTTACTGTATTGACACCACAGCGCCGATGCGCAGGAATCTCTGCCACAGTTTCTGCAGGATTTTTTTTTCTTTCCCAAGGGACTGTACTGTTCTTACTGATGCACCACAGTCAAAGCTGTTTGAACCACAGGGCTGTTTTTTGATAGCTGGATGGGGGGAAACAGGACTGTTGCTCTCTTCTGGGTACTCCTCCCACTCAGACAGAACTCTTAGTATACAATCGCCATGTCTTCTACACCCATAGTGTCGTGGAATGTCAGAGGGGTAAATGATCCTCTGAAAAGGACCATGATATCCACTGTATTGCGTAAATTTCACCCGGCCATAATTGGCTTACAGGAGACCCATCTATTGAAAGATACGACTAGTTTCTTGGGATATGCGTGGGTGGGGCAGGCCTATCACTCCACTCACTCCGCCTATTCACGCGGAGTGAGTGTATTGATCCACAAGGCTCTGGTATACCAGGAGTTAGATTCGCTTATTGATATATCTGGAAGATTTGTATTTCTTTATTGCAAACTGTTTACCGTTACTATGATTCTGGCGTTTGTATATGTGCCTCCACCTTTTTCTAGAGAGGTGCTGCAGTTGCTGCTGTCTTACCTGGCAAACAAGCCTGACGTCCCACTACTGTTGCTAGGGGACTTTAATTGCTACCTAGACCCTAAATTGGACAGACACCCCCCGGTGATGCCCCCTAAGGGCAACCGGGGTACGGCTCTTGGACGCCTGATGGAGGAGGTGGGGTGGGTTGACATCTGGCGGGTTAGGAACCCCAAGTGTAAACAATTCTCCTGTTTCTCCAAGTCACATGGTTCCCTCTCCCGTATAGACCTGTGTCTGGGCACTCCCAACATGGTTAGTTGCACCTCTAAGGTGGAGTATTTCCCACGGGGGGTATCAGACCACTCCCCGCTAGTACTTTGGTTGGTAACTCAACCGTCTAGCTCCCTACCTAGAGCCCCATGGAAACTGAATGCTTATTGGCTCAAACTGTTTACATCCCCAGAACGTATTGAAACCAAGATTGAAGTCTTTCTCCGGGCCCATGAGCACTACCTAGACCCACTGCTAAAATGGGAAACTTTGAAAGCCTATCTTAGAGGGGTATTTATCGAGGAAATACAAATTGTCAGGAACAACTCCTCTGCCTTGGTGGAGCGGGTGGGAGACCAGGTGAGGCAGCTGGAACTCGCTTATGTGACTAGCCCCACTGACTTGGCCAGGGAGGCTTGGATGTCGGCCCAGGACTCTCTGGACCGTCTGCGATCCTCACAGGCAGAGCGGAAGAGGTTCTTTACCAAACTTGCATTTTATGAGGAAGGGGAACAAACTGGACGATTGCTGGCCAAGATAGCGAGGTCTCAAACACAATCCCCGGCCATCGGTGCTATACGCGCCTCTACGGATAAGGTGGTTAATACCCCTGAAACCATTATATCCGAGCTGGCGTCCTTCTATGAAGGCCTTTATGGATCGAGGGATGCCTACTCGGATGCGGACCTTGGAACATACATGGCTAGTATTGATCTGCCTGCTCTCTCCACATCTGCCAGAGAACAGTTAGATGCACCAATTACTCTGGGTGAGCTGCAATTAGCGGCAAGCTCTTTTCCTACATGTAAAGCCCCCGGAGAGGATGGCCTGCCCATAGAAGTGTACACTCAATTTGGGGAGCACTTGTTACCTGAACTATTGAAGGTCTTTAACGCCGCACTAGAGGGTGGTCAGCTGCCTGGTTCCATGGCTAGGGCTAATATTATTTTACTGTTGAAGCCGGGAAAGGATCCGGTTGACCCTGGCTCCTATAGGCCTATATCGTTGCTGCAGAGCGATGTAAAAATCCTGGCAAAGGTCCTGGCGCGCAGGGTCAACGGGATAATCACGTCTATTATCCACCCAGACCAGGCTGGCTTCATGCCGCAGAAGTCCACCGCCACCAACTTGAGGCGCATGTTCTTGAACATGCAGGTGCAGGCAGACAATGGGGGCCATAGGGCGCTCTTGTCCCTTGATGCCAACAAGGCATTTGATAGTGTCAGTTGGAGGTTCCTCTGGGCGACGTTGGCCAAGTTTGGCTTTGGGGACAAGTTTATAGAGTGGGTCAGGCTGCTGTACGCGTCCCCCCAGGCGACCATTAGGGTCGCGGGTAGGATGTCACCGGCCTTTGCTGTGGGTAGGGGGACGAGGCAGGGATGTCCCCTGTCCCCCCTGCTCTTCGCGATCGCTATAGAGCCATTGGCTGCCCTGATACGGGCTAGTGCCCGCGTCCGGGGATTCCAATACGGCACGCTGCAAGAAAAAATCATGCTGTACGCGGACGACATGCTGCTGTTCCTGGAGGACCCCACGCACTCCATCCCCGGGGCTATGTCAATAATAGAGCAATTCGGCCACTACTCGGGATTGACCATTAATTGGTCAAAATCCGCCCTGATGCTGTTGGATGAGGATGGTGGGGTAGCCCTGCCGGACTCTTGTCCCATCCCAGTTGTATCTAGCTTTAAATATTTGGGGGTACAGGTGTCGCCCAGGCTGGGGGACTACTGCTCCCTTAATGTGCACCCATTGCTGTCCCGGTTTAGGGACAAAATTAATACTTGGAACACCCTAAAAATGTCACTTGCAGGTAAAGCCAATCTGATCAAAATGATTTTAATGCCACAACTACTTTACTTTCTTCATAACTCGCCTGTAGTGATACACCTAAAAATCTTCCGAATAGTGAACACTCTCTTCCGACGGTTGCTATGGCATACTAGGCCCCCTCGGATTAGACTGGAACACTTGCAGTGGGCCAAGGACAGTGGGGGGCTGGCGGTTCCCAATCCTTGGCTGTACTACATAGCGGCCCAGTTACAGCATTTGATCGGCTCTATGTCCCAGGACCCGGGGAGCTCGGCGGCACGACTGATGCTGTCGGCCACTGGCGCTGAGACTATCCCGATGGGGCTGGAGGCGCAAATGTTCCTCAAATCCAACAAGCGGACCCCGACGCTCGCACTTATCCAGAAAGTCTGGAATAAGGGCCGACAACTCCAGGGAGTGCAGGGATTCACAGAGGACAGCCCAATATGGGGCAATAGGTCTTATGTGGAGTTGGTGAAGCTGCAGCAGGGGCCCAGATGGCGTGCCCATGGTGTGGCTCTGCTGTCCCACATTTTCGTTAACGGCAGGCTTCTCACTTTCCCCGAACTGCAGGCCAGATTTGACCTCCCAGCTCATATGCATTATTACTACATGCAGCTTCAACATGCGGTTGCGGCACACGGGAATGCGGTGGAATGGGTTCAGTCGCCCGCCCCGGTGTTCCGTGGGCTGCACACTAGCACTGAAACAAAAGGATTTATCTCACAATGCTACCAGATGTTACTGGCAAGTCACCTACAGGCATTCCCGAGCAGGGCGGAATCCATGTGGGAGAAGGACATAGGTACACTGTCAGGGGACCAATGGGAGGAGGCGTGGCGGTCAGTCACTACTTGTTCTTTAAACGTTGCGCAGAAAGTGTCACAGCTATATATATTATTGAGGGTACATTACACCCCGCTGAAATTATATAAGATGGGTAAGCTCGGGGACCCTGTGTGTGGTAGATGTCAGAGGCACAATGGAGATCTCATTCATCTCCTGTGGAGATGCCCTAAGCTTCACAGGTATTGGACTGAGGTGGTGGGTACAATAAACAGAGTGTTTCAAACTACGATCCCTTTGGACCCTAAGTGCTGCCTGCTGGGGATCTTGGAGGAAGCGATACCTGGGGAGTTGACCAGGGTCGCGGTCTCTAGGGCCCTGTTTCAGGCTAGGAAGCTTATTTTGATGGGTTGGAAGTCAGTCTCACCGCCTACCACCACCTCTTGGGTAGCACACATGGGGAATACTCTTATAATGGAAAAGTACATATACCAGCACAGGGGAAGCCCGAGCAGGTTTGAGAGAATTTGGTCCCAATGGCTTGATACCCCTGGCCTGAGCCCCAGGGAGCTGGTGATGTCCCGACTTTTGCAGTAAATTTGAAACCAAGCAGCCGAGGATTGATATGCTTATACATGCAAGATTGTGGGGCTGTTTTTGATGTGATCTTATATGTTGTTTTACAGTTCGCCAGCAGAGGGAAACCTTTGCTATTTTTTGTACAATGGAAACTGTAGTGATCTATCTGGTGTTCAATAAAAACCTTTTTGATTAAAAAAAAAAGTCCCAAAGAGCGACTCTTTTTCTCCATCTACAGGTTGGCAATCAGAAGGGTTCCTTGGTCTACACCCACCAGCTGTCATTATATATTTCTAGCAAAACCTTCTTATTCCTGTTTAACAAGTTGAGCTATTTACTTTATTTACATTATGCCTGTACAGCATATGCTGATATAATTATCAGCGTTTGGCAGGATCACAACTACACTGGCTTTTGTATTTTTATGTAGCACTGACTCCCGAAGGAGCTGCTGGTTTGATTTGGGCCTGCACTCTACTTGTAAACCCCACTAAATTGGCTCAATCCCCTTGGCGCAGCTGTGGTGCAATGTAATACAGTACGATATAAGACAATGCAAAATACCTGTATTGTAACCCCAGGATCCACTGGCTCCACCTGGTGGGAGAAAAACAATACTCCACACAATTGGGGTACTTAACCAGAAGTATACTTTACTGTAAATTGTGATAAACAGATGAATACAATTCTTGTACTGTCACCTTAGCATAGAACGACAGGACAATGGATATGAACAATAATTTTACACTGTGAAACTACAAGGGAGCTCCCCCTACTTTTATAGCTAGTTGCGAGATCTCATTAAAAGTACAGTCTTTAATCTTCTTGTCTTCTGCTAGCTATGATGATTTCTTATAAATTGTAATCCATAAAGGTAAAGAAATTAGGATTGACTTAAAGGTGATCCTGTTACTGTTTCTATAAATGTTCCAGAAAGTGTTTTCTTAAGTATAGTACAATGCTTAAGATGCAATAAGAATTAGGCCTTATGTCTGCCTGGTGTCAGTTACTGTGATCTTCCTCCGTGGGACTCAGTGGCGTATCTAGGGTATGGCACATATGGCTAACGCCCTGGGCGCCACATGAAGGGGGCGCTCGTGAGTGTCTGAGGATGTTCCGAGGATGCCTGAGAGTTAGCCGATCCAACATGATCCTATCTGTGCCTCTGCAGAAATTGTCCGCCCCCCCGGCCGACTCTCAGCCAATCAGCATTCAGATGCCTGCTATAACCTGCCCACCTCCTTCCACTGCCCGCCAGATTTGATGAAGATATGGATAGCCATTAGCCGGAAGTGGGACTGTACTGTATGGGGGGAGCGCCGGGCAGACGTCTGAACTGTTGTCTGTACTTTACAAGTAAGCAGTGGCATTGCTACCTTTTGGCAGTTTTTTTTTTCTACAGCTGGAAACACAACTCCAGGTCGTGCCTGCATGTGTCCTCCTCCTTTCTGTCTCTCACTCCCAGTCCCAAGCCTGTCACGATCTGCTCTACACCCAGGCAGCACAGCTGCACACTGTCCTCTACTCTCCAGCTGCTGCCTGGGTGTTCTGTGTATATGAGCTGCTCGCTGGTGCAGTGACAATGTCCTCCACTGCCCGAGGGGGGGAGGGGGCTTGCTGATGTTTTTTTGCTGCTGGACAGAGCTATATTCTATGTAGGGGGGTGTTTTGTTCAGGGAGGTCTAAACTATTGGAGAAGGGGGGTGGTCTGTGGGGGACACAGCAGTCGGTCTTTCTGTGGCTCTGCAGAACAATGTGGAGCAGTCTGTGTGCGGAGCAGTCTGTGCGGAGCAGTCTGTGTGCGGAGCAATGCGGAGCAGTCTGTGTGCAGGGCAATGCGGAGCAGTCTGTGTGCAGGGCAATGTGAAGCAGTCTGTCTCTCTGTGGTTGTGCAGAGCAATATAGAGCAGTCTATGTGCAGAACAATGTGGAGCATCTGTCTCTCTGGTTGTGCAGAGCAATGCGGAGCAGTCTGTGTGCAGAGCAATGCGGAGCAGTCTGTGTGCAGAGCAATGCGGAGCAGTCTGTGTGCAGGGCAATGCGGAGCAGTCTGTGTGCAGGGCAATGCGGAGCAGTCTGTGTGCAGAGCAATGCGGAGCAGTCTGTGTGCAGAGCAATGCGGAGCAGTCTGTGTGCAGAGCAATGCGGAGCAGTCTGTGTGCAGAGCAATGCGGAGCAGTCTGTGTGCAGGGCAATGCGGAGCAGTCTGTGTGCAGGGCAATGCGGAGCAGTCGGTCTCTCTGTGTTTGTGAAAGAACAATGTGGAGCAGTCTGTGTGCAGAGCAATGCGGAGCAGTCTGTGTGCGGAGCAATGCGGAGCAGTCTGTGTGCGGAGCAGTCTGTGTGCAGGGCAATGCGGAGCAGTCTGTGTGCAGGGCAATGCGGAGCAGTCTGTGTGCAGAGCAATGCGGAGCAGTCTGTGTGCAGGGCAATGCGGAGCAGTTTGTGTGCAGGGCAATGTGGAGCAGTCTGTCTCTCTGTGGTTGTGCAGAGCAAACTAGAGCAGTCTATGTGCAGAACAATGTGGAGCATCTGTCTCTCTGGTTGTGCAGAGCAATGCGGAGCAGTCTGTGTGCAGGGCAATGCGGAGCAGTCTGTGTGCAGGGCAATGCGGAGCAGTCAGTCTCTCTGTGTTTGTGAAAGAACAATGTGGAGCAGTCTGTGTGCAGAGCAATGTGGAGAAGTCTGTCTCTCTGTAGTTGTGCAGAGCAATGAGGAGCAGTCTGTGTGCAGGGCAATGAGGAGCAGTCTGTGTGCAGGGCAATGAGGAGCAGTCTGTGTGCAGGGCAATGAGGATCAGTCTGTGTGCAGGGCAATGCGGAGCAGTCTGTGTGCAGGGCAATGCGGAGCAGTCTGTGTACAGGGCAATGCGGAGCAGTCTGTGTACAGGGCAATGCGGAGCAGTCTGTGAAGGGCAATGTGGAGCAGTCGGTCTCTCTGTGGTTGTGCAGGGCAATGCGGAGCAGTCTGTGTGCAGGGCAATGCGGAGCAGTCTGTCTCTCTGTGGTTGTGCAGGGCAATGTGGAGCAGTCGGTCTCTCTGTGGTTGTGCAGGGCAATGCGGAGCAGTCTGTGTGCAGGGCAATGCGGAGCAGTCTGTCTCTCTGTGGTTGTGCAGGGCAATGTGGAGCAGTCGGTCTCTCTGTGGTTGTGCAGGGCAATGCGGAGCAGTCTGTCTCTCTGTGGTTGTGCAGGGCAATGTGGAGCAGTCGGTCTCTCTGTGGTTGTGCAGGGCAATGCGGAGCAGTCTGTGTGCAGGGCAATGCGGAGCAGTCTGTCTCTCTGTGGTTGTGCAGGGCAATGTGGAGCAGTCGGTCTCTCTGTGGTTGTGCAGGGCAATGCGGAGCAGTCTGTCTCTCTGTGGTTGTGCAGGGCAATGTGGAGCAGTCGGTCTCTCTGTGGTTGTGCAGGGCAATGCGGAGCAGTCTGTGTGCAGGGCAATGCGGAGCAGTCTGTCTCTCTGTGGTTGTGCAGGGCAATGTGGAGCAGTCGGTCTCTCTGTGGTTGTGCAGGGCAATGCGGAGCAGTCTGTCTCTCTGTGGTTGTGCAGGGCAATGTGGAGCGGTCTCTCTATGCATGGCAATGTGTGCCAGTCATCAGTGATTTTTTTTTTTTGTTAAGGTTATCTGAAAGATGGGTTTCAAATGTTTTGACAGGGGCGCAGTTTCACTGCTTGCCATAGGCGCCATTTTCACTAGATACGCCTCTGGTGGGACTACAGGTCCCAGCGAACTCTGTATATGAGTCTGACTGGATGCAAATGTATAATAAAACTGTGGGCTGTAACCCGCTCACCAACTGGATCGGAATCTCTGTATAGTACCTCTGGTCCGGTGTTTGTGGCTTGCTTCAATGCCGACCGATCCGCTGGGTGAATCGGGTCCTCTGATGCTCAGACGAGTGTCTCTGGATCTTCCCTATCCCGTCACTGTGTCTCTTATCCCGTCAGATCGCTCACACAGTCTGTCAGGGTTATGCTCCGCAATGGCTGGCTGTAGGCCGCTCCTTCTGGAAAACCTCCTCACAGGTCCTTACAGGCAGGCCATGCATCCAGAAGAGACCTAAAATGGCCGCTCGGGTTCCTTTTTTATCCTACCCAGCATGCACTCTAAAGAAAGTGTTCATGGGTAGGTCACCAAGTCTCCTGGGTAACAAGGGTCAGCCTTCCAATCAAAACAAAAAACATTTCCTGTTTAGTTCTTTGTGCTTCTGGTGTAAAAATATATATGTGCATTATCAGTATTTGGTCACTAGATGGCTCCAAATACTGAACCATAGCAATGTACATAGACTTTGTATTAAAGTATGCAGATACACCTCAATTTGCAAGGATGGTATTAAAATATGCAAACACACATCAACATGTAATGATGTCCCCGCTACACACCCCCCCTACTTTATCTCTTTGGTCCCCAAAGAGGTTCGAATTGCTAACTCTATCCTGTATTTTAGCCTCTATAGGGTCATACAATACAGACAGAGGAGCTTCCCACCAATTGTCATATGATGGGGAGCTATCCTGTGCACTCACAGCTGATACTACTGTGTCTGGTACAGATGTGCCAAGGGGTGAGGTGGGGTTGTCCCTTACTGAATCAAAAGTAGAGGGACCAGGGTGCAAGCTGAGATCTGGTTATTGGCCTACACACATCGGTGGATGTGGATGGGAGTTCCTCCTCTGTGCTTATCCTGACTGCCTCTGTGAGAGGTAAAAGGTGATTCCGATGCCAGATTTTTACTGGCCCAGTGTGTCCTTCTGGCTTGATTTCATACACTGGGAGCCCTGGAAGCTTCCTACACACGACATAAGGCTGTGATCTCCAGCGATCAGCCAACTTATGCTTGCCTGGGATGCCTAGATTCCTCAGCAAAACCCGGTCACCTGGTTGAAGATCCTGAACTCTTACTTTCAGGTCGAAGGTCCTCGTGTTTCGGTTCTCTCTGGAGTTCGAAGTGGCTTGAGCCTGCTCGTAAGCTATCTTCAGGTTCCTCCACAGCCTGTCCACATACCCTCTATGGGAGGTCTCCAATGTGTGATCCAAGGAGGAACCAAAGGCCAGGTCCACTGGTAACCGGGCTTCACGGCCGAACATCAATCTGTACGGTGAATACCTAGTGGCGTCACTTTTGGTACTGTTGTAGGCATGAACCAGTGCAGCAATGTGTCTACTCCAATGGGGCTTCTGTTCTGCAGTAAACGTCCCCAACATATTCAGGAGGGTCCTGTTGAACCTTTCCGGTTGAGGGTCCCCTTGTGGGTGATAAGGAGTAGTCCTGGACTTTTGTATACCTAGCAGATCCAACAGACCTTTTATCAATTTGCTCTCAAAGTCCCTTCCTTGGTCCGAATGTATCCGTTGAGGTAAGCCATAATGGACGAAGAACTTTTCCACGAGAGTCTTTGCCACTGTGGTTGCTTGCTGGTCTCTAGTAGGAAATGCCTGGGCATAACGGGTGAAGTGATCTGTTACCACCAAGATGTCCCCCTGCCCATTTAGATCGGATTCCAAACAAAGAAAGTCTATGCAAACCAGGTCCATTGGGCCCTGGCTCTCCAAATGGCCCATTGGGGCAGCCCTCTGGGGCAATGTCTTTCGTTGTATGCACCTGAGGCAGGAATGACAGTAGCTCTCCACTTCTTTCCTCATGTGAGGCCAGAAGAACCTGTCCCTTACTAGTTGGAGAGTCCTCTCGGCTCCCAAATGACCATGGTGATCGTGTAGAGCAATCGGTACCCTCTCTCTGTGTTTTTCCGGCAGGAGCAGCTGCCACTTCTCTTCTGGATCATCAGAGGGGCCCCTTCGGTAGACCACCCCTTGTTGCAACTGCAATCGATCCCATTCTTTCAGTAACAGCCGGGCTTCCTTCTCGGGGCTCTTCTGCAGCACATCAGACTGTTGATGTTCCAATGCCTTCAGCACCAGCCCACACAGTGGATCTTCCTCCTGATCTCTCCCGAGATCCTTTCTGGATAGCTTGGGAAGACCCTCTTGTACCACCTGGGAGATGTTGCAATAGCACCTTGGTACTCCTGCTGAAGACACTCCTACCTCTTCAGCCCTGGCCCCACCTTTTCCGTGTTTACTTGTCCCTTCACAAAAGGCTCTTAGCCCTTCTGGGGTAAGTTGAGTCCAGTCTTCTGAGGGATTTTGGGGGTCATGAGGCCTTCTTGACAGAGCATCCGCATCCCGGTTACCAACCCCTGGTCTGTACTTCAGGCTGAAGGTAAATGCCGAGAGAGCAGCTAGCCACCTGTGACCGGTGGCGTCCAGCTTCGCAGTGGTGAGCAAGTTTGTGAGAGGGTTGTTGTCCGTCTTTACTACGAATTCAGCCCCGTAAAGGTAGTCCTTCAGCTTGTCCACCACTGCCCACTTCAGAGCCAGAAATTCCAGCTTGTGAGCCGGATAGTTTCTTTTGGCAGGAACCAAACTTCTGCTCACATAGGCGATGGGCCGCAGATGCCCTTCATGCTCTTGATAGAGCACTCCTCACAGTCCGTCTCGGCTGGCATCCACATGCAACTCGTATGGTTTGGCAGGGTCTGCATAGGCCAAAACCGGAGCAGTGGTAAGGCTCCACTTCAATTGTCTGAAGGCTTCCTCACATTCTGGAGTCCACTGGTCCTGGATGGACTCTTTTTTCCTTCTGGGCCCTTCTTTTGGCTTTCCCGACTGATCTGGGTTTACACTAACTTCTTCCTGATTCTTTAGAAGCTCAGTGAGTGGGTGGGCTATTTTAGCGAACCCTTCCATGAACCTTCTGTAGTACGAGCAGAAATCTAAGAATGACCTGAGTTCAGTCACGTTGGTGGGCCTGGGCCAAGAAGTGACAGCTTCTAACTTCTTGGGATCGGTTGCCACTCCCTCTTCAGACACAATGTGTCCCAGGTAATTCACTGAGGGCTGGTAAAACTGGCATTTTTCCATAGAGAGCTTCAGGCCTTCATCATGAAGTCTCTTCAGGACCTTCTCCAGGCGTTCTTCGTGCTCTTCCAATGTTCTTCCAAACACTATGACGTCATCCAGGTAGACTAGTACTTCAATTAGGTTCATGTCGCCTACTGTCTTTTCCATCAACCTCTGGAAAGTTGCTGGGGCCCCAGACAGTCCCTGCGGCATCCGGTTGAACTCAAAGAAACCCACTGGGGTGATAAAAGCGGTCTTCTCTCTCTCTTCGGGGCACATGGGGATCTGATAATACCCACTCTTTAAGTCCAGCACACTGAACCACTTCGCTCCCGTCAGGGTCTGTAAAGCATCCTCTATCCGAGGTGTGGTGTACTGGTCAGGAATGGTCCTCCGGTTCAGGGTCCTATAATCGATACACAGATGTAGGGACCCATTCTTCTTCCTGACCACCCCTATTGGGGAGGCATAAGGACTCCTGGACTCCCGGATAATGCCCGTCCTCTTGAGTTCAGCCAGTTGTTCTCTCAAATCTTCCAGATCTCCCAATGGGATTTGCCTAACCCTTTCTCGAAACGGCTTGTCTTCCTCCAGTCGAATTCGGTGGGTGGCACTCTTCGCCAGCCCCACATCAAATTCACTTTTTGAGAAAGCTGCTCTCCATCTCAGAAGTTGGGCTGTAGCTCTTTCTCACCATGCAGGAGTAAGGGGCGTGTTTTTTGGGCAGAATTCTTCCCTGGGGATCTCTGCTGCTGGCCCTTCCATCAAGCCACAGGCTGAGACTGGAGTAGCTGGGCTGACCTGTCCTAACAGTAGTCTGGCTGGCACCCTCACTGGCACAGCTGCTGTGTGGTGAACACTGACTGGAACTTTGCCGTGAGTCCTCTTCAATACCCTGGTGGGCAATACTTCAGGGATAAGCTCTAACCCCTTTTTTTCTTCCTGTCTTGTATTCTCAAGGACAATGAAAGGACCTGGCTTTTTCCAGCTTAACTTGATGGAGGCTCTCAGGCAGACTACTTCGCCGGGCTGGACTAACCTCTTTTCCCTATCCAGGAGCCAGATTTTTCCCACGCCCTCTTCAGGAGCCTCTTCCTCCTGTCTAAGGTTTTGGTATGTCTGGGCCAACATTGGATGTATTTTAGTGGGGAGGGTCCCCTTCTGCAGCACCAGCGGTGCAAGTAGCCTCCTCACTAAGTCAGTGTTCGTCCCAATGATGAGGGAACTTTTGTCAGCCCCTGGGGGACGAGGGCACACCACGACCAAGGTGTCGAAAGTCTCAGCCTCTCCTGCTGTACTTGAGTCAAAGGTGAGTCTGACAGGCAGGTAACCATAATATGGGAAGTTCTGAGTGCCTAACCCCCATATCTCTAGTTCCTCCAATTTCTGTAACGGCAGGTGCTTAAGATGTCTGTTGTAGAAATCCCTGTAGAGCAAGGTTACTTGGGCTCCAGTGTCCAGCAGGGCTTTTGTATAAATCCCCTCTACTTGGATGGGGACAATTGGGGAGGGTCCCACCTGCTTGGTGGCTTGTACCTTCGCCTTTGGTTTTGGGGGCCTCTCTCTCTTCCATCTGGGCTTGTTGGCGACCCCAGTGGTTTGAAGCATATAAGTCGTGTGGAGTTAGCTATGGCAACCGGGCGCCCAGTTGACTCCTTCACTGGGGCCCTCTGAAGTTTTCCGCCGGCTGTTTGGACTTTTTCTCAGCTACCGGGCTTGGGCACACTCGCCTGAGATGTCCTACTCCTCTACATTTGAAGCAGACTCTCTGTGTTGAATTCATAGAGCGGTTAGTGGTAGAAGTCTCCGGTGCCTTGAGTGGTGAGACTTCTTCTGTCTGGGGTTTCACCAGGCGAGTCATCAACATTGTCATCATCTCCAGTATTTCTTTCTGGGTCTGGAACAGCTTCTCCAGTCCAGTCTGACTTGCGGGGAGGTGGTGAATAGGTGAAAATCATGATCCCTGTTCAGTGCTTGCTGCCAGTACACTGAGTTCCCGAGTGTCTGAGGGGACATCTATCTGCTGTACTTTGGCACTTGTGGTGCTAGGAGGTTGAAGTTTCCTCTGTTTTTGGTCCCTCTCAATCTCCATCTTATCTGCTTCATTCACTTTCTCAATGAGGACCTCATCCGGAGTTGAGGGGTCTTCCAAATGCTGCTTCAGTTGTAGCTTGATATAGTCACTCCTCAATCCCGTAGTCACAGATCTCCGGAATTTCTTTTGAACTAGCTCGGCTCCAAAATGCTCCCCAGTTCCTTCTTCCTTTGATGTGGACAACAGGCAGTCCTTGAGCTCAATGGCCCGGAATAGGAAGTTCTGAGGAGTCTCTCTACTATCCTGGGTCATATGTATCAGTTGATGAAATAACTCAGCGGCATCTTCCTCCTCATAATAGCTTTTCAGTATCCTCTTTAGCTGGTTCAGGTTCAATCCACTCTTCCTCTCTAACATGCCCCTGACACTTGAACCTGGGCTGATGGCATGGATTACAGCCTCTCTAATTTCAGATTCCTGATATCCTTTCTGTAGCCCCAACTCTATTTGGTGTAGGAGGCTGGTGTAGGACAGTTTGTCCTTCTGCCCTCTTTCTCCTATCTGGCCATCAATGCGGAAATCCTTCCGGATGGTTACTTCCTGCAGGCGGCCCTGAGCTCGTTTCTTCAGTACCTTCCCAGGTTTGGGCGTTATCTGACCATCTTTCTGATCCTCAAAAGCGACACGTAACCCATTAATGTGTTCAGCTATCATACTGGAAGTCTCCTGAAACCTCTCTTGTATGTTACGGTACTGTCGTTTCAGATCAACCAGCTGTTGTTCTGCCTGCGATTTAACAGCAGCCCCTGCTTTCCTGTCCAAGGGTTCTAACTGCTTCTGACTGGGATGTGTCAGGTGGAACTCAGTCTTTTCGGACAATTTTATACTGGCACCGTGGAAGTTTTCAGGGACATCGTGTCCCCACTCTATCAGTGCATAGGTGCAGTTGGTCCTTGGGTCTGGTCTCACTGCGACCACGTAAGCCTTTCTATCTGGGGACAATGTTTGTACCACCTCTTTAATTTGTTTCTCTCCCCAGTCACTCCCTGGAAGTTCAATGGCCACGCTCGCTTCTGAGCGTGTCCCTTCTGCTTCACACCATTGGACTACTTTGATGGGGTCTGTGACAGGAGGGTCACGTTGGACACAGGGTGAGCCAAGAAACCATGGACATTAAGAATATGGCTTGGCTGGCTGGAAATTGAAATAGGAATATTAGTCCACAATATTGTTTTATTCTGAAACTTACCAGGTTAATTGAGAGACGTGTTACCTGCCAGTGTGATGTAAATCCCAGCTTCTAAGGGACCTGTTCATTGTTTGTGGTGATGTGGATTGGGGAAATTGAGTCTGTCCTTGTGTGTATTGTAAAGTGCCAGACAGTCTGGTGAATAAAGGTCATGCTCAGTTATTTAAACATAAAGGGCTGGTGTGAATAGAGATAGTTAACACTATGCCTGTGTGTATTGTACTCTGCAGACGGAGCGTCTGCCAACCCTTTCATGAGAAGATGTGTATTGAAGATCGTTACGTCTATTGTGTAAAGTCTGTTGTCTCCTAACAGATGTCAAAGTAATGTGTTGAGTCTTGTAATGTGTGGGAGGAGCTGGGCCATTGTTCATGTTAAACTACTGTGTATTAGATGTATATAAAAGTTACAATGTTTCTCAATAAAAGTCATTCGATCTTAGGAAGATACAGAGTGCGTCTCGTTCTTCCAGAAGGATTAATTCCTATGGGAAGGGGTCGTCTGACTGTGGAGGATCGGCAGCGAATGTGTGTCCAGGAGACGGAAGATATCTAAACGACATTACCCCCTTTCGTATTTGGGGTGCCGTTACAGGGTCCATGGTAGCACCAAGGGGCGGGCTTGCTTGTAGAATGACAGGATCCCGGACAGAGCCCCCACGTGTAGCACTGACTCCCGAAGGAGCTGCTGGTTTGATTTGGGCCTGCACTCTACTTGTAAACCCCACTAAATTGGCTCAATCCCCTTGGCGCAGCTGTGGTGCAATGTAATACAGTACGATATAAGACAATGCAAAATACCTGTATTGTAACCCCAGGATCCACTGGCTCCACCTGGTGGGAGAAAAACAATACTCCACACAATTGGGGTACTTAACCAGAAGTATACTTTACTGTAAATTGTGATAAACAGATGAATACAATTCTTGTACTGTCACCTTAGCATAGAACGACAGGACAATGGATATGAACAATCATTTTACACTGTGAAACTACAAGGGAGCTCCCCCTACTTTTATAGCTAGTTGCGAGATCTCATTAAAAGTACAGTCTTTAATCTTCTTGTCTTCTGCTAGCTATGATGATTTCTTATAAATTGTAATCCAAAAAGGTAAAGAAATTAGGATTGACTTAAAGGTGATCCTGTTACTGTTTCTATAAATGTTCCAGAAAGTGTTTCCTTAAGTATAGTACAATGCTTAAGATGCAATAAGAATTAGGCCTTATGTCTGCCTGGTGTCAGTTACTGTGATCTTCCTCCGTGGGACTACAGGTCCCAGCGAACTCTGTATATGAGTCTGACTGGATGCAAATGTATAATAAAACTGTGGGCCGTAACCCGCTCAACAACTGGATCGGAATCTCTGTATAGTAGCTTTGGTCCGGTGTTTGTGGCTTGCTTCAATGCCGACCGATCCGCTGGGTGAATCGGGTCCTCTGATGCTCAGACGAGTGTCTCTGGATATTCCCTATCCGGTCACTGTGTCTCTTATACCGTCAGATCGCTCACACAGTCTGTCAGGGTTACGCTCCGCAATGGCTGTAGGCCGCTCCGTCTGGAAAACCTCCTCACAGGTCCTTACAGGCAGTCCATGCATCCAGAAGAGACCTAAAATGGCCGCTCGGGTTCCTTTTATATCCTACCCAGCGTGCACTCTAAAGAAAGTGTTCATGGGTAGGTCACCAAGTCTCCTGGGTAACAAGGGTCAGCCTTCCAATCAAAACAAAAAACATTTCCTGTTTAGTTCTTTGTGCTTCTGGTGTAAAAATATATATGTGCATTATCAGTATTTGGTCACTAGATGGCTCCAAATACTGAACCATAGCAATGTACATAGACTTTGTATTAAAGTATGCAGATACACCTCAATTTGCAAGGATGGTATTAAAATATGCAAACACACATCAACATGTAAGGATGTCCCCGCTACATTTACATGCATGTTCTTAATTATTTTTTGCTAGAACCAGTATCGATAGTCTACTGCAGGGGTCTCCAAACTTTCTAAACAAAGGGACTGTTTACTGTCCTTTAGACTTTAGGGGGGCCAGACTGTTGCCATCGGGAGTAGAAAATGTCCAGCATCAGTAAGCGTAAAACATTCTCCATAGTTGGTGTCATTGAGAGGAATTGTGCCTCATCCTTGGTGTCCTTGAGAGGAATTTTGACCAATCCTTGGTGTCAGTGGGATGAATTGTGCCCCATCCTTGGTGTCTTTCGGGGGAACTGTGCCCCACCGTCACTGTCATTGTGAGGAACTGTGCCACGTCATTGGTTTCATTGGTAGAAACTGTGCATTATCGCTGGTGTCATTGGGAGGAATTGTGCACCATCGCTGGTATCAGGGAATTAAATAGTGCTTCAAGGGCCAGATAAAACTAAGCATCCGGCCCCCAGGCCACAGTTTGGATACCAAAGGGTCACTAAGGGTTACTGAAATTGGCACTGGGCACACTGTCTCCAGTTTGGCAGCACTCCACAAAACAGGGACCACCTTCAGGAAAAAGGGAAAGGACCCAGAATTGAGAATCCACACACGCATGAAATCCAATGAGTGAGCCGAACAAACATCCCAGAGCCTAAGATTACCTAATAATAAAATTGATTCATAGCAGCATTTATCCAATGCGTTTTGGAGGCCAAGCACACTCCCTCTTCATCAGTGCTTATGAATTATGACTATGCTTAACCCCTTACCTACTGGATGCTTTCACCCCCTTTCTGACCAGGCCAATTTTCAGCTTTCGGTGCTTTCGCACTTTGAATGACAGTTGTGCACTCATGCAACACTACCCAAACAAACTTTTTATCACTTTTTTGCGACAGAGCTTTCTTTTGGTGGCATTTAATCACCACTTGGGGTTTTAATCTTTTGCTAAACAAACTAAAAAAGTTCAAGAATTGAAAAAAAATTTAGTTTTTCTTAGTTTCTGTTATAAATATTTGTAAATAAGTAATTGTTCTCCTTCACTGATGTGTGCTGATGAGGCTACACTGATGGGGAGGCACCGATAGGCAGCATTGATGGGCACTGACTGGCAGCACTGATCATCAGGGCTCTGATGATCAGTGCCCCGATTATCATTGTAGATGTCCCCTGTGTGGATTGCCGCTTACCAGCTCTCCTCTCCTCATGTTGACAGCGAGCTGATAACCGGCAAATCCTGTTTACACTGTGATCAGCTGTGATTGAACACAGCTAACCACATGGTAAAGGGCTGCTGTGATTGGCCCCTTCCCCCGATCTGTAATCAGCTGTGCCTGGAAGACACAGCAATCACATAGGGCTCCCGATGAGTGCCCTGGGGGTCGCACGGTAGGCAGGGTTCTGGGAGGACATCAGTAGACGCCCTCCCAGGAATTTGCGACCGCACTGTAGCTGTCATTCGGCTATAGCGCAGTTGGCAAAAGGTTAAATAGACTCAGGTAAGCAGATACCAGAAAGATCTGTATTGTGATTTACTGTTTGGAAAGTTTCAGAAGGACAGGTTACACCAGTGTTAATGAATGCAACAAAGAAGCTTGGGAACACCCGAGAGTAGGGGGTCGGGCAGCACCACGCAGGTATCATAAAAGTGATCAGGTGGCTCTAAAACTGTCCAGATCACTTTAAAATATAAGCCAGGAATCCGCTCCACAAAAAAAAGAAAACCACTCATGGCTTCTTCTGCATCTGTGAGTTTATTTAACCTCTTCAGACTCTGTCCAATGAACTGAAGAGGCTAAAGTGCACCTCGACCCAGACTATAGACCAAAAAATACATATTCCGAATGAACAGTATAGGAGCTTAAAATCAAGCTATCACTGACTCTTGTAAGGAGCACTGTGGAGAAAGTATTATAAAAGTGGGGCTTCCCTTGGACTGAAAGGGTTAAATGCAAATTTTTGCCTAGGGTAGCAGGAAAGAAGTCTTTTTCTTACCCAATTGTCTGCTCCCCAGGCAGCCGGTGCTCCTTTATTTTGTCCCAAACTATAGGTTGTGGGCGGGCCCCCAGTAACCTTACTTACAGTGCAGGACTGCTGGGCATGCATAGTTTGTGATGTCCTCACAGCTGCAACTAGAAGCCGGGATAACAAAGAGGCTTTGGGGAGCCCGTCACATGGAAGGAGTCAGGGGCAGTGAGGGGTAAAGTTAGGTCCATATACAGTGCCTTGCGAAAGTATTCGGCCCCCTTGAACTTTTCATCCTTTTGCCACATTTCAGGCTTCAAACATAAAGATATAAAATTTTAATTTTTTGTGAAGAATCACCAACAAGTGGGACACAATTGTGAAGTGGAACGAAATCTATTGGATTTTTGAAACTTTTTTAACTAAGAAAAAAATGAAAAGTGGGTCGTGCAAAATTATTCGGCCCCCTTGCGTTAATACTTTGTAGAGCCACCTTTTGCTGCGATTACAGCTGCAAGTCGCTTGGGGTATGTCTCTATCAGTTTTGCACACAGAGAGACTGAAATTCTTGCCCATTCTTCCTTGCAAAACAGCTCGAGCTCAGTGAGGTTGGATGGAGAGCGTTTGTGAACAGCAGTTTTCAGCTCTTTCCACAGATTCTCGATTGGATTCAGGTCTGGACTTTGACTTGGCCATTCTAACACCTGGATACTTTTATTTGTGAACCACTCCTTTGTAGATTTTGCTGTATGTTTGGGATCATTGTCTTGTTGGAAGATAAATCTCCGTCCCAGTCTCAGGTCTTTTGCAGACTCCAACAGGTTTTCATCCAGAATGGTCCTGTATTTGGCTGCATCCATCTTCCCCTCAATTTTAACCATCTTCCCTGTCCCTGCTGAAGAAAAGCAGGCCCAAACCATGATGCTGCCACCACCATGTTTGACAGTGGGGATGGTGTGTTGAGGGTGATGAGCTTTGTTGCTTTTACGCCAAACATATCGTTTTGAATTGTGGCCAAAAAGTTAGATTTTGGTTTCATCGGACCAGAGCACCTTCTTCCACATGTTTGGTGTGTCTCCCAGGTGGCTTGTGGCAAACTTTAGACGAGACTTTTTATGGATATCTTTGAGAAATGGCTTTCTTCTTGCCACTCTTCCATAAAGGCCAGATTTGTGCAGTGTACGACTGATTGTTGTCCTGTGGACAGACTCTCCCACCTCAGCTGTAGTTCTCTGCAGTTCATCCAGAGTGATCATGGGCCTCTTGGCTGCATCTCTGATCAGTCTTCTCCTTGTCTGAGCTGAAAGTTTAGAGGGACAGCCAGGTCTTGGTAGATTTGCAGTGGTCTGATACTCCCATTTCAAAATGATCGCTTGCACAGTGCTCCTTGGGATGTTTAAAGCTTGGGAAATCTTTTTGTATCCAAATCCGGCTTTAAACTTCTCCACAACAGTATTACGGACCTGCCTGGTGTGTTCCTTGGTCTTCATGATGCTCTCTGCGCTTTCAACAGAACCCTGAGACTATCACAGAGCAGGTGCATTTATACAGAGACTTGATTACACACAGGTGGATTCTATTTATCACCATCAGGCCTGGTTCACACTGGGGCGACAAACGCTCCGACATTGGGAGCTCATGTCGCATGACATGTGAAAATCAATGTTTCCCTATGGGAGCCGTCCTAACTGGTCCGACACATGTCGGTCCGACTTTGAAAATGCTCCCTGTACTACTTTGGTCCGACTTCAGCCCATTGACTATCATTGAAGTCGGATCAAAGTCGGACCGCAGTCTTGCATGGTCCGACTTTGGCATGCGACTTGTGCTGTACTGCTCTTGAGGGGGAACTCCAGGCCAAATTTTAAATAAAAAAACGGCGTGGGTTCCCCTCCAGGGGCATACCAGACCTTGGGTCTGGTCTGGATTTGAACGGGCACCCCTACGCCGAAAAAACGGCGTGGGGGTCCCCCCAAACCAGACCCTTATCCGAGCACACAACCTGGCAGGCCGCAGGGGAAGAGGGGGGGACGAGAGAGCGGCCCCCTCCCCCCTGAACCGTACCAGGCCGCATGCCCTCAACATGGGGGGTTTGGTGCTCTGGGGCAGGGGGGCGACCTGCGGCCCCCCCACCCCAGAGCACCCTGCCCCCATGTTGATGAGGACAGGGCCTCTTCCCGACAACCCTGGCCGTTGGTTGTCGGGGTCTGCGGGCGGGGGGCTTATCGGAATCCGGGAGCCCCCTTCAATAAGGGGGTCCCCGGATACCGCCCCCCCACCCTATGTGAATGAGTATGGGGTGGGGGGACGTCATGAGAAGCCTATATTAATGCGGAGCGGAGCGGAGAGCCAGTATTACAGCGGGAAGAAGCGACGCGTCAACATCAAGGAGGAGAAGAGGGAAGAAGAAGCCGACGGCGACGGGAAGCCCGGCCCCTCCACTAGCGAAAGAGCTAAAAAGAAGTTAGTGGAGGGGCCGGCAGAAGGACAACGGAGAGCCGGACGAGACAACGGGAAGACCGGGCCTCTGTTAGCAAGAGAGCTAAAAAGAAGTTAGCGGAGGCCCGGCGGAAGAAAGAACCGGAGAGCGGGAGACGACACCGGAGACCCTCGAAGTCGGAAAAGACCCCCGGAAGTCGGAAGAAGACCCCCGGAAGTCGGAAGAAGACCCCCGGAGCTGTGCAATAAATTACTTTGAAAACCCGTGTAGTGTTTTTTTATTGCAATTTTTTGTCCACCAGGTGAATGGGTAGGGGTACGATGTACCCCATACTCATTCACATAGGGTGGGGGGGCCGGGATCCGGGGGCCCCCTTATTGAAGGGGGCTCCCGGATTCCGATAAGCCCCCCGCCCGCAGACCCCGACAACCAACGGCCAAGGTTGTCGGGAAGAGGCCCTGTCCTCATCAACATGGGGACAGGGTGCTCTGGGGTGGGGGGGCCGCAGGTCGCCCCCCTGCCCCAGAGCACCAAACCCCCCATGTTGAGGGAATGCGGCCTGGTACGGTTCAGGAGGGAGGGGGGCCGCTCTCTCGTCCCCCCCTCTTCCCCTGCGGCCGGCCAGGTTGTGTGCTCGGATAAGGGTCTGGTTTGGATTTTGGGGGGGCCCCCACGCCGTTTTTTCGGCGTAGGGGCGCCTGTTCAAATCCAGACCAGACCCAAGGGCCTGGTATGCCCCTGGAGGGGAACCCGCGCCGTTTTTTTAATTTAAAATTTGGCCTGGAGTTCCCCTTCAAGATTCATACCAAACACAGTGCCTGATATTGGCGGGGATCCAAGTCGGATCCCCGTTCATTGAAAGTCGGACATATGTCGGCTTCATGTCGCAGGGCAAAGTCGGATCCAAAGTAGGACAGATGTCGTGTCGCACTAGTGTGAACCCAGCCTCAGTCATTTAGGACAACATTGGATCATTAAGAGATCCTCGCTGAACTTCTGGAGTGAGTTTGCTGCACTGAAAGTAAAGGGGCCGAATAATTTTGCACGCACCACTTTTCAGTTTTTTATTTGTTAAAAAAGTTTAAAATATCCAATAGATTTCGTTCCACTTCACAATTGTGTCCCACTTGTTGGTGATTCTTTACAAAAAATTAAAATTTTATATCTTTATGTTTGAAGCCTGAAATGTGGCAAAAGGATGAAAAGTTCAAGGGGGCCGAATACTTTCGCAAGGCACTGTATATTTGAACACAGGCACGATTTTCATACTTTTGGCTCTGTATGCCACCAGAAAAAATTTTAAACTAAACAATCCAATCAAATTTGAAGTGCAGACTTTCAGCTTTAATTTAAGGGGTTGAACACAAATATCAAGTACAAATTTTAGGAACTGCAACCATTTTTTACACAATCCTTCCATTTTCAGGGGCTCACATGTAATTGGACAAATGAATAGAATCATAAATAAAATTTTTATTTTTAATATTTTGTCGAGAATACTTTACTCGTAATGACTGCCTGAAATCTGGAACCCATGGACATTACCAAAGACTGGGTTTCCTCCTTTCTGATGCTTTGCCAGGCTTTAACTGCAGCTGTCTTCAGTTGTTCTTTGTTTGTGGGTTTTTCTGCCTTTAGTTTTGCCTTCAGCAAGTGAAATGCATGCTCACTTGGGTTCAGATCAGGTGATTGACTTGGCCTTAGCAGAATTTTCCACTTCTTTTCCTTCAAAAGCTCCTGGGTTGCTTTTGCAGTGTGTTTTGGATCACTGTGCATCTGTACTGTGAAGCGCCGTCCAATTAACTTTGATATATTTGGCTGAATTTGGGCTGACAGTGTATCTCTAAACACTGCAGAATTCATCCGGCTGCTTCTGTCTTCTGTCACATCATCATTAAACACCAATCACCCAGTGCCACTGGAAGTCAAGCATGCCCATGCCATCACACTGCCTCTACCATGTTTTACAAATGACATGTGCTTTGGATCATGAGCTGTTTCAAGCCTTCTCTACACTTTTTTCTTCCCGTCATCCTGGTACAGCTTAATCTTAGTCTCATCCGTCCAAAGAATGCTTTTCCAGAACTGGTCTGGCTTTTTTAGATGTTTTTTGGCAAAATCTAATCTGGCTTTTCTATTCTTTAGGCTTATGAATGGTTTGCACCTTGTGGTGAACCCTCTGTATTTGCTCTTGTGAAGCCTTCTATTGATTGTAGACATTGACAATGATACACTCACCTCCTGGTGAGTGTTTTTCACTTGTCTGGATGTTGTATGGGTTTTTTTTTACCATAGAGAGGATCCTGCGATCACCCACCACTGTTGTCTTCGATGGACCTCCAGGCCTTTCTATGTTGCTGAGCTCACCAGTGCGTTCCTCTTTCCTCAGAATGTACCAAACTGTTGATTTGGCCACTCCTAAATTTGCTGCTATCTCTCTGATGGATTTGTTTAGTTTTTGAAGCCTTACAATGGCCTATTTCACTTGCATGGACAGCGCCTTTGAATGCATGATGTAGGTTCACACCAAATGCAAATACCACACTTAGAATCAACTCCAGACCTGCTTAATTGATGAAGAAATAACAAAGGAGTAGCCCACATCTGGCCATGAAACCGCTTTCGATTCAATTGTCCGATTACTTTTGGTCCCTTGAAAAAAGGGGGATGCCTATTCTGTAATTCCTAAACCCTTCCTCCGATTTGGATGTACATACCCTCAAATTAAACCTGAGAGTGTGAACTTTCAGCCCATACCCATTATATAACTATAGCATAAATATGTTTTGCTAAATATCTGACAAAATCTAAAATTGTGCCTGTGTCCAAATATATATGGACCTTACTGTATATAGTACCATAAATGGGCTTTTTACAGGTACCCTAGGCCAAAAAAAAAGCATTTAACTCTTGCAGTGTAATGGTGGCCTCACTGTAAGGAACTTATTTTATTTTCCCAGAATTCAGTTTTAATTTTCACAATAGAAGAAATCTCTGCTGCCTTGCCCTGTGGAAGCGGTGACTTGGCAGTCCTCCAATGTAAACACACAGCAAAAAATGGAAATAACCTCTAGAGGCGGGATTTTTGAGGCAACAAACTCAAAAAAGAGTATAGAAAAATATTTATTTTCACATCATATAAACACATAATCAAAGAAAAATAGAAATGTCATGATATACAAACATTAAAAACATGAACAGTGATTGAAATCTGGATGTTGTAATGATACTATCCGTCATCAAATTCCAGTCATCAGATCAACTGGTGACAGTAAGAGCGGGTGAACCAACGCGTTTTAAATGCATAACATTCTTCCTCAGGGAAAATTATAGTATCATAATCTACAATAGATCAAGAAAACAAATTACCATCAAGCATCAAAGAAGACAATCACAGTCCCACACCTATGAAGTGTAATAACATAATGACTCACTTTTCATTTATCAACCGTGGGTGACTGCATTTCCCATAGTGGTGCAAAGGGGGCGCTCATTTCCCATCTCACATGTAGAAGAATCCTCCTTGTCTCTGTATCCCATAGGGGAGCAGGATACTTAAGATCCAATCAATGGCGTTTGAATACATACAAACTATACCAGGGCAACAAAAGAAGGAAAAAGAGGGGGCAATGTTGAAAAAAAACTATATCTTCAAATGAATTTGTGGATGAAAGTTGGGCTAAAACAACCACTCACCCATGTATCCAAAGAAGAGAGAGACACAAAAGTCCCGTGGATATAGTCCAAAGAAACCAGCCTAACGTCCCAGAAGGAAGGGGTAACTCTTCCAGCCTAAGGTCCCAGAAGGAAGGTGTAACTCGGTAAAACCGGGACCTGATCTTCTCCAAAAAGCCTCCTCTTTCCTTGGTACCATGCAGTATACCTCCTACAGCTCTCTGGCTGTGGAGGGGAAATTACACCATAAGCTTCCCTTGGGGCCCTTAAATACTCACCTATTCCCGTTCCAAGCGATGATGCCGCTCCCCCAACGCCGCTGTCTCCACGTGGGGAACAAGTGGCGCATAGTTAGAGGAGCCGCGTCATCAACGGCGGCCGGCACACACTCCGTCAGACACGATGGAACGTGATGACGTCATCTCCGGGATTACAGGAAGTGACTCGGCGGCCATATTGGAAATGGGTATTCCAGACCGTAACGCTAATATCACCTCCGGTGTTCAATACATCACAGGAAATGCCTCAACAGCCGTGATGGTCATGGGCGCTCCTACACTACAGGAAAAGGGGAGGACAAAGTGCTCCAAAGAATACCCGCAGTGTAAGGACCTAACCCACGGGAAAAGTGAAACCACTGTTCAAATATTGATCCGCCCCGAACCAATGAGCTGATAGGGGCAGAGACATAAGGACAAAAAAACACTGTTGCCATCAAAAGCCTGAGTTGATGTATGAATACATCAAAAAAGTCTGGAAGAGGAGAGGCGGAAGCGCCCCAACCTCTTCCCCGGACACGGATGGGAAAGAGAGACAGGGGGATGGTAACATGCGAAGATGAGAAATTGGGAAAGAACTATACATCCCGGAGTGGTAGAGCCGGCCCACCAAGTAGGCCAAAATTCCAAACCCCATAGGGGAGAGAGGGTCCCAACAAGGATCACCTTGCGTGGACAGGGATACCTTCACCATGGGAAATACACAGCACCCGAACTAAATATAACAATTTGTTATTATATATAAATACCTGAACAGCATTTACAAAACAAATTTACAATAATCCAAATATTATAATAATTCCCACGCAATGCTCTGAAAGTACAGGCATTTGCATGGTTTACAAATATACAAAAAACATTTAAAAAAGGACATAAACAAAAACCCTATATATGTATCCCTAATTTGTCTAAAGGCCTCAGGTCATCCGCATAAGAAAACGGGTTAACCCAAGGGTGGGGGAGGCCAGATATTGATAATGGGACACCCAAGTTCTTCGGAAATAGTGGGACATGCCTCTGCGTAGCTTTTTCTAGAGTTCTGGCTCCACCCCTCACCTTGTGCCATTGTAGCCAATCCCAGCGGAGCCACGTCGACTCCCTGATTATGTTGACGCCCCGCTTGGTTGCCAAGCATCCAGCAGTCAAGGGGCCTTCATTTGTGTAAAAAGTTAGGACTTCCCTCATTAAAACATTTTTTAAAAAGGCCCTGTACCTGTATAATTGTAACAGTTATTTTCTATACTGTAAAATGCTCATGGATTTTAGTCAGTTGACAGGCAGGTCTTTGGTCGTTATCACACTTCTGATTCTGCGGCTGATGAGAACTATCAAGACCATATTTATTTTGTATTGCTTTTAACCTTACTATACTTTTACAAGCTTTTTAACTTACAGATGTAATACACTTTTCATATACACAAATCAGCCTAGCAAGATTGTCCCTTGAGTCCACTTAAGCTACTACTTGATTTTAAGGTATGCCTCTATTACGTTCCTTTTACCAGTTTTAAAGTCGCTCTTTCATTCGTGTTTATGCTAATATAATGGGTTCAAACATATTTGCTTTTCCTGGCTCTCCTCATGTCGGCATGCCCATGGATTGAAGTACGTACCTTGATCCACTAGGCAAACTCCTCAAAATTTGTCTCCAATTGCTCATTTAGGCAGTTATCACCCAAGAGACCATCAGTGGGCTTCTTCTGAACCTGTGGTGCTGAGGCCCTTCCTCCCAAGCAATTGTGTCAAATTTGCCTGAAGGAGGCAGCAGGGAATTGAGACGCTAAACGTCAGGAGGTTAAGTTGTTTATTAAGCAGGCGATGAGGCGATTAATTCTCATTAATTCTTCCAAAGACTCAATAATAGTGTCCCTAGGAACACCCAAATCCAGGGAAGCCTCCATGTTTGAGGTGCACAACTTGAGTGCTCTGAAAAGAGAGACCAGGGCTAAGCCCAGTTTGCCCTCCCTGGTGTCCACTTCGAATGTACTTATGGAAAACTGGAGGATGGGGATTTGAAGCAAAAATATATACTATTCTGAGGGGTTTTAAAAAAGAAAAAATTGTCTCCTAGAGCGGGGAACCAAGTAGGCTGAAATACTGACAAAGAGTGTGGACAGCTTCTATGCGAAAAAGTATAAATCATTTATTGAGTATCAAAAGATGTACCACCTAAAAACATAGGTCTTAGTATACATTAACACCCAGGTAGGGTACACTTAAAACCACTTGTGCATGGCATGACATGAAAAAAAAACACAGACACAAGAAGCATGAAACAAAATCGTCTGGACGCCGAGTTTACTGACACACTGGGCACCACCACGGCGCATGCCGTATCACGAATTAACCAAGTCTGTCAAGGTGGTGCTGCTGTGTGTCAGCCGCTTGGAGGCTCAAGCAGGGGGGAGCAGGGAACAGGCAACCAGCTAGGGGATGGATATTGATCCTCCTGTGCTTGAACCGATCCTGTCGTCCCAGACAGTTGAGCAAGCAGGTGGGGCATTAGTCCATCACGGATGCAAAGTTCCTGTGTACTTCGGAGAGTATGTGGTCATGGTATAAAGGTTTTAAATAAATAAGAAAAAGCTGGCCATTGTAAGCACCCCTGTTAAATGGTTTGTCTGAACCCTCTAATGCCCTGAACACACGATCGCTTTTTCTTGATGAAAAAAGTCTGATGGACTTTTTTCATTGGAAAAAACGATTGTGTGTGGGCCCCATCGGACTTTTTTCCATCGGTGTAAAAAAATAGAACATGTTTTAAATTTTTCCGATGGAAAAACAAACGATGGGAAATTACGATCGTCTGTGTGGAACTCCAACGGAGAAAAAACCCACGCATGCTCAGAATCAAGTCGACGCATGCTCAGAAGCATTGAACTTCATTTTTCTCGGCTCGTCGGAGTGTTTTACGTCACCGCGTTTTGGACGGTCGGAATTTTGTCTGATGGTGTGTATGCAAGACTGATGGAAGTCAGCTTCATCGGAATTCCGACGGAAAATTCCATCGGATTTTATTCCATAGGAAATCCGATCGTGTGTACAGGGCATAACTTCCATTATTGCTGCACAGCTTGGTCTGGTAAAGCAAGCTGAAAAATAACAGTAGAATCAGCAGGTAAAAAACCTATGTTACAGGGGGGACTGCTTTGTTATTGATAGACTGCATCATAGATGTCATTTTTGATTTTGCCTTTAGTACCACTTTAAACACTGGGAGAAATCTGGCCATTAGGTTTTGCAAATACGGTTTAAGTACAGATTTTTATTTTATTTTATCAGTGTGATCAAAATATGTTTTTATCATTCGGTCAGAACAGTGGCAGAATTCTACTTTTTTGCTACATGTTAACGCTGAGATTAGCAACACTATTTGAAGTATAGCAGTTTCTTCAATATGTTTTTCTTTTAGACCCCTTTCACACTGGGTTGGTTTGCAGGCGCTACAGCGCTAAAAATAGCGCCTGCAAACTGAGGCGCTTTGCAGTGTTTTTTAACCCTTTCTCGGCTGCTAGCGGAGGTAAAACCGCCCCGCTAGTAGCCGAATGGCGCCGCAAAATTGGCAGTAAAGCGCTGCTAAAAATAGGGGTGCTTTACCGCCGACGCACCTCCCGCCCGAGTGTGAAAGGGGCCTTAGATACCTGTATATGCTTTAGCAGCGCACTTAGTTTTCAGTTACTGGTTTGCATTTGAGAATTTGCTCTAATATGTTATTTTTCTCCCATTATCATCCATTATTTATCTAAGTGTTTCTTAAATTTCAATTTCAGATTGCTTATGTATTTAAATTACCGTAATAATATTATTAACAATTTTTGTATATATTTATACTTTGATGTAGCTGCGAAGGGGGAATTGTTTGGACACCAAAACACATTACATTTTAAATAGCTTTTTTACCAATTGATTGGGCATGCTTCCTGTTTATCTATGATTTAAGAACCCAACAGCAGCAGGGTAACTATGGAGAACACAGTAGGGAGATGAAATGACACCTGCTTGCATGTGCTACTTTCTCGCTGGCTGGATGAGTAAGGTGTCCCTGTTTAACCGGTGATTTTCATTCTGCAAAATTTTAGGTGGGAGGCAGTTGACGCCTTGCTCATTCAGCTGGCGAGGAAGCGACACATACAAGCAAAGTGAGTGTTCTCACTGCACATTTTAGCAAACCTTTAGGTTGTAAGCGTGATATGGGCCTTAGAGGTACAGCTCTTGAGCTCTTGAAAAATAACTTCTGTTGTTGTTTTTACTCCGTGATATCAGATTGTTGAACAACTGAGTCACACCGTTTCATATCCTGTATCATTTTGCCTCTATGAATGATAGGTTTCAGTACTCATGCACATGAGTGAACATGTAGATCTTCAGACATTTGATGCCTGGTGCTCTTCATTACACTTAAGTGACTGTTCAGTGGTACACCTTTGTGTCCACTAAGATACAGTAGAGTACTGAGTAGGCTGGGGCGTTTAAGTTGCAGTGGTAAAAATCGATGCACAGATTCAAAACTACTTTAACCACCAGCCAATTTTCTTAGTTTACCTTGCTAAGGTAACATTTGGGGCTGGCAACCTGTAGGCTTTTAAGCCTATCTTCCCTTAGATGCTACAGTTTCATGAGTTAGTCAGCAACATGGGTTCATAATGGAGCAACTCAGGAAACTGCTACTATTTGATGTAGCTCCATCGTAGACGTCACTGATGAAACTTTGACCTCTTTGCCGTCTACTTTTTCATCCTTCAATATTTTGTAGGAAAGTCTGCTTAGAAACCAGTCTATGTCCTGGTAGTCCTCTGGCCATTTCAAATACTGACACCTTTGTATGTAAGTCCTTATTGGTTTGAACTTTTTTAGTTGGTAGTCTGAGAGTGTCCCAACCACCACCATGATAAGTACATCCTTCAGATCAGTAAAATAGCGACTTTGAGCATAATTAAATGCTTCCACACACCACCCATCCTTTAAAAATTGCTTTGTCACAATGCAAACGGTCTTCTTGCTGCTCCAGATAGCATCGCGAATATTTACAATATGATCTTCCCCAGGAATAAAGTTCCTTTCCTCAAAACACAGATTGAATCGGTTCCTTTTACAGTACTCAGAGTCCAGTTTTTTTAGAAAGACATTTTCCACCCAGTGGAAATCCTTTTGAGTGTAACACAAATAGGCTTCGTATTTGTGTATTTTTTCTTCTTGGATTTTTTCTTGAAGCACAGAGAATACCATGCTCTTATAGAGACCAAAGAAAACCCCTCGAAAGTGTTTGTACATAATCACAGAGGTCAAAAAGATTGCAAGGGCAATAGAGGTAAAAACAAACAAGGAAAACCTAAGATGCCTTAACAATATTTCTTCATCACAGTCATTATATGTCATACTATAAAGAGATACGTACATAAAATGTTCAGGATAGGCACAAAAAATATCAGGAGAATCTTCCACAGTGGTGTTAGTTTGGTTTAACCATATTAAAAAATTTACAAGGGTGCAGTCACAAACAAATTGGTTGAAGCCAATGGTAAGATTCTTCAAAGTGAAAAAAATCTCTGGGTTTGGTGAAAGTAGCTGGTTCTTTGAAATATCTAAAGTTATCAGGCCCTCAGGGAAAACGCCAGGTGTTAGATGTCTTAGAAAGTTAGATGACAAGTTAAGGAATTCGAGAGAGGTCAGTTCCATAAAAAGGGCATCTGGAAGAAACTGGAGATGGTTGTTGGAGAGATACAAATACTGAAGAGCAGAAAGATTATGAAACATGTCAAGGCACTGCCCATCTATCCAAATTAAATGTATCATATTGTTAGAAAGATCCAGATATAAGAGGGAATTGTTTGGTGGGATATTGTAGGAAGGATAACAGTTAGACAATCGATTTTGTTTTAAGGAGATGCCACTAAGCTTGGTGTTCTGTAGAACCTTGTACAATACTCCAAGGTCTACCAATTGATTCTCTGATAAGTCAATTACATGAGTTTTTAATTCATTGGTGTCAATTTCGTTTAGCTTGTTCTCTTTCAGATTTAGAAAATGTAGGAAATTTATTTTTTCACAAAATATTATGGATAGAATGGCATTGCCTCGCAGGTCTACATAGTTTACATCTAGAAGGCTCTTAAAAGCATCTTGTTGGATTGGCCCTATATGATTATCATTTAAGTGTATTTCAAGTACGCTTGTGAGGCCATCAAACGTATGATCGTATATTTCGCCCAATAAATTACTGGAAAGATATAGAAAACGAAGTTGGTACAGTCCTTGAAAGGCATTTTGTTCAATACGATTTATTTTATTTTTTGAGAGGTCCAGACTTTGCAAGGTGGAAAGTTTTGCAAACAAAAGTGGCTTCAGAGAAAAGATTGATCCTCTTGATATGTTCAGGGCCTGAATGTCACTGTTGACCAAACCTGCAAAAGTTGAGTTATCTGGATCCCTGAGGTTCTGGAAGCCAAATCCAGGACCCATTGTGTGAGAACGAAGTTCTAATTGTTGTATTTTGGTTCCATTTATAGCATTTATCAGTGATTTCAATGCTTGATCATTGAAACCATTTTGAGAAATGTCCAAAGAGGTAAAATTAATTTTCCGAAAAGGATTTCCACACTTGCCCCAGTCACTGATTTCTGCCCAACCTAGATAATTTATTGAAAGATCAAGGAGAGTGAAAGTCTTCAGCTCAAAGCTGTGAAGATCTCCCTCACAAAGTCTGGATATTTTGTTGTTGCTTAAGCTTAGTATATTGAAGTTGTGCAAACGATAAAACAAGGGGTTGGGTTTGAGATATGTTATCTGATTGGAGGACAGCTGCAATTTTTTCAAATAAAGTAGGTCCTTAAAATATTCATTTTCCAGAATGGAGCTGGTTAAATTGTTATAGGTTAACAAAAGATTATAAAGTTGTGACAAGCCAGCAAATGCATCTTGATCCAATACCAGCATTACATTATAGGACAAATCTAAAGTATGGAGGTTTGGCAAATTTCTTAAGCTGTTCTTCTGTATTGTAAGCTTTTTAGTTTGCTGACTGACAAGACGCAGAAAAAACATTTCCTCCAGAAGTGGAAATGACAGGGAATTTAATTCCTGGATGTAATTGTCACTTAAATCAGCATATTTTGTGTAGTTTGCCAGGTAGGGAATTTGAGTGAAATTACAGAAACTAAGAAAGACATCAAATCCAACAGTCTTGCAGCGTTTCTCATTGCTGGAGGCAAGGAGAGGTGCACCAAGTAGAAGGGCTATGTGGTAGAACATGACGTACCTATACAACAGAAAAAGATAGTTAAAACACTTCACAATGACAAATAACTATGATGAATGATTAAAAAAAAACATTTTGGGAGGTGATTTAGTAAAAGAGTACTTTTTCATTTAACCCATTGAGCATATTTTCACTGAAAACATAAGTCTCTTTTTTTATTTGATCTTTAAATAGGCTTTTAAATGTTTTGGGCTGGAGCTACTTTAAAACAATCTCCCATGTGCAGAGGATTTGTAACATCACAGGGCCAACTGAAAGAGTTAAAAGCAAATATACACAGAAGGACAAAGAGACTACTGCATTGCTTAAAAATGTCTTGCAGTGTTAAAACTTTATTTTTTAAGTATATTTAAGGGTCCATGCACACTAGGCAGCATAAAAAATGCAGGAACTGCTGGCAGAAAAAAACGCTCATATGGAGCATATTGTACAGGCGTTTGGGTGTGTTTCCGTTTATAAGCGTTTTTCCCCAAAACACTAGAAAAATGTTACACTTAAAAAACTCTTGTCACGCCTAAACATCACACTGCTCGTCAAGCATTTCTTTCTGCCCCGAATACTCCTCTCAAAAACTTTCCTCTACAAATATGCCTGTAAACGCCCAAATGTGCATGAAAACATAGACTAACATAGAGTTGCTTCTACAGGCTGAATGAAAAAAATGGCAAACCCCTCTATAAGCAGCTTTTTTTTATGCCCAGTGTGCATGAGTCCTTAAAGAAGAGAGATCTTCTTTTTTTATTTTAAAATAAAATAAGAAAAGAGATTTTTTTTTTTTCAATACCAATTTCATGTCATGTTTTTTGAGACCAATTGTCCCACTCTGATTTGAGCTATGGTAGAGAAAGAAAAGAAAATTGTTTTTTTCTTAATGGTGCATTTACACCTGTAAATGCACCCTGCCGGCAATTAAATGCAAGAACCCCAGCTAATCGTGGGAACCTACTGGGGTTCTCGCAGGTATTTGCCAGCAGGGTGCATTCACCAGTGTGAATGTACCCTAATGCTGACTGTTGCTCCATGCCAGGCTGAACATAGAAACAGAGTGGCGGCCATCTACTCTGCCCCATTTTGTATATAATTATATATATACACATACATATACATATTATATATATATATATATATATATATATATATATAAATATAAAAAGTCCAAAGGATTGCTCCACTTAAAAATGTATGGATCCGAAAAATTCAAGGAATTACATAGTATGATGTTCAGAGATTTCCGTTTCGGGCTTACAAGCTTATGCCCTTCCTCAGATCAAAACACGTTTAACATTTCAAACACATTCATGAGAATTTAAACATTTTCAAAGTAGTCACATATTAAATACATTTTGTGGTAAATGGCTAATTAGTACAATTGTATTCCTTTATTGATTGGTTTTTCAAACCACTAATACAGAAATGGTTAACCAAACAGACATTCCTCTCATTATTCCATCAAGAACCTTCATTTTGTTAATCTGTCAAGAAAAATGTGTATACCGGTATATAATATTTATATTTATATGTATATTTATATATTTTTTTAGCGCAACACTTTTGCTATACACAAGTTTGATATGTTTACACAAGCGCAATTTACTTTCGTTTTCATATATATATATATATATATATAAATAATATATCACCATCTAAATATCCAGATATAATTACAACAGTACAACAGTATTAAGAAAATGTGTTCTGGCTGAGCTCCGCAGCCTGAGCCCTAATCTATTGCCATCCGGCGACACAGGCGAAAATAGAAACAGTACGGGGTTAAACCCTGTTGCTGCAAAGCAAAAAGACACAGATACCGGGGTCTGAGGGGTCTGGTGGATAGTTAGGCCGGCCCTCAGGCCTGTGGCTGAACCTGACCAGTGCCGCGCCTCTGCCATCTTGGGGCCTGTACCCGCACCGGATCCATCCTGACCGGGTAATCCTGCGGACCAAACGGCGACACCTCCGGATCGCAACACGGAAGATTGCCGGACCCCACGGCAGGATAACTGGACTAGAGAGGTCTGTAGGCCGGTCCTCAGACCTGCGGCCGAACCCATCCAGCGCCGCGCCGCCGCCATCTTGGGACCCGTGATTGCCTCTGAACCACCCCGCTCCGGTAATTAATGCCACAGATCACCCAGCGACACATCCGGAGCGCGGCCCGGACGACCACCTTATCCCACATCAAAACTGAAGGCAGGCAGAAGGTGGGTTACCTAACTAGGACCGGAGATAGACTGCAGTGTTCGGCGGCCATCTTGCTGCACCCAAGATCAGACGAGGACACCCTCCCTGCTACCAAACGGCTTGGAACTTCTCTGAAAAGTGGAGGGATCACTACATCCAAACCACAGGTGAGGCGACCTGACATTCAGATCAAGGTGACTGGCCAGTTATATGATAGCCATGTCTCTGTGATCCTGAACGGCGGCCATCTTGCTACACCCTGGGCCTAACAGTAGTAGAGACTCAGGCATGCCTGCCCCCTACCAATAAGCCACTATACTGCAGGTGCAATCAAACAGAGACACACAGACTGCTGTAATAAAATCCTGCTATACTGAATTGCAACCGGTCTTTCCCACTTTACCACTTGATGCAAGAGAAGTCCCTCCCTCACCGCAACTAATGCACTAATCACACCTACCCCTCCTATTGTGATTATATTCTCACAAGACTGTTCTGCTTCCTACTATCCTCACCTACGATTTAGGGATAGTGGCTTGGCGCACAGCACCGATGGCAGATGTGTGAGTGAGAACTGAGCTGCTGTGAGACCTGGGTTTGAAAATTAACCGTACGCATAGTGAATATGACCACACAAATCAGAAAGGGAACACATGACCACGTTCTCCGCTCTCTGACTACCCCCAAAAGAAGGATAACTTCAACAAACCTGAACAAATACAGATATAGCGGGGGAAGGAGAAACTCCAAAATGACGACACCTCACAAGCAAAATATGGAGGAAGAATTAGAAGACGACGAAGTTTCCTTACCGCCATCTGAGGACTCGGCAGCGGGCCACGATGAAGGTGACAGACCTCTGACCTACGCTATCATGACAGATATAGCTGCGGATATTAAAAGATCATTCACCTCCGCCATTACGGACATTAAAACGGAGCTGCTTAGGCTCTCCGAACAAATGGCTGTAACGGAACGAGCGGGAAAAAGGAGAGACAGGGCACTGGTCAGACTGGATGACATCACTACCTCCCACTCTCAACACTTGATTGAAATGAATAGACATTTGGAAGACTTGGATAATAGAGGAAGGAGACATAATATAAGAATCAGAGGTGTTCCTGAGACTGTTCTACCAGACCAAGTCAAACCGGCGCTGACTTCCATCTTCAACAAGCTTCTAGATAGACCTGAACAATCTCCCATAGAATTTGACAGGGCTCACAGGGCTCTCCGACCTAGGGCACCAGATGGTAACCCACCCAGGGATATCATGTGTTGCCTACCCAACTTTGGTCTGAAAGAAGACGTTCTCCAGAAAGCAAGATCCAATGACCAAATCCTATTTAATGAGACCACAGTGCAATTGTTCCAAGACCTGTCACCAATTACCCTAAAGAACAGAAGAGCACTGAGACCGCTGCTGGAAGTCCTTAGAGAAAAAGGCATAATCTATAGATGGAAATTTCCATTTGCACTACAAGCCTCTCATATGGGCAAACAATACTTGCTCAAAATTCCTGAAGATTTAAAAAAAATTCTGCGAAAATCTACAAATAGCCCCAATAGATCTCCCTGATTGGTACGCGGAATTCTTGCTGCCGCCGGAAATCAACAATTACCAATCTGGATCTGGTTCAACACCCACCCGTCCTCCTTCCCAACAAGGACCCTACCGCAGAAATGCCAACAGGAGCAACTCCGACTCTCCCTCTTCCTTCAAAGGAACTAGAAACCCAAGACCCAAGTAAACAATCTAATATTCACTTTTACAGAACTCACTGACGCAAGGGAGGAGAACAAAGAGAGAGGGGGATGTCCCCCCCAAGATTTTATTTTATTTCATTTTTTTTTTTTTTTTTTTATGTTCTCGCAGCAGGAAACTTTAGATTGAAACTTCTGCACGGGAATTTAGTCTGTTTAGGTGTTATTTTATTTTAAGATACCCCTTTTACCCTAGTAAAATATAACCTGGTATGTTTCCCGGGAGATATCCGCACACCCCTCTCGGATTAAAAGTAGGACAGTTGAGCACAGATGATACGCTCATGAACATGCCTTATTGAACCTACCCTCAAGGTCTAACAAAATAACTCCTTCTCCCACGAACACCGTAGGGGGGATACCAGATCTCTTGACCCTACACGCCTTACATAAGTGTTACAATCTAAGCCCATGGTATCCATAGTGTTTGAAGACTTAGGAATAAGATCTCATGAGCGACTAACTATACTGCTTTTGATAAGGTTTAACTTGCATAATCTCTCCACTTGGAGGCAGGACGAGTGACAGACCGACATCAGACGAATATGAAGTGCATACCCTCATCTACCCTTTACAGCAACCGGATATGTGAGTATACAAAACTAACCACATTAATGATGCAATGAGAGTGCGCTCCCTAGACAAACGAGAGAGAACAAAAATGCATCTGCTCTAGCACCTGGATTTTGAATGTCCTCACATGTACCGGTATGTACTGAAGGAGATAGACTTTTTCTCAAGCCGGTCTAATTGTAACTTGTCAAAATGTAACCATTTATCGGAGATCACCGATTTTTGGTAATGAGGGTCTTGTATATGTGACTATTGCTCTATGCTCTGTGCCAACCCACACAAGCACTTATTGGGGTGTGTCTGACCTCTTAACTGTATGTCCCACATGGTGCACTAGGTTACACGCACGGTGCGGGGTGAGGGGAAGGGGCTTCCATATGCTGCTAATGCCTACAGAATCTCACTATGCATTTCACGTCAGACAAGAATTATTCCAGAAAATCTGGTAGATTTGTGAGGACTCTCCTCCTTAGACCCCCTTTCGAGAGCGT
Source organism: Rana muscosa (assembly GCA_029206835.1). NCBI lineage: Eukaryota > Metazoa > Chordata > Amphibia > Anura > Ranidae > Rana > Rana muscosa. The sequence continues at coordinate 202,160,541 of CM055121.1, read as the reverse complement.
GGTTTTTTTTTTCGGGTCTTTTTGCCGCTCTCCTCCCTTGACTGCTGTTACGTTGTTAAAGTTATCGGTTTAAGTTTATATTACAATTCTATGATGCTCACTTCCCCCCAGGTCTCCCAGTTCTGCTCTCATTCTATATGAGAGATAACCTCACACACAACACATTCTAGTGATACATTTTTGGTAAACATCATTCCACTGCCAAATTTGTGCCGCTGCGCCTCCCTTATATCCCTCAGAGTTGACATCGTTGTCTCGTTTTAAAGACAACTTACTTGCTCCCCACCTATCAGGTGTAACGTGAGCATTCACTCAACCTCCCCTATCTGTTCACCCCCCTTTCACTCTCACTACCCCTACTCCCTTCCTTAACCTACCCATAACCCACCTAATAACAAGATATTGCCCTAACCACAAACCCCTCGACTATAAGGCAAACCGTACCGGAATCTCAATCATACGATACGTAAATACACAAATTAGATCATGGCTTATACCCATCTAGGAAAATCCCCGACCCTGATATCCCACAATGTCAATGGCCTCAACATCCCTGAGAAGAGATCCAAACTGTTAAAAGAACTTAAAAAAGTCCATCCGTCCGTAGTCTTCTTACAAGAAACACACTTCAAGAGCAAACATGTCCCTACATTCACTGATAACATGTTTACAAAAATGTACCATGCCACAAACCCTCTAGCCAAAACAAAAGGAGTTTCTATATTGATTAACAAGGATTCCCCCTTTGAAGTCAAACAACTCCTTTCAGACCCAGAGGGCCGCTTCCTCTTCCTCAAAGGCGTTTGGGCAGGCTCACCTGTTACACTCGCCAATGTTTACTTCCCAAATGCCGCCCACATCACATTCTGTCATAAGATAATAGACGAGCTAAAATGGTTTGCAGAAGGGTGTATCATCTTGGGAGGAGATTTCAATATTCCCCTCTCTCCCCTCAAAGACACCTCCACGGGACACACAGCTGTAACATATAGAATCCTCAAGCGAATCAAATCACTTTTAAGATCCCTATCTTTGGTAGATACTTGGAGATCTATACACACCACTGGGAGGGACTATACCTTTTTTTCCTCCCCACATAAACGATACTCACGAATTGACTTGATCCTGATCTCACAAAGGGATTTGTGCACCCTACAAAGGGCTGAGATAGGTATAATCTCCCTATCCGACCACGCACCCACAACCATCTCACTGACTTTTGACCCTCCGAAGCGCACCACTTTTAGTTGGAGACTCAATGCGTCACTCTTGACTGATCAGACCATAAAAGACGACATTCATGGAGCGATTAATGAATACTTTAAAAGCAATGTAGACGCAGATACTAATCCCCTAAATAACTGGGAAGCTCACAAAAGTGTGATAAGGGGAGAATTTATGAGATGGGGCGCCAGGAAAAAGAAAGAGAAGGAGAAAGAAATAGTCAATTTGTCCTCGCAAATAGCCACATTGGAATCACAACACAAACAATCACTCTCCATCAAGGTAGAAGAAGAACTGACGCGCTGTAGGGCCGCCCTCAAATCTGTACTTGACCTCAAAATTAGAAAGGCCCTCTTTTTCAAAAAAAGTATCTATTTCGAACACGGAGATAAAAGTGGCAAACTACTAGCCAAAGCATTAAAAGATACCACCATGGCAGGACACATACATGCCATAAGGGATAAAGATGGTACCCCTAGACATAAGACTACTGAAATAGCTGACCTTTTTCAGAAGTATTACTCAAAACTTTACGACCTCCCAGAACAACATAAGCCACCACATTTGACAACCACAAAACAAGAAACGATATCTGATTTCCTTAAGGATAGCCAACTTCCCACGCTCACTCAGGAAGACGCAGCGAAATTAGAAGAACCCATTGATACCGAAGAAATTTTAGAGGCAATCAAAGGCCTTAAAACAGGGAAAAGCCCAGGACCAGACGGTTTTACTTCACAGTACTACAAAACCTACACACATTTACTTATAAAGCCCCTTAGGTCCACATTTAACTATCTAGCTAAGACTGACCATAACTCAGAATCCTTCCTTATGGCACACATTGCAGTAATACCCAAACCGGACAAAGACCAGACGGAATGTGCAAACTATAGACCCATCTCCCTATTGAATATAGATCTGAAACTCTTGGCCAAAATACTAGCTAACAGACTGAAACCCCTACTGTCAAAAATTATGGGACCAGAACAAGTAGGATTCATGCCGGGCAGAGAAGCACGAGATAATATCACCAAAGCACTAAACTTAATACACTTCTCCCGACACTCTAAAACAAAGGGATTGTTGCTTTCTACTGATGCTGAGAAGGCTTTCGATAGGGTCTCCTGGGACTATATGATGGCCACATGCTCCCATATTGGCTTAAATGAAAATATGCTTTCTTGGATCACAGCCCTCTATCGAAATCCGAGTGCAAAGGTCAAGGTCAACAATACCTTTTCTGAATCCATTAAGATCCACAATGGTACACGACAGGGATGCCCCCTTTCCCCCCTTCTCTTCATCATCTCTCTGGAGCCTCTGATAAGGAAAATAAACCTAGCAGAGGATGTCTCAGGCTTTAAGATAGGGAAAAGAGAATACAAAGTAGCCGCCTATGCGGATGATTTATTATTTTTTCTATCACAACCGCACATATCCATCCCTAACTTAAAAAGAATTTTTGAGACGTTTGGATTTATATCCAATTTTAAGATTAATCAATCCAAATCTGAAGCCCTGAATATTAACCTTCCTCCTGATCAACTAAAATTAATGAAGGACAACTACAATTATAGATGGGAACGAGACACATTGAAGTACCTAGGAATACACCTGACTAACAATTTAGACTCTCTTTACCAATACAACTACAAGCCACTACTCAACTCACTGACTAGAGAACTCCGAAAATGGTCCTCCAAGACCTTCTCGTGGTTTGGCAGAGCTTCAATTTTAAAAATGACGGTTCTCCCAAGACTGCTCTACCTCTTCAATGCACTTCCCATTAAAATCCCAGAGGCTTTTTTCACAAGCCTCCTCAGAGCCCAGAGATGCTTCCTATGGGCAGACAAGAAACCAAGAATTAATTTTGATTTGCTGACACGCCCCAAACATAGGGGAGGAATTGGTTTGCCTGACTTTAAAAAATACCACCAAGCCACCCACATTACTAGGATACTAGATTGGCACTGCCACGGTCAGGATAAAGACTGGATCCAACTGGAACAAAGCTTAACTCCAAACAACCTACTTTTCTACCCTTGGACACAACACTCCAAAACAGACAAAACTCAGACACATCCTTTAGTAGCAAACACCCTTCAGGTCTGGCACAAAATTGCAGGCAGATACAACATTGCCTCCATACCTGGGCCTCTGACCCCAGTTACTAACAATCCCGATTTTATTCCGGGCCAACGCCTGAAAGAAATACACACATGCACAACCTCCCAATGCCTATCAGACTCAAATGTCAAATCTTTGGATACAATGCAGGCAGAATGGGGAGGGCCGTTCCCGGGCCTCTGGTTTTACATGCAACTAAGAGATTTCCTGATTAACAGCAAATTTAGGTCATCGTACTGTAGGCCAATGTCCCCATTTGAGAAACTTTGCTTCAAGAGATCCTCAGTAGCTCATACCACTTCTCTAGCCTACACCTGGTTAACCCAGGCTCAGCACACAGACGACTCGAAACATAAGGCTAAATCGGAAAACGACCTCAAAATTACGATATCGACACAACAATGGGAGAAGGCATGTATTATGAGACACAAATGCTCCTTAAGCGCTAAATATCAGGAGATCTCTTATAAAATTCTTACCCAATGGTACATTACACCCCAGAGGTCTGGGAGATGGTCCACCACAGCCTCAAATACATGCTGGCATTGTGATCACGCTATTGGTTCCTTCCTCCATATATGGTGGGAATGTCCAAAAATTCTAGAGTACTGGGATGAGGTCAGGAAATGGGTCCAATTCATAACTGAAACCAGTCTCAATCTTACAGCAGCAGCCTGCCTGATTAACGTTAACAATTTCACCATAAGCAAATATAAGAAATCCCTCACTAGACATCTCCTCCTTGCAGCGAAAACACTCATACCCCTTCACTGGAAGACCAAACAGGTGCCAAAAATTAGGGACTGGTTGGATAGAATACACCATATATACAAAATGGAAGAAATTGCAGCTATGAAGAGGGAGAGTAACACCAATTTTGCCGAAATCTGGCAACCTTGGGTCGTATTCTCATACTCCTCTGAATTCCAATCACTTACTGCATAAGCCCTATCATAGAGAATGTATACATGTGACGGAAGGTTGTTGTTTCCCTTCTACCTATACTGCCATGCTTCAATCATTCCACTTCTCCCACCCCCCGCCCACCCCTTCCCTCCCTCCCTCTTGCCCATTCTTTTTACCTTTTCCATTCCCCCACCATTACATTTACTCAACTATATGTTCAATTTATGTTTGTTTTAGGTTACCCCATTACTATCATCAGGGCTTTATATTTTGTTATGCCTATGCCTATTTACTCTGCATATTACTGAGCCCTGAATGTTCAATTCTGTATTTTATATGCCTGATTTTTTACTTGTTATCTGTAACAAACTTTAATAAAACTCTTTGATTGTGAAAAAAAAAAAAAAGAAAATGTATCCAATAAACGTAACGTTTTTTTAAAATCAGTTCCCAGTCACCTCCTCTCCTATTCTTACTAATACCTTCCAACACCATATATTTTAATTGAGAAATCGAATCTAAAAAATGTCTAGCTAGTGGTAGTTGTATTAATTTATCCCTAATCGAATATTTATGTCTAGCTATACGGTCCGTGATCTTTTGAGTTGTTTCGCCAATTTAAAGTAACCCGCACGGGCACTTTATAGCGTAAATCACATATGAAGATTGGCAAGTGTAATAACCTTTGATTGGGATATCAAAACCTATAAAAATATTTATTGAGCATTATCAGGGATGGTTCAGGTTTATAGATGACTTGTTTGCTGTGTGGGGTGGCGACATTGGAACTCTATTATTATTTGATCAGTACCTGAATTATCTTATTCCCGGTTTAAAGTTCAACATTGTATATAGTAGGGAGAAAATTTACTTCCTGGATATGATGTTGAAAATAAATAAGAATAAAATTGAAAGTGATTTGTATATTAAAAGTGCGGACAGTAATCAATCATTAAATTACAGCAGTTTTCACCCTCAGGGAGTGTTTAATTCTATTCCAAGGAGCCAGTTAACTAGAGTGAAAAGAATAGTCAGTGATCCACAGAGTTGGGAGGACAGATTAAATTAAATGGAAACTAAATTAATTAGGAGTTATCCAGTAGCATTAGTTAAAAGGGAACATTCTAATTTAATCTAATCTAATTTTTTACATTATTAAAAAACATTGGGGGTTATTAAGAGAAAATTATCCTAATATAGATGAATTTTTAGCCCTGCCTTTGCCATCATATAGGAAAGGTAGAACTTTAAGAGACCATTTGGTTAAATCAGATCAATACTTCCCTTCCGACCCTAATATAACATTTTTGGGACCACGTAATACAGGGTCATATCCCTGTTTATTATGTATACAATGTAATTCTATGATTAAAGGAAAAAACATATCACATGCCCATAGAGGTTTTGATATCCCAATCAAAGGTTATTATACTTGCCAATCTTCATATGTGATTTATGCTATAAAGTGCCTGTGCGGGTTACTTTATATTGGTGAAACAACTCAAAAGGTCAAGGACCGTATAGCTAGACATAAATATTAAATTAGGGATAAATTAATACAACTACCACTAGCTAGACATTTTTTAGATAAAGGACATTCGATTTCACAATTAAAATATATGGTGTTGGGAGGTATAAGTAAAAATAGGAGAGGAGGTGATCGGGAACTGATTTTAAAAAAAACGTGAAGTTTATTGGATACATTTTCTTAATACTGTTGCCCCAAAGGGATTAAACACGGATTTAGATTTAGATTTATTTGTGTGATTATGATATTTAATACTGCTGAGAATTATTATGCAATTATATCTGGATGTTTAGATGGTGATATATATATATATAATTATGGTCGGAGCCCTCTGTCATAAGAGATATGAATCACATAGACACGCCACAAGACTAACGACACAAATAAGACCTGAAGTGTGGCCTGGCCTGGTGTATGGTATGCCAAAGAAGGGGCCAAAAGTCACACAAGTTTAGGGAGGAACCATTTTATTTATGAAGGTAGATGACTACAAAGCGAGACTGCTGAAGGCTCGTGCTACCTCCGTCTGAGGATCGGGGACATAACGAGCGAAGCACATGGATTTCCACCGGCCCATCGTCTTGATGACGTGGTCCGGGACTCCGTTCCGTGATGCTGCGGAGGCGGCTCCGATACGGAAGGAATGTCCGGAGTATCGTCTAGGGTCAAGGCCCAAGGTAATTAGCAGTGTCCTAACATGGACAATGAACTGGTTCCCGCTCAGGGGTTCAGAAGGAAAAGGCAGGAGTGGGCTGTCCGCGGGTAGGTTGGACAGTAAGGTAAGCAGACGATCTAAGACGTCCACGGGGTACCAGGCGTTGTGCGTCCGAAAAAGCCTGATGTCAACCCCGGGACCAGTCTGATGAGTTTTCGACACTGTTAGGTGCAGGACGAAGTGATCCTGGTGGCGAGTCAGTTGGTGCCTACGGAGTATCTGGCAGTTAGGGCTAGTGGCAGTGAACTCACTGGGCCGGAGGAAGCCATAGAAGGCTAGGTATATGGCGGCCTGTATGACCAGACTAGGCCGTACGCCGAAGGGAGCGCGTGTGAGGATCGAGGACATGCTTCGGAATATGGAGCTGGTCACCGGTAGGCGCCTGGTACTGGTGTGTGGTTGCTGCCTTTGGATGCCGCGTAATATGGCTTTGACCGCATGGGTGGCGAACAAGGATGGCGTGGTCGGATTTTGAAGGGACATGAAGTGCTGGATGCCGGCCAAGTACAACCTGACAGTATTATACGACAGCTTGAGCTGGGTGTGGCAGTGTGAAATGAAGGCCAGGATATGGCTGAGATTCCCAGAGAGCGCCCCGGGGTTAGCGGCTAGGAACCTGTTGTAGGTCTTCCAGGCGGAGCGATAAGCTTTCAGCGTGTTGGGAGACAAGGACAAGTTGATCAGGGAGGTTGCACCCTGGAGGTGCTGACTCAATCCAGGGTCAGTTGAGACCAGTGTGGGACGTGTGACATGGTTGGATCGGCTCCGGGCTCCTGCGAAAAGAACATGGTATAGTTAGACCGTGACAGTGCGTCGGCTGAGGAATTGCTATGACCGGGGATGTGGACACAGAGGACATTGAATTGGTGTTGAAGGGATAACAGTACCAGCCTGCGCAGGAAGGACATGATGGCCAATGATTTGGACCTGCCTTTATTGATGATAGCGGCCGTGGCCTGGTTGTCTGTAAAGAAGGTGACGGTCTGACCAGCCCAGGTGCTGCCCCATACTCAAGCTGCAGCGACTATGGGGTAGATCTCAAAGAGGGAAGAGGATTGACTGAAACCGGGAATGGCGAGTATTTCTGGTGGCCATGGCCCGGCGAACCAATGATGGCCAAAAATAGCAGCGAAACCTGTGGAAGCAGCTGCGTCGGTGACTACTTGAGGAGAGGACGAGGACGCTGAGGGAATGAACATGGACCTGCCATTCCAGTTCTCGAGGAACTGATCCCACATGTACAGGTCTGCTACCGCGGGTGAGTCTAGTTTAACGGTTTGGTCGGGATCTTGTGCCTGGGAAAGGAAAACTAATAGTCGTGAGATGAAGGAACGCCCTTGGGGGATGATCCTCATAGCGAAATTGAGCATTCCCAGCAAGGATTGCAGCTGTCTCTTGGTGCACACTCGTGAGATAGTAAAGGTGTGGACGACTGTCCTGATGCGGGTCAGTTTATCAAGGGGCAGGCTGGCCTGCATGGTGCGAGTATCCAGATTGACTCCCAGGAAGGTGATAAGCTGTGCTGGGCCTTCGACTTTGTTCTCTGCTATCGGAACGTTGAGATTCCTAAAGACCTCTCTAAGGCTTACTAGGTCTACTGGAGGCCTGCTAGGTGACTCTATGAGGAGGAAGTCATCTAAGTAGTGGATGACTTTCTGACAGTGAGCCTGGTGTGCAAGAATCCAGGAAAGGGCTTGAGCAAAGGTATCGAAGAGCCAGGGACTGCTTTTGGTCAGCTTTGTAGCGAAATAATAAAGACCTTTCCATTTGAGGCCGTGCCACCTCCACAGGTTCGGCTCGATGGGCAGTAACTTAAAGGCATCTGAGATGTCAGCTTTAGAAAGCCAAGCCCCGACCCCTGCCTTGATAATTGACTGGATGGCTAAATCGACAGAGGAGTATTTGAGAGAAAACTCCTCAGATGGTATAAGGGAGTTTAAACTAGGAATGTTGGAGGAATGAGGCGCGGACAAGTCGTAAATTAAGCGTAATTTATTAGAGAACTTGCCCTTGACAAGTCCAATAGGGCTGACTCTCCAGGTGGTAAAGGGTGATTGCGAAAAGGGGCCAATCATGTACCCCCGGTCCAACTCGACCTGTAGGAGGGCGGAGATAGGTTCCTCATCTGAGGCTGCCGAGAGCAGATTCCTGCACTCGTAGGTGGAGTCGGGAAGGGCGATGAGTCCGGTATGGAATCCTGTGGTGAAGCCCTGTACTAGAAAGGCTGTAAGGGACGGGGTCGGGTGATCAGATAGGTAGAAGCTGAGCCACCCGACGTGTACGCGGCCTAGTCAGGCCGGACCCAGCTGCTTGATGCTGCAGGCGCTTCTTGGATGGGCTTTCCGGCACAGGAGGCAGATGTGTAGAAGTCTGCAGTTGGGGTAGAAGCAACCCTTAAAGTTAAAGTTATTGCATATGGGTGCTCCCCCCCCCAATGCTCGAACCGGACGTCCAAGCCTGTCGGCCTGGGATGACTGCATGTTTGCAAGGGGCGCATTGGAGGTGGAAGGGAAGCTGGGGGGGCGTCTGCCACTCGACTCGGAGCACCAATTCGGGTGGGTGGCAGATTGGCAGATGGAGCAGAGCGGAGAGCGGAGGCCCGCGAAGTGGCGGCAGAACAATTCTGTATCAACGGTGCTCCAGTCAGTGACGAGCTGGAACTGGGTCAACCTGGCTGCAGCTTTTGCAGAAAAGGAACGATGATAGTCGTAAAAAGTGTACCCACCATATTTGTGGCCTAGGTCGACTATCACATGGAGATACAGGTCGAGTTCCTCCCTCCTGTCGGGGTTGGCTGAGCAGAGCACATCTCTGAACATCCCGAAGGCCAATACGAATTCAGTGACCGAGAGCTTACGGTTGAGCCTAGGATCCTTGGCCTTCAGGACAACAGAGACGTCCCCCCAGGAGTACGATTTATTCTCTGCCATGTCCTGGACGGAAATGAGCAGAGACGCTAAGTTAACGTCCTTGCCGTCCAGGATGTCCTTCCTGATGCCCGCTGGGACAAGGTGAGAAGGGAGGATGGTGGTGCTACTGCCTGGGGTACCTGTGAGTGTGGGTACTGCTACAGCCGTGGAGACCAGGGTTGCTGGTGGTGAAGTTGGATGAGTTTCCAGGACCCCTACTCTAAGCTGGACATCGGTAAGTGATGTAGCAAGTGAAGCCACTAAGCCATGGAGCTGGGAGATGGCGGAGGATATGGACTGTAGAGATGCCTGGGAATCAGATGGGGCAGCCGCTGGCGGTGGGAACAACAGCTGAAACAGTTCGGCTTTCCTGGCGGTGGCAGGATAAGGGATGCCTCTACGGCGGAGTTCGGCCGTAAGCCTGGGGATGGTCCATGCCCTGAGGGACTGCGTAGAGCCGTCTGGTGTGCCCGCGAGGGGTGATGGCGGGGCGGGGGCGGAGGTGAAGTCCTCGCTGTCGGCCTGCGACATGTTGTCGGCTAAGAGAAGGGGAATGCATATGTTTTAGAATAAGATGCCAGATAGGAGGGGATAGGGAAGTATTAGGTAACGAGAATGAAAAGGAAAACAGTGAGGACAGGGCAAGGAGCGAAAGGCGTAGATGACAGTTTAGTTTGCGTACGAGCGCTGTTGAGTGAAATTTTAGAAAACTCAAAAGAATGCGTGGCAACTGAGGTGAGCCAGGAGGTGACTGGCTAGGTAACCGATAGCTCAGGTGCCGTCTGTGCTCGGCACAGACTGATGAACCAGAGCCCCCAGGGCGTGCTGGGGCGGGTAGCAGAAGTCTGGTACGCTAAGTAAGAATGTTTCGATCTGTAGTGGTTGACGTGTGGACGGTCTGCTCACCCTTGCACTGCCAGCAAGGTGGATGTTAAGCGACCTTGTCTGTGTGGTGAAGGATCTCGGATCGCTCTTCGAAAACAGAGTGTAATGTGCAGAAGTATGTGACAGTCACTAACGCCTCTCAAGCGGTCGAAATTGTGTATGTGAAGAAACATATGTCTTGAAAGAGTGTGAGAAGAAAGCAAGGAGGGGCCTTGCATTGTTTTACGCACCTGTCTGGTGCGCTGATGGATGGAGTCTGGTTGAGGTCGAGACGTGGGTCGACCGGAAACCTGAGACAAGGGTGACACGGAGACATGTATCTATATATGTATAATTGGTATATTTCCCCCTCTTTTTTTTTAATCTTTTTCCAAGGGGTGGTTTGTGACACTTTCCCTCTTTTTTTTTTTTACCTGGGGAGGATAATGTCTGAACCTGGAGTAGGGTGGACCAAGTGAAGCTTACCGTAACTGACCTGTGTGGGGAAAGTGATAGAGAAAAAGGTGAGTAGCCGTGTTGCTACTGGAGATGAAGAGTGGCTGATTTCGAACCACTTGTCGGACGCTCGCAGCGATTGCGAGGAGAAGTAGCCTTGCTGTGAGGCAAAAGAAGGAAAGTTTGAGAATTGTATGTAGGGGTGACCGTCCGAAGAGAACCTGGAGTAATTAAAGTAAGGTGCATATGTAATGCATGAAGAAAGTTGCATTTTTTTTTTTTATATCGACTGGGATTGTAAAGGGTCCGAATCATGGAGCCGACGTTACGACTGGATTCGGATCAGTCGGAAGTGTCGATGGTGCGGGTCCGAGCTATTAGAGCCGGTGGTGCGACTGTGCTTGGATCGGACGTGTTTAGCGGGTGATTCGAACCTTGAGCCGAAGCTACAACTGGGTACGGATCAGAGAAGTCAGGTGCCGGAGGGCCGAGCCGATGGTGCGACTGGGCTCGGACCATTTGTAAATGCCAGAACCGAATATCAAGGGGCGACACTACGACTGCGTACGGATCGGGTAGAATGATTAGTTGCTAAAGATCCGAGACGGATGAGTTGGCGCTGTGACTGGACTCGGATCGATGGGGTGTGCCGTGGGTCCGAAAGTTGAGCCGATGCTGCAACTGGGTTCGGAACGGTTGGAAGTTTGACGTTTGTAGATCCGAGCCGATGAGCCGGACGTGCGACTATGCTCGGATCAATCGTGGATGCCAGAGATCCGAATCTCTGAGCCGATGCTGCCTGTATTCGGGCTGGTAGCGGGCGCAAGGAGGGGTTTTGTTTTGCCGGGTCCGAATCATAGCGCCGGAGATACGGCTGGACTCGGACGGCTGTTCGGTGTTTCGAAGTTGAAGGGGCTTGTGATTTGCCGAGGGTCCGACCTGTAGTGCCGATTGTTAGCGACCAGAGCCGGACCGGACTGTTCGGTGTGAGTAGTAGGAGGTGTAGGGCATCAGTAAGGTGAAGGGAGAGTATCGTAGGAGGTGTAGGGCATCAGTGACTAGGGATAAGGAAGTGCAGTGTGGGGTACCAGTCCGACGACTGGATATCAGATGTGCGACTGAGGCAAGAGACTTGCGAGCTGCGAGTAATTCGTACAACAGCTCTGTGAGACGTAGTGTCTAGGCGGGCCGTTACCGGTGGTAACGTGCGTGCCACAGGGTTCGAAAAGACAACTGGGTTAGCCGGTAAACATACGATGCAGACAAAAACACGGGGTTATGAACCGTGTGATTGTAAAGGAAGAAAACGTGTACCGGCGCTACGATTCGTACGAATGGTAACGGCCGGTCCTACCTGCGACAGCGAGCGGGGATACGATCAACTGCGAGCGAAGCTGGAAGGTACGAAAGCGACTAGACGGACGTTGCGAGTCGTACGGCGTCGGCTGATGACGACAAAGTATCGTGCATTAGAGCCGACACTGACCATCGTGGATGATCTGTTTATGTACCCCTCAAACTCCTCCCATAATTTCAGGCCAGCATACTGGCCTTCCTCTGTGTATATATATATATACACACACACACACACACACACACATATACATACACATACACACTCACTGGCCACTTTATTAGGTACACCTGTTCAATTGCTTGGTAACACAAATTGCTAATAAACCAATCACATGGCAGCGACTCAATAAGTTATTCAATAAGTGCAAAAAATATAAGTAAAAATATATATACCCATCAAGGCTACAACCGATTGGCAGTCTGAAGTACACTCATGGGCCACTAGACATGGTAAAGATGACTTTCTGAAGTTCAAACCGAGCATCAGCATGGTGAAAAAAGGGGATTTAAGTGACTTTGAACGGGGCATGGTTGTTGGTGCCAGACGGGCTGGTCTGAGTATTTAAAAAAATGCTGATCTGCTGGGATTTTCACACACAACCATCTTTAGGGTTTACACATAATGGTCCGAAAAAGAGAAAATATCCAGTGAGCGGCAGTTGTGTGGACGAAAATGCCTTGTTGATGTCAGAGGTCAGAAGAGAATGGGCAGACTGGTTTGAGATGATAGAAAGGCAACAGTAACTTAAATAACCACTTGTTACAACGAAGGTCTGCAGAATACCATCTCTGAACGCACAACACAACGAACCTTGAAGCAGATGGGCTACAGCAGCAGAAGACCACACCGGGTGCCACTCCTGTCATCTAAGAACAAGAAACTGAGGCTACAATTCGCACGCTAAAATTGGACAATAGAAAACTTGAAAAACATTGCCGGTCTGATGAGTCTCAATTTCAGCTGCGATATTCAGATGGTAGGGTCAGAATTTGGTGTAAACAACATGAAAGTATGGATCCATCCTGCCTTGTATCAAGAGTTCAGGCTGGTGGTGTAATAATGTGGGGGATATTTTCTTGGCACACTTTGGGCCCCTTAGTACCAATTGAGCATCGTTTAAACGCCATGGTCCACCTGAGTATTGTTGCTGACCATGTCCATCCCTTTATGACTACAGTGTACCCATCTTCTGATGACTCCTTCCAGCAGGATAATGCACCATGTCACAAAGATCAAATCATCTCACCACTGGTTTCTTGAACGTCACAATAAGGTCACTGTACTCCAATGGTCTCCACAGTCACCAGATCTCAATCCAATAGAGCACCTTTGGGATGTGGTGAAACGGGAGATTCACATCATGGATGTGAAGCCAACAAATCTGCAGCAACTGCGTCATGCTATCATGTCACTATGGACCAAAATCTCTGAGGAATGTTTCCAACACCTTGTTGATTCTATGCCACAAAGAATAAAGGCAGTTCTGAAGGCAAGAGGGGGTCCAACCCAGTACTAGCAAGGTGTACCTAATAAAGCAGCCAGTGAGTCATTATATATATATATATATATATATATATATATATATATAGACATATACCGTATATACTTGGGTATAAGCCAAGCTGAGTATTAGCCAAGGCCCTAATTTTACTACAAAAAAATGGGAAAACGTATTGACTCGAGTATAAGCCGAGGGTGAGAATGCAGCAGCTACTGTAAGCAGAAAAGAGGGTCAACAATGCCCATTTGCAGCTTTACTGTGCCCGTTTGCACGCCTTACTGTGCCCATTTGCAACCTCACTGTGCCCATTGCAACCTCACTGTGCCTATTCTCACTTTGCCCATTGCAGCCTTACTGTGCCCATTGCAGCCTTTTCTGTGCCCATTCTGACTGTGCCCATTGCAGCCTTACTGTGTCCATTCTCACTGTGCCCATTGCAGCCTTACTTTGCCCATTGCAGGCTTACTGTGCCCATTCGCACTGTGCCCATTGTAGCCTTACTATGCCCATTCTCACTGTGCCCATTGCAGCCTCAGTGTACCTGTATTCTTGACAGGCTGCGGGCATCCATTTTTCAAAAGTCGCGGCTTCCTCCTGGTCCCGTTCCGTTCCGTGATAGTCAGTGTACCTGTCGGGTCGCGGGCATCCATTTTTCAAAAGTCGCGGCTTCTTCCTGGTCCGTGATAGGCGTTTGACACTGTGTTCCGCTACCGCCTATCACTAAGGTCCTCTCATCCTTGGACTCAGTTCCCCAACAGACACTGTGTTCAGTGTTCTGCCAATCACGGACCTTCTTTCATCCTCGGACAAGAGGACGACCATGATAGGCGGAACACTGAACACAGTGTCTGCTGGGAAAGTCCGAGGATGAGAGGACCTCCGTGATAGGCGGTAGCGGAACACAGTGTCAAACGCCTATCACGGACCAGGAGGAAGCCGCAACTTTTGAAAAATGGACGCCTGCGACCCGACAGGTACACTGACTCGAGTATAAGCCGAGGGGGCTATTTTCAGCCCTAAAAAAAAGGGCTGAAAAACTTGGCTTATACTCGAGTATATACAATATATATATATATGTGTGTGTTTTTATTTTATTTTTTACTTTTGGTAAACCTGAGCCCTTCGATCCCTGGGTGGAGACGCGCTCTCCCTCTCTGCCTGGGGTTCTCGGCTCTTAATTGGATAGATTGATAGCAGCGCAGCCATTGGCTTCCGCTGCTGTCAATCAAATCCAATGACGCGGGCGCCGGGGCTGAGTCTGGCATTCTGTGTCTATGGACGCAAATGCTGGACTCGGGAGTGCACCCTTAAGGTAACCCCCTGGGGGAGCGCTTCTCCGGGGGGGTTAACCGATGCGAGGAGGAGCCGCGAGAGCCGCCAGGGGACCCCAGAAGATGACGGGGCCACACTGTCCAAAACAAACTGCACAGTGGAGGCAAGTATGATATGTTTGTTATTTTTATTTTATTTTTAAACAAGGGTTTACAAACCCTTTAAGTATGGTGGTTCTTTAGGTTCATATTTGTCTGTTTCTCTTTGGAAAGATCTGAAGCAGATAGTTTGCTTGGGAAGGCTTGGAGACTTCACAGGGTGAGTGGAAACACTCTTTTAGAGCGTATTGACCACATGTTTCATGAATGCGACCACCTGTTAGGTGCCGTCATCCATATCCTTGGTTGCTTGACAAAGCAGACTGTGTGCAGTCATGTCCATCCAGAAGTTTGGAGAATGGGCTGCTTCACCTGGTATGGACAGGCAGCTTCTCATTGTCAGAGCAGATAACCCTTTCACAGGGTGAGCTGAAAACACCCCTTTAGAGTGTATTGGCAATTTGTTTATTGGATGTGAAACCTTTTAGGTGTCACTGTCATCCCTGGCTGTTTAAGCCAGTGGGATACATACTGTCATGCCCATCCGGAAATTTGGAAAATGGGCAGCTTCACCTGGTGTGAACAGGTAGCTTCTCATTGTCAGAGCAGATAACCCTTTCACAGGGTGAGCTGAAAACACCCCTTTAGAGTGTATTGGCAATTTGTTTATTGGATGTGAAACCTTTTAGGTGTCACTGTCATCCCTGGCTGTTTAAGCCAGTGGGATACATACTGTCATGCCCATCCGGAAATTTGGAAAATGGGCAGCTTCACCTGGTGTGGACAGGCAGCTTCTCATTGTCAGAGCAGATAACCCTTTCACAGGGTGAGCTGAAAACACCCCTTTAGAGTGTATTGGCAATTTGTTTATTGGATGTGAAACCTTTTAGGTGTCACTGTCATCCCTGGCTGTTTAAGCCAGTGGGATACATACTGTCATGCCCATCCGTGTATTCTTCTTATAGAGCCTGAGGAGGGATGTTTGCTTGGGAAAGCTATGAGACTGCTCCTTCATGTTCATCCATGTCTTCTTATTGAAGGGCCTGAAGAATGTTCATTCTGAGATTGGTAAACACTAATAGATAACCTCACCACAGGGCTTGCGCACCATTCAGCAAACCAACCCATAGCTCTGGATCACACTGGTGCGTTTTTGACATGCGACCCGACCAGTCAAATCGCATAAAAAAAATAGGCGGCAATCGCACCGCCCTAATCGGAGCAACGCTGCATCAGCGGCACCACACCAACTTCAAAAAGGCAGTTTTGTAGTATCTTTGCGATTTCGGGTTTGCGACCTATATAGACATCTGCACAGAGACTTGCACAGATGTCTCTGAAAATCGCGACCGGAATCGAGACTGACCAGCGGGAGACAAAGCTGAATTGCACAGCCTCATTCCCGCAATCCAGTGCGACTCTGGACAAGGGAAAAAAACGGTTAAATGCAGTAAATAGCTTGCTTAGTAACAAAACTTGAGGGGTTAACCACAGCTAGAGGCAGGCAGAAGCTTCCATCTACAGCCCTGGTAGCCAGGTGGAGGTTAATTTAGCTAAAACCTAATCCTGGAGGAATCTTTCAGAACAGCAACAAAAGGGTAGGAATTTGTAACAAAATTACAACCATCTGCAGTGTACACGAACCAAGGGAATTGTAGACATCATAAACATGCTTCTCCATACTCTTCTTTTTTTTTTTTTTTGCCGGAAAACCAAAGATCACATAGAAAAATAAATGATATCCCATATCTCCACAAGCCATGGCTGGTTCCAGTAGACATTCCAGGTGAGTCCTCTACCTTCTTTAGAAGTGCTGGTCTTTGGAGGGGGTTTGGCATAATGGCACAACAGTGAAGCAAACATGAGAAGCCGCCAACAGATTATTGCCATGTGTGAACAGACAAATTGTTACTTTGTATACCTGTTATGCAGAGTACCCACAGTGGAGGAGTTCCTCAGAAATACAGCAAACATTTGGATACAAAGCATTTAGCTCACCCAACCTTCGAATTCCGACCGTCGACACTGGCACAGCGTGGGTGCGCGTGCATAGGGGGGGCACTCTGCTATGACCGCTGTCCTCCTTATATGGACCTTGCGGCCCCCAGACATGGCATTTAGACATGATAAAGCCGCCCCAAGGCCATCCATTTAGACCAGCTAGGTAGAGGAGCACACCTACTTCCTGCACATAGGAGGAAAAGAGAAGAACGCTGAGGCGGAGGTGAGTGAAAAATGTATAGATAAGTCCTGATCACATAGGGGTGGGCGGGCCCTCACCCAGCTGTGCTGACATGGAGCCGTCAGGAAAATGTGTTTATTGTCAATTTCACAAATATCACAAAGAACAACATAAAAGTTGCAACTTAGTGACAACCGCTAATAAACATCGGTAATGAGTCAACCTGATTGCTATCGCCCATAGCTTGACTCCCACTAACAAACAATGCATTATAAGCGTTGACAACTGTCATCTGTTGCGAGGAGTAGTTCTGGCCGGAGAGCCTTGTTGTTCATGATAAAACAATATGGGGAAATAGTTAGGGAAAAAAAGGGGGAAACCAAATCAAATAAAAGAGAGAAGTAACCCGAGTGAGAGAGGGAAGTAAAGAAGGGGGAAAAGGATCATAGTGGAGAGAGAGAGCTGCTGGGGAAACACTCATAGAGAGAGGTAAATAGTGGACAGAGGGTGGGACACCAATGGATAGACACCTCAACTCTCCCTATGGTTAGGCTGCGTATTAGGGTGGGTCTGCATTCCTTTAGACGTGATTTCCTATTGAAAATATCTCACCAAAAGTTACATTTTTGTTGCAGGGGATGCCAAAAATCAGACTTGTATCTTAGTGCAGACTTCTGGGAAAATTGGTGAGCCAATCACACAAGCAGGAAATTATGTTTCTGGGGGCCTTCTGTACACACTCTGTGTACAGAATGTCTCCAGGTAACCATATTGCATCGCATTTTCAGAAAATGGCAGAGCTGCAGATTAAAAAGTAAAGGTAATTTTTAATAACATTTAATTACAATATGACTTGTGTCGCAATTGTATACACTATATTGATAAAGAGAAAAAGACCGAATGGAACCCTAAAATAACACATCCATGCCTCCATCCCTGTATATGGAGAAAAAAGGAAGAAAAGGGGTCATGGGACTTCAAATGAGGCAAGGATGTGTGTCTGAAAAGGTCTAAAATTACAAGAAATATATATACTGTCACAATCCCAAGAGGGAAATCTCTGTAGTCATGAGAGACTGCTGTGAAGTCAATCCAATAAATGAGATATCAAAAGTGGATATGAAAAATTATATAATATGTATCATCTTAAATAATACACGGATCATCCGGGGCCATCAGCCTATTCCCATTTGTTGGGACCATTGGGCCATTTACTTGGGCTTTGCCACTGGTAATGTATACAATCTTCGTATGACATCCTTCCCCATAGTACCTATTTTTATATATCTTTATTTATCTTACTATACTCCCTAGACAACAGGTCACTACTTGAATTTTTTGTCTCCTTTACTGTTTCTTTTGGTCTTTTGATCCATCAGCCATTTAGCATTTTTTCACCTATCCGTGGCTTGCCCAGCCCATTTGATGACAGGTCCTGTTGGTTTTGATCTCTATTCCCCGGGGATGCGATGCACCCAGCTCCTCCCCCTCTCCCCATCCCTCCCTGTGATGGGGGCGGGGCTGGACCTTGACGCATCGGCGTCATGCCTAGCACGTTGCACGCTGGCATCTGCTGATGCCGGTCTGTGTCTCTTTGTCTTTTTCCATCCCGCATGGTCAAGGGAGTGGGATAGTCCCCCGCTGAGGTCTCTGCACCATAGGTGGGTGTTTGTTCCGACCCCCTCCATGGCCTAAGCGATGACGCTGGCTGGGACACGCCCCAGGCACAGGGTACTTCAGCCAGGATGTCACCCACGGTTCAATCCATTGTTTCTGGACCTGGGAGAGGCTCCCAGGATTTTCATCCACACTTCAGGTACTAGTGGATTCCACATTAGGACTCACCACACTCACTCTCACTTATTTGCATTTCATCCCCATTCATCCACACACAACATTCCCATAAACACATACACATTCTTACACTTCATTATCCCATACGCCTTCCATTTGCATCAGTGTTGTGGCACACACATTGGTTTCCATCAATTATCTTTTGAACATTACACACCCCTCACCTGCCCAAGTGCCACCTTTTGTTTCAATTTGGGCACACACTGTTTGCAGCTACTTTTCTGACCCTTTGATCTTTTTCTTTTTCTCCCTTCCTTTTCTCCTACTTTCCTGCTTTGCATTTAGTCACTTTTATTTTGTCTTATCATTCACCTTCTCTCCCTCCATTAGAGCCTGATTTGTGCCTCCTGCTTGTCCATCCCCTGGTCTGGCAATGTGTTGTGGCTGTTCGTGTTCCTCCTTGGCTGATGTTTCCCACCACCCTTTCTTTGGCTCCCATTGTCGGCTGGAGAGTCCTTGTTCTGTGGGGGGCTCTATCCCCGCCTCAACCCAGGGGGAGACAGCTCATCCGGGGCCATCAGCCTATTCCCATTTGTTGGGACCATTGGGTCATTTACTTGGGCTTTGCCACTGGTAATGTATACAATCTTTTACCCTGCTCTCTTTTTGAAAGCATGATTTAACCCATTTGAGACTTTAGTGACCTAATTGTCCATTTATCTACCATTCCAGTTAACACTTACGCACCCCACTCCTGATGACTGGCTTTAAACGCCAAGAAACGCGTCAAGTCTATGCTTAGAGATGCCAAGTCAAGTTTGCCCAACAATGAATTTTAATCAATCGTAATATGTATTTTTTAAAGGATAATCATGTTCACTCTATCTTTATGTTTATTTATTGATTGTGATTGCTTTACCAGTCTTGTATCCCCGCTAAATGAATATTAAATATGTCTATGTTATTATTATGACTTGTATTATGCCTTTGTCTGCATGATCCGTGTATTATTTAAGATGATACATATTATATAATTTTTCATATCCACTTTTGATATCTCATTTATTGGATTGACTACACAGCAGTCTCTCATGACTACAGAGATTTCCCTCTTGGGATTGTGACAGTATATATATTTCTTGTTATCCTAGACCTTTTCAGACACACATCCTTGCCTCACTTAAAGCCCCACGACCCCTTTACTTCCTTTTTTCTGTATACGCTAAATTATTTTTTATTTATTTGCTATTCTGTTTTCTCCACGAAAGTGAATTTGTGAATCAAATAATCTCTCCAGGGGGGGTAAATTTCCTCCTGCACGTAACGGCAATGTGCCCCCTTTCATCCAATGTCCCCATTTAATCCAATATTTTATTTTCCATGGACTAAAATAATAAGTGCCAGTGAGAAGTAATAGTGGTGAGTTATACTGACAAGGATATTGTTTATGTATTGTGTCCCATACCTTCAGTGTATTTATTATAAGTGGGTTGGTATCTTTATGTCATGGATCTGCCACCTAAGGGTTAATAGTGCAGACTGATTTCAGTGATTGGCAACAGGCTGCCTTATTTAAACACCTCAGCAGCACTGTGTCTTCGCTGTATGATCTGCAGTTCATACCTGTTCCCGTGACTGCCTGTTCCTGTGATCTGATCTGTTTCCTGTGTTTGACCCGGCTTGTTTGACTACGATTGATCTCTGTTATCCTGATCCCGGCCTGCCTTGTAACCACGCTTAGCTCTACACTGCTTGATATCCTGTTGCCGAACTTTGCCTGTATCCTGACCATTCTCTGCCTGTCGTCTATACCTACATCTGATCGTCTGTTACCAAACCCGGCTTGTCTGACTACGTATTCAGTGTCTCCCCAGCCCTGCACCTACCAGCCTGCTTCCTGTTTCCTGCTGCACCAGTTGAACTGACAAGACCAAAGACGAACCAGGCACCCATATACCGCCAGGCTCTTGCGGCCACTGTCTCAACATCGGTGGCCCTTGAGCCAAAGGTTGTACGAGAAAGCCTTCCCACTGCACGTCAGGCTCATCCGGCAGGTACGTAACACTTTATTAAGCTCTTGAAATTGGTGTGGTATCCAAATCAACCTTTCCAACGGTACATTGCTCTGAATTTTTCCATATTAACCCGGCTTCTTGATAGCTTACTCCATGCCTAGTCTACTATTTGAGATATTATTACAGCCAGGGAGTACTGTCTAAAATCTGGCACTGCCAGATCACCTTCTATTTTTGCTTTGGTCAATATGGGTCGCCCTTTACCCCGTATAAATCTTGCCAGGAGGGAATGTAACGTCCTAAAGAATACCTGTGGGAGATATATTGGGAGCATCTGAAATTAGTATAATATCTTGGGTAGGATTCCCATTTTTACTATGTTTATTCCTACCCATGAAAGAGTCTTATGCCCCGTACACACGATCGTTTTTACTGTCATTTTTTAAACCGACGTTTTTTTTCATGTTTCCTCTCAAGCCTGCCTTGCGTACACACCATCATTAAAAAAAACGATCAAGCAAAGCGCAGTGACGTTCAACACGTACGACGGCACTATAAAGGGGAAGTTCCGTTCGAATGACGCCACCCTTCATGTTAGTAAAGTTTGTTGAGCGACGATTCGCGCTTTTCAGTCCGTTACTGTGTAATGAATGTGCTATCTCCATTACGAACGCTAGTTTTACCAGAACGAGCGCTCCCGTCTCATACTTGATTCTGAGCATGCGCGTTTTTTTTTCACGTCGTGAAAGCATACACACTATCGTTTTTCACGTCGTTAAAAAAAACGACATGAAAAACGACGTGAAAAAAGAGAGCATGTCCGGAATTTTTAATGGCCGTTTTTCACGTCGTTAAAAATGCTCTGGAGCCTACACACGATCATTTTTAATGCCCATTTTTTAAAATGGCATTTTTAACGGCATGAAAAACGATCGTGTGTACGGGGCATTAGACCTTTAGGAGTTCAATTCATTCTTAATGGAGTTGAGCGGAGGAATATAATTAGCTTTGTAAAGTAATTTAAGGGCAGGTGTCAATTTTATTCCAGGATATTTAAGTTCTCTACTTTGCCAAGAGAACGGAAATGATAATTGCAGTGCTTGCTGCTCCTTCCTTGGTAATGTTCATTATCTCTGGTTGTTAAGTTGATTTTGAAATTGGACAATCTCCCATAATGTTCAATGTCTTTAAATATAATTGGTAAGGTAACTCTGGGGTTGAAGACGCTGAACAACACATCATCTGCATGTGCTGCGACATTGTGTTCCACATCCACAATTAGGGTTGCCACCTTTTCTTCAAGTCAAACCCGAACACTTTAGCGGTGTACAGCATTTTTTTAATAGTATAAACTGTACATATATTTTGCAATTAAATAACGTTTCTAATCATATGAAGTGAATAACAAGAGTCCCCCTTTACATCAAAGTCCAGAGAGTTCCCCTTTTACATCTGAATCTGCAGAGTTCCCTTTTCACATCTGAACTCGCAGAGTTCCCTTATACTGTAAGGGGGGACTCTGGAGACTCTGATGTAAGGGAGAACTCTGGGGACTCTAACATAAGGGATGCTCTGGGAACCCTGATTTAAGGGGGAACACTGAGAACTCTGATGTACGGAGAGGACTCTAATATAAGAGGGAACACTGTGGCCTTTGGTCTAAAGGGGAACTCTGATGTAAAGGGTGCTCTGAGAACCCTGATTTACCTTAGTGTACTTACTCAGAGGCAGGAGAGAAAAGGGGGGACACTTCAGCCACAGACAGGGATGGATGGTGACCTCACTCACCCCTTGGCAGTCAGCAATTCTCATGCAAAATTGAAGGAAAATATGGGAATCCCGCTTGATTAAATGGTAGCTGTCAGGGAATCTAGTAGACCAGACTGTGTGACTACACAGAGGAGACCAAAAACGCATGTAAGTGAAATAAAAGGTGTTTATTTACAAGGTGACAAACAAGTGAAAACAACCAGTGCACAACCAACAACGAATAGTATATACAAATCAAGGGGAGATACCGTAATCTTAAACAAAGCCAGGCCGAGATCATACACCAGGGGATATCAGCAGATGGGTGAGGACGGGAACACAACAGGGCAGGGAGAGGATGGATGGACAGGCTGCAGGGCAGGAATCCAAGGTCAACAGGTAATAGAAGGGGCAGGTCCAGGATGGGCTCAGGATAGGATCAGGTCGGGTCGGGTCAGATGCAGGCTCAGGGTCAGCTGCAGGCTCAGGAGAGAGAGAGAGAGATACTAAGGCGAGCATGTAAGGGCTCGCCCGGTATTTATAGGACTGCAGTGATTGTCCTCATGTGACAGCAGAGCGGAGGAAGTGCTGCCTGCCCCACACTGCCGGAATACACCCGCTGGTGGACGCCAGTACTACGGCCCATGGATCAGGCATTACCACTGGCAGGTGAGATCCTCTATCAAAGATACTGGCTGCAAGAGGACACCTGCTGGTGGACACTAGTACTGCAATCCATAGGACCAACAGCGCCACCAGCGGGTGAAGCCTTTCCTGACAGTAGCACTCACCGAATATATCTCGGAGGGTGTAATCAATAATGAACTGAACCAAAAAATAAAAAGATCTCTACACACCCTAAAGAGTTAAACTACAATTAATTGTATTGCTTATAAAAGCGATGGGAGGAGATTTTGCAGAGATCACTGCAGAGATTTGATTGGGATCAATCTGTCAGTGTATATCCAATACACATGAATTTCCAGCAAATTATTCCTTCTCTGTAGTAATCAATCAGTTCTGACGAAGTTCCGGTCTCACGGAACGAAACATGTAAACTTTCAACACTGGGACGAGCACCCCGTGCTCTACCTACCTTAGCCAACCCCCCCCCTCTTCACTTACCAGGGACATTAAACTACAATCATTATGCATTGCCTGGAAGAATTCTGCCTGGACAAGCCCACCTTTATCCCTTGAAGGACTTTGGGAAAAATATTTTCAACAAGACATCTCGGAATCTGACTGCAATGCTTTCCTGGAGAACTATTTGTCCCTTGTGAGACATGAAAAACACTGTATCAACTTAAACAGATTGATTAATATGGAGAAGGAACAATTTGCTGGAAATTCGTGTGCATTGGATATACACTGACAGATTGATCCCGATCAAATCTCTGCGGTGATCTCTGCATAATCAGCGGATCAGTGAGTAACCTACATTGCTTAGTTTATCAACCATTACTAGCAATAGGAATTACCTGCAGGCTGCAGGAATCATGTTATTTGGTGACACTGACTCAACTTGTGAAATTGTTCCACACTCTGCAATACTATATATTCTAACAGACTGATATTGCATGCACAGTGTTTTAAACAGTCTTCTGAGTGTCTGAAATTTTTCCTTATATTACACATTACCTGCCAGGACGAGAGCAATCAGGACTGAATATTTCGGTGGATATACACACCTGCGTGTCAGGGTGTTTCCCTTTTTCTTTGGACTATTCAATTATCCTTATTTTTGGATGTGATTTGACTTTCTTTCAGCCCCTCTGACAGACCGACTGGTGACTTGAATAGTTGGGTATTGTCTAGTGCCTTTACAGGCTGTGCATTATTCCATTGCGGGATAGTGGGAAGTAGCCTGATTGTTCAGGAACACACTGTCCCGCTTTAGGAAAAAATTGTGTAGGGGTCTCGCTTATGGGTGGCTATCGTGTATTAATCAGGTACATATAGGGGGTGTTTTACATTAGGGGAGGGTTAAGGTCTGTGGATTGCTTGTCCTCTCCTCCCATGTGAGGGGTGCATTTCCTTTTTACACGGCCTGTTTTTTAGCTTTGGGGCAGGTTAAACCACTAAGGAATTTCCCTCTCACAGGGGACATCCTTCCTGGTCTATAAATAGGGGATTCAGGGTTTTGTGCTTTACTTTTTGTACATCGCTTTTATAAGCAATAAAATTAATTGTAGTTCAACTCTTCAGGGTGTGTAGAGATCTTTTTATTTTTTGGATCAGTCAGAACCTCTCATCCAGATGTATCTGAGGCTGCTGGACTTCAAACTTTCCTTTTCTGAGGCATAGCGCTGGGGATTGGAGTGTGGGCAGACACAGAGGGATAGAGGCGAGAGGAAGAGGATCAGATTGAGCCCTCTCGCCTCTGTGTGGGTGGAATTGTTAGTTCTGGCTTTGGGCAGTGTGAAAGAGAGTGTAACAGACACTCTTGTCTTAGACAACTGCAGCCAGCAACCCTGCTGGGAAGCCATAGTCTGGTCTGAATTATGTGTCCGGGTTTCAGTCAGTCTGAAACCCGGATGCATAATTCCAAATGCAAACTGTCCTGGTGAATCCCGGACAGGTGGTAACCCTATCCACAATCCTTAGTCCTCCTATATTACCATTAGCTAAAATTGGGGCCAATAAAGGTTCCAAGGAAAGAATAAATAACAAAGGATACAAGGGACAGCCCCGTTTTTGTTCCAATAAATATTTCCAAAAGATAGGGAAGATTACCATTTATTCATATTCTGGCTGTAGGATGATAATATAATGTGCCTAATTCTTGCAATGTTGCAAACATAAATCCCGAGTCTACTCTGTTCCGTGTTCTTGATCTTAACTTCATATTGAAAATACTGCCCTTCTGAACCTTATTCCCCCCCCCCCCCCTTGATGTATTTAAAGGTTTCAATCATGTCTCCATTTTCCCTTGTTGCCTTAAAGTAGTTGTAAACCCTTGCATATACCCAATGAAGTGACTAGCCTCAGGTGATGCACAGAGATGAAAATCCTCCTAAATAAGTTCTACTTGTTTATCTGAAGCCATTTCCACTGTAGATTGTTCTAAAACAACGATCAAAGTTTTTTTTTCCCCCCAGCAGCAGAAAGCAGGGGGCTGTGATTGGACATTACACACATTGAAGAGCTAGAGCACAGAGCTCTGTGAAATCTGACTGGTGAGACACACCCCTGTACACAGGTTCATAAAGAAAAACACAGAGCTGAGGCTACGAGTCACCTGCTTCTGTACTGGAGAGGAGATGGGCCATCTCCCCGGAGGCAGAGGTGTCAGCTTAGAGTTCTATCAGTGACCTACGCAAATAGCAGTGGGGTAAAAAGAAATAGACTTGGTGCTTTGGATTCAGACTAGTACACACTCTAGAGGGATATGCTTTGTTCACTTTTCATATCTGAGGTTTACAGCCACTTTGAAGCCAAACACGCATAGCAGTGGTGGTGCGTCCATAGAGGGCGCCGGAGCGCCGCCCCCTCTCGCTCCCGCACCGCCACTGAAAGACAATACACAGATTCATGCATTGCATGAATCTGTGTATTGTCACCGCTGCCGCGCTGCCCACTATTCATATGGCCGGCCTCCTGGTGAGCGCCGGCCATATGAATTCGAGCGGCGGCCGGCGGTGGGTGTAACTTGGAAGTGCCTATCAGAGCCAGTGGCTCTGATAGGCTTTCCGAATACAGCTCTCATGCTGTATTCGGCTTCCAAAAACTCCTCCCAGGTACGCACGGGGGTGCGTTCCTGGAAGAAGACTGTGTGGAGGTTTCAGCCAATCAGGTTCACCGGATCTGGTTACCGGTAACCTGATTGGCTGAAGCGACATCGAGGGCGGAAGAACACATCGAGGACGTCGCGGACCGAGGAAGGTAAGTGCAGGGCTGGGGGTAGTGATGAGCCGAACACCCCCGGGTTCGGTTCGCACCAGAACCCGCGAACGGACCGAAAGTTCGTACGAACATTAGAACCCTATTAAATACAATGGATGCGAACGTTCGAATTCTAAAGTGCTAATTATAACAACTATTATGCATGTTATTGTCCTAAAAAGGGTTTGGGAACCCGGGTTGTGCACCAGGGGACATGTATCAATGCAAAAAGAAGTTTTAAAAACGGTCGTTTTTCGGGAG
Organism: Rana muscosa; assembly: GCA_029206835.1. NCBI lineage: Eukaryota > Metazoa > Chordata > Amphibia > Anura > Ranidae > Rana > Rana muscosa. The sequence continues at coordinate 202,133,695 of CM055121.1, read as the reverse complement.
CAGTCATTTTAATGATGCATAAAGTGAAAAAAAAAGTCAAATATTCCTTTAAATATCGTACCTGGGGGGTGTCTAAAGTATGCCTGTGAAGTGCCACGTGTTTCCCGTGTTTAGAACTGTCCCTGCACAAAATGACACTTCTAAAGGGAAAAAAAAGCCATTTAAAACTGCTTGCGGCTTTAATGTAATGTCTGGTCCCGGTAATATGGATGAAAATCTTTAAGAAAAATGGCATAGCTACCCCATGACCCCCCCCCCCCCCCTACCCCAGCCCATTACCAGCCCCTTTGGGTCTTGTATGGATATTAAGGGGAACACCGCACATAAAAGAAAAAAGGCCCTATATACTCTGAACAGCCGTATACAGGCGGTGCATACAAGACAGGGACTGTAGGTTTGTTCTTATGTAGAATCTGTTTGTAATTTGGAACAGGTACATTGTTTAAGTGTAGCTCCAGCCCAAAAATCTATTTTTAAACTTTTTGGAAAACATAGGTAAGGGTTATCACCCCTGTAACATTTGTTTTGCTGTCTGTGCCCCTGTTCAGAACATTTCACCTCACTTTCCGTCCCAATGACAACTGTTTTTGAAATGTGGTGTTTTTCTTGAAACAAGGATTGCTGATAAAGCATCAGTACAGAGGAGACACCTTTCTCCCATATTAATTCTTACAGGAGAGAATTTTCCTTCCAAGGGGTAGATTTCCTCTCACTTCCTGTTGTCTTCTTGCGTTTGCAAGTAGGAGTCGTTTGTAAGTTGGATGTTTGAAAGTAGGGACCTGCCGTATATACTCTGCAGAAATAGGCCCCTTAGTTGTTGGTGTTGGCACAACACTGTAAGCACTCACAGTTACTCTTGGTTGGTGCTGGAACGCCCTGCTGTCAACTATTATATCAGGAATTTTAATTACATATAATTGTTGAACAGTGGTAGTAAAAATTGGGCCTTTGATGGTGGTGCTGGTGCCACAACACTGGAAGCCCTGACAGTTACTCTTGGTGGGTGCAGGAATGGGCCCTGCTGTGAATTATTAGATCAAGAATTGTAATTACATGCCCCTGTTGAACAGGGTCTGAAAAATTGGGCCTTAGGCACTGGTGGCACAACACTCCAACCCCTCACAGATACTGTACTTGGAGCACAGCAATGAGCCCTATGGCAAATTATTGCTAAAAAAATTGTAATTACACGCCCCTGTAAAACAGGGGCTGAAAAATTGGGCCTTAGCCACTGGTGGCGGCACCCATAAACAAAAATGATCTTCCAAGCTATCATCATCAATCGTATCATTGAGGACTCGGAGGAAGAGGATAGCCAGTCAACATAACAGCACAGGCACTCAGCATCAGCATCAGTCTTGAAGGGATGTGACATGTTAAAATCAATTAGTCTGTTATATCAGCATCAGGTGTGTGGTAGCTGGTGGTGATCCAAGACTGGTTCATCTTGATGAAAGTCAGTCGATCAACCGAGTCGGTGGACAGGCGCACCCTGTGATCCGTGACAAATCCTCCAGCAGCACTGAATGTGCGTTCCGAAAGAACGCTGGATGCAGGACAGGCCAGTAGCTCAATTGCATACTGTGCAAGCTCTGGCCAGTGATCCATCCTCAAGACCCAGTAAGCCAGAGGATTTTCGGTGGGGAAGGTGTCCAAGTCTGACCTTGCCCCTAGATATTCCTGCACCATGTTTATCAGACGCTGGCGATGGTTGCTGGAACTGATCATACTTTGGGGCTGCGGACTAAAGAATTGTCTGAACGCATCGGTCAGACGGCCACCTTCCCCACCGCTCCTTCTTTGACTGGCCGAAGCCTCAGCAACTCGTTGTCCAGGACCAGGAGTTTGTAACCTCCCAGTCTCTGGGAACGCGTTGCACAGACCTTTCTGCAAGGCCTCCCGGAGTTGTCTCATCCTCTGCTCCCTCTGCGACGGTAACATAAGGTCCGCAACCTTACCCTTGTACCGTGGATCAAGGAGAGTGGCCAGCCAGTAATGGTCCCTCTCCTTGATCCGAAGAATACGAGGATCCTTCCGCAGACTTTGCAGGATCAGGGAGGCCATGCAGCGTAGGTTTGCTGAGGCATTCGCTCCGGAGTCCTCTGGGTCACTAAGGACGACATGATCCGCAGTCACCTCCTCCCAGCCACGTACAAGTCCACTGGTTTCTTGGGACTGTAAATCATTCCTAAAAGACTGCTGCTGATGATGCTGAGTGCCAGCCTCCACCTCCATGCTGACACAATCCTCCTCCTCCTCCTCCTCTTCCTGTGCGATGGGTGGGACAGAAGGAACACTGTCTGGGTAAAGGGGGCCTTGAGAGGCAAGGAAGTCCTCCTCTTCCTGCCTCTGTTCTGCCTCAAGTGCCCTGTCCATTATTCCACGCAGCGTGTGCTCCAACAGGTGGACAAGAGGTACAGTGTCACTGATGCATGCACTGTCACTGCTCACCATCCTCGTGGCCTCCTCAAATGGTGCCAGGACAGTGCATGCATCCCTGATCATGCCCCACTGGCGTGGAGAAAAAAAACCAAGCTCCCCTGACCCTGTCCTGGTGCCGTAGTCGCACAGGTACTCATTGATGGCCCTCTGCTGCGTGTGCAGCTGCTGCAGCATGGCCAACGTTGAGTTCCACCTGGTGGGCATGTCACATATAAGGCGGTTCTTGGGCAGGTTCAACTCCTTTTGCAGCTCAGCCAGGCGAGCACTGGCATTATAAGATCTGCGGAAATGCACACAGACTTTCCTGGCCTGCCTCAGGACATCCTGTAAGCCCGGGTACCTGCCCAAGAACCGCTGCACCACCAGGTTAAGGACGTGAGCCACACAGGGCACATGGGTCAGTTGTCCCTGTCGGAGGGCGGAGAGGGGGTTGGTGCCATTGTCGCAAACCACCATTCCTGGCTTAAGCTGGCGTTGCGTCAACCACCTCTCGGCCTGGCCCTGCAGAGCAGACAGGACCTCTGCCCCAGTGTGGCTTCTGTCCCCCAAACACACCAGCGCAAGCACGGCATGGCATCTTTTTGCCTGCGTACTTGCGTAGCCCCTTGAACGCCTACGGAGCACCGCTGGTTCCGAGGACAAACCACAGGAAGAGGCCATGGAGGAAGAAGAGGAGGGGGTGGAGGAGAGAGGTGTGTCACAACCAGTAGTAGCATTTTGGAGGCGTGGCGGTGGAACAACCTCCAACACTACTGCACCTTGTCCTGCATCCTTCCCAGCTGCCAAAAGAGTGACCCAATGGGCCGTGAAAGAAAGGTAACGTCCCTGTCCATGCCTGCTGGACCATGAGTCAGCGGTAATATGCACCTTACCGCTGACCGCCCTGTCCAGCGAGGCCAAGACATTGCCTTCCACATGCCGGTAGAGAGCCGGAATAGCCTTCCGTGAGAAAAAGTGGCGTTTGGGAACCTGACACTGAGGAACCGCACATTGCACAAACTCACAGAAGGGGGCCGAGTCTACCAACTGAAAAGGCAGCAGTTGAAGCGCTAGCAATTTAGCCAAGCTAGCATTCAACCGCTGGGCATGTGGATGGCTGGGAGTGAACTTCTTTCGACGGTCCAGCAGCTGGGGCAGGGAAATTTGCCTGCTAGAATCGGACGTCGGTGTACTGCTAGCAGAGTGGCCGCAAGTACTTGGCTGTGACACACCTAATTCTACACCTTCATTCCTCTCAGTGCAGGTTTCAGAGAGGACTGAAGTTATAGTGGGGTTGGAGATCCCAGCTGATGCGGTGCAAGGAGAGGTCCGCTTTGTTCTTTGGTGTGGGTCTTTGAGGTAGGCTTGCCAACGAGCTGCATGGCAGGTCAACATATGTCTGGTCAGGCATGTGGTACCCAAGCGGCTGATGTTTTGGCCACGCGATATACGCTTGAGACATATGTTGCAAACAGCAGCTGTGCGATCTGATGCACTAGCCTCAAAAAAGGCCCACACCAAGGAACTTTTTGAATGACGGGCAGAGGCAGCGCCCTGCACAGGCGAAGCTCTGCGGTGTGATTCCGTCGGTGTACTGCCCTTACGCTGGCCACCAAAGGGCATCCTGCCTCGTTGGAGATGTGCCTCCTCCTCATCCTCCTCCTCCTCCTCTCTCCTATTAGGCACCCACGTGGAGTCAGTGACCTCATCATCCCCTCCCTCCTCATCACTGGAGCCAATCTGGCAGTATGCTGCAGCTGCTGGAACATGACTGCCAGATTGGTGTCCTTCTTGAGCATCCCCTCTGTCTGCTCTCGCGCTACTGCCTTCCTGTAGCTGGGTTTCATCATCAGACCCTTCGAAACGCTGGGCATCCTCCTGGAGCATGTACCTAACACTGTGCTCAAACAGTTCGGGGGACTCCTCAGGAGGAGGACATGATGGGTCTAGGGAAGGAGTGACTGATGATGAGTCTGACATTGATACCAGGGAAGAGGACGCTTTGGCAGCTGCTTTGCCAGTACCCTGAGCCTGGGTGAGAGAGGATGAGGAGGAGGAGGAGGGCTTGGTCATCCACTCTACCAAGTCTTCGGCATGATGTGGCTCAACATGTCCAGCTGCCGAAAAGGACAAGCGTGTCCCATGGCCATGTGCTGACAATGCACCGCGTCCACGACCAGCACTGTTGCCCCCAGACACAGAGCCTGCTTGCCCTCTTTTATTGCCTCCTGACTGTCTGCCTCTCCTTGTTTGCCTTCCAGACATTCTAATAGATGGCCTGCAGGGAGATGGGAAGAAAGCAATAAGGGCTACCTTCAGGTGTCCTTCTCTGTCCCTTTACTTAAGGATTTCTAAATATGGTTGAGGATGATTGCTTTTGCACAGAATAGCACAACGACAATTTCCCTGACTGTCCAAAAAACAAGGATTTCAAAGATGGTTGATGAGGAATGCTTTAGCACACTATAGCACAAGGAGAATTTCCCTCACTGTCCTTCCCTGTCCCTAGAAACAAGGATTATCACAGTGAAAGAAACTGACACTCTTCCTACCTATCCTTCTCTTTCCCTAAACTAAAGGAATCCAGGTTAAGCAAGAAAAAATAAATGTCACTGTCCCTGCCTATGCTTCTCTTTCCCTGCTCCGGAACACACTACACTAGGCCGCCGTGCTGGCGGCCTTTTATAGTGTGGGGCGTGTACTAAACACCCTCAGCAATAATTGGCCACAGGCATCCTGCCTGTGGCCAATCATTGCTCTCCTCGCTGCCGGCGCTGTGATTGGCCAAGCATGCGGGGTCACAGTGCATGCTTGGCCAATCACAGCGCCTGGATGACACTGCAATGGCGTAGTGCATTGTGGGCCGTTCGCGTCACTCGAATTAGGCGCGAACGGCCCAAATCGTTCGATCTTCGTCGAACGATCGAACAGCCGATGTTCGAGTCGAACGTATGTTCGACTCGAACACCGAGCTCATCCCTAGCTGGGGGGGGGGGACAGGCTGCATTTGGGGGGACAAACTGGCTGAATATGGGGGACAAACTGGCTGTATATGGGGGACAAACTGGCTGTATATGGGGGACAAACTGGCTGTATATGGGGGACAAACTGGCTGAATATGGGGGACAAACTGGCTGAATATGGGGGACAAACTGGCTGAATATGGGGGACAAACTGGCTGAATATGGGGGACAAACTGGCTGAATATGGGGGACAAACTGGCTGAATATGGGGGACACGCTGGCTGCATTTGGGGGAACTGGCTGTATATGGGGGACAAACTGGCTGCATTTGGGGGGAACTGGCTGTATATGGGGACAAACTGGCTGTATATGGGGGCACACTGGCTATATATATATATATATATATATGGGGGCACACTGGCTGTATATATATATATGGGGGCACACTGGCTGTATATGGAAACAAACTGCCTGTATTTGAGGGGGCAAACTGGTGGTGTTTGGGCACAGTGGCTGCGTTTAATGGGCACAGTGGCGGCAATTGATTTTTATTTTTTTTCAGTTTGTTTGCGCCCCCCCAAAAAATTTTGAGCAACTGACGCATAGACCAAAGTTTGGCGGGTTCGACAGGGTCCCGCCAAACTTCAAACCATGTATGGGCAAGGGTGGATGTACAGAAGTCGATCTACTGATCAACTTCTGTACAACAATCTGGTTAGTTTTGCCGCTAAATTAGTGCTGCAGGCTATAGCCAGTAGCAATGATCAGTGAATTCTGGCAGCAGGGAAGTCTTCCCACTGTCACAATTCAAAGGCTCAGCGGGAGCATTGCCTAACCCACGGAGTGAAAAAAAAGGCTCATCTATGGGCTGTTTAAAGCCTAGTACACATAGGCCAAATGTTGGGATGCATCGACCGATTCAATAGAAACTGGCTGACATTCGGCCTGTGTGTACTGCAGTCGGTCTGACAGAAGCCGGCCGTTTGGCTGGCTGCTGTCTAAGGGGCATGACCGAAAAAGGTCTGCCGTTCGGCTCCCGATCATCGCTCTAGTCAATGGCTGAGGGCGCTGACTGGAGTGTTCTGGCGGGGGGAGCCGCCCCCCTGTCAGAACACAATAAAACAGCAGGGGAGATGGCTGTACTAACATTGGAAAGATAGATCTGCTTTGTGTGATGCTAAGAGCCACTGTGAATTGATTTGTAGAATTAGATGTTAATGGTCTGCATTGAAGTATGCCTTATCCCTCTAAGAAGTCTGTCAGGAGCTGACTGTAAAACATAAGATGTCTCCACTAATATCGTTGCAGATTCTTAAGAAAATGTTGGAAATAGATTTTTGGCAAAAACTTGTGTAGCGCCCTGCTCCTATTGAGTAGGCGCTATGTGTAAATTTAGAAATATCTGAGCTGTAAATAGCTCAGATTGATTATGTAAATTGTTGGTTTCTGCTCCAGCTTTGGCTGTTTGTGCGCATTTCCCACTGTTGCCAGTAGGTGTCACTGTTGTCACAGGCCAGTGTGAGAAATACAGTCAGCTGAAGTGCATTGGATATTCTTTCCTCATATAACAGCCCAATCAGGAGCTTCTTAGTAGCTGGGCACGCTGAGGAAGGATATTTATGGGGCAGTGCCATGTGCTGTGGGAGAGTTCCTGCCTCATGGCCCTCCAGGCTTGAGGCCACGCTGCTGGCTCGTCTACCTCCGGCCCTGCTGACTCGAGGCTGCGCTGATACAGGTAGGCCCAGAAGCCTGTCTGGGGCCTATTTAACTGAAGGTGGTCCTGTGCTGTCTGTCCTGCGAGAAGAAGTCACTCAAGCAGAAAATATTCCAGGGGAGGACCTTACTGGAGAGGACCCAGCTGATGGCTGGTATCTCAGGATGGACCTGGTGACTCGTTTGGAGGATGCACCCAAGTTAACCTACCTCACAGTACTGCCAGATGGCTTAAAGGTTCAGGTACTGTGCAGCTGACCTAACTAAATGACTACTGGCTAAACAATCCTGTGGCAGGGGATTATCCAGGAGTTTTCACTTTTCACTCAAGTCTGTGGCAGAGACTTTGTCCGTGCTTCATACCGGCTGTTAGGTCGGTGTGAGAGGCCTATCCGGTAGTCGCAAGAACCAAAGTACAGAAGCTGCTGTGATCTAGATCAGTGTTTCTCAACTCCAGTCCTCAAGGCGCCCCAACAGGTCATGTTTTCAGGATTTCCCTCAGATGAAACAGCTGTGGTAATTACTAAGGCAGTGAAACTGATCAAATCACCTGTGCAAAATAATGGAAAGCCTGAAAACATGACCTGTTGGGGCGCCTTGAGGACTGGAGTTGAGAAAGACTGATCTAGATTCAAGAACTGCATTAGTGATCTACAAAACCAAGGTATCTGAACTTTGCCTAACCCTCTATCCTTCTACCTGAAGTTCTTTAATAAAACATTGGAAAAGACTAAGTGACTGGCAATCACCTCTATTCTAACTACTTAACATAGACTCTAAGTTCTGATACGGTGAACAGTGCGGTAACGGCAGGACCAAATTTATTCAGCAGCTCCTACGGGGGTATCGCTACACTTGTTTGAGACTTACTGAGAAAAACACAGGGGAATGGTTATGTGTTGGGGGGAAAAAAACAAGGTCTCGAGCAGGGGTACTCAATCCGTGGCCTGCCCACGGAGCCCTCTGCGGTGGCCATCGACCTTAAACCAGGGAAGCACATGCCCATGCTCTGGGATTTTTGGTAAGAAAAATCACAATAAGCGTATGTGACGGATCTCAGATACCCCAGGTGGGCACATCCGCCAGACCTGTGTCTACTGTCCTCCAAACGCACCCGCAGCCTGCAGATTCGCCATAACCAGCCCTTAACCCCTCAATCACGAGACAATCCACACAGGTGTTGAGGGTTAAACATGCAGAGCATCAACAGTTTATTAAATACAAAACATACTCTTTTACACACAGTTAGGGATACTCCCCTTAGCCTTGTCATAGAGGGGGGGGGGTAGGGGACAAGGAAGAACCAATGGGAACTGAACACTTGTACATTGAAACAGAGACTACAGATAAACATAAAGGGATTATGGTAAGCAGGCAACCCCTCAATACACATCCCCTGCGGAGAGATGTCTGCAGTCCAGACCATTGTCTATGTGCCATGACTCAACACAGCTAAACACAGCAACAAGAGGGGGGGGGGATGGGGGAGAAGGGATTTAGCATTACATTACATTATCTCAATGCCAGCTTCTCCCCGAGTCTCAGTCTCTTCTGGGCCATAATCTGTGGGTAGGAGGCCCGCTCTCAGTCCCTTCCAAAGCACACAGTGACAGTGGGTTCTGTCACATTTCTCCCCTTTTAAAAACAGACTAACCAGGTTCCTGACCCCCAACTGGTCTGGACCTGCGTTAGTCACAAACTTCCACCCCAGGCAACCAGGAAAAGGAAAAGTATGTCTCTGGCGCTGGGGAGCAAATTCGCACATACGGCCTCCCGTGAATAAAAACAGCCGCTGCAGAGTGGGAACAGCTGTCCGCACTCCCGTGATCCGGGGCTGGGTTGCAGATATTGAGGGGAGCTGAATAATCCTCTGCCCTGATGCCAGCGCTTCAGCTTGTAGGGAACATAGGCTGGCAGTGCTATGCAGTTGGGGAGGAAAAGGTTCTTGCTTTTCTCCTGGAGTAGTTACCAGCCGCTGAGGAGGTATCTTGCAGGGACTATCTCCCAGACTCTCCATCTCTTTTTCTGATGCTGGGCAGAGGCCAACAGCGCTCTGCTCCGTAGCCAGCGATTCTGCTAGGGGGACATATACAACGGTAGAATTCAGCCGCTGGAGAGGGGGAAGGGTTTTTCCCCCTCCTGGTTCTGTGACCAGCTGCTGAGGCGACTTCTGACAGGGGCTGTCTCCCAAACTCTCCAAAGACATACTGAGGGCTGGGCAGGGGCCCGTGGCACTCTGCCATGCAGCCAGCGCTTCAGCTGGGGGATAAACACTGGGGTAGTGTCCAAGTGCTGGGCAACCAGCTCACTGAGGTCATCCCTCGGACTCCCTGGATCCAACTCTGAGGGTGGGCAGAGGCCAGCGGCACTCTGCCCCGTAGCCAGCGCTTCTGCTGGGGGGATGAACACTGGGGTAGTGTCCAAGTGCTGGGCAACCAGCTCACTGAGGTCATCCCTCGGACTCCCTGGATCCAACTCTGAGGGTGGGCAGAGGCCAGCGGCACTCTGCCCTGCAGCCAGCGCTTCTGCTGGGGGGATGAACACTGGGGTAGTGTCCAAGTGCTGGGCAACCAGCTCACTGAGGTCATCCCTCGGACTCCCTGGATCCAACTCTGAGGGTGGGCAGAGGCCAGCGGCACTCTGCCCTGCAGCCAGCGCTTCTGCTGGGGGGATGAACATTGGGGTACTGTCCAATTGCTGGGGAGGGAGAATTGCTTCCTCCACTCCCGTTGGGGATATCTGCTGTTGGGGAAACGGCTCACGAAGAGCATCTCTCAGACTCTCCGGGTCCAACTCTTTTTCTGATGCTGGGCAGAGGCCAACGGCACTCTGCCCTGTAGCCAGCGCTTCTGCTGGGGCACCAGATTCGATACTCTGGACTTGCTGCTGATCACCATTTACCAGCCTTCCAGCACCCGTCTCAACTTCCCCTTCTGAGACCTTTATGCTTTTATCTTGTCTCACTGCCTGAGAAACCTCTGGTGCATTCTGGCATTCTAGCACTCACAGTGCCCTCTGTATCATCGCCGCTTCTTCAATTGCGGTTAGGACGCAAAAACGTAGGGGCACTCCTGGCCCCATTTGCTCTGCATCTTCGCGACTGTCCGCTATTTCTCCAGGACAGTCCCAGGCAACGGGAGCCATGCCAGGCTGCTGATCACTGTCAAACAGCCGCTTGTAGGCAATCTCAAGCTCCCATTCCTGCTCAACCAGGAACTCCAATTCCTCCAGGCCACACGCCTCTTCGGGAAGGTCCAGCACCTCATCTCGGAAGTCCAGGATGTCTTCCAGCCGCCACTCTTCGTCGCTCCCAAAGTCTGGGTCTCCGTACATTTTTTGATGGAGCAGCCCCACGCTGCCGTAGCCAACGCCTTCTGTCGGGCTGCCATCTGCTGTACTTGGCCACAGTTGAGCCGCGAACCACCGGAGGGCTCTGTAGCTGGCGTCCAGCCTCATCTCCTCCTGGACCAATCTTCCGAGCTCCATCTTACACTCATCTCGCGGTCGTTCCCTCAGGAACACCTCTCGCGCACGGTACTGCGTCCAGTACATCTCTGTGGAGGAGGGAAGGATCTTCCCCTGATGGTACCGCTTGTGACTTAGTGTCTCATGCCAGAGTTGTCAGCGTATCACATCCTCCCAGCCGAGCATGGTGCGCTCTGTCGTTGGTCCCCGATGTTGCTTCCGCATGCCTTGCAGCCTCCTCCCATACTCCGCTCTCATGCTGGCCGGTCCCCGTATCGCTCCTCGGCAGCTGCCCGGATCTTGAATCCTGGTGGTGGTTTGAATGTCCCGGACTGCAGGAGACATCCCACTGCTGCCACCACTGTGACGGATCTCAGATACCCCAGGTGGGCACATCCGCCAGACCTGTGTCTCCTGTCCTCCAAATGCACCCGCAGCCTGCAGATTCGCCATAACCAGCCCTTAACCCCTCATTCACGAGACAATCCACACAGGTGTTGAGGGTTAAACATGCAGAGCATCAACAGTTTATTAAATACAAAACATACACTTTTACACACAGTTAGGGACACTCCCCTTAGCCTTGTCATAGAGGGGGGGTAGGGGACAAGGAAGAACCAATGGGAACTGAACACTTGTACATTGAAACAGAGACTACAGATAAACATAAAGGGATTATGGTAAGCAGGCAACCCCTCAATACACATCCCCTGCGGAGAGATGTCTGCAGTCCAGACCATTGTCTATGTGCCATGACTCAACACAGCTAAACACAGCAACAAGAGGGGGGGGGGGATGGGGGAGAAGGGATTTAGCATTACATTACATTATCTCAATGCCAGCTTCTCCCCGAGTCTCAGTCTCTTCTGGGCCATAATCTGTGGGTAGGAGGCCCGCCCTCAGTCCCTTCCAAAGCACAGAGTGACAGTGGGTTCTGTCACAGCGTATATTGATTGGTTTGCGCAAAAGTTATAGCGTCTACAAACTATGGGATATATTTATGGAATTTTTATTTACTAGTAATGGCAGGGATCAGTGACTTATAGCGAGACTGCGATATTGCGGTGGATAAATCGGACATTAACTGACACCTTTGACACTTTGTGGGAACCAGTGACATTAGTACAGTGATCAGCGCTAAAAAAATATGCACTGTCACTGTACTGACACTGGCAGGGAAGGAGTTAACATCAGGGACGATCAAGGGGTTAAATGTGTTCCTAAAATGTGTTTTCTAACTGGGGGGGTGCTTTTACTAGTGGAAGGCATGGATCGGTGTTCCTGCTTTACAGAGAAACAGGATCCATGCCTTCTGTACTGACAGAATGTCAATCTGCCTTGTTTATATAGACAGTCTGTCTGTTTGTCGAATGATCAGTGGGTGCTGGCGGACATCTGCTCCGCGGGACCCGCTGATCAGCTCCCACAGTGTAAAATCACAGCAGGAGTGAGCCGCCGGTGGCGCTTCCGATACCTGGAAGTGCAGGATCTCGTGTGTGTGTGTGTGTGTGTGTGTGTGTGTGTGTGTGTGTGTGTATATGTATATATATTGTGAGGGGGTTAGCTCGGCAGCGGGTGTGTGTGACCCCCTGGATGGGCTCCCCACACAAAAACAGGCCCAGCAGACGGAGGTTGTGGTTTTCAAGATCAAAAGGGTGCGGTTTATTTCTCTATTTACAGTGACAAAAACACAGCAAAGCAAAAAGAAACATAAACAAAATAAACCCTGGTCAGCTTGACCTCTGACTAAACATGCAGGTTTCCCTAACTAACAACTGGGATCAGCCTGGTGCTGTCCTAGTCCCTAAGTCCCTGGTTTAGTAAATGTCCAAACAAATAGCCACACAGGCTTTGTCTCACCGCACAGGGGTTCACTCTCCCTAGACAGTCCACACAGGTCTGGTTCCAGGCATGAGCAAACACCTAATGAAGCTGGGAGTTTTTATAGAGGCCTTAAACGAGCTGACAAGCTTCAGCTGGTCTCATCAACTCCCTGCCTGCACGACGCCCAGCACTCTCCCTAGAGGTATGAATCATCCATGAGCCCACTAGCCTCAGCTGGGCTTCATCAACTCTCTCCCTAGTTGTATAAGTCGGCATAAAGCCTGAATCTGGGAGAAATATACCTACCCCCCTGGATGCAACCAGGTGACTTTACCTTCCTGCTGTCACAAAATATATATATATATATATATATATATATATATATATATATATATAATGTAGCGAGGTCTCCTTTAAGGCCTCGGGACTACGTTACCCAGACTCCCGTTCGGCAACCAAGGTGCAGTTAGCCACTGCAGAGACTCATGGGAGGGGCTATATAAGAGAAGGGCGAGGCCGAGCTCGCTCTTTTTGGACACCACGCTGCAATCAACAGGTCTTCCTGTGCGGATCTGCTGCAGTGCAGGGCCTGAAGCCTGGGGTCTTGCGCAAACTTCCAGAGAGCCTTCCAACCCACTGCGGAGCCTGGGTGGCACCTGACTTGTCGAGTTGGGACATCAGTTGGACCGGGGACCCGGCCGTTGCGGACACTGTGTGCTGAGACACAGTAGGTGGAAGTCCCTGACTGGAATCGCGTCCGGAGTGGTGAGCGAGCACCTGCTCATTCATATAGACTGTACTTTGTTTAGGCCTAGAGACTGCCTTGGCCCTCCTGGTTCTATTTACTGTCCCACAGGAGACTCGTGGCGGAACTGAGTTGAGTAGTCTCCTGTGAGTGGTTCATTCTCCATTTATTTTTCTACCCTTTGGATTACAATTTACTGTTCCTGTTGTGCACCACCAGTAAAGTTGCATGCGAAGAATTTGATCTTCTAAAAGACTGAGTCTAAAGCTGGGTCAGGTCTGATCCTTAGGAAGAACTTTATTGCTGTGCCATAAGGGCGCATAGATAGAAATAGCTGTAGTTGGCTGGTAATCGCCTGTATTGTATTTTGCTGCTGCAGGGCTCTGCAGACATATATGTGGTGTGTGTTAACATTGTGCCTTTTACCTAAAGTAAAGAAACGTTATATTTCATCACTTGCTATCCATGTGTTATCTTTATGCATAGAGGTTACCCCTGCAACACTGTTAGATTGTGATACCAGAACACCCCTAGACTAGCTGTGCCAGAGTGGGTCGAGTATATTGCCGGGGGTTGGCGGTGCTGTACGCAGGGCCCAAAACAGGTCCAGCGGCTCTCTTAATTGGGGGTAGCGCTTCACATTATATATATATATATATATATATATATATATATATATATATGTGATCCTGCGCAGCGTGGTCGTCCTGTAGCAGTAAATGTGCTATGGGGCGGTCGACAAGTGGTTAAAGTGGAATTCCTGGCTAACCATAACTTTTCTTCAAAAATGTTTCCTTCCCCCTCCTGCTACTTATCTTGCCTACCCTGTGTAAAATACCGTATATCTCTCTACTTTTTTTTTACATTCGCTCTGGTCACATGATTCCACAGCTCTGGCTCCCCTGTATCAGTGAGCAGCCGTCTGCAGGAGAGAGGAGGGAATGCCGGTGTTTTGACAAAATGTCGAACTGGGCAGAATATAGAACCACGTCACTTCCTGCGTCATCGCTGACGTCAGGAAACTGCATGTCAAATTCCTGGACCGACGGCCATCTTGCTACACCCCGCACTCGGCCGTACTAAGGCTGCAGTCAGAAGGCGGTAATGGACATCTTTTTACACCCACCCAAGTCTTGCATTTCAGACTTATTTTTAACAGTAAACTTTGCTTATATCGTGTTTAAACAGTATTTACAAGTCCCTGACACTATTTTCATGTTGAATTTTAAAAGCACCGGTGTTCGGTCAGATTACCTGTCACGTCTGAGGTTGTTTTAGAGCTACCTACAGTGTCTACCACGTCTTTGCCGTGTGAGGCTGTTACCTAACCTTTGCTGCCTGTCGTGACCTTCTGCTACAGTTGACTTTGATAATGGGACTTTCTCCTTTGTTTTTGGAAACTGCTGGAATTATCTCCTGAGTATCCTTATCCAAGCTGGATTATCTGCCCAGTGAAAGTTGGGTTATAGCCGCACGCTTGTCTAAAGCTTGCTTCTGGTAAGCCTGCAATTCTTATGGTGGTGGTGCACGGAAACTTTGGTGGACATCTGTCATTTGTTCATTCAATTTGCAGACCTCAAAATTTTTTGGGCTTATAGACTTTTTATTAATCACATATGGACTTTTTTTATCTGATTCACTATCAATAAGGATTTCAATATCTTTTTTTCACGGTTTTTTGTGTAATTTCTTAATGCTATTCTCACATGTCATGTGTTAATATGTGTTAATCCTTAGGGGTTTATTTATTTATGGAACCACTGATTGTCACTTATTCATTATTATCATCAATGCTTGGTTTATTTTAGTTTTAAGGGGAGCGCAACTATATATATTTTTTATCTATGTTTTGGTGTATCTCACTTTTTAGTTGCTGCTTTTTAGGTTACGTATAGCGCGGTGTCCCAATTTTTGTACATCTGCAGGATTGCCACTGCTTGTAAAATTCAACATCAAAACAGTGTCAGGGACTTGTAAATACTGTTTAGCACTATATAAGCGGAGTTTACTGTTAAAAATAAGTCTGAAATGCAAGACTTGGATGGTTGGAAAAAGATGTCCGTTACCGCCTTCTGACTGCAGCCTTGCAGCAGAGTGCAGGGTTTAGCAAGATGGCCGTTGGTCCAGGAATTTGACATGCAGTGTCCTGACATCAGCGTTGATGCACTGCGCATGCGCAGATGATGTGGTGCACAGGCGCAGTGCGTGTGGTTTTCTAAAACAGCTGATTCCACGTCACAGGATATGATGTGGTTCGATATTCTGCGGAGTTTGACATTTTTTTCAGAACACCAGCTGGGCTATGGGAGCCTAAGGGTGACATCACCGCTCTCAGAATTGCCAGTTGTTATTAAGCACTCCCTAATAGAGGGGAGCCAGAGCCAGAGCTGTGGGATAACATGACTGGACTGGAGTGGGCTGAGAAAGATAAGTATACAGATCTTTTTCACATAGGTGAGGCAGCATAGGTAGCAGCATCAATAGTGTTGCATTTTAGCATGCCTTATGTGCTAGTTATCGCATCCCAAAAGTAATTTCAGTTTTATGATCAGGGCCAGTACCCAATCAGTTCTCACATGCATACCTCCCAACATTTTGAGATGGGAATGAGGGACACCTACTAGAAAACATATGTAGGCATAGGACATGCCTCCTGCCACACCCCCTTAAAGGAGAATTAACCCCAAAAAATGTTAATTAAACCCACAAGTGCTTTTTTTTACAACTACTATTACTTTATATTGGCTTTTAAAATTTACAAATGCAGCAATTTAGAAATTGGATGAAAGGTTTAGCACTGGGAAACACTTTTTAAAAGATAAAAAGTTTATTTTATACATGTAGCGGGTATCTGCTTTTCTATTCTCTTTTTGAATTTGGTGGGGAAACTGTAATGTATGGTTCCCTGGGGCCCACCAGGTGGCGCTGTCGCTTTGGGCCCAGGGTTGAGCCATCGTTGCGGTGTCACACCTCTTTTTGGCCTCTCTCTGCAATTGTATGGTGGGCGGAGCGCCCGCCGTGCTTGCTGGGAGAGGGTATAAAGGGGGCGGCCATTTTTGGAGTCGGGAGTCGAGCCCCAGGCACCTTTAGCCTGGGGTGAGGTACTAGGATGGAGGTTTGGAACTCAGTGTCATACTGAGTTCCGCGAGGGAAGGAAGTCCTAGGGAACCCCGGGAGTGGGTACCCGAATCCAGAGGCATAATGGACCGGGAGGGGGTACTCGCCTGAAGACCTGGTGCAGCATACCGCCGGTGACGGGTGAGCCTCGACCGGAGACCGCCTGGAGGGATGTTTCCCTCGACCGGAGACCGCAACCCACTTTCTGGAGGAAAGTGGAGAGTTCATTGTGCCTGGGCCTACTCGTATCAACACCCCCCCTGTCTGTTCTGTTCGTTGAGGGGGTCCAACTGATTGTACTTTGATGTGACCTGCAAGAATAAAGGAGTGTTGGACTTTAATGGGTGTGGGGCTCATTTTCTGGCAGACACTAATCCGAAGTAGCTGGATGCTCTAAGCGCAGAACACCGACCCAAAGGTAGAAGGACTTTGCCAACACCACACACACACATCTGTGGTGAAAGCTTGGCGTGGCAACCCCGCACTCTCTCCTCCCAGTTACCCCTAGACAGAAGCCGCAGAGAATTATACAAGAGGAAGAGAGTGGAGGGCGCTACATACACAGCTATATAGATCAGACCAAAATGAGGGACAAATGAGGGACAAATGAGGGGGAAAGAGGGACAGAGTTACATTGCTCCAAATCAGGGACAGTCCCTCGAAATCAGGGACAGTTGGGAGCTATGCACATGTGAAAGTCTAGAGAAGCTGTTTAGACCTGAGTTGTTCCTTAAATCACACAGTAGAAGGAATCTCTTGTCTGACCAGTTGAACATGTTTGTGGATCAGTTGGCATCACGCTGGCTCTGGATCGGTTGGCGTTGTATGGCGGTGTAATGTTGCTATACAGGTTTTCTCTCTTTCATCAGGATTCCACACTGCCTCACCACCTGCTTTCTGAAGAGCTTTCTGTTGTGCTGGGCCTTGTCTCACTTACTTTTTACTTCCTGCCAATTTACTTTGTCAAACATCCAGAGCGGCAGAGTATCACTGCGCCCATTGTGTGCCCTGCACTGGCAGCTGTATAACAGCGAAGCTTTAATGCCGTTGGCAGTGCCCTGTCATTATCCATTCCTCATCCATCCAGTTGTGGTTTATATCCGGAGGGCACAATTCAACTGCAGAATATCAGTGTATTGTTACAAATCCTTTCATTTCAGGCAGCTCATTCTGACTCAATTGCTTATCACATTCTTTTGTTGTTGCGAAAGTTAATCATTAATATTACAAGTGAGTGTTATGATAAAAAGAGCGGAGACTGTTTAAATGCATTCAGGTTACAAGAGACTGTTAGGCCCCTTTCACACTGGGGCGGGAGCGACGGTGGCGGTAAAGCGGCGCTTTACCACTAAATTTGTGGCGTATTCGGCCGCTAGCGGTGCCGTTTTACCCCCCCGAAAAATGGTTAAAAACCACTGCATAGCGCCTCTGCAGAGGCGCTATGCCGGCGGTATAGCCGCAGTGTCCCATTGCTTTCAATGGGCAGGAACGGTGGAGTAGCGGTAAACACACCGCTCCTTCACCGCTCCAAAGATGCGGCTAGCAGGACTTTTGGAGCGGTCCTGCTAGCGCACCGCTCCAGTGTGAAAGCCCTCAGGCTTTCACACTGGAGAAACAGCAGCCAATGTTTTAGGTCGATTTGCAGACACTATTTTTAGCGCAATAGCGCCTGCAAACCGCCCCAGTGTGAAAGGGGTCTGCAAGACTGCATGCATGTGGAGACTGTTATGGTAGAACAAGGGTCTACGAACTTTATAAACAAAAGGCCAGTTTACTGTCCTACAAACTTTAGAGGGGGCTGTACTGTGGCCAGTGGGAGAAGAAAATGTCCTGGCGTAAGTGGGAGTAAACAATGCCCCCTCATTGGTATTAGGGTAGCACAGTGGTTAAGTGGTTAGCACTTTCACCTAGCAGCACTAGGGTTCTCAGGTCAAATCACAACCATGGCATTACCTGCCTGGAGTTTGCATGTTTTCCATGTGCCTGTGTGGGTTTCCTCCGTGTTCTCCGGTTTCCTTCCACACTCCAAAGACATGCTGGTGGGTAAATTGGCTCCTGTCTAAATTGGCCCTAGTATGTGTATGTATGAATGTGAGTTAGGGACCTTAGATTGTAAGATCATTGAGGACAGGGACTGATGTGAATGTACAATATATGTAAAGTGCTGTGTAAATTGATGCCATTATATAAGTACCTGTAATAAATACATTTGGGGGTGTAATAGTGCCCCATCGTTGGTATCAGTGAGAGGAATAGTGTCCCATCATTGGTATCAGTAACAGTATCCCATCAATGGTATCAGTGGGAGGAAAAGTTTCCCATCATTGATGTCAGTAAAAGTGTCCCATCATTGGTATCAGTGGGAGGAATAGTGCCCCATTGTTCGTATTAATAAGAGGAATAGTGCCCATCATTGGTGTTAGTGGAGGGTAATAGTGCCTCATTATTGGCATCAGTGGGAGGAACAGTGTTCCATCATTAGGGTCAGTGGGGGGAATATTGAACCCCCCTCCCCATTGGTATTAGTGGGGGGGGGAATAGTGCCCTATCATTGGTATCAGTAATAGTGTGCCATCAATGAAATCAGTGGGAGGAACAGTTTTCCATCATTGGTGTCAGTAATAGTGTCCCATTGTTGGTGTCAGTGGGAGGAATAGTGCCTCATCGTTGGAATCAGAGGGAGCAACATTTTCCCAACATTAGTGTCAGTAAAAGTGTCCCATAGTTGGTATGAGTGGGAGGAATAATGCCCCATCATTGGTGTTAGTGAAGAGGAATAGTGCCTCATTGTTGGGGTCAGTGGGAAGACTAATGCCTCATCATTGGCATCAGTGGGAGGAATAGTGCCCCATTGTTGGTATTAGTAATAGTGCCTCATCGTTGGTATTAGAGGGAGGAACAGTTTCCCATGATTGGTGTCAGTAAAAGTGTCCCATAGTTGGTGTAGCGCTACCCCCAGTTAAGAGAGCCGCTGGATTTGTTTTCGGGCCCTGTATACAGCCCCTCCAACCCCCGGCAATCTGCTCGACCCACTCTGTCACAGCTAGTCTAGGGGTTATATCTTTATCACAATCAACTGGTATTATAAGGGCGCCCTCTTTGTAGTGAGACAACACACAAATGTAAAGATTAAGTATAACAGTTTTACTTTGGTTGTAAAAAGGCATAAGCAGAATATAATACACACAACTGGCTTGCAGAGCCCTGCAGCAATCAATATAGCGCACAATAATGGTGCTGCGCGGTACTCCACCATGCGTAGCTATTATGGTATACACGCCCTGTTGCGCACTAAACAATATCCTATCTCCCCACCCTGGCCAGGCCTGACATAGAATAAATCTGAGGCCTCGTACACACGACCGATTTTCTCGTCGTAAAAAACACGTCGTTTTTTTCGACGAGATTCTTGTTAAGCTTGTCGATTTTCTCGTCAAGCTTTCTATGCGTACACACTGTCATTTTCCAATTTCCTCGTGGTTCTCTGCGCTCACGTCCAGCACGTACGACGGCACTATAAAGGGGAAGATCTTTTTTCTTGGCGCCACCCCTTGGGCTGCTTTTGCTGATCTCGTGTTACCGCGTGTGAAGTAAAAGTTTGGGAAGAGACGATTCGCGCTTTTCAGTCTTCGTACTTTTCAGATCGTTTTCTGCCGTTCAGTTTGTGCTTGTGGGTTCGTATCTTGACTTTCAGGGCGTCTAGGCAGGTCGTATCTGTTTTACAGTGCGTTCTTGCCTGTTCGTTTCTGAATTTCAGTTCGTTATTCATAGGCCTTGCTGTTCTAAAGTGCGTTCTGAGGAGTTCATGGACCAAGAATTGGTTGCTCCAGCGGGACCAATTCTGCCACATGCCTCTGCTGCGGGAGATCGTCGAGAATAATCCTGAGGACTACAGGAATTTTCTGAGGATGTCTGACCCCGTTTTTCAGGAACTGTTGGCTTTGGTGTCCCCCTATATTACCAGGAAGGACACCGTTATGCGGGAAGCCATCAGTGCTGAGCAGAGGCTCATCGCCACGTTGCGTTATCTGGCGACAGGGAGAAGTCTTCAGGACTTGAAGTTCACGACAGGCATCTCCCCCCAGGCTCTGGGCCTCATAATCCCAGACACCTGTTCTGCTATTATACAAGTCCTGCAGGAGGACTATATTAGGGTAAGTTTTCTCCCTTAACATCACATTTTATGTATTACATGTATGCTAATGTATTGTATTTCTTTCATCCTTCCCTAATTACCATGATTGTAATATGCTGAGAATGTCCCCTTTGTCCCCATGCATGTTGGAAGCTTTAGATTGCCCCTTTTTTATCCTCCCTAAATATTTCCCCTCACTAACTTTTCCAGCAGGGGCGCCTGTTGCTCCAAATGTTGGGGGGTTCCAACCCCAATTTCGGAAATAAACTTCCTCCTTTTTTGCTCTGTTGCCTAATAAACGCCCCCAGTTGTCCCCTCTAATGCAGCCAGTTTCCCCCCAGCCCTGCACTTACCTTCTTGTGGTCAGCGCCATCCTTCTTCTGTCCTTGATGTCTTCTCCTTCCCTTCATGTTGCATCAGCCAATCATGTTACCATTAAACAGACTTGGTGAACATGATTGGCAGAGCAGCCTGTCAGTGTTTACGCAAGGAATGCCCCCCTCCTTGCGTCCCCGATTTTTCTTTGAGGAAGCCAATTACATCCCTCAGGTTGTAATTTGCAAGACTATTTTAATACCTGTTTCTGCTCTGCAATTTTAACCCCCTAAATGCCGCAATTATTCATATGTCGGTCGCTTTACAAGAGGCCATCCACCTGAATAGTGTGCGGCATAGACAATACATAGGTTCATGCAACGCATGAACCTATGTATTGTTCTGAGTGATGGGCACAGGAGAGAGGGGACAGTGCTCCAGCGCCCACTCTGGACGCACCGCCACTGCAATGCTATCCTGTGGCCAAACACATCTCCCCCCCCCCAAAATAATTTAGTAATGGCCCATCAGAGGGGGTGATGAATATGATAAATGAGCCTTCCATTATACTTTTTTTACACACCTTAATAAACGTATAATTAGATTGATGTTGGTCTCTAATTTTTTGGGATAGAATTTCCTTGTAATGTATGCCTTTGTTTTTCTAATATTATTTCATCTTGTTTCACTCCACAGCTTCCTTCCACGCCACAGGAATGGCAGACTGTGGCATCGGAGTTTGCCACGCGGTGGGACTTCCCCAACTGCGGTGGTGCCATAGACGGGAAGCACGTCCGCATCGTGCCGCCACCCCGTTCTGGGTCCTACTACTACAATTACAAGGGGTTTCATAGCATTGTGCTGATGGCGGTGGTGTCAGCACGGTATGAATTCCTCTATGTTGATGTAGGGAAGAATGGCCGGATGTCCGATGGGGGATCCTTCATCCAGACTGAGTTTGCCCTCCGTCTCCAGAGTGACGACCTTGCATTGCCACCGGATGCAGGGAATATTGAAGGACTCCCCTTTGTTTTCTTGGCTGATGAAGCCTTCGGACTCGGACGGCATCTTATGAGGCCATTTCCACAGAGGACCCTGACCCCAGAGAAGAGTGTGTTCAATTACCGGCTGGCCAGGGCCCGAAGAGTCGTTGAAAATGCCTTCGGCATAATGGCCAGCCGGTTCCGCCTTTTTATGACTTCCATCCACTTGGCGGACTACAAAATAAACTATGTAGTGTTATGCTGCTGTGTGCTACACAACTTTCTGAGCCAAAAATCTAATTCCTATATGGCCTCAGTTTTGCCAGAGGCTGGACTTTCCCCTGCAAATCCCCTTCCGGGCCTGGAATCTGCCCGTCTTGGCTTGCCCCCCCAAAATGCCCGTGTGGTTCGGGACAAATACATGGAGTATTTCACGGGTAGGGGGGCAATTCCTATGCCAGCCTATGTCTAAGTATCCCAATAAAAATATTGTTTAAACCTTTAATTATTTGTTCTTTCCTGTCTCCTAGTTTGTCTTTGTGCATTTGTAGTGGCAAGTGTATTTTACTTTAGTAAATAACAACCAATTTCACTATGTTACCTTACAAAAGAACCAAATAAGCTTAGAGAGTATTATAAAAAGAAGCTACACGTTGTTTGTGGTCAAATATTTTACTCTTTGCACATTTTTTTTTGTTTTACTTTGGGGTTGGCCTGGCCACAACCCGGCAAATTTTGGCTTATGAAAATACAAAAATACCACTTGCATTTCTAAAATGACAACATTGGATACCTCTGAGCAATCTGAGACATTCAGTTACACAAACTATGTCTCTATGTGCCCGTCCTAATATGGGGTCCTGCCACCCCTTGCCCAGCCAAAAATTCAATATGCACACATTTTTACTTTTTTGCAAATAGGAAGTTTACAATCCTGATCCCTATTGTCAACATGTGCTATCTGCCATCAGGGGTGATCAATGGACGTGTTTTGGGGGTGCATCCCCTTCCTCAGTTCACCGACTTTTGATACGAGGAAGGGGTTGCACCCACAAAAGACGTACATGGATATCCCCTGATGGCAGATAGCACATGTTCACACACTGTGTGCATATTCAATTTTTGGCTGCTTTGTTACTCAAAAAATTAGAAAAAATATAAAAACAAACATGTAAAAACAAATGTGTTTGGATGGCTTATTGAATTCTCCCCAAAACATCGAGAATGTCTTTAAATGTTTGTTCCATCACATGGATTCTTTGTTTAATTAGGTCCAGTTCCGTGCTACATTCCATCACTTGCTGGATGAGGCGGAGGGCACTGTCAGCAGAGAACCGTGTGCTATCCTTCACAACATTTCCATCCCCTAAAAACCATAAAAAAAATTAATAAAACTCTGCAGGCCTACCTCGCTTACCTTAAGCTGTGGTGTCAGATACTGACCTGTTGTGGTGACCAGATCCACAACGTCATCCACCTCTCCTTCCTGCACTTCTCCTTCCTCAACTTCCTGCACATCTTTCGGTTGTGGATCTTTGGGAGTTTGGGGTTGCTTGGAAGTTGTGGGGTGCATGTGCTCCCTGGAGTGTCCTCCTCCCAGTCTTCTCTCCCCTATGAGAATAAAACCAAAGGTCTATTTATCACACTGTAAAAATCTCATTGTTAAACTAAAAACAGGCTAAATTGTTTGGAAGTGGGGTACAAGTGTGTTTGTGCGGAATTTAAAGAAAAATGCATTATTTATGACCCCAAATATGTTTAGTATTCACATTTGGATGTAATTTTTTGGACATGGAGGCACCACAAATAAACTCTGATGCACCTGTGTGGGACACCCAAAAAAGGCGGGTCTGGTGGCCCACACTATAGTGCTCCAAAGTACAGATGTGGAAGCAGCTGCTGAGTGTCCTCTCCTTTACACTGATTAAAGTTTGCATTTCATTCTCCTTACAAACACATCATCTAGACTTAAAAATTATCCACAATACTTGATCAAAAATGGCAGATGTCTAATTACTTTTGTGGCTCTTAAATAAGCCAAAACCGCGGATAGTGGCCGAACGAAGTGTCGGTAACGTAACGAACGATTACTGTGCCCAACCTAGTTCAAAATATTACATTTTGGAAGGGAGTCCAATATGATAAAAAAAAAAAAAAGTCAGTTTCTAAAAAGATTAATAGCAGAAAGGTCGTCATTTTACTTACTTTTAGCGAGCATCCTCTTTATGATCCTCAACTGGTCTGGCTCCCTCAGTTTGAGGTCTGACCACCTCTTTCTGAGCTGCTCATTTGAGCGTTTCACCCCGAACTTCGCCCTCAGACTCTTCACAACTTTAGTGAGGATTTTGGCCTTCCTTCTATTTGGTTTGCTATACGGCCCATGCTTGGCATCATAATCAGCCTTGACCAAGATGTCCACCATCTCCGCCATCTCCGCCAAAGACATATTCGATGCCTTGAATCTCCTCCTTGATCGTGACGTGTCCTCGGTCTCCGGGCTTGTCTCCTCGCTAGTTGCGGAATTATCAGACACCTGCTGTAACTCCGCCATATCTGTCTGCGCGCCGAAAGAGAAGGGGCGGGGAAAAGATGTTAGTTAGAACGTCATGGGCGGGCGACGTGTGCGGAGCGACATGTTCGAATTTGGACGCATGCGTGGTGTGTGTATATAGCAAACACACATGTGACTATAGTACGTTCGGTGTGCGGAGAGAGGAGTTCAAGTGACGGAAGTGCGAACGAAGGTATGTGATTTTGTGAGACTTGTAAAAATTGTTGGCCTATACTGTCTTGAGATTGGTGGAGGATATATATGGTGACTAGGATGTGAAGGAGGTTAGACTGTTTGCCTCACATTATTTAAATATATATTTTTTTTACTTGCAGATACAATATGAATGTCTTTATTAGCGACAGAGTTCCTGGCGGAATTTATTGACCGGGTAAGGGAGCTGCCGGCTCTGTGGGAGACCAAAAACCCCATCCATAAAAAAAAAAAGGGGTGAGAAAAGCAGCGCTGGAGAAGCTGCTCCCATTTGTGCATACCAAGGTGCCCACAGCCACAGCAAAACAAGTGGACACTAAAATTGGGAGCTTGAGAGGTACCTACAGGACTGAACGCTCTAAGGTGCTGGCTTCTCAGAGGTCAGGAGCAGCAGCAGATGATGTTTATGTCCCGATTTTGTGGTACTACAGCAGGATGTCCTTCCTGGATGACCACATTGAGCCAAGGCCATCACTCTCCACTCTTCCCCCCAGACTTCCCTGCAGCCAACCTGAGCCTTCTCTGGAGCAAGAGGAGGCAGCCATCCTGGATGATCCTGATTTGTCCATCTGGAGCCAGGTATAGTATTAACTGAAAATGTAGTGGGATAAAATTAATGTTTCCCAAATATGTCAGGATGAGAAACATACATTATTTTGTATTCCACAAGTGAAATCATGATCTGTAGACATTATTCTGCACTTAATTGTGTGGTAAATAGTCAAGCTGATGTAGTGGTAAATTTAAAGCAAGGATTTATGCATATACATTCTAATTGCTTCCATCAGGATTACAAAGTTTGATGCAAAGATTAAACCAACATATTAAACTATGTTCCTTTTTCATACACAGGATGAAATCAGCCAGGAGGAGGGTCTGGAAAGTGGCAGCCAGGAGGTGGCAGGGCCCAGTGGCAGCCAGGAGGTGGCAGGGCCCAGTGGCAGACAGGAGGTGGCAGGGCAAAGGAGAAGCACCAGATCCCAGGTGCCTCCCATCCGGCTTCACAAAAGAGGCAGGAGGGACAGGACCACCAGTGAGGCAGCAATGGCCCTTATTAAAGAGGCCCATGCCACCCTCAAGGAGCCCACATCCCCTGAAGAGGCCATTGCCGGCCTAGTGGAGGCTAAGTTCAAGGTGATGAGCATGGAGCAACGCCTCCTATGCGAGCCCCTGCTCATCACCTTGCTCAACAAGGGGGTGATGGAGCAAATTACCCCCAATACCGCCATATGTGAGGTGGCCCAACTGACCCAACCTCCACCTCCACCTTCCTCTTCTGCCCCACCCCCTTCTGCTACACCTCCACCTTCTGCCCCACCCCCTTCTGCTACACCTCCACCTTCTGCCCCACCCCCTTCTGCTACAACTCCACCTTCTGCTCCACCCT
This sequence comes from Rana muscosa, assembly GCA_029206835.1. Lineage (NCBI taxonomy): Eukaryota > Metazoa > Chordata > Amphibia > Anura > Ranidae > Rana > Rana muscosa. The sequence continues at coordinate 202,107,863 of CM055121.1, read as the reverse complement.
CTTCTGCTACACCTCCACCTTCTGCCCCACCCCCTTCTGCTACACCTCCACCTTCTTCTTCTGCCCCACCCCCTTCTGCTACACCTCCACCTTCTTCTTCTGCCCCACCCCCTTCTGCTACACCTCCACCTCCTCCTCCTGACAGGAGTACCCCTCCAGTGGGCCAGCCTCCAGCCAAACGAAGAGGGAAGGCTGCAGGGAAGGCTGCAGGGAAGGCTGCAGGGAAGGCTGCAGGGAAGGCTGCAGGGAAGGCTGCAGGGAAGGCTGCAGGAAAGGCTGCAGGGAAGGTTGCCAGGAAGAAGAGGAAGTGATGGCCTTGCTTCATTGTGGTCGGACAGAAGGCAGCCTGTTGTAGTACCACACACTTGGGACATATATCTCACCTGCTGCTGTTCCTGACCTCTGGGAGGCCAGCATCAGATTGTGTTCTGAAATGTGGGCCTTCTCAAGCTCCCAATTTTAGTGTCCACACAGGGTTGCTGTGTGCTCTGGGGTCCCTGGGATGCACAAATGGCAGCAGCTTCTCCAGCGCTGCCTTCTCTTTATTTAATTTATAAACATGAATAAATGTGTTTTTTGTTTAAGTTCATACTTGACTATGTGTATTTTTAAATTAAAAAAAACAAGCTTTGGAGTAAGCAGATACATTTGACTGACAATAAAAGGCACAGATATCACCCCCCCCCAAAAGAATAACTAAATCTGATTAGCTCAAAAACATGGTGTGAAATTTTAAAAATATAGATTCGAAAATTAAATGGGAGATCGCTATCAAAACATTGAGAAATTATAATTAACATCATTTTGAAAAATCTAACCATTTAAATTATTCCTAAAAACTTGCACGATATAATACACATAAATCTTATAAAGAGCAGCATGAAAAAGGTTAAAAATAAGGCAGAACTCTGTGTGAATATCAGCAGCAAAAGAAGGTCACTCGTTTTGATTAATGTAACATTCTAACGAAGAATTCAATGCAGAACATTTAAACGATGAAATATTTATGAGCGTGACGAATGTGCTCTCTCCATTATGAAGGCTTGTTTTACCAGAAGATGCGCTCCCGTCTCATAGTTGCTTGTGAGCATGCGCGCTTTTGGAAGAGTCGTAAAAGCATACACACGAACCATTTTCTCGTCACAAAACAGGCCGACGAGAAACACGACGAGGAAATCTGGAATCCTGACGAGAAAATAGAGAGCAGGTTCTCTATTTTCTCGTCGAGATTCTCGTCAAGTTTCTCGTCGTAAAACCATACACACGAACGTTTTCCTAGACAAAAAAACTCTCGCGGCACTTTTCTTGACTGTTTTGGACGAGAAAATCGGTCGTGTGTACGAGGCCTCAGTCTTTCCTATAGGGGTTTCTTCCCATGCAAACTTTCGGTGGTGCACTTGATGAATAGTATTTGTAATCCACAAATTGGCAATCACTTGGAACACTATACTGGGGGGGGGGACACTTCAACTATGTCCTGCTACCGGTCCCCAGTGGAACAACAAACAACGATCGGTGGGCCAAGGCAGTCTGTAGGCCTGAACACGGTACAGTCTATTGGTTTGGGCAAGTGCCCGCTCACCACTCCGGACGCGATCCCAGTCCGGGACTTCCACCTGCTGTGTCCTCGCACACAGCGTCTGCAACGATCGGGTCCCCGATCCAACTGATGTCCTCACTCGACAAGTCCGGTGCCACCCAGGCTCCGCAGTGGGGTGGAAGGCTCTCTGGAAGTTGCGCAGGGCCCCAGGCTTCAGGCCTTGCACTGCCGCAGATCCGCACAGGAAGAAGCTGTTGCTTGCAGTGCGGTGTCCAAAGAGACCGAGTCCAGCCTCGCCCTTCTCTTATATAGCCCCTCCCAAGAGTCTCTGCGGTGGCTAAATGCACCCTGGCCCCTGAACGGGGTTCTGGGTAACGTAGTCTCGAGACCTTAAAGGGGACCCCACTACACACTCCCCCCACTTAAACTCTTTGGTCCCCAAAGATAACATAACATTAAATTACAGAACGTACAACATCAATCAAAGTTTCGTATGATTTTGGCAGAGGAAATTCCCACCAAAAACGAGGCGGTGAGCTCCCCTGCCCACAGGTCACACCATCACTAGTTTCCTGCCTAACTGTGCCAGAGAGTGAGCTGGGGTTGCCCCCCCCTAAATGAACAGTGGGAGGATCAGGGTCTTCCATACTCCTTCTGGCAGTAACCACAGTGTCTTCCGCACTCCTCCCCATCTGTGGGTAAGTTAATCTTCTGGGAGGCTTTATGGCTCTTCGCTTCCTCTGTCCTCTTGGGCTTTCTGTTAGAACAGGCTCTTCTTCTGGAACCAACTCAGGAATTTCCTCTGGTTCGGGAGTACTGGATTCCGGAGCAGGGAGGTACATGGATTCCCTTGGGTCTTCTCCTGGGAGTAAGTCACAGGCACTCTCCCAAGAATCCGACCAGGGACTGGACGGGATGAACTCAGTAGCTTCTGCATTCAGTGTTCTATCTATGTTGTCTTCGTCAGGTGGAAGATCAATAGCAGAAGTCTCTGGGACCTGAGAAGGCCAAAGCCAATCAAGTCCTTCTCCCTCATCTTCGCTTAGTTCCGAGGTCCCTGTATCCTCAACCTGAGGGGTCCGAGACCGAGTGTTTGGTCTAGGAGTATCCAGAATGGAAGTTGATTCAGGGGACTCCATCACAGGGGGTATCCGAACTGCCTCAGCTAGTGGGAGTAAATGGTTCCGATGCCAGGTCTTCAAGGGTCCCACCCTCCCTTCTGGCTTAAGTCTGTAAACGGGTAGGCCCGGTAGTCTCTTGCATATAACATAGGGTTCAGGTCTCCATCTGTCTGCAAGCTTGTGTTTTCCAGGGACCCCCAAATTCCGTAGCAACACTCTGTCTCCGGGTTGTAAGTCTTGAATCAGAACCTTCAGATCAAAGTTTTTCTTGTTGCGGGCCCCTCTTTGCTCTGAGGCCACCTGGGCCTGTTCATAGGCCAGTTTCAAATTGTACCTAAGTCTATCGACATATCCCTTGTGGGAAGCGGCAGAACAATGATCTATGGAAGTGCGGAAGGCCAGATCCTCTGGTAGTCTTGCTTCTCTTCCGAACATAAGTCGATAGAGTGAATACCCTGTAGCATCACTGGTGGTGCTGTTGTATGCGTGCACAACTGGTAGTCTTGCTTCTCTTCCGAACATAAGTCGATACGGTGAATACCCTGTAGCATCACTGGTGGTGCTGTTGTATGCGTGCACAACTGCAGCTATGTGGCTGCTCCAATGCTGCTTCTTTTCGCTGCTCAAGGTTCCCAGCATGTTGAGCAGGGTTTGGTTGAACCTCTCCGGCTGCGCATCACCTTGTGGATGGTATGCGGTAGTTCTTGTCTTCTTGATCCCCAAGGAATCCAAAAGCTTCCGGATCAGCCGACTCTCAAAGTCTCTTCCCTGATCCGAATGTAGCCGTTGTGGTAGCCCATAGTGTACAAAGTATTTCTCCATCAGTACTTTAGCTACAGAGGAGGCCTTCTGGTCTTTGGTTGGGAAGGCCTGGGCATACCGGGTGAAATGATCGGTTACTACCAGAACATTTCCTAGTCCACTCAGGTCGGGTTCAAGGCAGAGAAAATCAATGCATACCAAATCAAGTGGGCTTTGACTTTGTAGATGGCCCATTGGGGCAGCTTGATGGGGTAAAGTCTTTCTCTGTATGCATCGTGCACATGAGTGGCAGTATTCTTAAACTTCAGCCCTCATGCAGGGCCAATAGAAACAGCTCCTAACGAGTTGGAAAGTCCTTTCCGCCCCTAGGTGGCCATGGTTGTCGTGCAGGGCAATCAAAACAGTTTCTCGATGTTTCTCAGGCAGGAACAATTGCCATCTGTCTTCCAGGTCATCAGAGGGGCCCCTTCGGTAGACCACTCCCTGATGCACCTGTAACCTGCCCCACTCCTTCCTCAACAGGCAAGCTTCCTTTTGTGAAGATGTGAAATATATGAAGCATTTCTTATTGTTCACTTAGAGTTCTTCCTAAATAATGGAAAATATATTTCTCTCTAAATGTTTCTGAATTCTTCTGGTGTTGCTACATGTTTGTGTCTTGTTTGCTCTCTGGCTGACATGAAATGTACTGCCAATAATATGATAAGATTCTCGGAAAGGATGTTGATATAAAAAGTCCCTTTTTCATAGATAATTACTCCCTTGCCATAATCCATCTTTCTTATTGTCATAATAACCCTTCTCTTATCGCCCTAGTTAGGTCACGCTGACCAGATGTAATGTTGAAACAATTATTAAAGAATGTGTTGTGTATTTTGTAATTTGGGCATGTGCCCACCATAGACATCTATGTTAAGATTTCCTATAAAAGCCTGTAACAAATTGTATTCTGTATCACTCTCCCTTGGAAGAGGTGATCCTTTGTATACATCGTATATTCTCCAGTAAACATACATTTAAGACGAATGCAGTTCTATTGGCGTGGATGTCCTTTATTTCAAGGCTCAACATATCATTGGTGACCCCGACGTGATAAAGGACATCCACGCCAATAGAACTGCATTCGTCTTAAATGTATGTTTACTGGAGAATATACGATGTATACAAAGGATCACCTCTTCCAAGGGAGAGTGATACAGAATACAATTTGTACCTTGTACCCATTATCCCCTGACTCAGTAGAGGGTATTAGACCAGTGATAGAGGAGCTACTACAGGAGGGCGTTCTTACACCATGTAGAAGTCAAGCCAACACCCCTATCTACCCTGTGCCTAAACCTATCAAAGCTGGAGAAGACAGCTGTCGCTGGAGATTAGTACATGATCTACGAGCGGTTAACAAGGTAATTATACCTTCGGTGCCAGTAGTACCAAATCCTTCAACTATCTTGGCAACGATACCCCCCTCAGCTACGCACTTTACTGTAATCGATCTAGCTTCAGCCTTTTTCAGTGTTCTTATTCATCCAGATGATCAATGGCTACTAGCCTTCACGTTTGAGAAAAGACAACTTACCTGGACAAGGTTACCTATGGGGTACCATGAGTCACCTAGTTGTTTTTCTCAGGCGTTGAAGGATAAATTGGATGAGTGGCAACCCCCGAAGGGATCAATACTAGTGCAATATGTGGATGATTTATTGTTGGCTTCTTCTGATGAACAAGCTTGCACTGATGATTCGATTTCTTTGTTGAATTTCCTGGCTAAAATTGGACAAAAGGTAGATGCCTCCAAAGTACAATGGGTAAGGGAAAAAGTCCAGTACCTAGGTCATTGTATTTCCCAGGGAATCAAACATTTGACTGATAAACGTAAAAAGGTGATAGCTAAACAGCAGATGCCTGCCACCTTAAAACAATTACGAGCATTCCTCGGATTAGTGGGGTATTGCAGGCAATTTTTGCCCCAATATTCCACAATAATCGGTCCCCTCCAGGAATTACTGAAAGGACACACAAAGAGTAGTTACAAATTCACTTCAGATGAATTGACCCCAGCAGTCCGAGAAGCATTTAAACTAGTAAAGAGGTCTTTACTGACGGTGCCCAGCTTAGGCTTACCAGACTATAGTAAAGATTATTACCTTTTCTGTACAGAGGTAAATGGACATGCTAATGGTGTATTGACACAATATTTCTGTGCCCGACACCGCCCGGTCGGGTATTACAGTTACCCCCTAGATAGTGTAGCTAGGGGACTTCCTGGTTGTTTGAAATCAGTAGCAGCGGCTGCGCTACTGGTCGAAAAAACTGTTGACATTGTTCTGGGCAATACGCTGTACCTAATGTGTCCACATGATTTGGAAGCTATGTTGAATAGTGCATACACTAAACATTTTTCTGTGCAAAGAATTACACATTATCATTTGGTTTTATTATCAGCTTCCAACCTCAAAATCCAGCGCTGTCAGACATTGAACCCGGCCAGTTTTTTGCCGGAAATTGGCAGCGAGGAGATTGAGGATCCTGATTACTTGAAACATGACTGTGCAACCTTTATTGATGAAGTAACTAAGCCTAGACCTGACCTACAAGATGACCCCATTGAGGGTTTACCCCTATGTGCCGATCTCTTTGTAGATGGCTCAGCCCTTAGAAGGCCTGACGGACTTACCCTAGCTGCATGTGCAGTAGTGAATGGTGAAAATGCACTGCTGCATACTGAGGTTCTGCAGGATTCTAGATCGGCTCAGGCAGCGGAACTTACTGCTCTCTGTGTTGCGTTAGAACTAGCAGAGGGTGACACTGTAAATATATACAGCGATTCTGCCTATGCAGTGGGCATCCTACATAGTTTCGCACAGCTGTGGCAGGAAAGAGGTTTTCTGACAGCAGCAGGAACTCCAATTCAGCATAAAGAGTTAATTGTTAGACTACTAACAGCTGTACAGTTGCCGCTTAAAGTTGCGGTAATAAAATGCAAAGCACACACAAAGTCAGATGACAGTATATCTATGGGAAATGCTTTGGCTGACGAATATGCCAAAGAAACTATATATGCCCATCGGCCGACAAAAGTTAGTGCATTTGCAGTACTGGATCTCCAAGTAGATTTGGAGGTTTTGTCGGCCTTACAAACAAGCTCACCTCACAGAACCTCCTGGGCCACAAAAGGAGCTATTTGTGGATCGGATGGTCTGTGGCGCATGAAAGATAAATTGATTGCTCCCCCAACTCTTTTTCCTTCACTGTTTGCTTTGAGCCATGGGCCTTGCCATGTCTCAACAGGAGGGATGAGTCGGGCAGTGAACAATCAATGGTGGGCTCCAGGGTTTTATACCTATGCTGCTAAACAGCTCAAAGAATGTGCAATATGCCAAATGCATAACGCTGGAAAACCAGTTCCCACTCCAATGAGGCATGTCCCACATACTGAGGAGCCATTTCAAATTGTGCAAATTGACTTCTCGGATATGCCCCCTTGTGGCCGTTTCAAATACCTTTTAGTTTGTGTGGATCAATTCTCGGGTTGGGTTGAAGCATACCCAACAGTGCGGAATGATGCTAGAACAGTAGTAAAATGTCTTACTAGGGAATTGATTCCTAGATTTGGCCTAGGGGCGGTATTCTCTTCGGATAGAGGCCCACATTTTGACAATAAACTCATGGCAGAGGTGGTAAAAATCTTGGGGTTAAGGCAACAATTGCATACTCTCTATAGGCCCCAAGCTAGTGGAATGGTGGAACGCAGCTATCAAACTATAAAAAGGTACCTGGCCAAGATAACCGCCAATGGAAAAAGTACATGGGTAGAGGCACTACCAATAGCCTTGGCAACCATCAGAACCACCCCAAAGGAGAAACATGGTTTATCACCTTTTGATATACTGTTTGGACGACCACCTAAGAGACTTCCTACAAACCCTATTCAGCCAGAGACAGTCACGTTAATAACTGGTCAAGATGCCATGCTAGATTATGTGCACAAATTAGCAAATGTGTTTTCTGATACCTTTTCCAGAGCCAAAGCAGGACAACCCGTGGACGCGAGTGAAAAGACTCACGGACTAAACTCAGGAGATTGGGTGTACATCAAGAACCACACACCCCGAACCACTCTATCTCCTAAGTGGAAAGGACCGTTCCAGATAATTCTTGTGTCTCCTACTGCTGTAAAACTGAAAGACTACAAATACTGGGTGCACGGTTCACACTGTAAGAAAACTGTAGCTCCGAAACAGAATTTAAGCCAGCCTTCTGCTGGCAAAACTTGTTCTGTGCCTTTGCCTTCCAGGTCTCCACCACTGACTCGTGCCCGAGCCAGAAGACAGAAAGATGAATCTTCTAGGACCTAAAGCTGACATAAAGTTATGGAGCGTTATCCTCGGAGGAGGCGCTCTGGTATGGCTTGCAGTAATGACTTATGAATGGTCTCAGCACAAGGAACAGGGTAAGATACATGACACTTTCCTTTTGAATGCTACCATAATGGAAGAACTGTTACAATTTACAGATCCTGAACAAAGGTTAAGAAGGGATATACATGAGTAGCAAGCCAAGCTGGCTGAGCCGTTCCATAACTCTTTTGTTTCCATGCACCTACAAGCAGCTAAAAGACTGAATATTACTAACTGCTGGATATGCACTCACGCACCTATCTCACATAAGACGATACCATTATTAGGTATTCCTAGCACTCTAGCGGAGATTGAAGATAGTGCAGATTTTGGTGAAGTCAGTAAGAACATGGTTGATAAGCCTGTCTCATTCCTGCTGTTTACTAATGCTCCCATGAGAACGCCTGCAGTTTGTATTAACTTTACTCGAATCTACCCACCGGAATTACTCGCACAGGGTTTTCAGAGTACTACCCGACATATTGGAAACTCCAACTGCATGGAAAAAGCCGACATCAGGTATTGGTTTGATGGTAAGGACACTGCATGGAGTACGTCCCGATATCAGGAATTGCATGATCACACACATCGTCAACACTCTCGCCAAAATAATATGAAGTTGTTAATGTGCCTACAAGGGTATAACTTTAATAAAGGTTGTGCCACGCCCCCCGGATATTATTTCGTGTGCGGAAAGAAGGCTTATACCTGGATTCCGCTAAATTCCATGGGGGTTTGTTACTTTGGGAGAGTCATACCTGCTACCTGGTATATGAGTGACAATGAATTCAAAGAAACACAAGCACATAAAATTCCCATACACTTCATTAAAAGAGATTTAGCTGTTCAAGCTGTTCCGGATCAAGGAAAAGATGAAGAGAGGAACATGGGTGAGGATGAGGATTTCGAAGATAAGGAAGAAAAGGAGACTAACCTCGAAATACCACCTTTTCCTACAGCCATTCCCACGCCATTATATTCTGGGCCTAATAATGATGACACTGACATTGAATCACATGATAGGGAAATTAAACCATTGTTTTCCATTCCTTGGGTAAATAGATGTTGCATTAAAAAGGCTTTCAGTTTTATCATCGAATTAGCCGACCTAATGGATAATGTTACTGCCCTATATGACAGAAACTTTATTACCATGGCTACCGAGTTAAAAATGATTAAAAAGGAGATTCTGCAACACCGGCTGGTGTTGGACTATCTCACGGCCAGTCAAGGAGGGATATGTACCATAGTGGGAACTGCCTGTTGCAATTACATTGGAAATGATACTAAGGCAGAAGATGCCATCATTTCGCATGTAGAGAAGGTGCAACAATTAAAGGTCAATTTTCGCAAAGAGCATACTGAAACCGCTTGGGTTGAAGGGAGCGGGGGAAGCTGGCTTTCTTGGCTCAATCCACTCAATTGGTTCTCCGGTATTGCAGGATGGTTTTCTGGTCTTTTACATGGTCTTCTCTATATTGTTGGAGTTATTGTATTTATGATCATTATTATAAAATGTGCACCTATGTTATGCAAATGTTGTTTGAAGGTAACTACGAATGCCTGTAAAGCTTGTATTAATACTGGATCTTTTGAGCCCTCAAGGTCTCGAGTTAAAACTGCCCATGAGATGGTAATCCGTATTCCAGCGGAGAAACCACAAGACACAGTAGAGCAATCCAAAGACACAGACAACGTCAAAGAAATGGATACCTGAGAATTCTAAACACAGGAGGGACTGTGAAGATGTGAAATATATGAAGCATTTCTTATTGTTCACTTAGAGTTCTTCCTAAATAATGGAAAATATATTTCTCTCTAAATGTTTCTGAATTCTTCTGGTATTGCTACATGTTTGTGTCTTGTTTGCTCTCTGGCTGACATGAAATGTACTGCCAATAATATGATAAGATTCTCGGAAAGGATGTTGATATAAAAAGTCCCTTTTCATAGATAATTACTCCCTTGCCATAATCCATCTTTCTTATTGTCATAATAACCCTTCTCTTATCGCCCTAGTTAGGTCACGCTGACCAGATGTAATGTTGAAACAATTATTAAAGAATGTGTTGTGTATTTTGTAATTTGGGCATGTGCCCACCATAGACATCTATGTTAAGATTTCCTATAAAAGCCTGTAACAAATTGTATTCTGTATCACTCTCCCTTGGAAGAGGTGATCCTTTGTATACATCGTATATTCTCCAGTAAACATACATTTAAGACGAATGCAGTTCTATTGGCGTGGATGTCCTTTATTTCAAGGCTCAACATATCACTTTGAAGGGTGACGCAGGAGCTTATTCGGATCCTGATTCTCCAGGGCCTCTAAAACCAATCTTCCCATGAGGTCTTCCAATTGGTCAGCTCTCAACTCCTTCTTGGACAGTTTTGGCAAGTTATCTTCCCCCAGTTGGGTTACTCCACAGTACTGCTTGGGAACTCCCACTGTGGTAACCCCTATCTCTTCTGCTCTTGAGCCGCCACTGGCTTCGAGTTCAGCCCCTTGACAGAGGACCCGCACCCGTCGGGTTCCACTTGGGTCCAATCCTTTTGGTGGCAGGTGGGCACATGGGATCTTCTGGACAAGGCATCCGCATCTCAATTCCCAGCCCCAGGCCTGTACTTTACACTGAAACTGAAAGCAGACAATGCCGCTAGCCATCTATGTCCTGTGGCATCCAGCTTGGCTTTGGTGAAAAGATAGGTAAGGGGGTTGTTGTCGGTCTTCACGGTGAATTCTGCCCCATACAGGTAGTCTCTGAGTTTGTCTACTACCGCCCACTTAAGGGCCAGGAACTCCAACTTATGGGTGGGGTAGTTCTTTTCAGCGGGAGTCAGACTTCTGCTCACGTATGCGACGGGGTCTCAATTGCTCCTCATGCTCCTGGTAGAGCACTCCTCCCAGACCATCATGACTGGCGTCTACGTGGAGTTCATAAGGCTTCTTTGGGTCTGCGTAGGCCAGGACAGGGGCAGTGGTTAGGGTTTTCTTCAACATCTGAAAGGCATTTTCACACTTCTCGTTCCACTGGTCCTTGACTGACTCCCCCGGCTTCCTGGGGCGCAAGTCATCCTCTTCCCCCTCTGTTTTGAGCAGTTTATTCAGAGGCCTGGCTATCCGAGCAAACCCCTCTACGAACCTCCTATAATAGGAACAGAACCCCAAGAAGGATCTGAGTTCTGTCACGGTAGTGGGCCGGGGCCAGGAGGTAACTGCCTCCAACTTCTCAGGGTCTGTGGCCACCCCTTCTTCAGACACTATGTGCCCCAGATAGTTAACGGAAGACTGGTAGAACTGACATTTCTCGGGTGAAAGCTTGAGTCCCTCCTCACTGAGTCTCCTCAAGACCTTCTCCAGTCTCTCTTCGTGCTCTTCCAAGGTTCTCCCGAAGACAATGACATCGTCCAAGTACACAAGGACTTCAATAAGGTTCATGTCTCCTACAGTCTTCTCCATAAGATGTTGGAAGGTGGCTGGGGCTCCAGACAGTCCCTGGGGCATTCGGTTGAATTCAAAGAACCCCACTGGGGTTATGAAGGCTGTCTTCTCCTTATCTTCCGGATGCATGGGGATTTGATAGTATCCACTCTTGAGGTCCATAAAACTGAACCATTTGGCTCCAGACAAGCTCTGTAGGGCATCCTCTATCCTTGGAGTGGTATACTGGTCAGGGATGGTTCTCCTGTTGAGGGTCCTGTAATCTATGCACAGCCTCAACGACCCATTCTTCTTTCTGACCACCACTATAGGGGAGGCATAGGGACTTCTAGACTCCCGGATCACACCGGTCCGCTTGAGTTCTGCGAGCTGTTCCCTCAGATCTTCCAGGTCTGCTAATGGGACCCGCCTGACCTTTTCCCTGAAGGGCTTGTCTTCTTGGAGGCGAATTCGGTGGGTTGCACACCCCACATCGGACACATCTTGGGAGAAGATCTTCTTCTCCCTGGTCAACTGGGCCTTGGCTCTCTCTTTCCAAGCCCTGGGCAGGTTTGGATTCTCCAAAGTTTCTCCCAAACAGTGCTTTCTCTATCTGTCTTCTCCACATCCGACAAAGCAACTGGGGTAGCAGGGCTCACCTGGCCCAGCAACATCCTGGCTGGGATCTCCATGGGGTCATCTGTAGTATTCCTGACACTCACAGGTACTTTACAGTGGGCTTTCTTCAGGGCCCTCAACGGGACCACTTCTGGGACCACTTCTGGGACTACTTCTAAGCCCGAATGTTCTCCCCTTGGATCGGGTTCCAACATAACAAAGGGCCCAGGCTGCTCCCAAGTGAGTTTCACTGTGGCTTTCAAACAGGCTACTTCACCGGGCTGCAGCACTATTCCTCTTCTTTCCAGCCTCCAGACCTTCCCTACCCCCTCTTCTGGGGCCTTCTGTTCCAAGATCAGTCGCTGATAGGCTGTCTTCAACATTGGGTGGATCTCAGGGGCTGTGGGGTCTCTTCCTTTAGTTAGAGGGGCCAAGAGTCTCTGGACCAGACCCGTGTTGGTCCCTATTATTAGGGAACTCTTGTTGGCTCCAGGCGGTCGGGGGCATACCACAGCTAAAGTATCGAACGCTTCGGCCTTTCCAGCTATGGATGGATCGAAAATTGACAGTTACTTACCGGTAACTGCTTTTCTAGGATATCTTCCAGGACGGCACACCTGAGAGATGACTGGTCCACCTGACAGGAAACACAATCAACACATGAGGTTAAAAGGCCCCTCCCTTCCCCTGCACCTCAGTTCTACCAAAGTAATAGGTTATCCCGGTGCCAGAGGGAAACTCTACCCATAGTACTTACATCAAACCAGGGGTGGGAAGTAGGCCTGCCGTCCTGGAAGATATCCTAGAAAATCAGTTACCGGTAAGTAACTGTCAATTTTCTCTAGTCATCTTCCAGGACGGCACACCTGAGAGGATGGACAAGAAGTTCAAGGCCTACCTTAGGGTGGGACCACCGCTTGTAAGACCTTCCTTCCAAACGTCAGATCCTGAGGCAATAGCTGTTCCACTCTATAGTGCTTTAAGAAGGTGTCCTGCTTCGCCCATGTGGCTGCTCGGCAGATCTGTTCTATTGAGGCCCCTGCTTTTTCTGCCCAAGAGGCCGCCAAAGATCTTGTTGAATGAGCTTTAATGTTACCTGGTACTGGGGAACCTGACTGCTCATAAGCCATACCTATGGTCTGCCTAATCCACCTAGCCACTGTAGATTTAGAAGCCTGCTCTCTCTTCCTAGGGCCGCTAAATAAAACTAAAAGGTGAGTTGACTTCCTGAAGTCCTTCACTCTGTCCAAGTATATCAGCAAACATCTCCTGACATCTAAAAACTGAAATTTTTTCTCTCCTTTGTTGTTTGGGTTTTCACAAAAGGAAGGCAAAATGATCTCCTGGGACCTATGAAAATGTGATGCGACTTTGGGAAGAAAAAGTGGGTCTTGCTTCAGCACCACTCTATCTTCTAGTATCAACAGAAAAGGCTCTTTACTTGACAAGGCCTGCAGGTCACTTACTCTTCTGGCTGTTGTGATGGCCAGTAAAAAGGCTAACTTAAGCGCCAAAAATTTAATGGAGATCTCCTGAGCTGGTTCGAAAGGTCGCTTTCGTCAACGCTTCCAAGACCAATGTTAGATTCCAAGGGGGGAATCTTTTAACCTTTATGGGGGTTAACCTCTCCCTAGCTACTAGGAACCTCCTAATCAGAGGCTCTAGCGTGAGCCTCTGGTCCAAAAATACAGATAGAGCAGCTATCTGTACCTCCAGGGTATTTGTGGCAATTCCTTTGTCCGCCCCTGCCTGTAAAAATTCTAGTATCACTGGTACCGAAGGACTAGATACTTCTCTATCTTGACACCAGTGAGAAAAAGTATTCCAAATCTTTGAATATATCCTCCTAGTGACTGGTTTTCGACTACCTAGAAGGGTCTCAATCACTTTATCGGAGCATCCTTTGCCTCTAAGAATCTCCCTCTCAAGAGCCATGCCTTCAACCTGAAGAATCCTGGGTTGGGGTGAACGACTGGCCCCTGCAGAAGAAGATCCTGCCTGGTTGGGAGAGGAAAAGGAGGGGCCACCGACTATTTCTTCAGAGTAGCAAACCAAGTCCTCTTGGGCCACCAAGGGGCTATCAGAATCAGCTTGCACTCTGAGTTGGCCAGCCTTTGTAGAACCCGAGGAATCAAGGCTAGTGGAGGGAAAGCATATGCTAGATGACAGTCCCAAATTCTGAGCTAGAGCATCTATTCCCTCTGAACCTCCCTCTCTGGTGAGAGAGAAAAAACGCTCCACCTTTCTGTTCCCTCTGTGGGCGAAAAGGTCTATCTCCGGAACCCCGAACTCTTGACTTATCTGGAGGAATACTCTCTGGTTTAGTTCCCATTCCCCTTGGTGAATGGGCTGTCGGCTCAGGAAATCCGCTACCACATTGGTGGTCCCTCTTATGTGGACCGCCGATATGGATTGAAGGACCCCTTCTGCCCAACTCAGAATCTCCAGGGCTAGACTTAGTAGCCTTCTGGATCTTGTACCCCCTTGTCGGTTTAGATAGGAAACTGCTGTCACATTGTCCGAAAGGACTTGGACGTCTAGTCCCTGAACTCTGCTTTCAAAGGCCTTCAGAGCCTGACCCACCGCAAGAAGCTCCCTGTAATTGGAGGAGGCTCCTGCTTGGAACGGGTTCCAGGATCTCTGCGCTTGGAGGTCCCCCAAGTGAGCACCCCAACCCCAGGCGCTTGCATCTGTGGTAATTTTTATAGGGTTCCACTGGGTCCAGAGACAACCCAACATGAGTCTGTTCTGACCCAGCCACCAATCTAGGGAGGCCCTTACCCTTGCTGGAATGGCAACCTTCCCATCCAGAGATTCTGTCTTCTTGTCCCAGGAGGATAGAAGGAAAAACTGTAGCTCCCTGGAATGGAGCTGAGCCCAGGGAACCGCCGGAATACAGGCAGTCATTAGGCCAAGGACCCTCATGACCTGTCTGCGAGAGCAGTCCCTGGGTTCCAATAGAGAGGAAACTGCGGATATTACCTTTAACCTTTTTTCCTCTGGGAGAAAAAGCTTCTGAGCCCCTGCGTCCACAGAGTATCCTAGGAAAGTTTTTATCTGGGATGGCACTAGGGATGATTTTTCCCTGTTTACTATCCAACCCAAGTTCTCCAAGGTGCAGATCACCATCTTTACGTCTGCTGTCACTTGCTCTAAAGACTGTCCATAGATCAGGAGGTCGTCTAAATAGGGTATCAGAGATACCCCCTGTAAATGCAGGTAAGATATTGGCAGAGGTTGTAGCTTTGTGAACACTCTTGGGCTTGCAGCTAAGCCAAAGGGAAGTGCTCGGTATTGCCAGTGTTGTATACCCTTGCTTGTCAGGACTGCGAACCTCAGCAGGGATTGGTGTTCCGGGGCAATAGGCACGTAGGGATACGCGTCCCTCAGATCCACTGTGGCCATAAAGGCATCCTTCAATAGATGTTTTCTCACAGTATAACTGCTTTCCATCTGAAAACTCTTGTGTATCAGAAACCTGTTCAGCTTCCTGAGATTTAATATCAGGCGAAATTTTCCTGACGGCTTCTGGACCACAAACACGTGGGAGTAAAATCCCTGGTAGAGCTCTTCGGGTGGAACGGGAACAATAACCTCCTGGTCCGCCAATCCCTGCAAATTGTCCATCAACCCTGCTGCTCTCAAAGGTTCTTTGGGGGGATGGGTCAGGAAAATGACAGCCTTCCTCCTCCAGCGGCCTGGACTCCTGCAGACCCTCCGGTTCCTTCATCCCCCAAGTACCCTAGACTGGGTGGAAGGTAGGTGGGGAGGCATGTACCCACAAGAGATCCGGGAAACGCCCCTGTGCCCGGGAGGCTCTTTACCGGGGAATACCACGTTCATTGGGAACCCCCCATGAGAAGGGACTGATCCCTGGCTGGACCCGCAACCCTCCCCAGCCTTGGCGTCCAGCTCTCAGGGGGGAGACCATCCGCTACCGACTTCAGGTCTGACAAAAATAACAAACGTTTTGCTGCCGGGAAACACAATCAAGAACTGAGGTGCAGGGGAAGGGAGGGGCCTTTTAACCTCATGTGTTGATTGTGTTTCCTGTCAGGTGGACCAGTCATCTCTCAGGTGTGCTGTCCTGGAAGATGACTAGAGAAAGTTAGTTTTATAGGCAGATAGCCATCATAAGGGAAACTCTATGTCCCAATCCCCCATATCTCCAGCTCTTCAAGCTTCTGGATGGGTAGGTGACTTGGGTGCTTGTCATAAAAATCCCGGTACAACAGGGTTACCTGCGCCCCAGTATCCAATATGGCTCTTGTGTAGACTCATTCCACTTGGACAGGTACTATTGGGGAAGGACCCATCAGCTTCTCTGGATACCGCTTCGAAGGGGTCTCTTTCTTTGGATCTTTGCGTTTTCCTTTTGGACTTTCTCTCTTCCATTTCTCTTTGGACTTAAGTTTCTCCTGGGCCTGGTATGCATTGATCTACCTCCTTTTAATGTGAGTAACTACCCGCTGAGGGACCTTATTCTCTTTCTTTGGTGTACGTTCCCACCGAGGAACCTTGTGTTTCTTCTGAGGGGTCTTCTCCCCCCTTTTCCTGTGCTTCTCATTCAGTTTGGAGCTCACTGGAGATGATGGGCACCCGGTTGACTCCTTCACCGGGGCCTGTTGAAGTTTTCCGGCGGCTTGCGGTTATTCATCTTGTTTTTCTTGGGACTGGAACACACTTTGGCAAAATGGCCGGCTCCTCCACAGTTGAAACAAATCACATCCCTCCAATCTTCCAGGGATGCGGGCGCTGAGGTATTTGGAAACAGCTCCTTCCTTGGACTTTCCCTCTCTGGTACCCTTGACTTCTTTTCCATCAGGGAGGTCAGCATCCCCAATACTTGGGACATCTGTGACTTCAAGGTATCCACCTCTGAGTCTCTTTCCAGGGTCATGGCCGTCCTGACCATCACCGGAGGAGGATTAACTGGCTCGACTGGTTGGTTCCTCTTCTTCTCTTCCAGCATAGCTTCTTCCTCTCTCACCACTCTGATCAGGTCAGGGTACTCCAGGCTCTTCCCATCCTGTCTTGTGCGCAGCGCCAATGCGATGGGGTCCAGGGGCTGAGATCCTCTCATCACCTGCTAAACACGGGCCTCATCTACCTTGCTTGGGTCGATTCCCTTCTTCAGAATCATCTTATGCAGGATCTTATCCAGGCGCCTCATGAATTCTGACAGTTTCTCTCCTGTCTTCTGGTAGCAGTGCTCCAGCTGGTAAGTGAGCTCAGAGATCTTCTCTGTTCCACCGAACACATTCTGCAGAATGTCCAGATAATCCTGCGCATCGCAGTCTGTCTTGCTCATCTTCAGATTGCGTATGGCCTCTAAAGCAGGCCCCTTCAGGCTCTCAGCGAATCTCTTGATAGAAAAAAAGGGGGGTAATACTGCGCTGGAGAAAAAAAAATTAATATAACAAAAGAAGCCGCCAACACTACTAGTAGAAAAAAGTTGGTGATGAATGGAAATGAAAATGTAGCGCTACTTAAGTGAAATAGTGTAAAATAATGAATAAATACACAGTGTGGATGTATTACTGTTGCAATAGACACGTGTATCACCCAAAAATAACGTGCTAAGTAGCTCTGATGCTAAAGTAATCAAACAATAATAATATAATTCACAATGATAAACACAAAATAAATGTCCAATCAGATAAAGTCCATATAGAGAAAATCTAAGGAAGATCCAAGTGGTAAAGTTCAATCCAAAGAAGCGTGTTGAGTCAAAATGTGAACTTGCAATTCAAAATCTTCTATATATGGGAGTGATGTGAAAACCGCCACCAAGGATAAGTTGTGTCTTCCACCTGTCTTGAAGAGTTGTGAATCTGCTGGGGGCTGCTAAAAAGATCCAACAAGGACTGTTAAACCTTTGGGGCAAAGACCCATCCACGAACTCGGATAAACCCCTTTGACTCCAGACCACTCCTCAACTCAAGACCATCCATATTGGGTCCTACTAACTCTCAAGCTTTCTCAGATTTGGGTGGCGTATGCCTCTCCAAATCCGAGATTTCCGGTAAGCCTCCTCAACTTATCCTTGGTGGCGGTTTTCACATCACTCCCATACACATTTGGGTTTACTAACCCTCAAGCTTTGTCTGATTTGGGCGGCGTATGCCTCTCCAAATCCGAGACTTCTGGTAAGCCTCCTTCAACTTATCCTTGGTGGCGGTTTTCACATCACTCCCATATATAGAAGATTTTGAATTGCAAGTTCACATTTTGACTCAACACGCTTCTTTGGATTGAACTTTACCACTTGGATCTTCCTTAGATTTTCTCTATATGGACTTTATCCGATTGGACATTTATTTTGTGTTTATCATTGTGAATTATATTATTATTGTTTGATTACTTTAGCATCAGAGCTACTTAGCACGTTATTTTGGGTGATACACATGTCTATTGCAACAGTAATACATCCACACTGTGTATTTATTCATTATTTTACACTATTTCACTTAAGTAGCGCTACATTTTCATTTCCATTCATCACCTCTCAGCAATTCTCTGCTTCTTTCTGTGGTCTGGGACTTCCCATTCCTCTAAGGCCTGAGTGGCACCGTCTAACCACTCCTCAAACCCCTCTTTACCTGAAGGTACAGGTTTCCTTCCAGGGAATATTCTGAGTTTTCTGTACCCTGACATTTGGTAATCTGTAGGATCCTTCTTACACTGGGCTACAATCTCCCCCAGAACCGCGCACAAGTCTGCGCTGAGTGTGCTTGGTGGTGACCCGTGGCTCTCTTTAGCCTTCTGGTTTTCTACTTTTGGGGATTGCGGTGGAAATATCTGTGGAGATGATGGTTTAGGTGTCTGAACCCATCCTCCTGGTATGAGTGGCAGCGCATGTATTAAGCTATAGTTCCGATCATCCATGGCTTTTATACTCGGACCCTTGAAATGTTCTGGAATTTCATTCATCCATGCTATTAATGCGTGGGTCAGTGTGGGATTTATTCTGACATCCATCACCCATACTTTCTGGTTCGGGGACAGTGACGTTACTAGCCGTTTCACTGCTTCTTCTTGCCAGGTCCCTGGGAGTTCTATGACTACCGCCGCAGCTGAATCTGCGTAGGCCGCCCTGCACCACCGTTCTACTTCTAGTGGGTCCATGCTGGTACTTTTGGCGTGTTACTGGCTGCAACAGGATCCCGGACTCGAGAGCCCCCACGTGTAGCGCTACCCCCAGTTAAGAGAGCCGCTGGATTTGTTTTCGGGCCCTGTATACAGCCCCGCCAACCCCCGGCAATCTGCTCGACCCACTCTGGCACAGCTAGTCTAGGGGTTATATCTGTATCACAATCAACTGGTATTATAAGGGCGCCCTCTTTGTAGTGAGACAACACACAAATGTAAAGATTAAGTATAACAGTTTTACTTTGGTTGTAAAAAGGCATAAGCATAATATAATACACACACAACTGGCTTGCAGAGCCCTGCAGTAATCAATATAGCACACAATAATGGCGCTGCGCGGTACTCCACCACGCATAGCTATTATGGTATACACGCCCTGTGGCGCACTAAACAATATCCTATCTCCCCACCCTGGCCAGGCCTGACATAGAATAAATCTCAGTCTTTCCTATAGGGGTTTCTTCGCATGCAAACTTTCGGTGGTGCGCTTGATGAATAGTATTTGTAATCCACAAATTGGCAATCACTTGGAACACTATACTGGGGGGGGGGGACACTTCAACTCTGTCCTGCTACCGGTCCCCAGTGGAACAACAAACAACGATCGGTGGGCCAAGGCAGTCTGTAGGCCTGAACACGGTACAGTCTATTGGTTTGGGCAAGTGCCCGCTCACCACTCCGGACGCTATCCCAGTCCGGGACTTCCACCTGCTGTTTCCTCGCACACAGCATCTGCAACGATCGGGTCCCTGATCCAACTGATGTCCTCACTCAAGTCCGGTGCCACCCAGGCTCTGCAGTGGGGTGGAAGGCTCTCTTGAAGTTGCGCAGGGCCCCAGGCTTCAGGCCTTGCACTGCCGCAGATCCGCACAGGA
Organism: Rana muscosa; assembly: GCA_029206835.1. NCBI lineage: Eukaryota > Metazoa > Chordata > Amphibia > Anura > Ranidae > Rana > Rana muscosa. Next base: position 202,087,977 of record CM055121.1, on the reverse strand, counting down.
AGAAGCTGTTGCTTGCAGCACGGTGTCCAAAGAGACCGAGCCCAGCCTCGCCCTTCTCCTATATAGCCTCTCCCAAGAGTCTTTGCGGTGGCTAAATGCACCCTGGACCCCGAACGGGGTTCTGGGTAACATAGTCTCGGGACCTTAAAGGGGACCCCGCTACATTGGTATCAGTGGGAGGAATAGTGCCCATCATTGGTGTTAGTGGATGGGTATAGTGCCTCATTGTTGTGGTCAGTGGGAAGATGAGTGCCTCATCATTGCCATCAGTGGGAGGAATAGTGCCCCATCATTGGTGTCAGTGGGAGGATCAGTGTCCCATCATTGGTGTCAGTGGGAGGAATGGTGCCCCATTGTCAGTGTCAGTGGGGGGAATAGTGCCCCATTGTCAGGGTCAGTGGCAGGAACTATGTGCAACTGTTGCTGATGGTGGGGGGAATAGTGAGCTGAGGGCCGGATAAAAGCAAGCAAAAGGCTGCAGTTTTGAGACCACTGTGGTAGAAGGAGCTGCATTTGGAAGAAAGTCTCTCCTACATTACCTAACTACATTTTCCTACATGTTTTTCACAGTTTGATTTTTTTTAAAGTGGCTGCTTCACTCTTTTGCCAATTTGATTATCACTATTTGTTCATAAGCGCAGTGGTGGGAACACAGAAAGGGCGGATTCATCTTTGTTACTATTATTTACATATCTCAGTATATTGACTTTATCCATTGATCATTTCCAATGAACTGTATGCATCTTGGTGTAGTCTCTTCAGAGATTGGCTTAGCAGTATTATAAGTGTAGCGGGTACTTACTTTCCCGCCGTAAGTTTTTGAATTTTTCGGTGACACCAGTGGTGTATCTCCGGAGGTCCACTGGGTGGCGCTGTCACTGTGGGCCGACGGACGGATACCGCTGTGTGCTGAGCTTACTTTTGTCCTCCCTGGGCAGCGGTATGGTGGGGCGGGGAACCCGCCGTGCTTGCTGGGAGAGGGGATAAAAGGGGCCGGCCATCTTGGTCATGGGGTTGTTGGTCCCTGGCACCTTTTAGCCTGTGGACGGAGTTCGTGTTTGCCCTCTAGGCGGACTAGGCCTAGAGGACCACCGGAGATTGTGTTCCATCTCAGGCACCTTTAGCCTGGGGTGAGGTACTCGGACGGCGGTCCGGAGCTCAGTGCCCAACACTGAGTTCCGCGAGGGAAGGATCCTAGGGTACTCCGGAGATGGATGCCTGAATCCGAGGTGGACGTAATGGACCGGGAAGAGCTCCTCATCTGAAGACCCGGTGCAGCATACTGCCGGTGACGGGTGAGCCTCTTGTCGAGACCGTCCGGAAGGTGAATTTCCCTTGTGCGGAGACCATAACCCACTCTTTGGAGGAGAGTGGAGGATCGAACTTGTGTCTGGGCCTATTCGTACACACACCTCCTTTTCTGTTCTATAGCCAAGGGAGTCCATGTTATGTGCTAAATAAAGGAGTGTTGGACTTTAACGGTGTGTGGCTCAAGTTTCTGGCAGACGAGGTTCTTGGAGACTCTTGGAGGGAGGATCCGATGCACAATACAGGCCCGAAGGTAAAGGAAGGCATTGCTAATACCACTTATACATCTGTGGTGGAAGCCAGGCGTAGCGCACCTTCTCCCTCCCCTATCGTACCCCTAGACCAGAGACATAGCGAGCAGAACTTTAATAGAGGGGACTGAGAGAGGGGAAGAAGAGCCCGCTACATAAGATCTTGGGGTTCATTGCCCTTACTTGTAACTGTTGGGTCATTTAAATACTTCTTGTATTAGAATTTTTGGGTGCCAGTGACGGGAAACACTCTTTTCACAACTCATTGCACAGCTTTATTTTTCTCTATTTACTTATTTGTGTGTGTCTCACATTTTAAGTTGCAGCATTTTCACATTTGTTTCATTATCAATCCGTTTCATCCAGGATTGTCTTTTCAGGACAGCGCAGTATACACACCCTTTATTATGTGGTTTCAAGCTTGGCAACATTAACTACTTCAGCCCTGGACCATTTTGGAGGTCAAAGACCAGGCCACTTTTTGCGATTCGGCACTGCGTCGATTTAAGAAGGAACCAATGAGCTGTTCCGAAACGCGTTCCGCCTCTATGACACACTTCCTGTCCACTTCCTGTTTGTGTTCCATGCTGGTTTCTGTCTCGCTTCCTCTGACGTCATCCCCAGGCTCCAGCGTTACTCAATCAGCTGTTATCTCGTGGACTTCCCTGGAAGCTTTTCCATCACAGACTGGGACTGCCCTGCCACTGGAACATCTCCTGGACGCACTTACCTGCTACATGCCTGTTTCATCCACTATCTTGTAAGTGTTTTTAACCCTTTTAGGGGATATTAAAAGTTTTATACTTCTGCACTTAGAGGCGCCTTGTTTGTTTTTTTGGAGCCAATTGCAGCCTTGTGTAGGTCTACAATCTTGTCCCTGATATCCTTGGACAGCTTTTGGGTCTTGGCCATGGTGGAGAGATTGGAATCTGATTGATTGATTGCTTCTGTGGACATGTGTCTTTTATACAGGTAACAAGCTGAGATTAGGAGCACTCCCTTTAAAAGAGTGGTCCTAATCTCAGCTCGTTACCTGTATAGAAGACACCTGGGAGACAGAAATCTAGCTGATTGATAGGGGATTAAATACTTATTTCACTCATTAAAATGCAAATCAATTTATAACTTTTTTGAAATGTGTTTTTCTGGATATTTTTGTTGTTATTCTGTCTCTCACTGTTAAAATAAACCTACCATTAAAATATAAGACTGATCATTTCTTTCTCAGTGGGCAAACGTACAAAATCAGCAGGGCACCAAATACCTTTTTCCCCTCACTGTATACATTTCCCTCAGATGAAGCGGCTGTGGTAATTACTAAGGCAGTTAAACTGATCAAATCACCTGTTCAAAATAATGGAAAGCCTGAAAACATGAACTGTTGGGGCGCCTTGAGGACTGGAGTTGAGAAACACTGGTATACACGTTGTGGTTTGCAACTGGTTTACCAGGATTATAGGCAAGATGGTAAACTGCGCCCCAAAAAATGACATATAAATCCCTTAAATAAAAGGCATAAATGACCATACATGTGATGATACACAAAGGGTCATATGAGCTCAAAAAATGTCCAAACCAATGGAAAGCATATTGTTAAAAGTCCATGCATTTGATGTTATACATAAATAATGAGCTAGATAATATGGTATTGACATTCAATCTGATACCATAAACTTACCAAAGTTCACAAATTGGCAACAACAATAAGTGGAGTCCTTCCTGAGAGTCTTAACGATAAAAATGCTTTAAGTCACACCACCAGTGATTCACACATTGATAATGTGCCCGCCACCGTATTGAATGGCCGCTTACCAGAAGGCAAGCTCAAAAAGCAGTCGGCTGTGACCCAGCCACGGCCTTTGGCTTGCACGCTGACTGGAGATCAGGAAGCGGTGTGACCAGCTGGATATCCCCCACAGTAAAGGTCCGTGGCAATAGGTTGGATGACTCAATCCTTCGTTTTGGTGACTGCATTCGATTTTAGGAAGCTTTTTTCCTTGATTTTTACCTTTTAACACGCGAGCTGTCCAGCAAAAGTGGCAACTCTCTCCAGGCCACCGCCTCTCTGCAATACTGGTATTTATCTTTCAGTCGGCGACTGGCTTCCTCATGAAAGCGGGCCAAGGGGCTCATTAGCTGCTGGATCGTTGTCAGAAGGGGTGGGAGGGGACACTCTTCCCTACCTGGCGTTTCTCTGGTTTACATTTTTACTGGTGCACCTGGGAAACGATCCGACGGTGCAGCCGGCTGGTTATAGAGGCGAATGGAGACCAGATTGTCTCTGATTGCCTCTATGGGCTGGTTGGACGACCGGAGTGACGTCATGACATCACTTCCGGTCTAGGGTGGAAGTAAACAAATGTTTTTTACTTAAAGCGGTTGTATACCCGCTGCTGTTTTTTAATTTTTTTTTCCATACCTGTAAGGCAAAAGGCATAATGAGCTAGTAGGCACCGCATACTAGCTCATTATGAAATACTTACCTTAGAACGAGGCATTGGGAACTTACCTGGTCCACGCCGAGAGAGATGTCATCTTGCCTCGGCGTGTCTTCCGGGTATCGCCGCTCCAGCGATGTGAGTGGCTGGAGCGGCGATGTCGTCACTCCCGCGCATCGGCAAGGTCCGGCGTCTGCCGGCCTTTAGCCGAGAATCCCCGCTGCGCCGCTGCATTCAGCGGCTCATTGCGAGGGGAATATCTCCTAAACCGTACAGGTTTAGGCGATATTCTTTTTACCTACAGGTAAGCCTTATTATAGGCTTACCTGTAGGTAAAAGTTTAAAATTTGGGTATACAACCGCTTTAAAGCAGAAGATAAAAAAAATGTTTTGATCTTTTGCTTTTAAGGTAAAGGAGAGATTTGGTTTTTTTTTGACCCCAGATCTCTGCATAAAGAGGACCTGTCATTCTTATTTCTATTACAAGGGATGTTTACATTCCTTGTAATAGGAATAAAAGTGATAAATATAAAAAAAAATTAAAGGGACAGCGTAAAAATAAAGACAAAAGTGCCCCATCCCTCCGTGCTTGCGCACAGAAGCGAACGTATACGTAAGTCTTGCTTGCATATGTAAATGGTGTTCACACCACACGCGAGGTATCAACGCAAATGTTAGCGCGAGAGCAATAATTCTAGCACTAGACCTCCTCTGTAACTCTAAAAAGGTGACCCGAAACATTTTTAAAGCGTTGCCTATGGAGATTTTTAAGTACTGTTGTTTGTCGCCGCTCCACAAGCGTGTGCAATTTCAAAGCATGACATGTTAGGTATTTTTTTTTTTTTTTCAAATATATAATTTTATTAATGCCCAACATGGGCTAAGACAAGTCGGTACAAACATATACAAAGGGACATTCAAGAAACAAATAACAGAGAGAAGAAATAGGGAGGGAGGGACATCATCAACAATATCCCAAGGAGGGAGGAACAAGGCAGGGGTCCTGCACATTCTCAAAAAATGTATTGTATATCAATCGACTAGTACCCCGTTAAGCAACACCGTAGGGCCGTGGGCCCCTGCTAGCAGTGAGGCCTCCATGCAACAACAACATAGGCCCAAAAACCTCGGTCACTCCACGCCTTCGCCCCCCACCCCACCCAGACGGAGCTCATCTCCGGAGGTGGGGAGGGGGGGCCCAGCACAGGGGAGGGAAATCAGGGAGGGGGAGGGGCAGACACGGGAAGGGTATCGGGAAACCTTGGTTGAGTCAGGACGGCCCCCGAGTCAATCTGTATATGAAATAATGGCTTCATCAAGAAGTCCTAAGGGCAATACCTTCTGATGTGAAGTTGAAGTGGTGCCATAGCTCCCACTTCTCTTTAAATTTTTCCTGTTGTTGTCTCGCAGTGAGCACCAAATCTTCCATTGCCCTAATGTCCTCCACCCTCCGGATCCAGCTAGCTACCGTAGGTGGTGTTTGACTTTTCCAGTGGAGTGGGATACAAGATTTTGCGGCATTCAATAAGTGGCGTATAAGAGATTTTTTGTATCTCTTAGGCGATATTGTGTTGACGTGCAGGAGGAAGAAAGCCGGGTCGTCTTTTATAGTGTATTCAGTAAATTTCTGAATGGCAAGCCTGACTGTAGACCAGAAATGTGACAGCTGTGGGCATGCCCAGAATATATGCAACAATGTACCCCTGTCCCCCTGGCATCTCCAGCATAGTGCTGAGGAGTTAGGGTAGTAGGTTTGTAGGACATGCAGGGTCAGATACCACCTCGTCAGAAGCTTGTATTTAGTTTCCTGTACCTTCGTACATATGGAAGATTTCAGGGCAAACGTTATAATATGCTGGGTCTGGTGCGGGGTGAATGTACAATTTAGGTCTCTTTCCCACTTAATTAGATAGGCCGGGTGTGTGCTTTCCGTCTGGGAAATCAGGAGGTTATACATGGTGGACAATGTCCTCGGGAGCGCACCTTCCTCCGAGCAGAGGATCTCAAAGGTGGTAAGTGATTTGGTGAACTCTTGCGGGTTAGGTATGGACGTGAGGAAGTGTCTTAGTTGGACCGCCTTCCAAAATGGCAGTTCAAAGGCGCCCCTTTCTTCCCTTAGCATGTCCAAAGAGGGCCAATAGTCATTCACCGGGAAGTGTCTTGCTTGTGTACAGTTTATAGTCTTAAAAACATTCCCGACCTGGGGGTCTAGTCCTGGTGGGAATTTTGGGTTCCCTATAATGGGGTATAGGGGGAAGTTAGGTGTGGAGAGAGACTGTGTGAAGAGTGTCTGTGCAACTACTCGGAGTGTCATCCCTATCAGCAGGTGTTTTTTGACGTCAGCCGGGAGATGTTCATAGCACCAAACAGCTCCCTGCAAGGGTATGTGTCTTTGAGACTGTTCGAGGTGTGTCCACAATTTCAGGTCAGAGTGATGGCACCAGTCTATGATCCTACCTAGGTGTACAGTTTGGTAATATTTCTTCACATCAGGGAACGCTAGACCACCATTGATCTTTGGCAGGGATAGCAGGGCTTGGGGCAGCCCCGGTTTCTTGTTTGCCCATATAAATTTGGTAAACTGACTGTGTACTCGGGTGCCTATGAGATACAGGTGACAGGTATTATTTTCAATTTCTCCTTGTGATTATACCGGGTGGCAAACGCTCATTTTCTACCTGTCACCTCTATATCATTTTTGTAGTTCATTAGATTATTCTTTTGAATTGGGTTTAAAGATTAATCCTTTTATAGTTTCTATTTTGTATAACAGAGTCTTTTTTTCAATCAGCATGGCTACCTATAGAGGGTCGGCATTTGATGGCCTTATGACTAAAATCCATCTAGCCCAAGGGTTTACATTTGGTGGGATTACCCTTGAACGCTTTTTCAATAGCCTTCAACGTTTATTGGAAAAGAAAGCACGTATTTTTTGGAATCGCAGGTATTTCTTGAAATATTTAGAGGATAAAATTGTACCGTGGGGATTACGTATACAGATTTTTCCTAATATATTTAAAGTGGAGACAGAATTCAAATTAGACTGGGAATCAAACTTACAGTCATGTTCATTTAAGATGATGGAGGCTCTTTGCCAAAACTATGCTAAAGATTTAGAGATAGTCAATAACGACATAGAAAAATTGTATGTTGAAAATTCCAACTTGACTACGGAGGAAACCTTCTCTAATAGAGAGGCTCTCTTAGAAAAACATTTGGAGTCTTTTGTCTCCAATATCCTTAAAACTAAGGATAAAAAATACTATAGGGATCGTCTGGCATATGAATCAAACACAGCCTATCGGTGGACTACTGAAAACCAATGGAGGAAATCCAAATCCTCAGCTCGTAAGCAAACAAATAAAAATCAGGAAGCCACTGATTCTGATGAATCATCTTTATCTTCCTCATCCCTACCAGGTAATGCCTCAAACATGTCAGCTAGTTCTAATAAAAGAAAGACTGATCGAGCACCTTCGATGTCAGCGCTTTCTAAACGTACTCAACAGGACATGAATCGTCAGGGTTTACGTTCACAGTCCAAAAATGTACCCCCTCCCACTCATCCCACAGGTGATGGTCACCTTAATTTATCCACACCCAGTTTTTCTAATATTCTTAATGCACCGAAGTTAAATCAATCAATAGTTACCCCTTCGGGGGACTTTCAAATCCCCAATATAGGGGATCTTCGCACTGCGCCAATCTTTTCACCACCCCCAATTGTGGACAACAAAAAGACACCCATTCCTTCACAGGCACTCAAAGCAACTTCCAAAGTAATTTCCAAGTAATTAATTTGTCTTCACATTTACTTACACCGGATCAGACGGAGGTTTTGGGCCTTGGCCTGACTTTTTGTCCTGATCAGGAGGTTGATGCCTTTGAAATTATAAAGGACGTCAACCTCTTTGCGAGAAAACTTACTTTTAAGATTATGTTTGACAGGGATTATCAACGTTCTCCCATGGATTCCATGGGGGAAGATCTTTGGCAAAATAAAACAATTAAGGAGATTCAGGCAATAAATGAATTAATGGAATTATGGGAAGAAGGTAATCCACTAGATGACCCCCTTGAGGAACCCCAGTCTGGCCTCGTAGATGAGATTTCCACGGAGAGAATTTTTCCTCCACCTAATCTATATAAACCGAAATCCAGGACCTTTCCTACTCTCCAAGGAAACCCCAACATTTGGGCATTCACCCAACAAGTTACAAAGGAACTACAGAGTACCAATTGGAAAAGGTTTAGAAGAAATACCAACCTTAAGCCATCCCAACAAAAAGCCGTGTTATCTTTAAAACAGAACGAACAATTAGTGATAAAACCCTCGGATAAAGGAGGTAACATAGTGGTAATGGATTTAAACAAATATAAGCAGATGGTCATGAACCTCCTTTCAAATAAAAGTTGGTATCGCTCTATTCCTTTTGCACAGGTAAAATATGCGGAGACAAAATACCGTATTCTCATTAATCGGGCATTTTGTGATAACCTTATAGACAAAAAGACGTGTGAATTCTTGGTTATTGATAAGCCGAGACTTCCCACGTTTTATGCTCTGCCAAAGGTGCACAAAAATTTGGAAAATCCCCCTGGCCGTCCGATTGTGTCAGGGATTGGTTGCCTTACAGAACCAGCTAGTAAGCTGGTAGACGACTATTTGAGGCCCCATGTAGGTTCTTTAAGTTCCTACATTCAAGACACCGCCGATCTACTGAGATCTTTGGATGGTCTATGTGTACCACCGGGGTCATGGCTAGTAGCTATAGACGTTGAAGCCCTCTATAACTCTATCCCCCACACTAGGGGTATTAGAGTTATAGACGGCTTCCTCTCTGAGAGAGGACCTGGAGCCAGGCCCTACAACAATTTCATTTTGGAATTGTTGCTGTTCATACTTACCAACAATATTTTTGTTTTCGACCGTTCCCACTACCTCCAGGTGCAGGGTGTTGCGATGGGGACCAAGTGTGCCCCGTCGTACGCCAACCTGTACCTGGGGGGGTGGGAACGGGAGATTTTTTCTTTAGAATCATTTGAAATGTTTTTTGATAAAGTCTTGATATGGCGACGCTTTATCGATGACATTTTTGTTGTGTGGACTGGCTCCTTAGAGGAATTGACATCTTTTATGTCTTCATTAGCTGTAAATTCCTTTAATCTCAAATTTACGATGATTTGTGACCAGAATGTGATAAATTTTCTGGATATTTCTATTTACTTAAACTCTGATGGCACCTTGGGCTCTTCATTATATAGAAAGCCCTCTTCAGGCAATACCATCCTGCATGCCACAAGTTCTCATCCCAGGACTCTGGTACAAAGTATCCCATACAGTCAGTATTTACGAATTCGAAGAAATTGTAGTAAGGAAGTAGATTTCGAGACGGAGGCCTCTGCCCTCCAATCTCGACTAATTGCTAGAGGGTATAGTCGTTCAACCCTCAAAAAAGCTTATAAACGAGCAAAAAATAAAAACAGGAAAGATCTAATACATCCTAAGAAACCTCAAACTACTGACCAAACGGTACGATTAATTACCAGGTTCTCTGGTGAACATCAGAAAGTAAGAAAAATTATTGAAAAATTCTGGCCTTTGCTAGCAACAGATGAGATTATCTCCAAATATATTAAGCCATTTCCCCAAATTACCTATAGAAAATCTAGGTCTTTAAAAGATCAACTAGTTCATAGCCATCTCCAAATCAAGAGGGTTGAGAGTAGAAAGGGTTCGGCCCCATGTGGTCATTGTGAATTTTGCAGGTTTATATATGATTCTACTGAAATAGTTCTCCCTAATGGAGTTACGTATAGACCAAATTTCTTTAGCAATTGCCAGTCAATTGGCGTAATTTATTTGATGATCTGTGATTGTAAGGCCTTCTATGTTGGTAAAACGAAGAGGCCTTTCTTTCACAGAATGAGAGACCATGTATCTCTCATTCAAAAGAAAAAAATGGAGACTCCTATTAGTAGACATAGTGGTCTTTTCCACTCCTTCGATCTGTCAAAGATTAAATTCTTTGCTTTAGAATACATACCTCTTAATGAAAGAGGTGGGGATGTGGACAAAAATCTCCTACAACGAGAAACCAGATGGATACATACCTTGAGAGCTACTATGTATCCCGGGTTAAATGAGTCCATCAGTTTCAAACCCTTTTTGTAGGAAAAAAATCGTTATGCTGTATATGTAGACTCTGTTTAAAACAAATTAAATTTTGTTTTGTTATTTTTATTTTTGTTTATTAAATTTGTCTTTATGTACAGGTGACTGAATGTACCATTTCTATATTCCATAGGGGCTCTATTTAATCATTGATAAATCTACATTATATGTAATTGATTTCAATTGAGTTTACCACATTTTTTAGGGTGGCGTTTCCCTTTTCTTTTTTTGGGGGGATTTGGTGATCATATGGGCGCCCAGGGCGTTTCTCTTTGTTCTCCTTTGGGAGACAATCTGAGCGCCATCTGACTAAGCCCACCGGATATCCTGGCCCCATTTTTTAACATCCAATGTGCCCTTTCTGCCGTGATTTTAAAAGGAAGTCTGCCCTTTTCTATACTTTAGGCATGTTTTTTTCCCCTTCCGGATCCGTCTTATGGTGCGTCCAGCTCGTCAGGATGTTTTCTCCTGATGAGCGGGGTGGTGCTTCCGGCGGACGTCTCCGGTTTTTCAGTGGTGGAATTGTCACTTCCGGGTCGGATCTGACGATGGGCAGATGTCGGAACTGACGTGCCCGCTCCGCCCATTGATTTGGCGCCATTGTGCGTCCAATGGGAAGGGGGAGGGGGGGTATATAGTCCGGATCGCAGCCTTGTAAATCAGTAGCATGACCAACACTCTGGGGAGAAGACGTTCTTAGATATCAGTCAAAGGTAAATTACTTAGGCACTAGATCTCTTTATGGGCAACATTGGTTTTTATCCTGTTGTCTGGTTTACTTTGGTCTTTAATCCCAAATGGTTTTTATATTTTATATTTTTTCAGTAAACTGATTGATCGGTTTTGTAAAACAAGTTTTTCGGCAGAGATGCCCTAATGTGGACACACTTTATCCAATTGGATTAACCAGGTATATATCAGCTAGCAAGTATATGGCTAAAAATTAAAATTCTGATTACCAACTAGAGGGGATTATTATATATATTTATAGTAATTTCCACTATTTCTGTTTCCTTTAGAGTGGACACTGATTGGGGTACTTTGGAGATACTGCCCCCTTTTTTTGCCTATTCTAATTTATATTTTTTACTATCAACAGCCATAAACAGGTAAATACTGATGGGGTATGTGCCGTATAACTAGATTAGACGCCTTTACTCTTATACATAGATTGTTATTTGACTTCATTCAAATTTTCTTTGTAATTTCCCCCAGATGGCCCTCTGTTCCTGTGCTAGTAATATCCGGGTGGTTATTTGTGCCAGTATTTCTCCCCCTCTATGATACACCATATGATCCCCTCCTTACGGGCGCCCCCGTGTGGGATAGGTCATTGGCTATCTGGTCATTCTTCATTTTAGATTGTACCATCAAAATTTACAGGTAATGTACTTACAACTGATACTAATAAGGTCATATACCTTGAATAAATAGATCTAATTTTGAGATGAACTTTTGAGCAACCATTGGGCTGGTTATGGTTTTCAGTTATCCTTTTTTTCTTAATAATATTCTGTTTTGTAATTTTGAGTTTGAAATTTGAGTAAATAATATTATGTATTTATTATTTTTCTTTTTTTGTTTCCAGTATTTGCATGACAAACTCCTGAGGAAGCCTACAAAATGGCGAAACATGTAGAGAATTTTGTCTGTATGCACTTTGGAAACTCTATTATGTTTATTTTGATGGTTCATGTATATTTGTACATATGAATTTTCATATATTTTTTTGTAATAAAATTATATTTTTTTTTTATATTGAATATTGTGTAGTTGTTGCACCTTAAAAGTCCCAATACCTTCATATTTCTATATGACTGTGTACTCGTTTAAAGAATTCTGCTAGGATAAGGATTGGAAGTGCCTGTAATAAGTAGAGGAATTGGGGCAGAATGCACATCTTTATAAGGTTGCATCGGCCAAACCATGAATGGAGGCCCTTGTGCCAGGATTCTAGTAAGGTCCAAGTATTGATCAGTAAAGGAGGGAAATTCAGGGTAAAGGTATGTTTAAGGTCAGCCGGAACCAAGGTGCCCAGGTATTTCAGGGCAGTCTCCGTCCACTTGAAGTTAAAAATTGGACCTCAGTGTTTGCATGCCAGTTTGTGACAACCCTACCCCCATGGCTTCCGACTTATTGTAATTGATTTTGAGGTTGGATATGTTTCCATAGGTGTCAAATTCGCGGATGAGGTTGGGGAGGGAAATTGACGGGTTTGTAAGGGAGAAAAGCAAGTCGTCCGCATAGGCAGAGACTTTGTAGTGGGAGTCCCCCACCGTAAGTCCCTGGATGTTCCGGGTTATTTCTGATTTTACATAGGAATGGCTCTAGTGATAAGGCGAAAAGGAGGGGTGACATCGGACAGCCTTGCCTAGTCCCGTTCTTGATCGGGAGGGGGTCAGATAAGATTCCATTCACTTTAACCTGTGCGGTAGGGCGGAGTAAATTTGAGCGATCCATCTAGTCATGGTTTCCCCGAGTCCAATATGTCGAAGGACCGAGAACATGTAGTCCCAATTAACCCGATCAAAGACTTTCTCAGCGTCTGTGTTTATGAAAACAGAAGGTGTGTGGGACTGGTTGGCTACATGTATGAGGTTTAGTACTTTAATTGTACTATCCCTAGCTTCTCTAGTGGGGATGAAACCCACTTGATCCAAGTGGACTAGCTTTTGTAGGTGACTGGCTAATCGGGTTGCTAAAATCTTGGTAAACAGCTTGAGGTCCGTGTTTAGAAGGGAAATCGGCCTGTAGCTGCTGCATACTGAGGGGTCTTTGTCATCCTTAGGGATGACCGTGATATGTGCCCGCAGGGTATCGCCGGAGAAGGCTGCCTTGTTTCCTAACTTGTTGTAGAAGGACACCATATGTGGACTCAGGGAAGAGAGGAACGTCCTATAGTACTGTAAGGTGAGGCCATCCAGCCCTGGAGCCTTACCCGGTTTAGTGGAGGTCAGAGCTAGGTCTAATTCCTCTGACGTGATCGGGGCGTCTAATTCGGCTATAGTTTCCGGTGTCAGTGAGGGAATTTGGGTGGAAGATAGATAGACAAATTTGCATAATACTCCTTGAAGGTGTTGGCTATTTGATGTGGTAAGCTGACCTTCACGTTGGTTGCTGTCTTGATGTGGGGAACGTAGGTTTGCATTTTAAGTTCTTTAACTGCCCTGGCCAGGATTCGCTCACATTTATTTCCCGACAAATAGGATACGAGGCAACATTTTTGTAGCGCTGCTTTGGCCCTGTAATTGAGGAGCTTGTTAATTTGGGTGCGGATGGAGGCCAGTTCAGCCTCAACTAGGGGGTCAGGGGCGCTCTTATGTCATTAATCAGCGGCGTGGAGGTTGGCCAGGAGTGTTTTCAGCTGTTCTCCCTTTTCCCTTTTAATGTGTGTGCCGTGTTTTATAAAGATGCCCCTAATGACTGCCTTGTGCGCCTCCCACACCGCCCCAGGGGTACAGTCTATTGCTGTGTTAGTTTGGAAATAGAATTTCAATTCTCTGTTGACTTCCTCCAGAACTTCTAGGTTCTGTAGGAGGCTTTCATTTAACCGCCAGAAGCGAGTCCTGTGTAATTGGTGGTCGGAGAGCTTGTAGGTCAGTGTAATAGGGGCATGGCCGAACCAAGTCCGAAGCCCTAAAGCGGAGTACTGCACAGCGTGTAGTTGACCATGTGGTATGAGGAAGTAGTCTATCCTGGTGTATATTTTGTGGGGGGGAGGGGGTAGAACGTGTAGTCCCGCTCGCCCGAGTGCTGAAGGCGCCACACGTCAATCAATTGTGCTTCGTGTAGGTCCTTGGCTATTTGTTTGAAGGCTTTAGTCGATAAAGAGGATGTTCCGGAGGAGGTGTCAACACTAGGGGATAGCGAGGTGTTAAAGTCTCCTCCTAGAATGAGTTGACCTTCCTGAAAACAAGACAATTTCGAAATAGTGCAGCGTATAAAAGTGTCTTGGCCGTCGTTCGGGGCGTATATGGTTGCAAACGTCAGTTGTATGTCCCCAACCGAACCTTTAATGAATGTAAAACGTTCCTCCATGTCTATCAATGAATCACGATGGGACCATTGTATTCTGCTAGACAGGAGAATAGAGGTACCCCTGGATTTAGTGTTGATGGAATGGTAGGTTATGGGAAAGAATCTGTTTTTGAGAACCGGTAGTCGTTTTTCCTTAAAGTGAGTTTCCTGGATGAAGGCTACAGCCACCCGAGCTTTCCGTAAATCATTCATCAGCATGCGTCGCTTTTCCGGTGTGTTAAGGCCCCTTGCATTAATGGAGTACACTGTGAGGCCGTTAGGTATTTTTTTTACTTAGCGTAATATCATCTTTCATATTTTACGGGAAAAAAAAATTCCAAAACAATTGCGTTTGAAAAATGAATACACAAATATCATGTGATAAAAAAAAAAAAATGCAACGATCGAAATTTTATTCCCTGTACACCCCCTGCCACTGTCTTGTCATCCAATGGTCCTTTCACCCCAGCTGCTGCAATACAACTGCAGTTTAAATTGTGGTGCACAGTGCTGTTGCTTTTTTTTTTTTTTTAAACAAACTTTACTGAAATGTCACTGTCTCTGCAAGCAGCGTTGTCTGTGCACGAATTGGATTGACTGACGCCGCTGCCTGCCAGACCCCGCCAATCCCTATCGTGAACACTGTGCCGGCCAATGAGGTGCTGAGGGCAGCGTGCCACCCGCCTCTACACAACATGACGTCATTCCCTCCTCCAGTCCCACCCACAACAGAGCAGAGGTGCCCGCGCAGTCCCTGGCTGTCCTACACAGTGTTAGGGTTGCCACCTCATCCCTTTAAACCCAAACACATATGAATTACACAGGTTCTGAGGCAAATTTAATGCAGATAAGGCACCAAGTGAGTTTAATTACCACCTTAATCAGCCACAGAACCTGCGTAATTAATATGTGTTTGGTTTTAAAGGGATGAGGTGGCAACCCTACACGGTGTGGAGGTGAGAAGGTACAGTATGGCCTGTAATAAGCATTGCTGCCTGTAGACAGACAGTATACAGTCTGCAGTCATATTCAGAATTCCCTGTAGTCAGTATTATGGCATGTAAAAAAATACTTGCAATATATAACCCAATGCATATAACAGGTGAAAAGATTACTAAAGTGCATTCAGTGCAATCAATAATGTATGAACAATATAGGAAATCAATAGCAAAATATTACATAAAAAAAGAAATATGCAAATAATAAAATAAAACATGTACTGATTAATAAGTGCCATCAGTTGTGCAAAACCTAAAATTCAGCTAGAGATGAATTTCAAACATAAATACCAGTGCAATATTTAAAAAGGGTGCATATCTCTGAAAAAAATCATATGGGACTAAAGTCCATCTGTAAAGTCAATTTTATGATGATCCATCATCAAAGTAAAAATGGAGGCTTGCCAGAAAGCCTGCGACCCCCCCCCCCCTTACTCAGGGAGGTCATACAGCGCTTTACTGGATCTCTGATCCACTAAAGAAAAGCCCAGGTGCTCTCTCAGGTGTCCTTAATTGGTAAACCAAAAGGTTTTCAACAGACCAGGAAGTAGTGGCAAAAACCATCAGTAGATCAGCTAGCTGAAGTATATATGGAACAAAAGACTCCACATAGTGTGATACTGTATCAGCTTCGAATTTAATAAAAAGTAATGCACTTACATCAGATTAGTGGAATGCAGGAAGATAGATACATAAATCCAAACAAATCCCTTGTAAATGGCCAGATAGCGATCGAGCATGTGTACGTATCAGTCCCGACGATCGTTTAGTCATAAATTACGTCATCAGGGATGTAGATATTTATAGTATATAGCTATCAAATTTAGCTGCCAGGTGATAGTTGCCTTGGCCAATTGTTAGGAGATCAATTGATTCCCCCTAATTCTGGAATTGTTGCACTTCTCTCTTCTGTCACTAGGTGGCATGGTAGCTGGTGACATTAGATAAGACAAGGGCATAGCAAGGACAGATTGTGAAAAAAATGGGTTATCTCAGCCAATTGGCACGGGTTTCTTTAAGTCCCTTGGCCTGCTGAGAGAGCCGATTTATTTGGGTGGAGTCAGGTGATCGGGGTTCTGTGCCACCTGGACTGCTGTCTGGCTGGATGTGTGTAATGCTGCCCCTGGCTGCTAGGCCAAAAACCTAAGGCCTATCCCAGGGACATCTGGCTGCTAGGCTGTCTGAGGGCCTATCCAGAAGCAGGAGAGCAGCGCAAGGTTGGGACTGCAAGCTTGTAGTCCAAGCAGAAGTAGCGGTTCAGCCGGACGGGGAACCAGCTGTGTTCAGAGGTAGAGGGGAAGCTGTCGCCACTAAGGGGCATTCACATTGTTACCGGAGACCACTGTGAGTAAGCTGAGGACAGTACCAGACCAGACTTCTCATTAGCCGGGGATGGTGAAGAAGTGGGAATAACCTTAGCAAGTGCCAAGTCAGGGACCCAGCGGGACAGCGGAGGTGACGCTTGTGGAGCATCAGTGAGTGCCAAGCCAGGGACCAGTGTGTCCGCAGGGGTGAAGCTTGAAGAGTATCTGTGAGTGTCAAGCCAGGGACCCAGTAGGGAAGCGGGGGTGAGGCTTGAGGAAGATACTGAGTACTAACAGTAAAAGGGATCAGGGGATCCAGTGGCTATTGGATCTGAAGTCTAGTGAAAGACTGGGAGTTCATTGAGTGAAGACCCACTCGATTGTGGAGTAAGCAGAGAACTGTTCGTGTTGCAAATAGTTGAATACAATTTGCATTCTAAAAGTGTCTGGCGCCCACCATTTCATCTTGCATCACACCCACCATGCCTTGTCACCCACTCTACACAGAAGGATGTCAGCTGTCCCTAACTCTAGAGGTCACCATTAGGCCTCAGGGGCCCCGGGACTTTGCTACAGGTACTTAACCCACCTAAGCGCAGGGAGTACAAAAAAATATTGATTCTTAGGTAAGATGAGAGAAGAGATGAGGACGGACCAGTGTGTGATATCAGCAGTAAATTATATAAGCAGCAGTCTTGTGTGCTATTCCCCAATAAAATATCAGCAGTAAATATAATATATACAAAAGCAGCAGTCTTGTGTGATCCCCAATATTATATATCAGCAGTAAATATAATATAATATTATTATTATTATTATTATAATAAAAGACTGCTGCTTTTGTATATATCCGCTTCGGGATCGCCCCACGCACATATACTGTGGCAGTATATACATATACTGTGGCAGGGCGGCTCTTCAAATCACGCACCTGTATGTCTTTTTTCGGGTCTGTGGTGCGCATGCGCGCCGCTGGCGATGCCGCTCCTGCTAGTAGCTGCTCTTGCCTAGGGTGCAAAATAGTCTAGCATTGGCCCTGTTTGTCATGCGGTGGGACTGCACTGGAAAAGCCGCCCAACATGTACAACTCCAAATCCAAAGAAGTTGGGACGTTCTGTAAAATCTACATGAAAACAGAATGCACTGATTTGATTTGCACATTTTTAAAATTCATATTTTATGTACAACTGAAAGTTCGAATAAATATATATTTCAGTCTATTAACTATTTACACTTAAATTGACAGTAGGTGCATAAATTGAGGCAGGCTGGTAGGGGCCCCAGTGCCGAACTGTATGTTGTCTACCGGGCGCTCGGGTTTGGCACATCACGAATCTGGTGGACAGATTACTGGGAGGGGCTGGGGAAGACCCAGCTGTCATGGTGCACGTTGGCACCAATGACAAAGTCAGAGGCAGATGGAGTGTCCTAAAGAACGATTTTAGGGACTTGGGAGCTAAATTGAGGAAAAGGACCTCCAAGGTAGTATTCTCAGGAATACTACCGGTACATTGAGCCACACCAGAAAGGCAGAGGGAGATTAGGGAAGTAAACAAGTGGCTGAAGAGCTGGTGTAGTAAGGAGGGGTTTGGGTTCCTGGAGGACTGGGATGACTTTTCAGTCGATAAGCAGTACTATAGAAGGGACAGACTGCACCTAAATGAGAAGGGGGCAGATCAGCTGGGAATAAGGATGGCCAAAAAGTTAGAGGTGTTTTTAAACTAGGAGACGGGGGGGGGGGGGGTCCAGAGATAGAGATAGTCAGCGTGGAACATATTCCAGAGGGTAGTATTGAGGTATTGAGGGCATTAGTGGTAGGGTAACCAAAGCACATAAATCCAAGGTAAGTATAGTAGCAAGTCCTAGTTGCAATCTCGGAACACCCAAGAGGATAGTATGTGACCGGTCAAAATATATTAATGCATTAAAGTGTTTGTTCACCAATGCCAGAAGTCTGCCAAGCAAAATAGGTGAATTGGAAGCTCTGGTGCATCAGGAGAGCTTTGATGTAATTGGTATTGCTGAAACTTGGCTTCATTCCTCACATGACTGGGCTATGCACTCTTTTGGAAAGACAGGGTAAAAAGGAAAGGTGGAGGGGTCTGTCTCTATGTGGGAAGTGATCTCAAAGCGAGTGTGAAAGAGGACCTGGTGGATGGAGAGTGTGATGAGTCTGAAGCATTATGAGGGGAACTGCATACAGATGTGCGTAGTTCAAAGTTAATCATTGGAGTTTGTTATAGACCACCCAATGTTAATGAGGAGGTGGAGAGTCAGCTCCTTGCACAGATGGAAAGGGCTGCAAGGACTGGGATGGTGATAATAATGGGGGATTTTAACTACCCAGAAATTGACTGGAGTAATGGCACTGCTGGGACAGTTAAAGGGCAAAAATGTATAAACCTATTGCAGGACAACTTTATGGTCCAGTTTATTGAGGCCCCAACTAGGAATGATGCTCTGTTGGACCTGGTAATCTCAAACCATGCAGAACGCATTACTAATATTCAGATAAAGGAACACCTGGGTAGCAGTGACCATAACATGATTTCATTTGATGTTAGTTGTAAGCAAAAATCACATACAGGAAAGATAAAAACACTTAATTTCAAGATAGCAAATTTTCCATGGATGTGGGCTGCTCTCCAGGACTTAGACTGGGAGAGAATATTGGCATCAATGGGCACAGAACAGAAATGGGAATTCTTCAAAAAGACTGTTCGTGAACTCACTGCAAAGTATATTGCCATGGACAATAAGTTTAAAAGGCTAAAAATAAAACCTATGTGGCTCACGACCAAAGTTAAAAAAGCTATAAACTATAAGAAAAGAGCTTTTAAAAAATATAAAAATGAAGGAACACTAGTGCCATTTAAATGTTACAAAGAATATAACAGGATATGTAAAAAAAGGAAATCAAGGATGCAAAAATTTAAAAAACGAACGACAGATTGCAAAAGATAGTAGGACAAACCCCAAAAAATTCTTCAAATATATTAATAGTAAAAAGGTCAAGTCTGAGCATGTAGGCCCATTACAAAATAATCTAGAGTGGGTGACTGGGGACAAAGAGAAGGCTAATTTATTAAATACTTTCTTCAGCTCTGTGTATAAAAAGGAGCATGGGGGAGCTCATGTCCAAAATGGGGGTGGTAGTGACACAGCCCCAAATCCACAATGGCTCAAAAGTGATATGGTCCAGAAATATTTAGACAGAATAAAGGTGGATAAAGCACCTGGACCAGATGGCATCCACCCACGGATCCTAAAAGAATTGAGCTCTGTAATTTCAAAGCCATTGTATCTAGTTTTTAGGGACTCATTAATGACAGGAATAGTACCACTGGATTGGCGCAGGGCCAATGTGGTGCCTATATTTAAAAAGGGAACAAAGTCTTTACCAAGTAACTATAGACCTGTTAGTTTAACTTCTATAGTTGGGAAGATACTGTAGAGTAGGGATGAGCTTCGTGTTCGAGTCGAACATACGTTCGACTCGAACATCGGCTGTTCGATCGTTCGACGAAGATCGAACGATTTGGGCCGTTCGCGCCAAATTCGAGTGACGCGAACGGCCCACAATGCACTACGCCATCGCAGTGTCATCCAGGCGCTGTGATTGGCCAAGCATGCACTGTGACCCCGCATGCTTGGCCAATCACAGCGCCGGCAGCGAGGAGAGCAATGATTGGCCACAGGCAGGATGCCTGTGGCCAATTATTGCTGAGGGTGTTTAGTACACGCCCCACACTATAAAAGGCCGCCAGCACGGCGGCCTAGTGTAGTGTGTTCCGGAGCAGGGATAGAGCAGCATAGGCAGGGACAGTGACTGTTATTTCTTTCTTGCTTAACCTGGATTCCTTTAGTTTAGGGAAAGAGAAGGATAGGTAGGAAGAGTGTCAGTGTGTTTTGTGCTTGTGCTATAGTGTGCTTAAAAAAAACATTTATTCTAGGGACAGAAAACTGTAGGTAGGGACAGTGTCAGTTTCTTTCACTCTGCAAGTCCTTGTTTCCAGGGACCTGGAAGGACAGTGAGTGAATTGTCCTTGTGCTATATTGTGCTTAAAAAAACATTTATTCTAGGGACAGAAAACTGTAGGTAGGGAGAGTGTTAGTTTCTTTCACTCTGCAAGTCCTTGTTTCCAGGGACCTGTAAGGACAGTGAGTGAATTGTCCTTGTGCTATATTGTGATTAAAAAAAACATTTTTTCTAGGGACAGAAAACTGTAGGTAGGGAGAGTGTTTTTTTTCTTTCACTCTGCAAGTCCTTGTTTCCAGGGACCTGGAAGGACAGTGAGTGAATTGTCCTTGTGCTATATTGTGCTTAAAAAAAAACATTTTTTCTAGGGACAGAAAACTGTAGGTAGGGAGAGTGTTTATTTTCTTTCACTCTGCAAGTCCTTGTTTCCAGGGACCTCTAAGGACAGTGAGTGAATTGTCCTTGTGCTATATTGTGCTTAAAAAAAACATTTATTCTAGGGACAGAAAACTGTAGGTAGGGAGAGTGTCAGTTTATTTCACTCTGCAAGTCCTTGTTTCCAGGGACCTGGAAGGACAGTGAGTGAATTGTCCTTGTGCTATATTGTGATTAAAAAAAACATTTTTTCTAGGGACAGAAAACTGTAGGTAGGGAGAGTGTTTTTTTTCTTTCACTCTGCAAGTCCTTGTTTCCAGGGACCTGTAAGGACAGTGAGTGAATTGTCCTTGTGCTATATTGTGCTTAAAAAAAACATTTATTCTAGGGACAGAAAACTGTAGGTAGGGAGAGTGTCAGTTTATTTCACTCTGCAAGTCCTTGTTTCCAGGGACCTGGAAGGACAGTGAGTGAATTGTCCTTGTGCTATATTGTGATTAAAAAAAACATTTTTTCTAGGGACAGAAAACTGTAGGTAGGGAGAGTGTTTTTTTTCTTTCACTCTGCAAGTCCTTGTTTCCAGGGACCTGTAAGGACAGTGAGTGAATTGTCCTTGTGCTATATTGTGCTTAAAAAAAACATTTATTCTAGGGACAGAAAACTGTAGGTAGGGAGAGTGTCAGTTTATTTCACTCTGCAAGTCCTTGTTTCCAGGGACCTGTAAGGACAGTGAGTGAATTGTCCTTGTGCTATATTGTGATTAAAAAAAACATTTTTTCTAGGGACAGAAAACTGTAGGTAGGGAGAGTGTTTTTTTTCTTTCACTCTGCAAGTCCTTGTTTCCAGGGACCTGTAAGGACAGTGAGTGAATTGTCCTTGTGCTATATTGTGCTTAAAAAAAACATTTATTCTAGGGACAGAAAACTGTAGGTAGGGAGAGTGTCAGTTTATTTCACTCTGCAAGTCCTTGTTTCCAGGGACCTGGAAGGACAGTGAGTGAATTGTCCTTGTGCTATATTGTGATTAAAAAAAACATTTTTTCTAGGGACAGAAAACTGTAGGTAGGGAGAGTGTTTTTTTTCTTTCACTCTGCAAGTCCTTGTTTCCAGGGACCTGTAAGGACAGTGAGTGAATTGTCCTTGTGCTATATTGTGCTTAAAAAAAACATTTATTCTAGGGACAGAAAACTGTAGGTAGGGAGAGTGTCAGTTTATTTCACTCTGCAAGTCCTTGTTTCCAGGGACCTGTAAGGACAGTGAGTGAATTGTCCTTGTGCTATATTGTGATTAAAAAAAACATTTTTTCTAGGGACAGAAAACTGTAGGTAGGGAGAGTGTTTTTTTTATTTCACTCTGCAAGTCCTTGTTTCCAGGGACCTGGAAGGACAGTGAGTGAATTGTCCTTGTGCTATATTGTGCTTAAAAAAAAACATTTTTTCTAGGGACAGAAAACTGTAGGTAGGGAGAGTGTTTATTTTCTTTCACTCTGCAAGTCCTTGTTTCCAGGGACCTCTAAGGACAGTGAGTGAATTGTCCTTGTGCTATATTGTGCTTAAAAAAAACATTTATTCTAGGGACAGAAAACTGTAGGTAGGGAGAGTGTCAGTTTATTTCACTCTGCAAGTCCTTGTTTCCAGGGACCTGGAAGGACAGTGAGTGAATTGTCCTTGTGCTATATTGTGATTAAAAAAAACATTTTTTCTAGGGACAGAAAACTGTAGGTAGGGAGAGTGTTTTTTTTCTTTCACTCTGCAAGTCCTTGTTTCCAGGGACCTGTAAGGACAGTGAGTGAATTGTCCTTGTGCTATATTGTGCTTAAAAAAAACATTTATTCTAGGGACAGAAAACTGTAGGTAGGGAGAGTGTCAGTTTATTTCACTCTGCAAGTCCTTGTTTCCAGGGACCTGGAAGGACAGTGAGTGAATTGTCCTTGTGCTATATTGTGATTAAAAAAAACATTTTTTCTAGGGACAGAAAACTGTAGGTAGGGAGAGTGTTTTTTTTCTTTCACTCTGCAAGTCCTTGTTTCCAGGGACCTGTAAGGACAGTGAGTGAATTGTCCTTGTGCTATATTGTGCTTAAAAAAAACATTTATTCTAGGGACAGAAAACTGTAGGTAGGGAGAGTGTCAGTTTATTTCACTCTGCAAGTCCTTGTTTCCAGGGACCTGTAAGGACAGTGAGTGAATTGTCCTTGTGCTATATTGTGATTAAAAAAAACATTTTTTCTAGGGACAGAAAACTGTAGGTAGGGAGAGTGTTTTTTTTCTTTCACTCTGCAAGTCCTTGTTTCCAGGGACCTGTAAGGACAGTGAGTGAATTGTCCTTGTGCTATATTGTGCTTAAAAAAAACATTTATTCTAGGGACAGAAAACTGTAGGTAGGGAGAGTGTCAGTTTATTTCACTCTGCAAGTCCTTGTTTCCAGGGACCTGGAAGGACAGTGAGTGAATTGTCCTTGTGCTATATTGTGATTAAAAAAAACATTTTTTCTAGGGACAGAAAACTGTAGGTAGGGAGAGTGTTTTTTTTCTTTCACTCTGCAAGTCCTTGTTTCCAGGGACCTGTAAGGACAGTGAGTGAATTGTCCTTGTGCTATATTGTGCTTAAAAAAAACATTTATTCTAGGGACAGAAAACTGTAGGTAGGGAGAGTGTCAGTTTATTTCACTCTGCAAGTCCTTGTTTCCAGGGACCTGTAAGGACAGTGAGTGAATTGTCCTTGTGCTATATTGTGATTAAAAAAAACATTTTTTCTAGGGACAGAAAACTGTAGGTAGGGAGAGTGTTTTTTTTCTTTCACTCTGCAAGTCCTTGTTTCCAGGGACCTGTAAGGACAGTGAGTGAATTGTCCTTGTGCTATATTGTGCTTAAAAAAAACATTTATTCTAGGGACAGAAAACTGTAGGTAGGGAGAGTGTCAGTTTATTTCACTCTGCAAGTCCTTGTTTCCAGGGACCTGTAAGGACAGTGAGTGAATTGTCCTTGTGCTATATTGTGATTAAAAAAAACATTTTTTCTAGGGACAGAAAACTGTAGGTAGGGAGAGTGTTTTTTTTCTTTCACTCTGCAAGTCCTTGTTTCCAGGGACCTGTAAGGACAGTGAGTGAATTGTCCTTGTGCTATATTGTGCTTAAAAAAAACATTTATTCTAGGGACAGAAAACTGTAGGTAGGGAGAGTGTCAGTTTATTTCACTCTGCAAGTCCTTGTTTCCAGGGACCTGTAAGGACAGTGAGTGAATTGTCCTTGTGCTATATTGTGATTAAAAAAAACATTTTTTCTAGGGACAGAAAACTGTAGGTAGGGAGAGTGTTTGTTTTTTTTCTTTCACTCTGCAAGTCCTTGTTTCCAGGGACCTGGAAGGACAGTGAGTGAATTGTCCTTGTGCTATATTGTGCTTAAAAAAAAACATTTTTTCTAGGGACAGAAAACTGTAGGTAGGGAGAGTGTTTATTTTCTTTCACTCTGCAAGTCCTTGTTTCCAGGGACCTCTAAGGACAGTGAGTGAATTGTCCTTGTGCTATATTGTGCTTAAAAAAAACATTTATTCTAGGGACAGAAAACTGTAGGTAGGGAGAGTGTCAGTTTATTTCACTCTGCAAGTCCTTGTTTCCAGGGACCTGGAAGGACAGTGAGTGAATTGTCCTTGTGCTATATTGTGATTAAAAAAAACATTTTTTCTAGGGACAGAAAACTGTAGGTAGGGAGAGTGTTTTTTTTCTTTCACTCTGCAAGTCCTTGTTTCCAGGGACCTGTAAGGACAGTGAGTGAATTGTCCTTGTGCTATATTGTGCTTAAAAAAAACATTTATTCTAGGGACAGAAAACTGTAGGTAGGGAGAGTGTCAGTTTATTTCACTCTGCAAGTCCTTGTTTCCAGGGACCTGGAAGGACAGTGAGTGAATTGTCCTTGTGCTATATTGTGATTAAAAAAAACATTTTTTCTAGGGACAGAAAACTGTAGGTAGGGAGAGTGTTTTTTTTCTTTCACTCTGCAAGTCCTTGTTTCCAGGGACCTGTAAGGACAGTGAGTGAATTGTCCTTGTGCTATATTGTGCTTAAAAAAAACATTTATTCTAGGGACAGAAAACTGTAGGTAGGGAGAGTGTCAGTTTATTTCACTCTGCAAGTCCTTGTTTCCAGGGACCTGGAAGGACAGTGAGTGAATTGTCCTTGTGCTATATTGTGATTAAAAAAAACATTTTTTCTAGGGACAGAAAACTGTAGGTAGGGAGAGTGTTTTTTTTCTTTCACTCTGCAAGTCCTTGTTTCCAGGGACCTGTAAGGACAGTGAGTGAATTGTCCTTGTGCTATATTGTGCTTAAAAAAAAACATTTATTCTAGGGACAGAAAACTGTAGGTAGGGAGAGTGTCAGTTTATTTCACTCTGCAAGTCCTTGTTTCCAGGGACCTGTAAGGACAGTGAGTGAATTGTCCTTGTGCTATATTGTGATTAAAAAAAACATTTTTTCTAGGGACAGAAAACTGTAGGTAGGGAGAGTGTTTTTTTTCTTTCACTCTGCAAGTCCTTGTTTCCAGGGACCTGTAAGGACAGTGAGTGAATTGTCCTTGTGCTATATTGTGCTTAAAAAAAATATTTTTTCTAGGGACAGAAAACTGTAGGTAGGGAGAGTGTCAGTTTCTTTCACTGTGAAAGTCCTTGTTTCAAGGGACAGAGAAGGACACCTGAAGGTAGCCCTTATTGCTTTTTTCCCATCTCCCTGCAGGCCATCTATTAGAATGTCTGGAAGGCAAACAAGGAGAGGCAGACAGTCAGGAGGCAATAAAAGAGGGCAAGCAGGCTCTGTGTCTGGGGGCAACAGTGCTGGTCGTGGACGCGGTGCATTGTCATCAGCACATGGCCATGGGACACGCTTGTCCTTCTTTTCGGCAGCTGGACATGTTGAGCCACATCATGCCGAAGACTTGGTAGAGTGGATGACCAAGCCCTCCTCCTCCTCCTCATCCTCTCTCACCCAGGCTCAGGGTACTGGAAAAGCAGCTGCCAAAGCGTCGTCTTCCCTGGTATCAATGTCAGACAAATCATCAGTCACTCCTTCCCTAGACCCACCATGTCCTCCTCCTGAGGAGTCCCCCGAACTGTTTCAGCACAGTGTTGGGTACATGCTCCAGGAGGATGCCCAGCGTTTCGAAGGGTCTGATGATGAAACCCAGCTAGAGGAAGGCAGTAGCGTGAGAGCAGACAGAGGGGATGCTCAAGAAGGACACCAATCTGGCAGTCATGTTCCAGCAGCTGCAGCATACTGCCAGATTGGCTCCAGTGATGAGGAGGGAGGGGATGATGAGGTCACTGACTCCACGTGGGTGCCTAATAGGAGAGAGGAGGAGGAGGAGGATGAGGAGGAGGCACATCTCCAACGAGGCAGGATGCCCTTTGGTGGCCAGCGTAAGGGCAGTACACCGACGGAATCACACCGCAGAGCTCCGCCTGTGCAGGGCGCTGCCTCTGCCCGTCATTCAAAAAGTTCTTTGGTGTGGGCCTTTTTTGAGGCTAGTGCATCAGATCGCACAGCTGCTGTTTGCAACATATGTCTCAAGCGTATATCGCGTGGCCAAAACATCAGCCGCTTGGGTACCACATGCCTGACCAGACATATGTTGACCTGCCATGCAGCTCGTTGGCAAGCCTACCTCAAAGACCCACACCAAAGAACAAAGCGGACCTCTCCTTGCACCGCATCAGCTGGGATCTCCAACCCCACTATAACTTCAGTCCTCTCTGAAACATGCACTGAGAGGAATGAAGGTGTAGAATTAGGTGTGTCACAGCCAAGTACTTGCGGCCACTCTGCTAGCAGTACACCGACGTCCGATTCTAGCAGGCAAATTTCCCTGCCCCAGCTGCTGGACCGTCGAAAGAAGTTCACTCCCAGCCATCCACATGCCCAGCGGTTGAATGCTAGCTTGGCTAAATTGCTAGCGCTTCAACTGCTGCCTTTTCAGTTGGTAGACTCGGCCCCCTTCCGTGAGTTTGTGCAATGTGCGGTTCCTCAGTGGCAGGTTCCCAAACGCCACTTTTTCTCACGGAAGGCTATTCCGGCTCTCTACCGGCATGTGGAAGGCAATGTCTTGGCCTCGCTGGACAGGGCGGTCAGCGGTAAGGTGCATATTACCGCTGACTCATGGTCCAGCAGGCATGGACAGGGACGTTACCTTTCTTTCACGGCCCATTGGGTCACTCTTTTGGCAGCTGGGAAGGATTCAGGACAAGGTGCAGTAGTGTTGGAGGTTGTCCCACCGCCACGCCTCCAAAATGCTACTACTGGTTGTGACACACCTCTCTCCTCCACCCCCTCCTCTTCTTCTTCCTCCATGGCCTCTTCCTGTGGTTTGTCCTATGAACCAGCGGTGCTCCGTAGCCGTTCACGGGGCTACGCAAGTACGCAGGCAAAAAGATGCCATGCCGTGCTTGCGCTGGTGTGTTTGGGGGACAGAAGCCACACTGGGGCAGAGGTCCTGTCTGCTCTGCAGGGCCAGGCCGAGAGGTGGTTGACGCCACGCCAGCTTAAGCCAGGAATGGTGGTTTGCGACAATGGCACCAACCTCCTCTCCGCCCTCCGACAGGGACAACTGACCCATGTGCCCTGTGTGGCTCACGTCCTTAACCTGGTGGTGCAGCGCTTCTTGGGCAGGTACCCGGGCTTACAGGATGTCCTGAGGCAGGCCAGGAAAGTCTGTGTGCATTTCCGCAGATCTTATAATGCCAGTGCTCGCCTGGCTGAGCTGCAAAAGGAGTTGAACCTGCCCAAGAACCGCCTTATATGTGACATGCCCACCAGGTGGAACTCAACGTTGGCCATGCTGCAGCGGCTGCACACGCAGCAGAGGGCCATCAATGAGTACCTGTGCGACTACGGCACCAGGACAGGGTCAGGGGAGCTTGGTTTTTTTTCTCCACGCCAGTGGGGCATGATCAGGGATGCATGCACTGTCCTGGCACCATTTGAGGAGGCCACGAGGATGGTGAGCAGTGACAGTGCATGCATCAGTGACACTGTACCTCTTGTCCACCTGTTGGAGCACACGCTGCGTGGAATAATGGACAGGGCACTTGAGGCAGAACAGAGGCAGGAAGAGGAGGACTTCCTTGCCTCTCAAGGCCCCCTTTACCCAGACAGTGTTCCTTCTGTCCCACCCATCGCACAGGAAGAGGAGGAGGAGGAGGAGGAGGAGGAGGAGGATTGTGTCAGCATGGAGGTGGAGGCTGGCACTCAGCATCATCAGCAGCAGTCTTTTAGGGATGATTTACAGTCCCAAGAAACCAGTGGACTTGTACGTGGCTGGGAGGAGGTGGCTGCGGATCATGTCGTCCTTAGTGACCCAGAGGACTCCGGAGCGAATGCCTCAGCAAACCTACGCTGCATGGCCTCCCTGATCCTGCAAAGTCTGCGGAAGGATCCTCGTATTCTTCGGATCAAGGAGAGGGACCATTACTGGCTGGCCACTCTCCTTGATCCACGGTACAAGGGTAAGGTTGCGGACCTTATGTTACCGTCGCAGAGGGAGCAGAGGATGAGACAACTCCGGGAGGCCTTGCAGAAAGGTCTGTGCAACGCGTTCCCAGAGACTGGGAGGTTGCAAACTTCTGGTCCTGGACAACGAGTTGCTGAGGCTTCGGCCAGTCAAAGAAGGAGCGGTGGGGAAGGTGGCCGTCTGACCGATGCGTTCAGACAATTCTTTAGTCCGCAGCCCCAAAGTATGATCGGTTCCAGCAACCATCGCCAGCGTCTGATAAACATGGTGCAGGAATATCTAGGGGCAAGGTCAGACTTGGACACCTTCCCCACCGAAAATCCTCTGGCTTACTGGGTCTTGAGGATGGATCACTGGCCAGAGCTTGCACAGTATGCAATTGAGCTACTGGCCTGTCCTGCATCCAGCGTTCTTTCGGAACGCACATTCAGTGCTGCTGGAGGATTTGTCACGGATCACAGGGTGCGCCTGTCCACCGACTCGGTTGATCGACTGACTTTCATCAAGATGAACCAGTCTTGGATCACCACCAGCTACCACACACCTGATGCTGATATAACAGACTAATTGATTTTAACATGTCACATCCCTTCAAGACTGATGCTGATGCTGAGTGCCTGTGCTGTTATGTTGACTGGCTATCCTCCTCCTCCGAGTCCTCAATGATACGATTGATGATGATAGCTTGTAAGATCATTTTTGTTTATGGGTGCCGCCACCAGTGCCTAACGCCCAATTTTTCAGCCCCTGTTTAACAGGGGCGTGTAATTACAATTTTTGAAGCAATACTTTGCAACAGGGCTCATTGCTGTGCTCCAAGTACAGTATCTGTGAGGAGTTGCAGTGTTGTGCCACCAGTGCCTAAGGCCCAATTTTTCAGCCCCTGTTTAACAGGGGCGTGTCATTACAATTTTTGAAGCAATACTTTGCAACAGGGCTCATTGCTGTGCTCCAAGTACAGTATCTGTGAGGAGTTGCAGTGTTGTGCCACCAGTGCCTAAGGCCCAATTTTTCAGCCCCTGTTTAACAGGGGCGTGTCATTACAATTTTTGAAGCAATACTTTGCAACAGGGCTCATTGCTGTGCTCCAAGTACAGTATCTGTGAGGGGTTGCAGTGTTGTGCCACCAGTGCCTAAGGCCCAATTTTTCAGCCCCTGTTCAACAGGGGCATGTAATTACAATTCTTGATCTAATAATTCACAGCAGGGCCCATTGCTGCACCCACCAAGAGTAACTGTCAGGGCTTACAGTGTTGTGGCACCAGCACCACCATCAAAGGCCCAATTTTTACTACCACTGTTCAACAATTATATGTAATTAAAATTCCTGATATAATAGTTGACAGCAGGGCGTTCCAGCACCAACCAAGAGTAACTGTGAGTGCTTACAGTGTTGTGCCAACACCAACAACTAAGGGGCCTATTTCTGCAGAGTATATACGGCAGGTCCCTACTTTCAAACATCCAACTTACAAACGACTCCTACTTGCAAACGCAAGAAGACAACAGGAAGTGAGAGGAAATCTACCACTAGGAAGGAAAATTCTCTCCTGTAAGAATAAATATGGGAGAAAGGTGTCTCCTCTGTACTGATGCTTTATCAGCAATCCTTGTTTCAAGAAAAAGACCACATTTCAAAAAGAGTTGTCATTGGGACGGAAAGTGAGGTGAAATGTTCTGAACAGGGGCACAGACAGCAAAACAAATGTTACAGGGGTGATAACCCTTACCTATGTTTTCCAAAAAGTTTAAAAATAGATTTTTGGTCTGGAGCTACACTTCAACAATGTACCTGTTCAAAATTACAAACAGACTCTACATAAGAACAAACCTACAGTCCCTGTCTTGTATGCACCGCCTGTATAGGGCTGTTCAGAGTATATAGGGCCTTTTTTATTTTATGTGCGGGGTTCCCCTTAATATCCATACAAGACCCAAAGGGGCTGGTAATGGGCTGGGGTAGGGGGGGGGTCATGGGGTAGCTATGCCATTTTTCTTAAAGAATTTCATCCATATTACCGGGACCAGACATTACATTAAAGCCGCAAGCAGTTTTAAATGGCTTTTTTTTCCTTTAGAAGTGTCATTTTGTGCAGGGACAGTTCTAAACACGGGAAACACGTGGCACTTCACAGGCATACTTTAGACACCCCCCAGGTACGATATTTAAAGGAATATTTGACTTTTTTTTTTCACTTTATGCATCATTAAAATGACTGCTCCCGAAAAACGACCGTTTTTAAAACTTCTTTTTGCATTGATACATGTCCCCTGGTGCAGAACCCGGGTTCCCAAACCCTTTTTAGGACAATAACATGCATAATAGTTGTTATAATTAGCACTTTAGAATTCGAACGTTCGCATCCATTGTATTTAATAGGGTTCTAATGTTCGTTCGAACTTTCGGTCCGTTCGCGGGTTCTGGTGCGAACCGAACCCGGGGGTGTTCGGCTCATCACTACTGGAGAGATTAATAAAAGACCACATAGATGAGTTCTTGCTGGGAAAAAAACTATTTAAGCAACAGACAGCATGGATTCATGAAAGACAGAAGTTGTCAGACAAACCTGATTTCTTTTTATGAAGAGGTAAGTAAAACCTTGGACAAGAGGGGTGGCTGTGGACGTGGTATACTTGGATTTTGCAAAAGCGTTCGATACAGTTCCGCACACATGGCTCATGTGTAAGGTAAAGTCTACAGGATTGGAAATATCAGTTTGTAAATGGATAGAAAACTGTCTAAAAGACAGAATTCAGAGAGTAGTGGTTAATGATTCTTATGCCGCGTACATACGATCGATTTTCTCGACGGTGAAAACACCGTAGAGAAAATTGACGGGAAAAACGAGGAACGGCTTGTTCCCCTACACACAGCCGGTTTTCCCGACATTTTTTCTCTTGGTCGAGAAAAACGACTGTGTGTAGGCTCCCCGGCAGTGTTTCCCTATGGGAAAACTGCCGCGGAAAAAAATGCCGTGAATCACGACGAGAAAAATTAGAGCATGTTCTAATTTTTCTCGTCGTGATTAATGCCGTTTT
Organism: Rana muscosa; assembly: GCA_029206835.1. NCBI lineage: Eukaryota > Metazoa > Chordata > Amphibia > Anura > Ranidae > Rana > Rana muscosa. The sequence continues at coordinate 202,056,602 of CM055121.1, read as the reverse complement.
TCTCGTCGGGAAAAATTATCAAAAGCCCACACGCGGGCGTTTTTCTCGTCAAAGAGAAAAAATTAAAATTTTCCCGACGAGAAAAATGGTTGTGTGTACGTGGCATTACTCTGAATGATCTAAGGTTATCAGTGGTGTACCCCAAGGTTCAGTGTTGGGACCCTTACTTTTTAATATCTTTATAAATGATATTGGGTCTGAGATCAAAAGTAACATTTCTGTCTTTGCAGATGACACCAAGCTATGCAGTGGAATAACGTCCTTACAGGATGTCTCCAATTTACAAGCCGACCTCAATGCTCTGTCTAATTGGGCGACTATGTGGCAGATGAGGTTTAATGTTGATAAATGTAAAGTTATACACTTGGGGGCTAAGAATATGATTGCATCATCATACTAGGGGGTGTACAACTGGGGAGGGATCCGTAGTGGAGAAGGATCTGGGGGTTTTGGTAGATCATAAGCTCAATAATAACATGCAATGCCAAGCTGCGGTTTCCAAAGCGAGCAAAGTCCTTTCTTGTATTAAGAGATGTATGGACTCCAGAGAGAGAGAGATATCATTTTACCCCTGTACAAATCATTAGTAAGACCTCATCTGGAATATGCAGTTCAGTTTTGGGCCCCAGTTCTCAAAAAGGATTTTGGAGAACTGGAGAAAGTACAGAGAAGGGCAACCAAACTGATAAGAGGCATGGAGGAGCTCAGCTATGAGGAAAGATTAGAGGAACTGAATTTATTCACTCTTGAGAAGAGGAGATTAAGGGGGGATATGAACTTGGTGTTGAGTTATTCGCTTTACGGTCAACACAAAGGACAAGGGGGCACTCTTTACGTCTAGAGGAAAAGAGATTTCACCTCCAAATACGGAAAGAATAGACTCCCTGCAGAGGTGGTTCTGGCCGGCTCAGTAGCTTGCTTTAAGAAAGGCCTGGATACTTTCCTAAATGTACATAATATAACTGGGTACTAACATTTATAGGTAAAGTTGATCCGGGGAATATCCGATTGCCTCTCTGGGGATCATTATTATTATTATTTTTTTTTTTTTTATGTTTGAACTGGATGGACTTGTGTCTTTTTTCAACCTGACTAATTATGTAACTATGTAACTATGTAATAACTTTGCTGAGGGGCCCATGATGCTATTAACTACTTTATGACCGCCCTATTGTAGCTTTACTGCTACAGGGCGCCGCTGTGCACAGGATCACGTATATGTGTATATATATATATATATATATATATATATATATATATATACACACACACATGATCCAGCACTTCTGGATCGGGGTGCGAATGCGTGCTCCTGGCGGCTTGCTCCTGCTGTCATTATACACAGCGGGAGTCGATCAGCAGGTACGGAAAACTTGATGTCCGCCGGCACCCGCCAAGCATTTGTTACACAGGCAGAACCGCAGTCTGCCTATGTAAACAAGGCAGATTGCCGTTCTGTCAGTACAGAAGGCATGGATCCTGTGTTCCTGCTAGGCATGGACATGGATCCATGCCTTTTCCTAGTAAAAGCACCTCCCACACAGTACACAAGCACTGCCTAGGCACACAGTTAACCCTTTACACGGTTAACCCTTTGATGGCCCCTGATATTAACCCCTTCCCAGCCACTGTCATTAGTACAGTGACAGTGCATATATTTTTTAGCACTGATCACTTGTATTAGTGCCACTGGTCCCCAAAAAGTGTCAAAGGTGTCAGTTAGTGCCCAGTTTGTCTGCCACAATATCGCAGTCCCGCCATAAGTCACTTATTGCTGCCATTACTAGTAAAAAATTAAATGAATTGAAATTCCATAAAAATATCCCATAGTTTGTAGACGGTATAACTTTTGTGCAAACCAATCAATACACGCTTATTGGGATTTCTTTTACAAAAAATATGTAGCAGAATACATATTGGCCTAAATTTATGAAGAAACGCAATTTTTTTTTATTGGATGTGTTTTATAGCAGAAAGTAAAAAATATATATTTTTTCAAAATTGTCGGTCTTTTTTTGTTTAGAAATAAAAAATGCAGAGGTGATCAAATTCCACCAAAAGAAAGCTCAACTTGTGGGGGGGAAAAGACAAATTTGGTGCAGTATCGCATGACCGCGCAATTGTCAGTTAAAGTAACGCAGTGCCGTATCGCAAAAATGGCCTGGTCAGGAAGGGGGTAAACCTTCCGGGGGTGAAGTGGTTAGGATGGCCCTGTTCCTGCATCTTGCTGTCTAGTGCTCTTCAAGTGAGAGCTAAATAATAATTAGATCTGAGACAGACACAAGCAGGCAGAGCAATTAACAGAGATCTCACCACGCAGGCTATCATCACATCAGCACTCCACATTTGTGATGCAACACAAAAGAAAAGACAAGGCATGTGTTTGACTCTGCATGACCCAGAACAAAAAGTTGTCTATTACTTTGGTAAATAGCGATAACCGGTGAATGAATACATGAAATAGAGGGATCAATCCCTAAATCCCAAAACCGTAGTTAAAACACCAATTTTTTTTAAAGTGTACAGCGCCTTTAAATATCTCTCCCAGAATAACTTCATCTCTATGACTAAGATTTTCAGGGTGAAATGCGTCAGTGAGGGGCGGTTTTCAAACCGGAACTGGAAATAAGCAGTGTCCTTTCAATAAAGTTTGAAGGAAGGAGGTGATGTCATTGGTGGATGGCTTTTCTGTTTCCTGCACAGCGCCTACACAGAGTGAGGATGAGTTGGCACAGCCAGCACCCAGTGTATCCGCAGCAGAGGGGAACATTGGCATTTGGAGCAGTGGTTGTGGCGTTTTTTTTAACGCTGACTGCACCTTAACATGTGTTGTGTTGAAGTTTAACTAAAGGCAAAACTTTTTTTTTCGTTTTGGATAGACTGGAGAGGGATTAGAACACCTGTCAGTTTTTAATGCTGTCTGTGCCCCCCCCCGTTAGGGAGATTCACCCTCTCTATTTGTCCTGTTTACAATTATCATTTAAAGTGAAAGTAAAAGACAATCCCAAATTTTGGGTTGTCCCCAGAAGAGTAATAGAGGGGAAATCTTCCAATAAGGACACTAGTTCAGGTGACCTGGGGGTACCCAAGGAATTCCCTTAATTTGCAGGGATTTCTTCTCACTTCCTGTTTGGCTGTGGGACAGGGAGTGAAGGAAAATCTTCCCAATGGGGCACAACAGCTGGTGAAAAAAATCTGACAGGGGTTATAACCCTCCCTTGCTCTTTCCAAAATGAAAAAAAAAAAAATGTTTTACCTGTAGTTCTACTTTAAGGCAACCCATTTAAAATGAATGTGCTGCCTAGGCACCCTAATGTACTAAAAGTCATACCTGACTCGTGTTTTTATTGCTGTCACCCTCTCTATTTGTCCTGGTGAGGTGACCATTGTCCCAGAGACAGTAAGATAGGAGAAATCCAAAAATGTTGACTTGCAATTAGAACAAGTTCTGGTGACAACTATCTAAGATGGGAGTTTCCCTCACTTTGGGGAGATTTTCTCTCCTGTTACACCTCTGGGACAGGAAGTGAAGGGAAATGTCCCCACCAGGTCACATAAATCATAAACCCTGACATGGGGATATGTCCAAAATGTAAGAAAATGTTTTAGTTATATGTTCATTTAACCCATCAAAACCTGAAATATGAGTTTTGGCGGACTGTTCCTCAAAGACGTGTAAAGAAGACAAGTTCAGACTGGGGAGGGGGGACGAGACAGGGATGTCCCCTGTCGCCCCTCCTTTTTGCCATTGCAATTGAAACTCTGGCTATTGCTCGCAGGTCAGCTGACCAGGTGAGGAGCTTTAGAAGAGGGGACTTCGAAGAAAAAGTTGCACTATATGCAGATGACCTCTTGCTCTTCCTCGGAGATACACGAGACTCTCTTCGGGAAGCTATGAATATAGTCAACAGATTTGGCCAAGTATCTGGATTAAAAATAAATTGGGCAAAATCCAGTCTGCTACCAGTTGACCCTTTGGGAGGCCCACTGCCAGAGGAGGCAGCTCATAAATTTAAATTATTGGGTATAAATATTACAAGAGACCCTCAACAATACACCACAGACAATATTGACCCCTTGTTGATGAAATTTAGAGGAAAAATAAAAGTTTGGAAACATTTGCCAATATCTGTGGCAGGTCGCTGTAATTTAATAAAAATGATTTGGATGCCCCAGCTCCTTTACATATTACATAACTCCCCAATCTGGCTTTATAAGCAGTGGTTTCAAAGGATAGATACCCTGTTCAGGAAAATGATCTGGAAATGTGGCCCAGCAAGAATTCGGTTAAATATGCTGCAGCTTCAGAAACAAGAAGGAGGAGTAGCGCTACCGCACCCCTTTAGCTATTTTTTGGCGGCACAGCTTCAATATATAGTGGGTAAGGATGAGCCGAACACCCCCGGGTTCGGTTCGCACCAGAACCTGCGAACGGACCGAAAGTTCGCGCGAACTTTAGAACCCTATTAAATACAATGGACGCGAACATTCGAAATCTAAAGTGCTAATTATAACGGCTAATATGCATGTTATTGTCCTAAAAAGGGTTTGGGGACCCGGGTTCTGCCCCAGGGAACATGTATCAATGCAAAAAAAAGTCTTAAAAACTGCTGTTTTTCGGGAGCAGTCATTTTGATGATGCATAAAGTGAAAAAAAAAAGTGAAATATTCCTTTAAATATCGTACCTGGGGGGTGTCTAAAGTATGCCTGTGAAGTGGCATGTGTTTCCCGTGTTTATAACTGTCCCTGCACATAATGACATTTCTAAAGGAAAAAAAGCCATTTAAAACTGCTTGCAGCTTTAATGTCATGTCTGGTCCCGGTAATATGGATGAAAATCTTTGAGAAAAATGGCATGGCTACCCCATCAGCCCCAGCCCATTACCAGCCCCTTTGGGTCTTGTATGGATATTAAGGGGAACCCCGCACACAAAATAAAAAAGGCCCTATATACTCTGAACAGCAGTATACAGGCGGTGCAAACAAGACAGGGACTGTAGGTTTGTTCATAAGTACAATCTGTTTGTAATTTTGAACACGTACATTGTTTAAGTGTATCTCCAGCCAAAAAATCTATTTTTAAGCTTTTTGGAAAACATAGGGAAGGGTTATCACCCCTGTAACATTTGTTTTGCTGTCTGTGCCCCTGTTCAGAACATTTCACCTCACTTTCCATCCCAATGACAACTGTTTTTGAAAAGTGGGGTTTTTATTGAAACAAGGATTGGTGATAAAGCATTAGTAGAGAGGAGACACCTTTTTCCCATATTAACTCTTACAGGAGAGAATTTCCCTTCCTAGGGGTAGATTTCCTCTCACTTCCTGTTGTCTTCTTCCGTTTGCAAGTAGGAGTCGTTTGTAAGTTGGATGTTTGAAAGTAGGGGCCTGCCGTATATACTCTGCAGAAATTGACCCCTTAGGTGTTGGTGTTGGCACAACACTGTAAGCACTCACAGTTACTCTTGGTGGGCGCTGGAACGCCCTGCTGTCAACTATTATATCAGGAATTGTAATTACATGCCATTGTTGAACAGTGGTAGGAAAAATTGGGCCTTTGATGGTGGTGCTGGTGCCACAACACTGTAAGCCCTCAGTTACTCTTGGTGGGTGCATGAATGGGCCCTGCTGTGAATTATTAGATCAATAATTGTAATTGCATGCCCCTGTTGAACAGGGGCTGAAAAATTGGGCCTTTGGTGGTGGTGGTGGTGGTGGTGGTGGTGTTGGTGGTGGTGGTGTTGTCACAACACTGTAAGCCCTCACATTTACTCTTGGTGGGCGCATGAATGGGCCCTGCTGTGAATTATTAGATCAATAATTGTAATTGCATGCCCCTGTTGAACAGGGGCTGAAAAATTGGGCCTTTGGTGGTGGTGGTATTGTCACAACACTGTAAGCCCTCACATTTACTCTTGGTGGGCGCATGAATGGGCCCTGCTGTGAATTATTAGATCAATAATTGTAATTGCATGCCCCTGTTGAACAGGGGCTGAAAAATTGGGCCTTTGGTGGTGGTGTTGTCACAACACTGTAAGCCCTCACATTTACTCTTGGTGGGCGCATGAATGGGCCCTGCTGTGAATTATTAGATCAATAATTGTAATTGCATGCCCCTGTTGAACAGAGGCTGAAAAATTGGGCCTTTGGTGGTGGTGGTGTTGTCACAACACTGTAAGCTCTCACAGTTACTCTTGGTGGGCGCAGGAATGGGCCCTGCTGTGAATTATTAGATCAAGAGTTTTAATTACATGCCCCTGTAGAACAGGGGCTGAAAAATTGGGCCTTAGCCACTGGTGGCGGCACCCAGAAACAAATGTTTTTCCAAGATATCATCATGAATCGGATCACTGAGGAGGAGGAGGATAGTCAGTCAACATAACAGGACAGTCACTTAGTCAGCATCAGCATCAGTCTTGAAGGGATGTGACATTTAAAAAAAAATTATTCTGTTATATCAGCTTCAGGTGCTTGGTAGCTGGTGGTGATCCAAGACTGGTTCATCTTTATGAAGGTCAGTCGATCAACCGAATCGGTGGACAGGCGCACCCTGTGATCCGTGACAAATCCTCCAGCAGCACTGAATGTGCGTTCCGAAAGAACGCTGGATGCAGGACAGGCCAGTAGCTCAATTGCATATTGTGCAAGCTCTGGCCAGTGATCCATCCTCAAGACCCAGTAAGCCAGAGGATTTTCAGTGGGAAAGGTGTCCAAATCTGACCTTGCCCCTAGGTATTCCTGCACCATGTATATCAGACGCTGGTGATGGTTGCTGGAACCGATCATACCTTGGGGCTGCGGACTAAAGAATTGTCTGAACGCATCGGTCAGACGGCCACCTTCCCCACCGCTCCTTCTTTGACTGACCGAAGCCTCAGCAATAGTGATGAGCCGAACACCCCCGGGTTCGGTTCGCACCAGAACCCGCGAACGGACCGAAAGTTCGTACGAACATTAGAACCCTATTAAATACAATGGATGCGAACGTTCGAATTCTAAAGTGCTAATTATAACAACTATTATGCATGTTATTGTCCTAAAAAGGGTTTGGGAACCCGGGTTCTGCACCAGGGGACATGTATCAATGCAAAAATAAGTTTTAAAAACGGTCGTTTTTCGGGAGCAGTCATTTTAATGATGCATAAAGTGAAAAAAAAAAGTCAAATATTCCTTTAAATATCGTACCTGGGGGGTGTCTAAAGTATGCCTGTGAAGTGCCACGTGTTTCCCGTGTTTAGAACTGTCCCTGCACAAAATGACACTTCTAAAGGAAAAAAAAGCCATTTAAAACTGCTTGCGGCTTTAATGTAATGTCTGGTCCCGGTAATATGGATGAAAATCTTTAAGAAAAATGGCATAGCTACCCCATGACCCCCCCCCCCCCCACCCCAGCCCATTACCAGCCCCTTTGGGTCTTGTATGGATATTAAGGGGAACCCCGCACATAAAATAAAAAAGGCCCTATATACTCTGAACAGCCGTATACAGGCGGTGCATACAAGACAGGGACTGTAGGTTTGTTCTTATGTAGAATGTGTTTGTAATTTTGAACAGGTACATTGTTGAAGTGTAGCTCCAGCCCAAAAATCTATTTTTAAACTTTTTGGAAAACATAGGTAAGGGTTATCACCCCTGTAACATTTGTTTTGCTGTCTGTGCCCCTGTTCAGAACATTTCACCTCACTTTCCGTCCCAATGACAACTGTTTTTGAAATGTGGTGTTTTTCTTGAAACAAGGATTGCTGATAAAGCATCAGTACAGAGGAGACACCTTTCTCCCATATTTATTCTTACAGGAGAGAATTTTCCTTCCTAGGGGTAGATTTCCTCTCACTTCCTGTTGTCTTCTTGCGTTTGCAAGTAGGAGTCGTTTGTAAGTTGGATGTTTGAAAGTAGGGACCTGCCGTATATACTCTGCAGAAATAGGCCCCTTAGTTGTTGGTGTTGGCACAACACTGTAAGCACTCACAGTTACTCTTGGTTGGTGCTGGAACGCCCTGCTGTCAACTATTATATCAGGAATTTTAATTACATATAATTGTTGAACAGTGGTAGTAAAAATTGGGGCTTTGATGGTGGTGCTGGTGCCACAACACTGTAAGCCCTGACAGTTACTCTTGGTGGGTGCAGCAATGGGCCCTGCTGTGAATTATTAGATCAAGAATTGTAATTACATGCCCCTTTTGAACAGGGGCTGAAAAATTGGGCCTTTCGTGGTGGTGGTGGTGGTGGCGTTGCCACAACACTGTAAGCCCTCAGACTTACTCTTGGTGGGTGCAGGAATGGGCCCTGCTGTGAATTATTAGATCAAGAATTGTAATTACATGCCCCTTTTGAACAGGGGCTGAAAAATTGGGCCTTTCGTGGTGGTGGTGGTGGTGGCGTTGCCACAACACTGTAAGCCCTCAGACTTACTCTTGGTGGGTGCAGGAATGGGCCCTGCTGTGAATTATTACATCAAGAATTGTAATTGCATGCCCCTGTTGAACAGGGGCTGAAAAAATTGGGCCTTAGGCACTGGTGGCACAACACTACAACCCCTCACAGATACTGTACTTGGAGCACAGCAATGAGCCCTGTTGCAAAGTATTGCTTCAAAAATTGTAATGACACGCCCCTGTTAAACAGGGGCTGAAAAATTGGGCCTTAGGCACTGGTGGCACAACACTACAACCCCTCACAGATACTGTACTTGGAGCACAGCAATGAGCCCTGTTGCAAAGTATTGCTTCAAAAATTGTAATGACACGCCCCTGTTAAACAGGGGCTGAAAAATTGGGCCTTAGGCACTGGTGCCACAACACTCCAACCCCTCACAGATACTGTACTTGGAGCACAGCAATGAGCCCTATGGCAAATTATTGCTAAAAAAATTGTAAGTACACGCCCCTGTAAAACAGGGGCTGAAAAATTGGGCCTTAGCCACTGGTGGCGGCACCCATAAACAAAAATGATCTTCCAAGCTATCATCATCAATCGTATCATTGAGGACTCGGAGGAGGAGGATAGCCAGTCAACATAACAGCACAGGCACTCAGCATCAGCATCAGTCTTGAAGGGATGTGACATGTTAAAATCAATTAGTCTGTTATATCAGCATCAGGTGTGTGGTAGCTGGTGGTGATCCAAGACTGGTTCATCTTGATGAAAGTCAGTCGATCAACCGAGTCGGTGGACAGGCGCACCCTGTGATCCGTGACAAATCCTCCAGCAGCACTGAATGTGCGTTCCGAAAGAACGCTGGATGCAGGACAGGCCAGTAGCTCAATTGCATACTGTGCAAGCTCTGGCCAGTGATCCATCCTCAAGACCCAGTAAGCCAGAGGATTTTCGGTGGGGAAGGTGTCCAAGTCTGACCTTGCCCCTAGATATTCCTGCACCATGTTTATCAGACGCTGGCGATGGTTGCTGGAACCGATCATACTTTGGGGCTGCGGACTAAAGAATTGTCTGAACGCATCGGTCAGACGGCCACCTTCCCCACCGCTCCTTCTTTGACTGGCCGAAGCCTCAGCAACTCGTTGTCCGGGACCAGGAGTTTGTAACCTCCCAGTCTCTGGGAACGCGTTGCACAGACCTTTCTGCAAGGCCTCCCGGAGTTGTCTCATCCTCTGCTCCCTCTGCGACGGTAACATAAGGTCCGCAACCTTACCCTTGTACCGTGGATCAAGGAGAGTGGCCAGCCAGTAATGGTCCCTCTCCTTGATCCGAAGAATACGAGGATCCTTCCGCAGACTTTGCAGGATCAGGGAGGCCATGCAGCGTAGGTTTGCTGAGGCATTCGCTCCGGAGTCCTCTGGGTCACTAAGGACGACATGATCCGCAGTCACCTCCTCCCAGCCACGTACAAGTCCACTGGTTTCTTGGGACTGTAAATCATCCCTAAAAGACTGCTGCTGATGATGCTGAGTGCCAGCCTCCACCTCCATGCTGACACAATCCTCCTCCTCCTCCTCCTCCTCCTCCTCCTCTTCCTCTTCCTGTGTGATGGGTGGGACAGAAGGAACACTGTCTGGGTAAAGGGGGCCTTGAGAGGCAAGGAAGTCCTCCTCTTCCTGCCTCTGTTCTGCCTCAAGTGCCCTGTCCATTATTCCACGCAGCGTGTGCTCCAACAGGTGGACAAGAGGTACAGTGTCACTGATGCATGCACTGTCACTGCTCACCATCCTCGTGGCCTCCTCAAATGGTGCCAGGACAGTGCATGCATCCCTGATCATGCCCCACTGGCGTGGAGAAAAAAAACCAAGCTCCCCTGACCCTGTCCTGGTGCCGTAGTCGCACAGGTACTCATTGATGGCCCTCTGCTGCGTGTGCAGCCGCTGCAGCATGGCCAACGTTGAGTTCCACCTGGTGGGCATGTCACATATAAGGCGGTTCTTGGGCAGGTTCAACTCCTTTTGCAGCTCAGCCAGGCGAGCACTGGCATTATAAGATCTGCGGAAATGCACACAGACTTTCCTGGCCTGCCTCAGGACATCCTGTAAGCCCGGGTACCTGCCCAAGAACCGCTGCACCACCAGGTTAAGGACGTGAGCCACACAGGGCACATGGGTCAGTTGTCCCTGTCGAAGGGCGGAGAGGAGGTTGGTGCCATTGTCGCAAACCACCATTCCTGGCTTAAGCTGGCGTGGCGTCAACCACCTCTCGGCCTGGCCCTGCAGAGCAGACAGGACCTCTGCCCCAGTGTGGCTTCTGTCCCCCAAACACACCAGCGCAAGCACGGCATGGCATCTTTTTGCCTGCGTAATTGCGTAGCCCCGTGAACGGCTACGGAGCACCGCTGGTTCATAGGACAAACCACAGGAAGAGGCCATGGAGGAAGAAGAAGAGGAGGGGGTGGAGGAGAGAGGTGTGTCACAACCAGTAGTAGCATTTTGGAGGCGTGGCGGTGGGACAACCTCCAACACTACTGCACCTTGTCCTGCATCCTTCCCAGCTGCCAAAAGAGTGACCCAATGGGCCGTGAAAGAAAGGTAACGTCCCTGTCCATGCCTGCTGGACCATGAGTCAGCGGTAATATGCACCTTACCGCTGACCGCCCTGTCCAGCGAGGCCAAGACATTGCCTTCCACATGCCGGTAGAGAGCCGGAATAGCCTTCCGTGAGAAAAAGTGGCGTTTGGGAACCTGCCACTGAGGAACCGCACATTGCACAAACTCACGGAAGGGGGCCGAGTCTACCAACTGAAAAGGCAGCAGTTGAAGCGCTAGCAATTTAGCCAAGCTAGCATTCAACCGCTGGGCATGTGGATGGCTGGGAGTGAACTTCTTTCGACGGTCCAGCAGCTGGGGCAGGGAAATTTGCCTGCTAGAATCGGACGTCGGTGTACTGCTAGCAGAGTGGCCGCAAGTACTTGGCTGTGACACACCTAATTCTACACCTTCATTCCTCTCAGTGCATGTTTCAGAGAGGACTGAAGTTATAGTGGGGTTGGAGATCCCAGCTGATGCGGTGCAAGGAGAGGTCCGCTTTGTTCTTTGGTGTGGGTCTTTGAGGTAGGCTTGCCAACGAGCTGCATGGCAGGTCAACATATGTCTGGTCAGGCATGTGGTACCCAAGCGGCTGATGTTTTGGCCACGCGATATACGCTTGAGACATATGTTGCAAACAGCAGCTGTGCGATCTGATGCACTAGCCTCAAAAAAGGCCCACACCAAGGAACTTTTTGAATGACGGGCAGAGGCAGCGCCCTGCACAGGCGGAGCTCTGCGGTGTGATTCCGTCGGTGTACTGCCCTTACGCTGGCCACCAAAGGGCATCCTGCCTCGTTGGAGATGTGCCTCCTCCTCATCCTCCTCCTCCTCTCTCCTATTAGGCACCCACGTGGAGTCAGTGACCTCATCATCCCCTCCCTCCTCATCACTGGAGCCAATCTGGCAGTATGCTGCAGCTGCTGGAACATGACTGCCAGATTGGTGTCCTTCTTGAGCATCCCCTCTGTCTGCTCTCACCCTACTGCCTTCCTGAAGCTGGGTTTCATCATCAGACCCTTCGAAACGCTGGGCATCCTCCTGGAGCATGTACCCAACACTGTGCTCAAACAGTTCGGGGGACTCCTCAGGAGGAGGACATGGTGGGTCTAGGGAAGGAGTGACTGATGATGAGTCTGACATTGATAACAGGGAAGAGGACGCTTTGGCAGCTGCTTTGCCAGTACCCTGAGCCTGGGTGAGAGAGGATGAGGAGGAGGAGGAGGGCTTGGTCATCCACTCTACCAAGTCTTCGGCATGATGTGGCTCAACATGTCCAGCTGCCGAAAAGAAGGACAAGCGTGTCCCATGGCCATGTGCTGATGACAATGCACCGCGTCCACGACCAGCACTGTTGCCCCCAGACACAGAGCCTGCTTTCCCTCTTTTATTGCCTCCTGACTGTCTGCCTCTCCTTGTTTGCCTTCCAGACATTCTAATAGATGGCCTGCAGGGAGATGGGAAAAAAGCAATAAGGGCTACCTTCAGGTGTCCTTCTCTGTCCCTTTACTTAAGGATTTCTAAATATGGTTGAGGATGATTGCTTTTGCACAGAATAGCACAACGACAATTTCCCTGACTGTCCAAAAATCAAGGATTTCAAAGATGGTTGATGAGGAATGCTTTAGCACACTATAGCACAAGGAGAATTCCCCTCACTTTCCTTCTTTGTCCCTAGAAACAAGGACTCGCACAGTGAAAGAAACTGACACTCTCCCTACCTAGAGTTTTCTGTCCCTAGAAAAAATGTTTTTTTTAAGCACACTATAGCACAAGGAGAATTCACTCACTGTCCTTCCCTGTCCCTGGAAACAAGGACTTGCACAGTGAAAGAAACTGACACTCTCCCTACCTAGAGTTTTCTGTCCCTAGAAAAAATGTTTTTTTTAAGCACACTATAGCACAAGGAGAATTCACTCACTGTCCTTCCCTGTCCCTGGAAACAAGGACTTGCACAGTGAAAGAAACTGACACTCTCCCTACCTAGAGTTTTCTGTCCCTAGAAAAAATGTTTTTTTTAAGCACACTATAGCACAAGGAGAATTCACTCACTGTTCTTCCCTGTCCCTGGAAACAAGGACTTGCACAGTGAAAGAAACTGACACTCTCCCTACCTAGAGTTTTCTGTCCCTAGAAAAAATGTTTTTTTTAAGCACACTATAGCACAAGGAGAATTCACTCACTGTCCTTCCCTGTCCCTGGAAACAAGGACTTGCACAGTGAAAGAAACTGACACTCTCCCTACCTAGAGTTTTCTGTCCCTAGAAAAAATGTTTTTTTTAAGCACACTATAGCACAAGGAGAATTCACTCACTGTCCTTCCCTGTCCCTGGAAACAAGGACTTGCACAGTGAAAGAAACTGACACTCTCCCTACCTAGAGTTTTCTGTCCCTAGAAAAAATGTTTTTTTTAAGCACACTATAGCACAAGGAGAATTCACTCACTGTCCTTCCCTGTCCCTGGAAACAAGGACTTGCACAGTGAAAGAAACTGACACTCTCCCTACCTAGAGTTTTCTGTCCCTAGAAAAAAATTTTTTTTAAGCACACTATAGCACAAGGAGAATTCACTCACTGTCCTTCCCTGTCCCTGGAAACAAGGACTTGCACAGTGAAAGAAACTGACACTCTCCCTACCTAGAGTTTTCTGTCCCTAGAAAAAATGTTTTTTTAAAGCACACTATAGCACAAGCACAAAACACACTGACACTCTCCCTACCTATCCTTCTCTTTCCCTAAACTAAAGGAATCCAGGTTAAGCAAGAAAGAAATAAAAGTCACTGTCCCTGCCTATGCTGCTCTTTCCCTGCTCCGGAACACACTACACTAGGCCGCCGTGCTGGCGGCCTTTTATAGTGTGGGGCGTGTACTAAACACCCTCAGCAATAATTGGCCACAGGCATCCTGCCTGTGGCCAATCATTGCTCTCCTCGCTGCCGGCGCTGTGATTGGCCAAGCATGCGGGGTCACAGTGCATGCTTGGCCAATCACAGCGCCTGGATGACACTGCGATGGCGTAGTGCATTGTGGGCCGTTCGCGTCACTCGAATTTGGCGCGAACGGCCCAAATCGTTCGATCTTCGTCGAACGATCGAACAGCCGATGTTCGAGTCGAACGTATGTTCGACTCGAACACGAAGCTCATCCCTACTCAGCAACTCGTTGTCCCAGACCAGGAGTTTGTAACCTCCCAGTCTCTGGGAAAGCGTTGCACAGACCTTTCTGCAAGGCCTCCCGGAGTTGTCTCATCCTCTGCTCCCTCTGCGACGGTAAGATAAGGTCCGCAACCTTAGCCTTGTACCGTGGATCAAGGAGAGTGCCCAGCCAGTAATGGTCCCTCTCCTTGATCCGAAGAATACGAGGATCCTTCCGCAGACTTTGCAGTATCAGGGAGGCCATGCAGCGTAGGTTTGCTGAGGCATTAGATCCGGAGTCCTCTGGGTCACTAAGGACGACATGATCCGCAGCCACCTCCTCCCAGCCACGTACAAGTCCACGGGTTTCTTGGGACTGTAAATCATCCCTAAAAGACTGCTGCTGTTAATGCTGCTGAGTGCCAGGCTCCACCTCCATGCTGACACAATCCTCCTCCTCCTCCTCCTCCTCCTCTTCCTGTGTGATGGGTGGGACAGAAGGAACACTGTCTGGGTAAAGGGGGCCTTGAGAGGCAAGGAAGCCTCCTCTTCCTGCCTCTGTTCTGCCTCAAGTGCCCTGTCCATTATTCCACACAGCGTGTGCTCCAACAGGTGGACAAGAGGTACAGTGTCACTGATGCATGCACTGTCACTGCTCACCATCCTCGTGGCCTCCTCAAATGGTGCCAGGACAGCGCATGCATCCCTGATCATGCCCCACTGGCGTGGTGAAAAAAAACCAAGCTCCCCTGACCCTGTCCTGGTGCCGTAGTCGCACAGGTACTCATTGATGGCCCTCTGCTGCGTGTGCAGCCGCTGCAGCATGGCCAACGTTGAGTTCCACCTGGTGGGCAAGTCACATATAAGGCGGTTCTTGGGCAGGTTCAACTCCTTTTGCAGCTCAGCCAGGCGAGCACTGACATTATAAGATCTGCAGAAATACACACAGACTTTCCTGGCCTGCCTCAGGACATCCTGTAAGCCCGGGTACCTGTCCAAGAACCGCTGCACCACCAGGTTAAGGATGTGAGCCACACAGGGCACATGGGTCAGTTGTCCCTGTCAGAGGGCAGAGAGGAGGTTGGTGCCATTGTCGGAAACCACCATTCCTGCCTTAAGCTGGCGTGGCGTCAACCACCTCTCGGCCTGCCCCTGCAGAGCAGACAGAACCTCTGCCCCAGTGTGGCTCCTGTCCCCCAAACACACCAGCGCAAGAATGGCATGGCATCTTTTTGCCTGCGTACTTGCGTAGCCCCTTGAACGCCTATGGAGCACCGCTGGTTCCGAGGACAAAGCACAGGAAGAGGCCATGGAGGAAGAAGAAGAGGAGGGGGTGGAGGAGAGAGGTGTGTCACAACCAGTAGTAGCATTTTGGAGGCGTGGCGGCGGAACAACCTCCAACACTACTGCACCTTGTCCTGCATCCTTCCCAGCTGCCAAAAGAGTGACCCAATGGGCCGTGAAAGAAAGGTAACGTCCCTGTCCATGCCTGCTGGACCATAAGTCAGCGGTAATATGCACCTTACCGCTGACCGCCCTGTCCAGCGAGGCCAAGACATTGCCTTCCACATGCCGGTAGAGAGCCGGAATCGCCTTCCGTGAGAAAAAGTGGCGTTTGGGAACCTGCCACTGAGGAACCGCACATTGCACAAACTCACTGAAGGGCGCCGAGTCTACCAACTGAAAAGGCAACAGTTGAAGCGCTAGCAATTTAGCCAAGCTAGCATTCAACCGCTGGGCATGTGGATGGCTGGGAGTAAACTTCTTTCGACGGTCCAGCAGCTGGGGCAGGGAAATTTGCCTGCTAGAATCGGACGTCGATGTACTGCTAGCAGAGTGCCCGCAAGTACTTGGCTGTGACACACCTAATTCTACACCTTCATTCCTCTCAGTGCAGATTTCAGAGAGGACTGAAGGTATAGTGGGGTTGGAGATCCCAGCTGATGCGGTGCAAGGAGAGGTCCGCTTTGTTCTTTGGTGTGGGTCTTTAAGGTAGGCTTGCCAACGAGCTGCATGGCAGGTCAACATATGTCTGGTCAAGCATGTGGTGCCCAAGCGGCTGATGTTTTGGCCACGCGATATACGCTTGAGACATATGTTGCAAACAGCAGCTGTGCGATCTGATGCACTCGACTCAAAAAAGGCCCACACCAAAGAACTTTTTGAATAACGGGCAGAGGCAGCGCCCTGCACAGGCGGAGCTCTGCGGTGTGATTCAGTCAGTGTGCTGCCCTTACTCTGGCCCCCCAAGGGCATCCTGCCTTGTTGGAGATGTGCCTCCTCCTCATCCTCCTCCTCCTCCTCCTCATCTCTCCTATTAAGCACCCACGTGGAGTCAGTGACCTCATCATCCCCTCCCTCCTCATCACTGGAGCCAATCTGGCAGTATGCTGCAGCTGCTGGAACATGACTGCCAGATTGGTGTCCTTCTTGAGCATCCCCTCTCTCTGCTCTCACGCTACTGCCTTCCTCTAGCTGGGTATCATCATTAGACTCTTCGAAACGCTGGGCATCCTCCTGGAGCATGTACCCAACACTGCTCAAACAGTTCGGGGGACTCCTCAGGAGGACATGGTGGGTCTAGGGAAGGAGTGACTGATGATGACATTGATGCCAGGGAAGAGGACGCTTTGGCAGCTGCTTTGCCAGTACCCTGAGCCTGGGTGAGAGAGGATGAGGAGGATGAGGAGGGCTTGGTCATGCACTCTACCAAGTCTTCGGCATGATGCGGCTCAACACGTCCAGCTGCCGAAAATAAGGACAAGCGTGTCCCATGGCCACGTGCTGATGACGATGCACCGCGTCCACGACCAGCACTGTTGTCTCTAGACACAGAGCCTGCTTGCCCTCTTTTATTGGCTCCTGACTGTCTGCCTCTCCTTGTTTGCCTTCCAGACATTCTAATGGCCTGCAGGGAGATGGGGAAAACCATCAATAAGGGGTAGCTTCAGGTGTATATTTTGCAGGAAGCCACAACGCCCGCTGTAAGTGCTGCAGATGACTGCCTGTGTTACACAACAGGAAAAAACAGCAATAAGGGCTAGCTTCAGGTGTTTATTTTGCAGGAAGCACACTACGCCCGCTGTAAGTGCTGCAAATGCCTGTTAGTGTAACACACCAGGAAAACACAGTAATACAGGCTAGCTTCACGTGTATATTTAGCAGGAAGCATACTACGCCTGCTGTAAGTGCTGCAAATGCCTGTTAGTGTAACACACCAGGAAAACACAGCAATACGGGCTAGCTTCAGGTGTATAATGTGCAGGAGGCACACTACGCCCGCTGTAAGTGCTGAAAATGCCTGTTAGTGTAACACACCAGGAAAACACAGCAATACAGGCTAGCTTCAGGTGTATAATGTGCAGGAGGCACACTACGCCCGCTGCAAGTGCTGCAAATGCCTGTTAGTGTAACACGCCAGGAAAACACAGCAATAAGGGCTAGCTTCAGGTGTATATTTAGCAGGAAGCACACTACGCCCGCTGTAAGTGCTGCAAATGCCTGTTAGTGTAACACACCAGGAAAACACAGCAATACGGGCTAGCTTCAGGTGTATACTGTGCAGGAGGCTTAGCAACAATGACACTGACACTGTCCCCTGCCTATCCTTCTCTCTCCCTGCACACAAGGTTTAGCAAAGAATATGACACTGACACTCTCCCTGCCTATCCTTCTCTCTCCCTGCACACAAGGTTTAGCAAAGAATATGACACTGACACTCTCCCTGCCTATCCTTCTCTCTCCCTGCACACAAGGTTTAGCAAAGAATATGACACTGACACTCTCCCTGCCTATCCTTCTCTCTCCCTGCACACAAGGTTTAGCAAAAAATATCGCTGACACTCTCCCTGCCTATCCTTCTCTCTCCCTATACACAAGGTTTAGCAAAGAATAGCACAATGACACTGTCCCTGCCTATCCTTCTCTTTCCCTGCACCGGAACACACTACACAAGGCCGCCGCGCTGGCGGCCTTTTATAGTGTGGGGAGTGTGCTAAACACCCTGAGCTATAATTGGCCACAGGCAACCTGCCTGTGGCCAATTATGGCTCTCCTAGCTGCCGGCGCTGTGATTGGCCAAGCATGCGGGGTCACAGTGCATGCTTGGCCAATCACAGCGCCAGGATTGCACTGCGATAGAGCAGTGTATTGTGGGCCGTTCGCATCACTCGAATTTGGCGCGAACGCCCCCAAATCGTTAGATCTTTGTCGAACGGCCGAACAGCCGATGTTTGAGTCGAACGTATGTTCGACTCGAACACCGAGCTCATCCCTAATAGTGGGGTGTAACTTAGCCTGTCAAGAAGTAGGAAGAAAGATGCTCCTAATAGTCACCTCACATGAATCTATACCTGAAGCCTTGGAGGCAGGATCTTTTTCCCCAAAACTCCGAACCTTGAACTTAATGATGAGGGTTTGGGACACAGCGAAAATAACACTGGATAATAGGGCTGTACGGAATTTACTCCACTGTGGGAAAACAGTAAACTGGGAGAGCTCCAGAAGCTGGGGACAATAAGGGAGTGGGAGAGATGTGGTATAAAATTTGTTTCACAGCTATATCACAAAGGCACCTTGAAAACCTTCCAGGAACTGAGACTCCAATTTGCCTTACCAAATAAATCCTTTTTTAAATACTTGCAGGTTAGGCATGCATTGGAGGAACAGTTTAGAGGAAGGACCTTATAATGGAGTATAATGCCTGTACTTAAAAAATTAATCAACACAGTCTCAGGAAAAGGCTTAATTTCTAAAATATACCCACATATTAATAATGGGACACTGAGTGAGTTAGAACTCCGCCATGTATAAAAGGAAATGGGAAAGAAATGTAGGAGATATTTCTGAGTCACAGTGGAATAGAATCCTTGAACTGGCCCCAACGGTCTCCTTGTCGCCCTCACAGAGGATGTCAAATCTGTTCCTACTGTACAGAACCTATGATACCCCCCACAAACTTTTCCAATTTGGTCGTCGGCCAGATCCTAGCTGCCCCAGATGTGGGGAAATGGAGGGGGACTTACTTCATATGTTTTGGAAATATCCAAAGCTTTTCCGGTACTGGACGGAGGTGGGGAAAATCATTGACAGGGTTTTTGGAACAACTACCGAGACGGAATCGAAACAGTGCCTTTTAGGATTAGTGGGGGAGTCAGGTAAACTAGGAAGTACCAAAGTAGCGGTCATGAGATGCTTATTTCAGGCAAGGATTCTAATTGCCCGAAGATGGCAGTCAGCATTACCACCGTCTAGTGAGGAATGGCGAAATAACATGAACGGGGTAATCCTTAAAGAGAAGTCAATATACATCAAGCAAGGTGTGCCAATGAAATATGATATGATCTGGAAACCCTGGTGGAAAGCAAGAGGGATTAGTTTGTAAACCCTAATAAGCACAGAAAAACCTAAAAAAAAAAAAATGTGTAACGGCCCAAGAGAAACCAGATTGTGAGAGAGTGGCTGCCGTGGGAATGAGTGAAAAGTATGAAGGTGTGAAAGAGAAGTGGGTGGTGGAGAATTTTATTATTCAATATAAATACATACAGATAACCCTATGAGAGACCCAACCTAGGTACTACCCCAAGACCGCTGAGACTATATAGGGTTTATTAAATATGAGAACAGGGCTGAAGGGTTGGGACACCATGGGGAAATCGTTTTTTTTCTTCTGTAACTTTTTGTAAAACTGTGAAAAAAATTCAATAAAGAAATAAAGTGTAAAAAAAGAAAAAAAAAAAAGAAGACAAATTACCTGTATAGTCTCTGGTCTGATCTCAGCAGCTCATGCTCCAAGTTATTACACGTAGATGGTGTATAAGTATGTCAGCAGTGTTGTCCTCTCCTGACGGTGCTCAGTGCAGAATGATCCTGGGCTGGTTTAGTTTTAGAGCAGATCTGCATTTCCTGTACATACTCCTTATTAGAACCTAGTCCTGGCACACGGGGAAAGGGAGTTACATGTAAACTGTTCGCAGAGCTTAAATAATGTGTTTAGAGAGATGGTGTCAGAGCTAGACTGGATTTAAAGGGAAAAATATTCACTTTTGAAGTATGACACTATGTTTTATCATTTCAACCACTTAAGCCCCGGACCATTTCGGGCCATTAGGACCAAGCCTGTTTTTGGGATTCGGCACTGCGCTGCTTTAACTGTAAATTGTGCGGACATGCAATGTTGTACCCAAATGAAATTTGCGTCCTTTTCTTCCCACAAATAGAGCTTTCTTTTAATGGTATTTGATTGCCTCTGTGATTTTTATTTTTTGCGATATAAACAGAAAAAGACCGAAAATTTTGAAAAAAAATGATATTTTCTACTTTTTGTTATAAGAAAAATCGAATAAACTCAATTTTAGTCAGACATTTAGGCCAAAATGTATTCAACCACATGTCTTTAGTAAAAAAAATGTCAATAAGCGTATATTTATTGGTTTGCGCAAAAGTTATAGCGTTTACAAACTAGGGTACATTTTCTGAAATTTACACAGCTTTAAATTTATGACTGCCTATCTCATTTCTTGAGGTGCTAAAATGGCAGGGCAGTACAAAACCCCCCCAAATGACCCATTTTGGAAAGTAGACACCCCAAGGAAATTGCTGAGAGGCATGTTGAGCCCATTGAATATTTTTTTTTTGTCCCAAGTGATTGAATAATGACAAAAAAAAAAAAAAATTACAAAAAGTTGTCACTAAATGATATATTGCTCACACATGCCATGGTTATATGTGGAATTGCACCCCAAAATACATTCTGCTACTTCTCCTGAGTACGGGGATACCACATGTGTGGGACTTTTTAGGAGCCTAGCCACGTACGGGACCCCGGAAACCAAGCACCGCCTTCAGGATTTCTAAGGGCGCAAATTTTTGATTTCACTCCTCACTACCTATCACAGTTTCGAAGGCCATAAAATGCCAAAATAGCACAAAACCCCCCCAAATGACCCCATTTTGGAAAGTAGACACCCCAAGCTATTTACTGAGAGGCATGTTCAGTCCATGGAATATTTTATATTTTGCCACAAGTTGCGGGAATATGACAAACTTTTTTTTTTTTGCACAAAGTTGTCACTAAATGATATATTGCTCACACATGCCATGGGCATATGTGAAATTACACCCCAAAATACATTCTGCTGCTTCTCCTGAGTACGGGGATACCACATGTGTGGGACTTTTTGGGAGCCTAGCCGCGTACGGGACCCCAAAAACCAAGCACCGCCTTCAAGGTTTCTAAGGGCATAAATTTTTGATTTCACTCCTCACTACCTATCACAGTTTTGAAGGCCATAAAATGCCAAGATGGCACAAACCCCCCCCAAATGACCCCATTTTGGAAAGTAGACACCCCAAGCTATTTGCTGAGAGGCATGTTGACCCCATTGAATATTTTTTTTTTTTTGTCCCAAATGATTGAATAATGACAAAAAGAAAAAAAAAATGTACAAAAAGTTGTCACTAAATGATATATTGCTCACACATGCCATGGTTATATGTGGAATTGCACCCCAAAATACATTCTGCTGCTTTTCCTGAGTACGGGGATACCACATGTGTGGGACTTTTTGGGAGCCTAGCCGCGTACAGGGCCCCAAAAACCAAGCACCGCCTTCAGGATTTCTAAGGGCGTAAATTTTTGATTTCACTCCTCACTACCTATCACAGTTTCGAAGGCCATAAAATGCCAAAATAGCACAAAACCCCCCCAAATTACCCCATTTTGGAAAGTAGACACCCCAAGCTATTTGCTGAGAGGCATGGTGAGTATTTTACAGCTCTCATTTGTTTTTGAAAAGTAAGAAAGATTTTTTTTTTTTTTCTTTTTTTACATTTTCAAAACTTTGTGACAAAAAGCGAGATCTGCAAAATACTCAACATACCTCTCAGCAAATAGCTTGGGGTGTCTACTTTCCAAAATGGGGTCATTTGGGGGGGTTTTGTGCCATCTGGGCATTCCATGGCCTCCGAAACTGTGATAGGCAGTGAGGAGTGAAATCAAAAATTTACACCCATAGAAATCCTGAAGGCGGTGCTTGGTTTTTGGGGTCCCGTACGCGACTAGGCTCCCAAAAAGTCCCACACATGTGGTATCCCCGTACTCAGGAGAAGCAACAGAATGTATTTTGGGGTGTAATTCCACATATGCCCATGGCATGTTTGAGCAATATATAATTTAGTGACAACTTTTTGTACATTTTTTTTTTTTGGTCATTATTCAATCACTTGGGACAAAAAAAAAAAATGTTCAATGGGCTCAACATGCCTCTCAGCAAATAGCTTGAGGTGTCTACTTTACAAAATGGGGTCATTTGGGGGGGTTTTGAACTGTCCTGGCATTTTATGCACAACATTAGGAAGCTTATGTCACACATCATCCACTCTTCTAACCACTTGAAGACAAAGCCCTTTCTGACACTTTTTGTTTACATGATAAAATATTTCTTTTTGCAAGAAAATTATGTTGAACCCCCAAACATTATATATTTTTTTAAAGCAAAGGCCCTACAGATTAAAATAGTGGGTGTTGCATTTTTTTTTTCCACACAGTATTTGCGCAGCGTTTTTTCAAACGCATTTTTTGGGGGAAAAACACACTTTTTTTATTTTTAATGCACTAAAAAACACTATATTGCCCAAATGTTTGATGAAATAAAAAAGATGATCATAGGCCGAGTACATGGATACCAAACCTTTACAGGTTACCACGTTAGATTTACAGAGGAGGTCTACTGCTAAAATGACTGCCCTCGATCTGACCTTCGTGGTGATACCTCACATGCATGATGCAATTGCTGTTTACATATGACGCTAGACCGACGCTTGCGTTCGCCTTTGCGCAATAGCAGGGGGGGACAGCGGTGCTTTTTTTTTTTTTTTTTATTATTTATTTGGCTTTTTTATTTTATTTTTAAACTGTGCCTTCCATATTTTATTTTTTTACCATTTTTATCGTTATCTCAGGGAATGTAAATATCCCCTATGATAGCAATAGGTAGTGACAGGTACTCTTTTTTTGAAAAAAATTAGGGGGTTAGACCCTAGATCTTTCCTCTGCCCTCAAAGCATCTGACCACACCAAGATCGGTGTGATAAAATGCTTTCCCAATTTCCCAATGGCGCTTTTTATATCCGGGGGGGGACATTCCCTCCCACTGCTTGTAAAAGCAGTCTAGAGGCTAATTATCTGCTAGAATTGCTTTTACATGAAAGCCGGCTGCTGGCTGAAAAGAATGATACCAAGATGATACCTAAACCCGCAGGCATCATTCTGGTATAAACATTCAAAGTCCAGCAACATACCAGTACGTTGCTGGTCCTTGTTGGACATGTATTGTAATCTTTTTTTTCATACAGCCTATTGGCTGAACGAAAAAAAGAGATTGATTGGTGGGTATGCCCACCATTAGAATACCTCCCTTCATCCACCCACTTCTAATGATGGGCATATATGCCGAAGCATGGGGGCATCCTCCCGCAAAAAAGTTATGCCGCGTACACACGGTCAAGCCTTCGTCGGAATTTCGACCGTATGTACGCGGCATAAAAGGTTATGCCGCGTACACACGGTCGGACTTTTCCACGGATAAGCCTCCGTTGGAATTTCGACCGTATATACGCGGCATTAGGAGCAAAATCGCTCCTCCGCCCCTGCTGCCCCCATGCTTCGGCATATATGCTCTTTTTTTTAACTGTGGTGGTGAAATCGCCTCCTACAGCGTTGGAGTCACGGCTTTATGTATCGTGGGAGCAAACGCTGTTGCTGTCAAGATAAATAGATCCGCGCTGCAACTGAATGGCGTACCTGCTAAGCAAATGGTGGTTAACATTAAAACAAAGTAACATTACAGTACAACAGTAAGACCTTACCATGCCATACCTGCAAAGCAAATACCAAAACAAAACCTAGTAAAAAATAAAAAAATGTTTTAACGCAACCTGTGCCTAAAATATATATATGCCGAAGCATGGGGGCATCGTCCCGCAAAAAAGTTATGCCGCGTACACACGGTCGGAATTTTCCACGGGCAGGCCTCCGTCGGAATTTCGACCGTATGTACGCGGCATTAGGAGCAAAATCGCTCCTCCGGGGGCATCCTCCCGCAAAAAAGTTATGCCGCGTACACACGGTCAAGCCTTCGTCGGAATTTCGACCGTATGTACGCGGCATAAAAGGTTATGCCGCGTACACACGGTCGGACTTTTCCACGGATAAGCCTCCGTTGGAATTTCGACCGTATATACGCGGCATTAGGAGCAAAATCGCTCCTCCGCCCCTGCTGCCCCCATGCTTCGGCATATATGCTCTTTTTTTTAACTGTGGTGGTGAAATCGCCTCCTACAGCGTTGGAGTCACGGCTTTATGTATCGTGGGAGCAAACGCTGTTGCTGTCAAGATAAATAGATCCGCGCTGCAACTGAATGGCGTACCTGCTAAGCAAATGGTGGTTAACATTAAAACAAAGTAACATTACAGTACAACAGTAAGACCTTACCATGCCATACCTGCAAAGCAAATACCAAAACAAAACCTAGTAAAAAATAAAAAAATGTTTTAACGCAACCTGTGCCTAAAATATATATATGCCGAAGCATGGGGGCATCGTCCCGCAAAAAAGTTATGCCGCGTACACACGGTCGGAATTTTCCACGGGCAGGCCTCCGTCGGAATTTCGACCGTATGTACGCGGCATTAGGAGCAAAATCGCTCCTCCGCCCCTGCTGCCCCCATGCTTCGGCATATATGCTCTTTTTTTTAACTGTGGTGGTGAAATCACCTCCTACAGCGTTGGAGTCACGGCTTTATGTATCGTGGGAGCAAACGCTGTTGCTGTCAAGATAAATAGATCCGCGCTGCAACTGAATGGCGTACCTGCTAAGCAAATGGTGGTTAACATTAAAACAAAGTAACATTACAGTACAACAGTAAGACCTTACCATGCCATACCTGCAAAGCAAATACCAAAACAAAACCTAGTAAAAAATAAAAAAATGTTTTAACGCAACCTGTGCCTAAAATATATATATGCCGAAGCATGGGGGCATCCTCCCGCAAAAAAGTTATGCCGCGTACACACGGTCGGAATTTCGACCGTATGTACGCGGCATTAGGAGCAAAATCGCTCCTCCGCCCCTGCTGCCCCCATGCTTCGGCATATATGCTCTTTTTTTTAACTGTGGTGGTGAAATCACCTCCTACAGCACTGGAGTCACGGCTTTATGTATCGTGGGAGCAAACGCTGTTGCTGTCAAGATAAATAATTCCGCGCTGCAGTTGAATGGCGCACCTGAAAACAAAAAATTACATACCTGAAAAGCAAGCATGATAAAACATTGCAGAATAGAATACAGTAAAAAAAGAGCAGAACAATAGAGAGAAAATAGAGAGAGAGAGAACAATAAAACGACAACTATTTTTGTTTTTTTTATTTTATATTTTTTTTGTGTTTTGTTTTTTACGTTTTTTTTTTCTTTTTTACACTTTTTTTTGTAACTTTACAACTGTAATGGTTCGGGTCTCTCAAAATGTAATGACATCTTGGGAGACCCTGTGTAAGTGTGTCCTTGTCTGTGAAATGCTGTACCCTACGCTAAAACTTCACTTTTGAGTGGTAGCGTTCAAAACATTCACCTTGGCAAAGACCAGGCTTGTCAGGACAGAGTGGACAAAAACTACGGGTGTCACGCCTAAATCCGCGCTTGCTACAGACACGACATCTTTTTGGGGGTGGCTTTGGGTAGGGGTACTCGGGAGGACATACGAATAATGCCTCTCATGCAGCTGGCTTACTGCATTTGGTTGGGGTTGGTGAGGTGCAGAACCGCCTGGATACAGGAGTTCTGTGACTATCTCATTCTGGAATTTTAGAAGAGATAACGTCCCGCCTGAAGCTCTGTATAGCACATGAGCGTTCAGCAAAGCCAATTGGAATAATGATAGAGACACTTTTTTGTACCAGCGTCTCGCCTTACGGTCAATTAGATACGGCGCCATCAACTGGTCGTTGAGGTCCACCCCTCCCATATTTTGGTTATATTCGTGGACACAGAGGGGTTTCTCCACAACACCAGTCGCCGTACGAATTTGGACTGTCGTGTCTGCATGAAGGGAGGTAAGAAGGAAAACATTCTTATTGTCCCTCCACTTCATAGCGAGCAAGTTATTACACTTCAAGCAGGCTCTCTCCCCCAGCCTAAGACGGGCATCTACAAGCCGCTGGGGAAAGCCCCGGCGATTAGGTCGCACGGTGCCACATGCTTCAATCTTATGATCAAACAAGTGACTAAACAGTGGCACGCTCGTGTAATAATTGTCCACATACAAGTGGTACCCCTTTCCGAATAAGGGTGACACCAAGTTCCACACTATCTTGCCAGCGCTCCCTATGTAATCCGGGCAGTTGACCGACTCAATCTGACTGTCTTTTCCCTCATAAACCGTAAAGTTCACTACATAGCCTGTTGCCCTGTCACAGAACTTGTAGAGCTTGACCCCGTATCTGGCACGCTTGCTGGGAAGGTACTGCTTGAAAGACAAGCGGCCAGAAAATTTAATCAGGGACTCATCAACGCAGACAACTTGATCGGGAGTAAACAAGGCTGCAAAACGTTCGTTGAAGTGGTTTATGAGGGGCCGAATTTTATAGAGCCGGTCGTATTCAGGGTCCCCACGTGGACGACAAAGTTCATTGTCGTTGAAGTGCATGAACCGCAAAATCTGCTCATATCGTGCCCTGGACATGGAGGCAGAGAACACGGGCATGTGGTCAATTGGGTGCGTGGACCAATAAGCACGCAATGACGGAAATTTATGTGTGCCCATGTTGAGGGAAAGGCCCAGAAAGGTCTTAAATTCGGAAACCGTAATTGGTTTCCAATTTCTGGCAATTTTAGGCAACTGGGGGTTAGCGGCGATAAATTGACCAGCATATAAATTACTCTGGTCCACAATAGATCTATAGAGATCTTCCGTGAAAAACAGCGAATAAAAATCAATTGGAATAAAATCAGCTGTTTCCACCTGAATACCGGGTTGGGCAGTGAATGGGGGAAGTACGGGTTCTGCAGAAGTGGTGGGGACCCAATCAGGATAGGCGAATTCTGCAGGAAGGGCAGTATGGGCACGACGGGCCTGCCTTTGTCTTCTTGGTGGCAGCGGGACACTACTTGTGCTTGCCACCTCGCCAGCTTGAACTGCACTTATGGGACTCGCCACGTCACCAAGTGTTACTGCAGTGCTGGATGTACGTCCAGGCTGTACTAGGCCGCTGGTGCTTGCCAGTTCACCAGAAGGAATAGCGGCGCTAGTACTACTCTGCTCCATGATACGAGAGACCTGCGGTTCTTGCTCCTCAACAACCTCAGAAGATCGGGATCGGGTACGCCTGACCTTAGCAGGGACCTCAACTTCGTCGTCAGAGCTATCTGACGTGGGGCCGCTGACGTCACTGTCTTCTACGGGAAGATATTCTGAGCCTGAATCTGACAGATACGTGACCTCCTCTTCACTATCTGTCATGCTCAGAATCTCATAGGCCTCTTTACTAGTGTACCTTCGTCTTGCCATTTTGGGCTCTAAATTTAGGGGTACACTAGTAAGATTCACAGGAAAAAAAGCACCTGACTGTCGTCAGCAAATATATCAAACGCTACAAAAAAACTGTTAGCGATCGCAGGGATCAGGCCTGTCTCTGCGAACGCTGCAGTTATGTGTGTTGTGTTTGGTAAGTGACAGTGATCGATCGATACTGCACTTGGGTGGGCTGGGCTGGGCTGGGCGGAGGGGCTAAACGCAGGCGCTAGCAGGTATCTGGGCTGATCCCGCTAACACTGCGTTTTTGGGAACCCTAAACCGCTGGGGATGCTAGTATAGATCTGATCAGATACTATACCACTAAGGGGGGTGTATGCTTTGCGCGTGGGTGTTAGCGTTACTGGCACTAACCTAACACTGCCTGGGGCGACGCAGACCCTCTCTGGCGCTAAAACCTAATTGATCTCACCCGCCGGGCGATCAGGGGGGTTAAACCTTTATTGGGTTATATACGGCGGGTGCCCTGATGCTATAAAAAGCAAACTAATCAACCAGCGTCACCCGTAACCTTTATATGGTGATCACTGGTGAAAGGGTTAACTAGGGGCAATCAGGGGGTTAAAACCTTTATTAGGTTAAATATGGGGGTACCTGACACTATATAAAAACCTGACGGGTAACCTAAATAACTAAATAACTTACTGGCTAACCAGTGACACCAGTGACGCTTATACGGCGATCACTGGTGAAAGGGTTAACTCTAGGGGCAATCAGGGGGTTAAAATAATATATGGGGGTACCTGACACCAATAAAAACCTGCGGCGAACCTAAAAAAAAAATAACTGCCTATCTAAAACACCAGCGACACGAATACAGCGATCGGAAAAACAATCGCTTAGTGACGCTGAAGTTAGGGGGTGAAAGGGTTACCTGGGGGGTGATCAAGGGGTTAAACCTTTATTAGGGGGGGTTAGGGGGCTACCCTGGACCTAAAGGGGCCTAATCCTAACTGCCCTGCAACTTTTTACAATCACAGATGACACTAAATGCAGTGATCAGTAAAATAAATGATCACTGCAATCAGTGACACTGTGATTGGGGGCTTTGGGGTGACCTGGGGGGTGATCTGGGGGTGACTGGGGGGTGATTTGTGTGCCTATGTGTACCTACGTGTCAGTGGACTGTTAGAGCACTAACCTCTGTCTTCACTCCTCGGCGCAGGGAACGAAAAGACCGCGGCGAGGGAGATGACATCACTTCCTCCAGTCTGTGTTTACATCACATGGCGGAGGAAGCAATTTCATTGGCCGGGAGCGATCGCGAGGGGGGGGCGGAATCGAGCGGCCGCCCCCTCATGCCTGATCGCTCCCGAACACTTAACGGCCGCTCACTGCAGTGAAGGGGGGTCCGGATGGACCCCCCAACTGCACAAAGGCGATCACGTAGATCTACGTGATTCTGCCTGTCCGTGCCATTCTGCCGACGTAAATCGGCAGTGGGCGGTCGTTAAGTGGTTAAAAGCCTTCTTTTAAAGTATAGCATATATATATATATATATATATATATATATATATATATATATTGTGGAGGGGGTTAGCTCGGTAGCGGGTGTGTGTGACCCCCTGGATGGGCTCCCCACACAAAAACAGGCCCAGCAGACGGAGGTTGTGGTTTTCAAGATCAAAAGGTGCGGTTTATTTCTCTATTTACAGTGACAAAAACACAGCAAAGCAAAAAGAAACATAAACAAAATAAATCCTGGTCAGCTTGACCTCTGACTAAACATGCAGGTTTCCCTAACTAACAACTGGGATCAGCCTGGTGCTGTCCTAGTCCCTAAGTCCCTGGTTTAGTAAATGTCCAAACAAATAGCCACACAGGCTTTGTCTCACCGCACAGGGGTTCACTCTCCCTAGACAGTCCACACAGGTCTGGTTCCAAGCATGAGCAAACACCTAATGAAGCTGGGAGTTTTTATAGAGGCCTTAAACGAGCTGACAAGCTTCAGCTGGTCTCATCAACTCCCTGCCTGCACGACGCCCAGCCCTCTCCCTAGAGGTATGAATCATCCATGAGCCCACTAGCCTCAGCTGGGCTTCATCAACTCTCTCCCTAGTTGTATAAGTCGGCATAAAGCCTGAATCTGGGAGAAACATACCTACCCCCCTGGATGCAACCAGGTGACTTTACCCTCCTGCTGTCACATACCCCCCCCTCTTGTTTTAACCTTGGGGTTGGAACACCAGCAATCAGGCATTCATGTACTCGAGACAAAGCATCCACATTCCCCATTTGAACGCCAGGGCGATGCTTTACTGTGAAGTTGAATTCCTGTAGGGCCAGGAACCACCTATTCACTCTTCTATTTGTTTCCTTGTTTTGAGCCATCCACTTTAACGGAGCGTGATCCGTAACCATGTCAAAGTGCCTACCTAGCAGATAGTACCGAAGGGAATCTAGAGCCCACTTCACCGCTAAACACTCCTTTTCAACCGTGGCGTAATTTACCTCATGGGACTTCAACTTCCTGCTGAGGTAAATGACTGGGTGCTCTTCCCCGTTCCAGACCTGGGACAATACTGCTCCTAACCCCACATCTGACGCATCACTTTGTACGACAAAGTCTTTAGAGAAGTCGGGTGAGTACAACGCTGGCTGGCTACATAAGGCTTGTTTCAAGAATTGGAACGCTGCCTCAGCCTCGGGGGTCCATTTAATCATGACCGACCCTTTCCCTTTCGTCAGGTTGGTTAGGGGCACAGCCTTAGAAGCAAAGTGGGGAATGAAGCGCCGATAATAACCCGCGATTCCCAGAAAGGCTCGTACCTGCTTCTTGCTGTTGGGACGTGGCCAACTCTGGATGGCCTCGACTTTGTTGAGTTGGGGTTTTATTACTCCCCTGCCAATGGTGTACTCAAGATATTTGGCCTCCTCCTGCCCAATGGTACACTTCTTGGGGTTAGCCGTAAACCCCGCTTCCCGGATAGAGTCTAGGACTGCTTGCACTTTTGGCAGATGTGAGGCCCAATCTGTGCTATGGACAATTACGTCATCCAGGTAAGCCGCAGCATACTTCCGATGGGGCCTCAGTATCTGGTCCATTTTCCGCTGGAATGTGGCCGGCGCATTCTGTAACCCGAACGGCATTCTCTTATATTGGAACGCCCCGTCTGGGGTTACAAATGCGGTTTTCTCTTTGGCCGACTTGGCCAGGGGAATTTGCCAATACCCTTTTGTGAGGTCAAGAGTCGTCATGTATCGGGCTGTTCCCAGCCGGTCGATCAACTCATCTATACGTGGCATGGGGTAGGTGTCAAATTTTGTAACTTTGTTCAACTGACGAAAATCGTTACAAAATCGCCAGCTCCCATCCGGTTTAGGCACCAACACAATGGGACTAGACCAATCACTTTGGGACTACTCTATCACCCCTAAGTTCAGCATTTTCTGTACTTCCTCCCGTATTGCCTCCCGTCGGGCCTCTGGGATCCGATAGGGTTTTAACTTCACCCTTTCACCGGGCGGGGTAATAATATCATGCTCTACCCCAGATGTTTGTCCCGGCAGCTCAGAGAACACCTCCTTGTTGCGAAGCACAAACTCCTTAACCTCCTGTTGTTGGGGTTGTGACAAGGTGGCTGCTATTCCAACCTCCGGAATCACGCAACCAGTTTGAGCTGGTGACCAAGTTTCTGCGACTAGGGACTCTCTATCCCTCCAGGCTTTCAACAGATTAACGTGATAGATCTGTTCGGGCTTTCGCCTTCCTGGTTGTCTGACCTTGTAATTCACTTCGCTCACTTTTTCCATTATCTCGTAGGGGCCTTGCCATTTGGCAAGGAATTTACTTTCAACCGTAGGGACAAGTACCAATATCCTATCCCCCGGGGAAAAGGTACGGGTCTTGGCTCCACGGTTGTACACTCTCTGCTGTGCCAACTGCGCTTGGGCCAAATGTTCCTTCACGATGGGCATTACCTGTGCAATTCGATCTTGCATCAGGGCGACATGCTCAATCACACTCCTGTGGGGAGAACTCTCACTTTCCCAAGTTTCCTTGGCAATATCCAACAGCCCTCTTGGGTGTCTCCCATACAGTAACTCAAAGGGGGAGAATCCCGTAGAGGATTGGGGCACCTCCCTAATAGCAAACATCAAATAAGGAAGTAGACAGTCCCAATCCTTTCCATCTCTATCCACCACTTTCTTCAACATTTGTTTTAGGGTTTTGTTGAATCTTTCAACCAGCCCATCGGTTTGGGGGTGATACACAGACGTACGCAATTGCGTCACTTTGAACAATTTACACAGCTCTTTCATAACCCGGGACATAAAGGTTGTACCTTGGTCCGTAAGCAGTTCTTTACAAATACCCACCCGGCTAAAAACAAGAGATAGCTCTTTGGCTATGGTTTTGGCCGAGGTATTTCGGAGAGGGATCGCTTCTGGATAACGGGTGGCATAGTCCATTATAACTAATATGTACTGGTGCCCCCTAGTGGACTTGATTATAGGACCTACCAAATCCATTGCGATCCTCTCAAACGGGACCTCAATGATGGGTAGAGGGACCAGCGGGCTACGGAAATGTGGCATCGGGGCCGACCTCTGACACACAGGGCAGGAGGAACAATAATTTTCTATGTCCTTCATCACCCCAGGCCAATAGAATCTCTGTAATACCCTCTCTCGGGTTTTCTCTGTCCCCAGATGACCTCCAAGAATGTGCCCATGGGCCAACTCCAACACCAACTTCCTGTAAGGTTTGGGCACCACAAGCTGCTCAACGGTTTCTTCTGCCCTTTTTGCCACCCGATACAGTAGGTCCTTCTCTACGCTGAAGTATGGGTAAGTGCAGGTATTATCTGGGTTCACTAACTCGCCATCTATTTCCACTACGTTTTCCCGTGCCTTTATTAGGGCGGGGTCTTTTAACTGTTCTGTGGCAAAATTTTCCCTGTGAACCTCAAGATCAGAAAACTCCACAGACGGTAGGTTTTCGTCTGAGGAGGTGGGCTCCTCTCCAGTTTCTTGAGTCTCGCCTGCCAATACTGACAAGGGAAATTCTGGAGAGTCCTCACCACTCTCAGAGGAGTTCTGGCTATCACCTTCCTGGTACATAGGGGCACCAGTGGGGGGCTCAGGATCATCCCACAGTTCCCAGAACTTCGGAAAATCCCTTCCCACAATGGCATCATGCGGTAATTGAGATACTAACCCCACTGGATGAGAGAGGGTACCTTTGGGGGTCTTGAAACACACTGTAGTCACTGGATACTCTCGGGTGTCCCCATGCACACAAATAACAGCTACCTTGCTATTCCCAGAGACCTCTGTTTTAACTAATTCAGCCTTTATCAGGGTCACAAGGCTACCTGAATCCAGTAATACCACAACATTTCTACCATTAATACACATTTTGCATAAATGTTTCTCAGTTCCCCGAATGGCAGTGCATGCGACTGTCGCACACAGCGACTGACGTCTGTCCGTCAGAAAGTCACATTGCATGGGTTCCTCCACAACCGGGCAATTTGCTGCAATATGTCCCGTTTGCCGGCAGCGGTAGCAAACAATCCTTTTGGCTGCCTCTTGAGCCCCCGACTTCCCAGGCTGTTCTCGCCAAACCCTGGGCAGAGCTCCCACCCTCTCACTCTCTCCACCCTCACCCCTTGGAATCATCTTATCCGCCCCTGGGGATGGTCTGGTCTTAGGGTGGAAAGTCCGAGAGTCTCTGGAAGAGGCCGTCAGGTTCTCTGCAGCCAAGTATCTCTCTACACGATCCACAAGTTTACCGGCCGTTTCTGGGTCTCCATGGCTTACCCACTTTTGAATGGCGGTAGGAAGAGCTCTCAAGAAACGATCCATCACAACACGTTCCACAATCTCCGGTGCGGACAAAGTCTCTGGCTGTAGCCACTTCCTGCTCAGGTGAATGAGATCATACATTTGAGACCTGGGGGGTTTTCCAAGCTGGAAAGTCCAGTTATGCACACGCTGAGCCCGGACAGCCAGGGTGACACCCAGCCTTGCCAATATTTCAGCTTTTAGCATCACATAGTCTTTTGCTTGGTCAGGCTCTAGGTCATAGTAAGCTTTCTGCGATTCACCAGTTAACAGAGGAGCCACCAGTCCAGCCCACTGCTCCTCAGGCCACTTTTCTCTTTCAGCAGTCCTTTCAAATGTGGTCAAAAATACCTCTGGATCATCCTCTCCAGTCATTTTTGTCAATAAACGACTCACCCCAAAGGACGCGGTATTAGTGGGACGGCTTTCCTCACTGGTCTGCGGACGTTGCTGCATTACTGCTTCCATCTGTTGTTGTAGTCTCTGCTCTTGCTTCTGCAACAGGTCAATGAAGCGGGCCTCAGATTGCTGCTGGGCTTGTTGCTGGGCTGCGAAGCTCTTTTGCAAACCTGCATTTGTCTGCTGTTGATTGGCATTTGCTAGAGCCAGCTGTTTCAGTATCTCCTCCATGCTGGCTTAAAAAAAAACTGCCACTGGTTCTCCACCAACTGTGGAGGGGGTTAGCTCGGTAGCGGGTGTGTGTGACCCCCTGGATGGGCTCCCCACACAAAAACAGGCCCAGCAGACGGAGGTTGTGGTTTTCAAGATCAAAAGGTGCGGTTTATTTCTCTATTTACAGTGACAAAAACACAGCAAAGCAAAAAGAAACATAAACAAAATAAATCCTGGTCAGCTTGACCTCTGACTAAACATGCAGGTTTCCCTAACTAACAACTGGGATCAGCCTGGTGCTGTCCTAGTCCCTAAGTCCCTGGTTTAGTAAATGTCCAAACAAATAGCCACACAGGCTTTGTCTCACCGCACAGGGGTTCACTCTCCCTAGACAGTCCACACAGGTCTGGTTCCAGGCATGAGCAAACACCTAATGAAGCTGGGAGTTTTTATAGAGGCCTTAAACGAGCTGACAAGCTTCAGCTGGTCTCATCAACTCCCTGCCTGCACGACGCCCAGCCCTCTCCCTAGAGGTATGAATCATCCATGAGCCCACTAGCCTCAGCTGGGCTTCATCAACTCTCTCCCTAGTTGTATAAGTCGGCATAAAGCCTGAATCTGGGAGAAACATACCTACCCCCTGGATGCAACCAGGTGACTTTACCCTCCTGCTGTCACAATATATATATATATATAATCAGTGGGGAGAACAAGTATTTAATACACTGCCTGTTTTGCAGGTTTTCCTACTTACAAAGCATGTAGAGGTCTGTAATTTTGTATCATAGGTACCCTTCAACTGTGAGAGACGGAATCTAAAACAAAAATCCAGAAAATCACATTGTATGGTTTTTAAGTAATTAATTTGCATTTTATTGTGTGACATAAGTATTTGATACATCAGAAAAGCAGAACTTAATATTTGGTACAGAAACCTTTGTTTGTAATTACAGAGATCCTACGTTTCCTCTAGTTCTTGACCAGGTTTTCACATACTGCAGCAGGGATTTTGGCCCCAGTGGCGTCACTAGGGTTGGTGTCACCTGGTGCGGTATAACATGGTGTCACCCCCACCCCCCCGCCGACGCACCAACTGCCCCAGTGTAAAAGGGGCTTAACCGAGGGCTCCAACACGATGAGTGACTTCATCGCAGCTCTGCCCCCACACTTTTCATTATCTGCTGTCCCCAGGGACAGATCCAATCCAGAGATCCCACTGTATACAGCAGATAATGGCATCATTGGCATGATTTGGATTTTGGAACTGACCTGCTGAAACGGTGTGTTGTTTGCTGGACCGGATCTGATGGCTGCAGAGAAGATGAGAAGATGCTGTAATCTGCTGACAACAAGGCGTGTTGCTTGCTTGGACCGGTTCTGATGGCCGCAGAGAAGACGAGAAGATGCTGTAATCTGCTGACAACAAGGCGTGTTGCTTGCTTGGACCAGATCTGATGGCCGCAGAGAAGACGAGAAGATGCTGTGACCTGCTGACAACAAGGCGTGTTGCTTGCTTGGACCGGATCTGATGGCCGCAGAGAAGACGAGAAGATGCTGTGACCTGCTGACAACAAGGCGTGTTGCTTGCTTGGACCGGATCTGATGGCCACAGAGAAGACGAGAAGATGCTGTGACCTGCTGACAACAAGGCGTGTTGCTTGCTTGGACTGGATCTGATGGCCGCAGAGAAGACGAGAAGATGCTGTGACCTGCTGACAACAAGGCGTGTTGCTTGCTTGGACCGGATCTGATGGCCACAGAGAAGACGAGAAGATGCTGCTGTGACCTTCTGCTTGCTGGATGGATCTGATGTAGGTGTGGGTCACTGTCTGCCTACACCTGTGCTGTGGTCTGTGGACACCCCCCCCCTTATCAGGCCAGATTAGGGCGGCTCCGCTCAGCTATCATACCTGGTGACACAGAGCACCCCCCCCCCCCATGAGACCAGCTTGCTCAGGGTGGGTAGGTGTGTCACTCAGCTACTGTGCCTATATCTAATATAATATATCTGTGGCCAGCAGCATTCCCCCCCCCCCCATCATCATCATCATCAGACCAGCTCAGGCTGGGGGTGTCTCAGTCAGCTAATATAAATTATATTGTGAGTGTTGGCTGTCTGATAATGGGGGGGGGGACTGCTGGACACAGATATATTATATTACATATAATAGGCACAGTAGCACAGGAGTTAGCTGGTCTGGTGGGGGGAGGGGCGGCTGGACCAGCTATATTACATAGTATATATATATATATATATATTGTGACAGCAGGAAGGTAAAGTCACCTGGTTGCATCCAGGGGGGTAGATATATTTCTCCCAGATTCAGGCTTTATGCTGACTTATACAACTAGGGTGGAGAGTTGTATAAGCCCAGCTGAGGCTAGTAGGCTCATGGATGACTCATACCTCTAGGGAGAGGGCTGGGCGTCGTGCAGACAGGGAGTTGATGAGACCAGCTGAACCTTGTCAGCTCATTTAGGCCTCTATAAGAAACTCCCAGATTCATTAGATGTTAGCTCATGCCTGGAACCAGACCTGTGTGGACTGTCTAGGGAGAGTGAACCCCTGTGCGGTGAGGCAAAGCCTGTGTGGCTATTTGTTTGGACTTTTACTAAACCAGGGACTTAGGGACTAGGACAGCACTAGGCTGATCCCAGTTGTTAGTTTAGGAAACCTGTATGTTTAGTCAGAGGTCAAACTGACCAGGATTTATTTTGTTTGTTTCTTTTTGGCTTTGCTGTGTTTTTGTCACTGTACATAGAGAAATAAACCGCACCTTTTGATTTTGAAAACCACAACCTCCGTCTGCTGGCCCTGTTTTTGTGTGGGGAGCCCAACCAGGGGGTCACACACACCCGCTACCGAGTTAACCCCCTCACAGTTGGTGGAGAACCAGTGGCAGTTTTTTTTAAGCCAGCATGGAGGAGATACTGAAACAGCTGGCTCTAGCAAATGCCAATCAACAGCAGACAAATGCAGGTTTGCAAAGGAGCCTTGCAGCCCAGCAGCAAGCTCATCAACAAGCCCAGCAGCAATCTGAGGCCCGCTTCATAGACCTGTTACAGAAGCAAGAGCAGAGACTACAACAAATGGAAGCAGTAATGCAGCAACGTCCGCAGACCAGTGAGGAAAGCCGTCCCACTAATACCGCGTCCTTTGGGGTGAGTCGTTTATTGACAAAAATGACTGGAGAGGATGATCCAGAGGTATTTTTGACCACATTTGAAAGGACTGCTGAAAGAGAAAAGTGGCCTGAGGAGCAGTGGGCTGGACTGGTGGCTCCTCTGTTAACTGGTGAATCGCAGAAGGCTTACTATGACCTAGAGCCTGACCAAGCAAAAGACTATGTGATGCTAAAAGCTGAAATATTGGCAAGGCTGGGTGTCACCCTGGCTGTCCGGGCTCAGCGTGTGCATAACTGGACTTTCCAGCTTGGAAAACCCCCCAGGTCTCAAATGTATGATCTCATTCACCTGAGCAGGAAGTGGCTACAGCCAGAGACTTTGTCCGCACCAGAGATTGTGGAACGTGTTGTAATGGATCGGTTTTTGAGAGCTCTTCCTACTGCCATCCAAAAGTGGGTAAGCCATGGAGACCCAGAGACGGCCGGTGGTCTTGTGGATCGTGTAGAGAAATACTTGGCTACAGAGAACCTGACGGCCTCTTCCAGAGACACTCGGACTTTCCACCCTAAGACCAGACCATCCCCAGGGGCGGATAAGAGGATTCCAAGGGGTGAGGGTGGAGAGAGTGAGAGGGTGGGAGCTCTACCCCAAGTTTGGCGAGAACAGCCTGGGAAATCAGCGGCTCAAGAGGCCGCAAGAAGGATCGTTTGCTACCGCTGCCGGCAAGCGGGACATATTGCAGCCAATTGCCCGGTTGTGGAGGAACCCATGCAGTGTGACTTTCTGACGGGCAGACGTCAGTCGCTGTGTGCGACAGTCGCATGCACTGCCATTCGAGGAACTGAGAAACATTTATGCAAAATGTGTATTAATGGTAGAAATGTTGTGGTATTACTGGATTCAGGTAGCCTTGTGACCCTGATAAAGGCTGAATTAGTTAAAACAGAGGTCTCTGGGAATAGCAAGGTAGCTGTTATTTGTGTGCATGGGGACACCCGAGAGTATCCAGTGACTACAGTGTGTTTCGAGACCCCCAAAGGTACCCTCTCTCATCCAGTGGGGTTAGTATCTCAATTACCGCATGATGCCATTGTGGGAAGGGATTTTCCGAAGTTCTGGGAACTGTGGGATGATCCTGAGCCCCCCACTGGTGCCCCTATGTACCAGGAATGTGATAGCCAGAACTCCTCTGAGAGTGGGGAGGACTCTCCAGAATTTCCCTTGTCAGTATTGGCAGGGGAGACTCAAGAAACTGGAGAGGAGCCCACCTCCTCAGACGAAAACCTACCGTCTGTGGAGTTTTCTGATCTGGAGGTTCACAGGGAAAATTTTGCCACAGAACAGTTAAAAGACCCCGCCCTAATAAAGGCACGGGAAAACGTAGTGGAAATAGATGGCGAGTTAGTGAACCCAGATAATACCTGCACTTACCCATACTTCAGCGTAGAGAAGGACCTACTGTATCGGGTGGCAAAAAGGGCAGAAGAAACCGTTGAGCAGCTTGTGGTGCCCAAACCTTACAGGAAGTTGGTGTTGGAGTTGGCCCATGGGCACATTCTTGGAGGTCATCTGGGGACAGAGAAAACCCGAGAGAGGGTATTACAGAGATTCTATTGGCCTGGGGTGATGAAGGACATAGAAAATTATTGTTCCTCCTGCCCTGTGTGTCAGAGGTCGGCCCCGATGCCACATTTCCGTAGCCCGCTGGTCCCTCTACCCATCATTGAGGTCCCGTTTGAGAGAATCGCAATGGATTTGGTAGGTCCTATAATCAAGTCCGCTAGGGGGCACCAGTACATATTGGTTATAATGGACTATGCCACCCGTTATCCAGAAGCGATCCCTCTCCGAAATACCTCGGCCAAAACCATAGCCAAAGAGCTATCTCTTGTTTTTAGCCGGGTGGGTATTTGTAAAGAACTGCTTACGGACCAAGGTACACCCTTTATGTCCCGGGTTATGAAAGAGCTGTGTAAATTGTTCAAAGTGACGCAATTGCGTACATCTGTGTATCACCCCCAAACCGATGGGCTGGTTGAAAGATTCAACAAAACCCTAAAACAAATGTTGAAGTTAAAACCCTATCGGATCCCAGAGGCCCGACGGGAGGTAATACGGGAGGAAGTACAGAAAATGCTGAACTTAGGGGTGATAGAGGAGTCCCAAAGTGATTGGTCTAGTCCCATTGTGTTGGTGCCTAAACCGGATGGGAGCTGGCGATTTTGTAACGATTTTCGTCAGTTGAACAAAGTTACAAAATTTGACACCTACCCCATGCCACGTATAGATGAGTTGATCGACCGGCTGGGAACAGCCCGATACATGACGACTCTTGACCTCACAAAAGGGTATTGGCAAATTCCCCTGGCCAAGTCGGCCAAAGAGAAAACCGCATTTGTAACCCCAGACGGGGCGTTCCAATATAAGAGAATGCCGTTCGGGTTACAGAATGCGCCGGCCACATTCCAGCGGAAAATGGACCAGATACTGAGGCCCCATCGGAAGTATGCTGCGGCTTACCTGGATGACGTAATTGTCCATAGCACAGATTGGGCCTCACATCTGCCAAAAGTGCAAGCAGTCCTAGACTCTATCCGGGAAGCGGGGTTTACGGCTAACCCCAAGAAGTGTACCATTGGGCAGGAGGAGGCCAAATATCTTGGGTACACCATTGGCAGGGGAGTGATAAAACCCCAACTCAACAAAGTCGAGGCCATCCAGAGTTGGCCACGTCCCAACAGCAAGAAGCAGGTACGGGCCTTTCTGGGAATCGCGGGTTATTATCGGCGCTTCATTCCCCACTTTGCTTCTAAGGCTGTGCCCCTAACCAACCTGACGAAAGGGAAAGGGTCGGTCATGATTAAATGGACCCCCGAGGCTGAGGCAGCATTCCAATTCTTGAAACAAGCCTTATGTAGCCAGCCAGTGTTGTACTCACCCGACTTCTCTAAAGACTTTGTCGTACAAAGTGATGCGTCAGATGTGGGGTTAGGAGCAGTATTGTCCCAGGTCTGGAACGGGGAAGAGCACCCAGTCATTTACCTCAGCAGGAAGTTGAAGTCACATGAGGTAAATTACGCCACGGTTGAAAAGGAGTGTTTAGCGGTGAAGTGGGCTCTAGATTCCCTTCGGTACTATCTGCTAGGTAGGCACTTTGACATGGTTACGGATCACGCTCCGTTAAAGTGGATGGCTCAAAACAAGGAGACAAATAGAAGAGTGAATAGGTGGTTCCTGGCCCTACAGGAATTCAACTTCACAGTAAAGCATCGCCCTGGCGTTCAAATGGGGAATGTGGATGCTTTGTCTCGAGTACATGAATGCCTGATTGCTGGTGTTCCAACCCCAAGGTTAAAACAAGAGGGGGGGGTATGTGACAGCAGGAAGGTAAAGTCACCTGGTTGCATCCAGGGGGGTAGATATATTTCTCCCAGATTCAGGCTTTATGCTGACTTATACAACTAGGGTGGAGAGTTGTATAAGCCCAGCTGAGGCTAGTAGGCTCATGGATGACTCATACCTCTAGGGAGAGGGCTGGGCGTCGTGCAGACAGGGAGTTGATGAGACCAGCTGAACCTTGTCAGCTCATTTAGGCCTCTATAAGAAACTCCCAGATTCATTAGATGTTAGCTCATGCCTGGAACCAGACCTGTGTGGACTGTCTAGGGAGAGTGAACCCCTGTGCGGTGAGGCAAAGCCTGTGTGGCTATTTGTTTGGACTTTTACTAAACCAGGGACTTAGGGACTAGGACAGCACTAGGCTGATCCCAGTTGTTAGTTTAGGAAACCTGTATGTTTAGTCAGAGGTCAAACTGACCAGGATTTATTTTGTTTGTTTCTTTTTGGCTTTGCTGTGTTTTTGTCACTGTACATAGAGAAATAAACCGCACCTTTTGATTTTGAAAACCACAACCTCCGTCTGCTGGCCCTGTTTTTGTGTGGGGAGCCCAACCAGGGGGTCACACACACCCGCTACCGAGTTAACCCCCTCACAATATATATATATATATATATATATATATATATAAAATCTATAGCTGTGTCTAGCAGCAGACCACCTTGCATCCCCCCCCCTCCTTATCATATCATATACAGGCCGTCAGGGGCAGGGCGCCAGACACTGAAACTGAGTCCTCCCACTGTCCCACACTAGCTCTCTTACAAAGGCAACCCCCCCCCCCATACACACACCTCATCTTGTGCTCCGGCGGGCCGACGGTGGAGAACCCCCCCCACCTGTTCTTATTCTGTGCGCCGCGCCGCCGCCAGCTGGGGTCTCAGACAGTCTGTACTCCTGGAGAGTGGAGAGGAGGAGGGCTGGGCACTGTGGGCAGCGACCGTCACACACAGCAGCCGCGCCGCCCGGGCGGAGAAAGTTGTGTGTGTACTGCAGTGACGTGTCGTCACATCATCACAGTGCAGTGTGATGATGTGACAGGCTGAGTCGCTCGCTGGCTCTGTAGGGTAGGGAGGAGGATTGGAATTTAGGAATAGGAAGAATAAGGAGCCGGAGGACACACACCAGGCGCGGCCGCGGCGCTGGAGGTGTTGTTCCAGGCTTCCAGCCCAGCGGGGTGAAATTAATCAATGAATGGGTCAGCTGTAAAAAAATAAAAAAAATAAAAATAAAAAAAAATAAATAAATTAAAAAAAAAAAAAAAAAAAGGGAGGGTGTCACCCCTCTAGCGGGTGTCACCCGGGGGCGGACCGCACCCCCCGCACCCCCTTAGCAACGCCTCTGTTTGGCCCACTCCTCCATACAGAGCTTCTCCAGATCCTTCAGGTTTCGGGGCTGTCGCTGGGCAATACGGACTTTCAGCTCCCTCCAAAGATTTTCTATTGGGTTCAGGTCTGGAGACTGGCTAGGCCACTCCAGGACCTTGAGCTGCTTCTTACGGAGCCACTCCTTAGTTTCCCTGGCTGTGTGCATCAGGTCGTTATCATGCTGGAAGACCCAACCACGACCCATCTTCAATGCTCTTACTGAGGGAAGAAGGTTGTTGGCCAAGATCTCGCGACACATGGCCCCATCCATCCTCCCCTCAATACGGTGCAGTCGTCCTGTCCCCTTTGCAGAAAAGCATCCCCAAAGAATGATGTTTCCACCTCCATGCTTCACGGTTGGGATGGTGTTCTTGGGGTTGTACTCATCCTTCTTCTTTCTCCAAACACAGCGAGTAGAGTTTAGACCAAAAAGCTCTATTTTTGTCTCATCAGACCACATGACC
This sequence comes from Rana muscosa, assembly GCA_029206835.1. Taxonomy (NCBI): domain Eukaryota; kingdom Metazoa; phylum Chordata; class Amphibia; order Anura; family Ranidae; genus Rana; species Rana muscosa. The sequence goes on along the minus strand of CM055121.1, from coordinate 202,014,155 downwards.
TTCTCCCAATCCTCCTCTGGATCATCCAGATGGTCATTGGCAAACTTCAGACGGGCCTGGACATGCGCTGGCTTGAGCAGAGGGACCTTGCGTGCGCTGCAGGATTTTAATCCATGAAGGCGTAGTGTGTTACTAATGGTTTTCTTTGAGACTGTGGTCCCAGCTCTCTTCATGTCATTGACCAGGCCCTGCCGTGTAGTTCTGGGCTGATCCCTCACCTTCCTCATGATCACTGATGCCCCACGAGGTGAGATCTTGCATGGAGCCCCAGACCAAGGGAGATTGACCGTCATCTTGAACTTCTTCCATTTTCTAATAATTGCGCCAACAGTTGTTGCCTTCTCACCAAGCTGCTTGCCTATTGTCCTGTAGCCCATCCCAGCCTTGTGCAGGTCTACAATTTTATCCCCAATGTCCTTACACAGCTCTCTGGTCTTGGCCATTGTGGAGAGGTTAGAGTCTGTTTGATTGAGTGTGTGGACAGGTGTCTTTTATACAGGTAACAAGTTCAAACAGGTGCAGTTATTACAGTTAATGAGTGAAGAGTGTATCAAATACTTGTTCTCCCCACTGTATATATACACACACACACATATACATACTCACCAGCCACTTTATTAGGTACACCTGTTCAACGGCTTGGCAACTTAAATTGCCAATCACATGGTTGTTGGTGCCAGACAGGCTGGTCTGAGTATTTTAAAAACTTCTGATCTGATGGGATTTTCATGCACAACCATCTCTCAGGTTTACAGACAATGGTCCGAAAAAGAGAAGATATTCAGTGAGCGGCAGTAGTGTGGACAAAAATGCCTTGTTGATGTCAGAGGTCAGATGATAGAAAGGCAACATTAACTCAAATAACCACTCGTTCCAACCAAGGTGTGCAGAATACCACCTCTGAACGCACAACACATCGAACTTTGAAGCAGATCGGCTACAGCAGCAGAAGACCACAGCGGGTGACACTCCTGTGAGCTAAGAACAGAAAACTGAGGCTACAATTCGCACAGACTCACCAAAATTGCAGAATAGAAAATTGGAAAAACGTTGCCTGGTCTTATGAGTCTCAATTTTAGCTGTGACATTCAGATGGTAGGGTCAGAATTTAGCGTAAACAACATAAAAACATGGATCCATCCTGCCTTGTATCAAGGGTTCAGGCTGGTGGTGGTGGTGTAATGATGTGGAAATATTTTCTTGGCACACTTTGGGCCCCTTAGTACCAATTGAGCATCGTTTAAACGCCACAGCCCAACTGAGTATTGTTGCTGTCCATCCCTTTATGACTACACTGACTACACTGTACTCATCTTCTGATGGCTCCTTCCAGCAGGATAATGCACCATATCACAAAGCTCAAATCATCTCACCACTGGTTTCTTGAACATGACAATGAGGTCACTGTATTTCAATGGCCTCCACAGTCACCAGATCTCAATCCAATAGCGCACCTTTGGGATGTGGTGGAATAGGAGATTTGCATCATGGATGTGCAGCCGACAAATCTGCAGCAACTTTGTGATGCTATCATGTCAATATGAACAAAAATCTCAGAGGAATGTTTCCAACACCTTTTTGAATCTATGCCACGAAGAATTAAGGCAGCTCTGAAAGCAAAAGGGGGTCCAACCCGGTACTAGCAAGGTGTACCTAATAAAGTGGCTGGTGAGTGTGTGTGTGTGTATATATATATAAGTGTAGCACCCTCTACCTTAGATAGGTAGGTGCTAGTGTAGGTTTTTGTGTAAGCTGCCAGCGCAGGTAAATTTTTAAAGCAACTTTTTATTTATTTTTAAAAGTCAGCAGCTACAAACACTGTAGCTGCTGACTTTTAATAAGGACACTTACCTGTCCTAGGTGCCCGCGATGTTGGCCCCCATGCGCGAGTCTCGGGCGCTTTGTGAATGGGCGGCTGCTTTCTGGGATACACACAGTTCCCAGAAGTCAGCGCGCTCCATTCCCCAGAAGACAACGCGATGAGGATGAGGAAGAAGACCAGCTGCGGTTTGGGAAGAGGCATATTAGGAAGATCCGCATAGCAACCCCCTTTTCTGGCAAGTAAAAAAATTTGCTTTGTTTTTCAGTTATTTTTTTGCAGGATTTTGGTGTTTTTTTTTTTTTTTTTTTTAGGATTGAACTCCACTTTAAGCAGACCTATGCTGAGAGCTAAGCCTGTTTGTTTTGATCTGGGGGCAGGGGAGTGGTTTAGTATAGCAGTAGGTGACTGACATGTACTTCAGCTCTTGGGCGCCTCCTCTGTTTCCAGGGAGAAGGTTCTAGAAAAGGGTCAGGGCAGAGAGCTGGAGTGACATGGGGTGCATGTGAGGAGCTCTGACCAATCCCCAACTAGGATTTGCAGGGGGCAGGCCCCCTACATATACCTATGGTCAGCCTGCTGGAGGAGGAGTTGTCGGCTGGGTGAACTGGATGATGGAGTGTTAGACTGTCGTGTCTGAGAGAACCCCCTTTCTGGGGAGGGGGGGTGTACCTCAGGCGGGGAGCTCTGGAGCTGGGAGGGAGCCTCTCCTTACACGGTCATGGAGAGGTGTCCTGAAACATGAGCTGGAGGAGACAGTTGGTCCGCACGTCTGGAGTAAAGTCATTCAGGAAGGATCCAGGACAGGTGTCGGTGAGTGGGAAGCTGTCACGTACCTAGTGGACGAGCCCGATCTTCAGAGGAGGGCCTCTCTTACGGCTCCGACTGATAGAGTGAACAGGGGGCACAGAAGTCAGGAGTGGTACGAGCGCCTGGCAGGATCAACAGCAAGGGGTTGGTCTGGAGTTCTGGAGGCTCTGTGCAGGAAGACAGCAGGCTGGAACCTGGAACAGCAGACTGGAACCTGGAGCAGGCTGGATCAGCAGACAGGTGCAGCAGACTGGAACTGGATAGCAGACTGGAACCTGGAACAGGCTGTATCAGCAGACAGGTGCAGCAGACTGGAACTGGATAGCAGACTGGAACCTGGAACAGACTGTATCAGCAGACAGGTGCAGCAGACTGGAACCTGTAACAGGCTGGATAAGCAAACAGGTGCAGCGGACTGGTGTAGCAGACTGGAACAGGATAAGGACCCAGGAAGGTCAGACAAGCAGGGTCGGTTATTAGGCGGGCAGAAGTGGGACTAAAGGAGCAGGCAGGACAGAAGTCAGACAGGCCGAGGTCGGGTGCAGGCAGATGGCAAGGATGGTCAGAGGCAAGCCGGGTAAAGTACAGGAACAGTTTCAGATATCAGGACACACGTAACGCTGTAGAGCAGACAGCAAAGTCCCAATGTGTCAGTCTGGTTTAAATAGCCAGCTGTCCGCTAGTGGTCGCATGCGCGCTCCCGTGCGTGCGTGAGCATGTGCACGCTCACGCATGCGCATTGGCTACCGCGATCGCGCACCAGCAAATCCAGGACGCCTGTTACGGGCAGGATCTTCCTGACAGAAGCACAGTGGAAAGCTCTGGAAGAGACATGCCACGGGAGCTGGATGTAGAGCCAGAGGGAGAGACTGTGGGAGTTTTGTGTCAAGCCGCTGCAGCCAGGAGGGCGGGGGATTGAAGCCTGGGATCAGTAGTCCATCTACATTTATTCTTCTCAAGCGAATCAGTTGCTGACACAAAGGGGTACTGCAGGCCCCAGCCTACAAAGGGCTATCAATTAAAGACACTGGGACTTATTCAGAGTGAGGCCTAGTCATGTGCTGATGGTGCAACAAGAGTACTAAAGTTGGACAGTGAAGTAATGTGCTGGAGGAAGTGTTCTGAGGTAAAAGTCTGTCAAGTTTAGGGTCAGCCATATTGTTCTGCTGAGAAATGTGACACAGTTACTTTTATTCTACAAAGTACAATTTATCCTATGGGCATCCCATGACCCTTTTCCCCAACCAAGTTCAATCCCCTAATAAAAACAACAAAAACAAGACTTCATTGACTGAAAAGTGTGTCTAATGAATGTCTGGCAGCAGGGTGAAATGTGTGGATGCTGTAACTCGTAGCAACCCCACAGGGCCATCGCTACATTTGCATCGCTACATATATTATTTATATATATATATAAATAATATATGTGTAGCGGGTATGTACTTTCCCGGGTGTAATTTTGAACTTGGCAGAGACATCAGTGATGTGTAATTCCCTGCAGCCCAGTGGGTGGCGCTGTCGCCCTGGGATGGGGTTGAATCATTGCTGTGTGCTGTGCCTCCTTTTTGTCCTCCCTCGGCAGCGGTATGGTGGGGCGGGGAACCCGCCGTGCTTGCTGGGAGAGGGTATAAAGGGGCCGGCCATCTTTGTCACAGGGTGGAGTCCCAGGCACCTTCAGCCTGTGGGCGGTGGTTCGTGTCGGTCCTCTAGGCTTAGGCCTAGAGGACAACCGGAGGTCGTGTTCCATCTCAGGCACCTTTGGCCTGGGGTGAGGTACTCGGATGGAGGTCTGGAGCTCAGTGCCCAACACTGAGTTCCGTGAGGGAAGGAGATCCTAGGGAACCCCGGGAGTGGGTACCCGAATCCGGAAGGCGCAATGGACCGGGGGGAGCTCCTCGCTTGAAGACCCGGTGCAGCATATTGCCGATGACAGGTGAGCCTCTCACCGGAGACCGCCTGGAAGGAAATTCCCCCTTGCTTAGAGACCGCAACCCACTTTCAGGGAAGAAAGTGGAGAACCCATTGTGTCTGGGCCTACTCGCATCCACACCTCCTTTCCTGTTCTGTTTCTACCAAGGGAGTTCAACTGATTGTGTTCATTCGCAGAAGAGAAAAGGAGTGTTGGACTTTAATGGTGTGGGGCTCATTTCCTGACAGACATTGTTCAAGGTAACTCTTGGTGGAGGATCCAGGTGCACAGCACTGACCCGAAGGTAAAATAAAATAACTTTGCTTATACCGCACTGACATCTGTGGTAAAGGCCAGGCGTAGTGTTCCCCGCTCCCTCCCCTCTAAGGTACCCCTAGACAAGAGACAGACGAGCGTGTGAAAAAGAGGGGAGTGAGGAGGGCACTACACGTGGGGGCTCGGGTCCGGTATAGTGTTTGTGCACCACGGAATTGAACGTGTCTGCTGGAGGAGTTACGCGAGTAGGCAGGCCTTCATTGGCCGAAGTGCATCCCTGCTCGAAGTCGTGGACATGACCCAATGAAGGGAATGGCCCGCGCAGAAGAGTGGAAAAAGGGGGAAGCTCAGCCGTGTGAAGTAGTACACGTGGGGGTTTCTATTTGCACTGCGCCACCAGGCACACCCTCACTGCTTAGTTTTTGGGCGTGACTCAGAAACAGAAAAGAAGAAAAGCCTGCGAACTGGAGCAAAGGGGAGGAGTCCAATACGTGTGAAGGACTACAGGTGGTACAATGGCGCAAAAACTTTGCAGTGTGCGATGGATCAGCAACAGGTTGCCATGTTTGGACATACCTCGTGGATTCCAGTTCACCCTTCCACCACGACATTGACTGCTGCTGCTCCAGTAACAGATACGGGGATCCGGCTGAAGCCAAGGGGTCGATTCGCGCATGGACATTGAGGCCCTGGGTGTGATTTGTCCCAGCTGTTCGGGACTGGTGTGCCAACTGAAGCCATTCAGGCAATGTGAGGCCTGTGGGGAGTTCCTGTTCGAAGTGAATCCGGGGGTCGAGAGGCCGAGAACCATTTACCCTGGCCGTGCTGCGGGCAACACCACTCAGAGAGGAGGAATCACAGCTTTGACAGCCATCCCTGCGCACACTGCAACGACCGCGGAGGAGGTCGTAAAAACTCAACGGGAGAAATCCGAGGATGCTGACTCGTTCACCAATGTCTCGCAGCGTCCGGTATGGTAGCCCCGACCAGCGGTTGTGGTGGACCGTCTCGCCCGCTTGCGCTCGGCCCGGATGGATCCGTCGACGAGAGTTCCGGACGTCCCGCTTCAAGTAAAGGCCGAGGTAAGCCAGGCGGAGAGATTTGGTGTGTGGGCGGAGGTGTCGGGAAGTCATGGCCCAGTAAGTCCGCGGGAGGTGGTGGCTCCGTTTTCTACAACCGGCTACATACCCGCGGAGGAGTGTGACACCTCCGACCTGGAGTCGCTCTCGGACATGGGAGACGACGTGGCAATAGACAAGCTGTTTGCAGAAAAGGGCTGGGACAAAGTACCTCTCACTTCATCTCGGAGGACCAGGGATCCACCCATGTCTACAGGGGAAAGCACACCCCGGGTGGAGGCACAAGCGCCTGAAGAGGGGTCCCGCCCCCAGCCTGCCCCTACATCCCCGGTGCCATCTGTACCGAAGGCCGGGGAAAAGAGACTGTTACTGCGGGCACCTATGCCCAGATCAGATGTGATCAAGGTCCCTCGCCACCCGGACTCAAAAGTTTTGTCTGGCGAAGGGGACAAAGCTACCATGCCTCCTTTGGCGAGACTACAACGCCTATTTGGCCAGAAGGTTGCTGCAGAGTACGGATGGGAGTATCCGTACTTGTCGAAGGAACTGCTCTATGAGGTGGAAGTGTGCCGGGAGCGCTGGTACAATGACTTTGTGTGGACCAACCTTCAGGTTCCGCACGCCCGCAGGTACCTGGCATGCTCCCCAAAGGCTTCTCAACGTTTTAAAGACTGCAAGGCAGAATGGATGTTGATCCGGCGCAAGGAGGGAGAAGATGTGGAGTATCATCTGGAGACTATGGATCAGCACTTGAAGCCACTTGTTCTGCCGCATCCCTGCTTTTACCTGTAGGAGAGAAAAGACTCAGTTTGTTATGCTGCTGAACTTTCTGGGACCGTTGCTTTTGTGCCCAGAGGAATGAAGAACTGTTCCTGTTTTGTTCTTCACTTTTCCCGCAAGAGATTATGGACTCTGGGGTAGATAGGGCCCAAAGAAAAGAGGAAAAGTTCCACGAGTGCAGTTACCGCGATGCTGTCACCAGGTGGCAGTGTTGCGCAACGTTAAACACTTTTCACGCATTCACTCTTTGGAGAAAAGGGATTTCTTCCCGGAGAAGTTTCTTTTCCCCTCACACGAATACATGTGTCAGGGTTATGTGTGTTAATTCTCTTTCTTTTCCCTCTGCAGGAGAGCATCCCATCAAGATCACTGGGAGTGGGGTGGATCGTAGTCAGGATGGGTGGGAAAAGTATAATGTAACCATGTGATTCAAAGTTATGGTTAAATGCTGTTGTTTCTTTGTTCCCTTTTTGTTTCAGGGCTCAGACACAATTGCTCCAGTAGGGTAGTTTTTCTAAAAGTTTTATTTTTGTACAGATGTTAGTCGGTCTCTGGATTGGATTATGTCAGCCGTTGAGGGCGTGGTTTACTCCAGACACTGGGGACCAGTGTCAAACCACCAGGGGGAGAGTGTAGCGGGTATGTACTTCCCCGGGTGTAATTTTGAACTTGGCAGAGACATCAGTGATATGTAATTCCCTGCAGCCCAGCGGGTGGCGCTGTCGCCCTGGGCTGGGGTTGAATCATTGCTGTGTGCTGTGCCTCCTTTTTGTCCTCCCTCAGCAGCGGTATGGTGGGGCGGGGAACCTGCCGTGCTTGCTGGGAGAGGGGTCGGCCATCTTTGTCACGGGGTGGAGTCCCAGGCACCTTCAGCCTGTGGGCGGTGGTTCGTGTCGGTCCTCTGGGTGGCCTAGGCCTAGAGGACAACCGGAGGTCGTGTTCCATCTCAGGCACCTTTGGCCTGGGGTGAGGTACTCGGATGGAGGTCTGGAGCTCAGTGCCCAACACTGAGTTCCGTGAGGGAAGGAGATCCTAGGGAACCCCGGGAGTGGGTACCCGAATCCGGAAGGCGCAATGGACCGGGGGGAGCTCCTCGATTGAAGACCCGGTGCAGCATATTGCCGATGACAGGTGAGCCTCTCACCGGAGACCGCCTGGAAGGAAATTCCCCCCTCGCTCGGAGACCGCAACCCACTTTCAGGGAAGAAAGTGGAGAACCCATTGTGTCTGGGCCTACTCGCATCCACACCTCCTTTCCTGTTCTGTTTCTACCAAGGTAGTTCAACTGATTGTGTTCATTCGCAGAAGAATAGAGGAGTGTTGGACTTTAATGGTGTGGGGCTCATTTCCTGACAGACATTGTTCAAGGTAACTCTTGGTGGAGGCTCCAGGTGCACAGCACTGACCCGAAGAAAATAACTTTGCTTATACCACACTGACATCTGTGGTAAAGGCCAGGCGTAGTGTTCCCTGCTCCCTCCCCTCTAAGGTACCCCTAGACAAGAGACAGACGAGCGTGTGAAAAAGAGGGGAGTGAGGAGGGCGCTACATTTATATATATATATGAATATTTACAGCATATGCAAGATGTGCTTTCTGCTCTAAAGTGATTGTAAAGGTTCAGGTATTTTTTTTTTTTAAATAACAAACATGTTATACTTACCTCCACTGTGCAGTTCGTTTTGCACAGAGTGGCCCCGAACACCCTCTTCTGGGGTCCCACAGCGGCTCTCGTTCATAGCCGCCGAGTGTATGACTCGGCCCGCCCCCCGGCGCCCGCGTCATTGGATTTGATTGACAGCAGCGGGAGCCAATGGCTGTGCTGCTATCAATCTATCCAATCAACGTCGAGACTCCGTGGAGAAGAGGACGCCGTGGACGCGCCGAGCAGGTGAACTGGCTCAGTTAAGTAAAACGGCGGGGCTGGGGGGCCCATGATTGCCAGGGTTTTTTTCACCTTAATGCATAGGATGCATTAAAGTGAAAAAACACAAACCTTTACAACCCCTTTAAAGCGGTTGTAAACCCATTACAACCACTTTAACCTACAGGTAAGCCTAGATTAAGGCTTACCTGTAGGTGCAACAAATATCTCCCAAACCTAGAAGGTTTGGGAGATATTTGCAAAAATAGCGGCACCGATGTCTACAGCGCATGCACCGTAGACATCGGGCGCAGACGCACTGAGCGTGCTGCTTCTAACAGCGATCATGCCATTAGTAGCGGTACCCGTGTGCATGCGCGGGAGTGACGTCATCGCTGCTCCGGCCAGTCACAGCGCCGGAGCAGCGATACCCGGAAGTCACTCCGGGTATCATGACGGTGACGGGGGAGGTGACCGAGGACCGCTGCGGGGGCTTCGATCTCAGGTAAGTAATTCATAATGAGCTAGTATGCTATGCATACTAGCTCATTATGCCTTTGTCTTGCAGTGTTTTTTTTTTTTTTTTTTTTTTTATAGAGGGTTTACTTCCTCTTTAAGTTTAAGTTCACCTTTTCATTAAAAATTAAAAGGTGAACTAACTCCAAATATCCATATGGATATCCTAGATGGATGTGTTTTATAAGTTATTCTCTAAGAACCTCTTGTAAGTAATGCCGCGTACACACGACCGTTTTTAATGTCATTGAAAAAAACTTTTTGTTTTTCTCGACGTGATTCTTCTCAAGCCTGCCTTGCCTACACACTATCGTGAAAAAAAATGCTTGAGCAAAGTGCGGTGACGTACAACACGTACGACGGCACTATAAAAGGGGAAGTTCCATTTGGATGGCGCCACCCTTCATGTTAGTAAAGTTTGTTGAGAGACAATTCGCGCTTTTCAGCCTCGTGCTTTTCAGTCCGTTCAACGTGACGAATGTGCTATCTCCATTACGAACGCTAGTTTTACCAGAAAGAGCGCTCCCTCTCATACTTGATTCTGAGCATGCGCACTTTTTTTCACGCCGTTAAAGCCCACACGGCCGTTTTTCATGACAAGAAAAACGACGATGTAAAAAAACGACGTGAAAAATTAGAGCATGTTCCAATTTTTTCATGGCCGTTTTTCACGTCGTGAAAAATGCTCTGAAGCCCACACACGATCATTTTTAATGACCATTTTAAAAAAATTCATTTTTCTCGTCATTAAAAACGGTCGTGTGTACGCGGCATAAGAATTTGATAAAAGCTATTACTCAAGGCACTTTCTTTTTGTTTTATAGCATTGCAGGTTGGAGGATGTTGGGGTGGTGCCCAAAATCAACAGTACAAACTCGGGAGAAAATATACATATAACTTTGTATGTTTCTATTTCTTCTGTTCATGCCAGCAATAAAGCTATCCTTATCTGTCTCAATGCAAAGTACATTATTAAAACATTTGTCAATGTTTTTTAGTTACATAAAATGGCCTGTAGGAGTCAGTGTTGCTTTACTAAAAAGCTGTTTAGCCATTGCCTGCTGTAGAAGGTAGGTGGGGAGGAGACATCTGGTGGCAAGAAGATGCATTTAATTTATGGATATCAATTTTTATTTATAGACTGTACGGATCCTGGGAAGCTGTGGAATAACCATTAAAGTCTTTCATGGCTACACAGGGAGAAATCAGAATCGTAACAAAAAACATCAACTGATTTCTTCAAGATTATCCAGCAGATTCTGAAAGAAAAATTGCTGCATTGTTGCTTCAACAGTGTCGCATCTCAATCCTGGAATTTTATTAAGCCCAGGTTCACACTGGGCTGCGGGAATGAAGCCGTGCGAGTTCAGCTGAACTCGCACGATTTCACTCCTGCCTGTCAGTCCTGATTTCGGCCAGGATTTCAGAGACATCTGTGCAGGTTTCTGCACAGATGTCAATGTAAATTGTGGGCCGAAATCGCAAAAAGTAGTACAGAAACTACTTTTTGAAATTGGTGCAGCGCCGCAGATGCGGTGTCGCACTGATTAGAACTGTGCTATTGCCGCTGATTTTCCATGCGATTTGACATGTCAAATCGCATATCAAAACGCACCAGTGTGAACCAAGGCTTAAAGCGGAGTTTCACCCAAGAATGGAACTTCTGCTTTTCGCAACCCTTCCCCCCTCCGGTGTCACATTTGGCACCTTTCAGGGGGAGGGGGGAGCAGATACCTGTGCAATACAGGTATTTGCTCCCACTTCAGGGCATAGATACCCGAGTCACCTGAGGGTATCTACGCCCCTTCCTTCGCCCCCCCCCCCTCGTTGTCTTCTGGGAGACACATAGGTCCCAGAAGACAGCAGGGACCAGTGAGTCGCGCATGCGCAGTAGGGAACCAGGAAATGAAGCCGCAAGGCTTCACTTCCTGATTCCCTTATCGAAGATGGTGGCAGCACCCGAGAACCGAGTGATAGATCGGCTTCGGGTGCCGACATCGCGGGCGCCCTGGACAGGTAAGTGTCCTTAAGTCAGCAGCTGCAGTAATTGTAGCTGCTGACTTTAAAAAAAAAAAAATTGAAAGTTGATTCAAGGAGAAATTATAAAGTAATATAGAAGATGCCTTTCCCCAAAGTTGATACATCTTTCCTAAAGCTGGCTATAGATGGGTAGCAGTGGCGGCCCGTTCATAGGGGGTGCATGGGCGCCCCGCCCCCCCTCCCCCAAAGCCACAAAAAAAAAAAAAGGTCCTTTAGTGTTATGTTCGGGGCGGGCGCCGGGCACAGTGCGATATTAAAGCATCATGAAGCGTCATGCCAATGCAATGCAGGCAAGACTCTTCATTTGCAAGTTTTTTTTTAGCTCTGTGGCGCTTTGCAGGGCGCCTCTAGCCAATCTCGATGGGTCCTACTCCTCTCCAGCCACTCTCATTGGGTAGAGAGGAGGAAATAGGCGGTGATTTCCCTGGGCGGCTGTGTCACTTTCGGTTTCGGCTCTGTGGCTCTAGGACTTGTCTCAGAGGTAGGTAACATTCTTCTTCTAATAATTTATTTGTCTCATTTATTGTCTGTGTCCTGTCCAGTGTCCACCCCATCCATATACAGCACCTTGTGTTGTATGTATTCTCAGCCTGAGATTCGGACTGAGAGTGAGGGGGGAGGGAGGGGGAGGGAGCCGTGCTTCACCTGACAATCTGCTGGAGCCTTACACGTCTCCTGTATGTGTGAGGGGCTCTGAGTACTTGCGTCCTACAGCCCTGCTTTACAGGTCTCTAATATAAATCTGTCTGTCTCTCTCTCTTTCTCTTTATCTATCTATGTATCTATCTATCTATCTATCTATCTACCCATGTATGTATGTATGTACAGTGCCTTGAAAAAGTATTCATACCCCTTGAAAGTTTTCACATTTTGTCATTTTACAACCAAAAACGTAAATGTATTTTATTGGAATTTTATGTGATAGACAAACACAAAGTGGCACATAATGGTGAAGTGGAAGGAAAATTATAAATGGTTTTCAACTTCTTTTTTACAAATAAATATGTGAAAAGTGTGGCGTGCATTTGTATTCAGCCCCCCTGAGTCAATACTTTGTAGAACCACCTTTTACTGCAATTACAGCTGCAAGTCTTTTTGGGGATGTCTCTACCAGCTTTGCACATCTAGAGAGTGAAATGTTTTCCCATTCTTCTTTGCAAAATAGCTCAAGCTCTATCAGATTGGATGGAGAGCGTCTGTGAACAGCAATTTTCAAGTCTTGCCACAGATTCTCAATTGGATTTAGGTCTGGACTTTGACTGGGCCATTCTAACACATGAATATGCTTTGATCTAAACCATTCCATTGTAGCTCTGGCTGTATGTTTAGGGTCGTTGTCCTGCTGGAAGGTGAACCTCTGCCCCAGTCTCAAGTTTTTTGCATACTCTAAAAAGTTTTCTTCTAAGATTGCTCTGTATTTGGCTCCATCCATCTTCCCATCAACTCTGACCAGCTTCCCTGTCCCTGCTGAAGGAACGCATCCCCACAACATGATGCTGCCACCACCATGTTTCACGGTGAGGATGGTGTGTTCAGGCTGACGTGCGGTGTTAGTTTTCCACCACACATAGTGTTTTGCTTTTAGGCCAAAAAGTTCAATTTTGGTCTCATCTGACCAGAGCACCTTCTTCCACATGGCTTCTCGCACTCTGCAGACGGCTTTCACATGGCTTTCTTTCAAACAATGGCTTTCTTATTGCAACTCTTCCATAAAGGCCAGATTTGTGGAGTGCATGACTAATAGTTGTCCTGTGGACAGATTCTACCGCCTGAGCTGTGGATCTCTGCAACTCCTCCAGAATGATCATGGGCCTCTTGGCTGCTTCTCTAAATAATGCTCTCCTTGCCCATCCTGTCAGTTTAGGTGGACGACCATGTCTTGGTAGGGTTGCAGTTGTGCCAAACTCTTTCCATTTTCGGATGATGGATTGAACAGTGCTCCGTGAGATGTTAGAAGCTTGGGATATTTTTTTATAACCTAACCCTGCTTTAAACTTCTCCACAACTTTACCCCTGACCTGTCTGGTGACCTGTCTGGTGTGTTCCTTGGCCTTCATGATGCTGTTTGTTCACCAAGGTTCTCTAACAAACCTCTGAGGCCTTTACAGAACAGCTGTATTTATACTGAGATTAAATTAGACACATGTGGACACTATTTACTAATTAGGTGACTTCTGAAAGCAATTGGTTCCACTAGATTTTAGTTAGGGGTATCAGAGTAAAGGGGGCTGAATACAAATGCACACCACACTTTTCAGATATTTATTTGTAAAAAAAATTGAAAACGATTTATAATTTTCCTTCCACTTCACAATTATGTGCCACTTTGTGTTGGTCTATCACATAAAATCCCAATAAATTACATTTACATTTTTTGTTGTAACATGACAAAATGTGGAAAATTTCAAGGGGTATGAATATTTTTTCAAGGCACTGTATCTATCTATCCATGTATGTATGTATGTATGTATGTATGTATGTATGTATGTATGTATGTATGTATCTATCTATGTATTAGTAAAGAAAACTACTGCGCATGTCAAAAATTACAAAAAAATTTAAATTAAATAACTGCTGCTGCAACTGAAAATGTGGATACACACAATAACAAATACTAAAAGAAAAAAGGCAGTTGCGCTGCAAAAAATGACAACACATATGATATATGAGATGCTATCTTAATATAAATATAGTGAAAAAAATGACCAAAAAGGTCTGCATTAAAAAGGAAATAACTAGTATGTGACAGTCTGAGGTAATCCTTAAAATGTCCACATTGCGATACTGAAAGGCAGGAGTGACCATATGTAAAGTTCCACAGTGACACTATAGCAGGTAGACAATCTCTCATGCAGGTAGATAATCGTGACTCCACACTCTTAGACACCAAAGAAGAAAGTGCAATGATGATAAAAGCAAAGATCCTCCACCTCAGATATCAGATCCGCTTACCAGCTCATGTGGATCTCAGTGAAAGAGATCACAAACGCTTGTGGCTTTATTCCCCCGCCAAGGGTCTTTACACTGTAGATCAGCATACAAGATGTATTCCTCCTCAACACTCTGGCTCCTCAATACACTCCCGGGAGTATGATCCCCAAAAAAACATATATAAGGGCCACAATAGTGAAGTACGTAATAAAATTTATTATATAAAACGAAAAGATTGCACTTACAATTCCAATGTAAGATAAAAGCAGTTTTTTAAAATTCAAGCCGGCCGGCTCTTACTATCCACTCGTTCCTTCCGGGATAGCGTTGTATAGTCGGTGACGTCAGCACGCCGTTCCTCCCTATGCCGTTTCGTCAGAGATGACGTCTTCCAGGGGCACGAGCGGCGTGCTGACTCACCGCTATATATCTAACCTAAAATCAAAAGGCACGCCCAGCTCTGAACTCCGGGAAACGCTGTCTCAATCCGCCATCTTTGAAAGGGGAAAATAGCCCATACTTCGCCGTTCTCACCATATTACTGGTAGAACCAACGCTAGTATTACGGCATACAAAGCAGTCATAAAGGCTGCTATTGAATACAATATAATCAATACTCTAAAGACAAACTCGTAGGTGTGCCAGGAATATTGACTTAATAAAAATTGAATACACAAATGCCATCTAAAAAAACAAACAGCAATGCATATCAGATTGTCGTGCAGAATAATATTATAGTATGAACAATATTGGTAATGTCAGTTAATGGAACGGCAGATATTCCACCAATGGACACCCTAATACTAACCAAATATTGTCCAATCAGTGCTAAAAAACATACTAGATGGTGAATATGTATAATACAACTACTAGTCATTGTGTTAGCCACAATGTCCCAGTACTGGACAAAAGAGGGCAAATCTACAGTGCTAGACCACAAATGAAATATATTTAATTTAATAAGTGGTTGGAACTACATCAGCTCAAAATTGCTGACATAACCTAAGAGCAAAGATGCACAATATCCCATTGTGCCACCTGCTGGTAGGTAACTGGCATTACATCTTGACAATAATGCCATTATGTCTGAAAAAGGAAAAAGGATAAGATTGGGCCCTAGATTATCTAAACAGACCATCCAATAACCCATACTCAGCTAAGATAGGATGACATATGATGTTAATTTGAAAAAATATGTTCCAGATCATATATTAAGGCAACCAATACAAATATAAAGTTGCATCAGAAACTCAAACCAAATGCTGCAATGAGGTTACCAGAGGTTTACCTAGAATTCAGTGCTGGTTTACATGTTGCCCCATAGATCAGGACTAACTACATGAACAAAGGTGAAACAAAAGTATCTCAATTAACCATTGTCGATGAACGCATTGACGTCAGTGTCAATGTTAAGGCCATAAGGGCTATAACATCGTACACGGTATATCCAGGCCATTTCGAGCCTGGACAACTCTCTGACTAATGAGCTACCCCTCCAGTGAGGCTCAAATTTGTCAATCCCTAAAAATAGGGTGTTAGCTGGATTGCGATCATGATGTGTGTCATAATGTTTGGAAACAGAGTGGTATTGGAAACCCGTTTTGATATTAGTGATATGCTCACCTAACCTGACCTGCATCGTCCTTTTGGTCCTGCCAATATACTGAAGTCCACACAGGCATTGTAATAAATAAACTATGCCCGTTGAACTACACATAATGAATGGCTCAATAGTATGTTCCTTAGACGTACTGGTAGAATGAAACGATTCTGTCTTCCTATTTTTGCTCCTATTAAGGGTGCAGACCTGGCATCTACGACACTGATGGTATCCTGACAGACCCTTCTGAAAAAAGGAAACCTTCTTTATGGGAGGGTCAACCACATTGGGGGCCACCCTATCACGAAGGGAAGGTACTCCCCTAAATATCACTTGAGGTTTCGGAGGTAAAAATTGACTAATAACTCTGTCATTTCTCAACAGATGCCAGTGTCTATGAATGATTTTTTTAATTGCGAAGTGCTGTGTGGAGAAAGTGGTAATGAAAGGTATCTGCAGTCTCTCTTTCTCCTTCTTATGATGTTCCGTCAATAGCTGGGATCTATCGATATTAGCAACTTCTTCAATTAGAGTCTCAAGGGATTCTACACCATAGCCCTTTTCACAGAGCCTAGATTTCAATATGGCTGTCTGTGATCTATAGTCTTCCAAGGAGGTACAATTTCGCCTCATTCTGACAAACTGTCCCCTAGGTACAGATCTCAGCCAAGGTTCATTATGGCAACTTCCAATAGGAATATAGGAATTGCGATCTGTCTGCTTGAAAAAGGATTTTGTAGTCAGAGCAGCACCTTCTCTCATGATTGTGAGGTCAAGGAAATTAATAGCCTCTCGACTTGCATCATGAACAAGTTGAATTCCTCGTTCATTGTCATTGAGAGAAGAGACAAAATCATCAAGTTGGTTTTTGGTGCCATCCCATAGGAGGAGGACGTCGTCAATATACCTTGCCCACAACACCAGGTGTGGGCTGCGATTGGTAAAGACGGCGTCCTCCTCCCATTTGGCCATAAACAGAAAAAATCATTCATAGACACTGGCATCTGTTGAGAAATGACAGAGTTATTAGTCAATTTTTACCTCCGAAACCTCAAGTGATATTTAGGGGAGTACCTTCCCTTCGTGATAGGGTGGCCCCCAATGTGGTTGACCCTCTCATAAAGAAAGTTTCCTTTTTTCAGAAGGGTCTGTCAGGATACCATCAGTGTCGTAGATGCCAGGGCTGCACCCTTAATAGGAGCAAAAATAGGAAGACAGAATCGTTTCATTCTACCAGTACGTCTAAGGAACATACTATTGAGCCATTCATTACGTGTAGATCAACGGGCATAGTTTATTTATTACAATGCCCGTGTGGACTTCAGTATATTGGCAGGACCAAAAGGACGATGCAGGTCAGGTTAGGTGAGCATATCACTAATATCAAAACGGGTTTCCAATACCACTCTGTTTCCAAACATTGTGACACACATCATGATCGCAATCCAGCTAACACCCTATTTTTAGGGATTGACAAATTTGAGCCTCACTGGAGGGGTAGCTCATTAGTCAGAGAGTTGTCCAGGCTCGAAATGGCCTGTATATACCGTGTACGATGTTATAGCCCTTATGGCCTTAACATTGACGTCAATGCGTTCATCGACAATGGTTAATTGAGATACTTTTGTTTCACCTTTGTTCATGTAGTTAGTCCTGATCTATGGGGCAACATGTAAACCAGCACTGAATTCTAGGTAAACCTCTGGTAACCTCATTGCAGCATTTGGTTTGAGTTTCTGATGCGACTTTATATTTGTATTGGTTGCCTTAATATATGATCTGGAACATATTTTTTCAAATTAACATCATATGTCATCCTATCTTAGCTGAGTATGGGTTATTGGATGGTCTGTTTAGATAATCTAGGGCCCAATCTTATCCTTTTTCCTTTTTCAGACATAATGGCATTATTGTCAAGATGTAATGCCAGTTACCTACCAGCAGGTGGCACAATGGGATATTGTGCATCTTTGCTCTTAGGTTATGTCAGCAATTTTGAGCTGATGTAGTTCCAACCACTTATTAAATTAAATATATTTCATTTGTGGTCTAGCACTGTAGATTTGCCCTCTTTTGTCCAGTACTGGGACATTGTGGCTAACACAATGACTAGTAGTTGTATTATATATATTCACCATCTAGTATGTTTTTTAGCACTGATTGGACAATATTTGGTTAGTATTAGGGTGTCCATTGGTGGAATATCTGCCGTTCCATTAACTGACATTACCAATATTGTTCATACTATAATATTATTCTGCACGACAATCTGATATGCATTGCTGTTTGTTTTTTTAGATGGCATTTGTGTATTCAATTTTTATTAAGTCAATATTCCTGGCACACCTACGGGTTTGTCTTTAGAGTATTGATTATATTGTATTCAATAGCAGCCTTTATGACTGCTTTGTATGCCGTAATACTAGCGTTGGTTCTACCAGTAATATGGTGAGAACGGCGAAGTATGGGCTATTTTCCCCTTTCAAAGATGGCGGATTGAGACAAGGTTTCTCGGAGTTCAGAGCTGGGCGTGCCTTTTGATTTTAGGTTAGATATATAGCGGTGAGTCAGCATGCCGCTCGTGCCCCTGGAAGACGTCATCTCTGACGAAACGGCGTAGGGAGGAACGGCGTGCTGACGTCACCGACTATACAACGCTATCCCGGAAGGAACGAGTGGATAGTAAGAGTCGGCCAGCTTGAATTTTGAAAAACTGCTTTTATCTTACATTGGAATTGTAAGTGCAATCTTTTCGTTTTACATTATAAATTTTATTACGTACTTCACTATTGTGGCCCTTATATATGTCTTTTTGGGGATCATACTCCCGGGAGTGTATTGAGGAGCCAGAGTGTTGAGGAGGAATACATCTTGTATGCTGATCTACAGTGTAAAGACCCTTGGCGGGGGAATAAAGCCACAAGCGTTTGATCTCTTTCACTGAGATCCACATGAGCTGGTAAGCGGATCTGATATCTGAGGTGGAGGATCTTTGCTTTTATCATCATTGCACTTTCTTCTTTGGTGTCTAAGAGTGTGGAGTCACGATTATCTACCTGCATGAGAGATTGTCTACCTGCTATAGTGTCACTGTGGAACTTTACATATGGTCACTCCTGCCTTTCAGTATCGCAATGTGGACATTTTAAGGATTACCTCAGACTGTCACATACTAGTTATTTCCTTTTTAATGCAGACCTTTTTGGTCATTTTTTTCACTATATTTATATTAAGATAGCATCTCATATATCATATGTGTTGTCATTTTTTGCAGCGCAACTGCCTTTTTTCTTTATGTATGTATGTATGTATGTATGTATGTATGTATGTATCTATGTATTCTATCTATCTATCTATCTATCTATCTATCTATCTATCTATCTATCTATCTATCTATCTATCTATCTATCTATCTATCTATCCATGTATGTATGTATGTATCTATGTATGTATGTATGTATCTATCTATCTATCTATCTATCTATCTATCTATCTATCTATCTATGTATGTATGTATCTATGTATCTATCTATCTATGTATTCTATCTATCTATCTATTCTATGTATGTATGTATGTATGTATGTATGTATGTATCTATCTATCTATGTATGTATGTATCTATCTATTCTATCTATGTATGTATGTATGTATTTATGTATCTATGTATGTATGTATGTATGTATGTATATATCTATGTATGTATGTATGTATGTATGTATGTATGTATGTATGTATGTATCTATCTATCTATCTATTCCATGTATGTATCTCTCTATCTATCTATCTATCTATCTATCTATCTCTATCTATCTATCTATCTATCTATCT
This sequence comes from Rana muscosa, assembly GCA_029206835.1. Classification (NCBI taxonomy): domain Eukaryota; kingdom Metazoa; phylum Chordata; class Amphibia; order Anura; family Ranidae; genus Rana; species Rana muscosa. The sequence continues at coordinate 201,994,702 of CM055121.1, read as the reverse complement.
ATCTATCTATCTATCTATCTATCTATCTCTATCTATCTATCTATCTATCTATCTATCTATCTATCTATCTATCTATCTATCTATCTATCTATCGGCATATCTGTCTATCTGTCTGTCTGTCTAATTCTCTATCTATCGGCATATCTGTCTCTCTATCTGTCTGTCTATCTAATTCTCTATCTATCGGCATATCTGTCTCTCTATCTGTCTGTCTATCTAATTCTCTATCTATCGGCATATCTGTCTATCTGTCTCTCTATCTGTCTGTCTATCTAATTGTCTATCTATCTGTATATCTATCTATGTATCTGTCCTATCCAATCTATCCCTCTGTCTGTTTGCAGGGGGGGGGGGTTGGTTGGGGTTTTGTTTGCGCCCCCCCCCCCAAAAAATGGAGCACCAGCCGCCACTGATGGGTAGAAATTTTAATGAAAATTCTTAGGAAGATAACATTTTGAGAGTTTATTTTTGTGGGTCAAATCAACGTTCGTTTTCAACCACAGCGCCAGGATGGAAAATTTTACTTGAATAAACAAATTTCTAACATTATATGTGATTTTTATATGGTAAAGTCCATTCATTCCAAAATCGAATGTTAAAAGCAATCAAAATCTTTTGAACGACAAACGAATGTTCAGAGAATGTTCATACAAATTTTCCTAAGCCTTTTCCTAAGAATTTTCATATGAAATTCTATCAATCTATGACAAGCTTTAGTTTTGCTGCCCCCTTTACCCTTTAAATACTGTACATGTCTTTCTCTGTCCTGCTTCCCCTTCTCTACAGCTACCACCTGTTAATGCTTCTCCTTTCACCCTCTCGCCTTTTGCAACCCCTAGACCAGGGGTCTCCAAACTGCGGCCCTAGGGCCGGATGTGGCCCTTTGCTAGCCTTCACCCGACCCTTGGGGCAGAATTGCTCCTAACAATATGAGGCACTATTCCTCCCAATGACCCCAAAGACTATTTCTTCCACTAATAGCAATGATGAAGCACTATTCCTCCTCCTACTGCCCACCATCACTGGGGCCGTGTTTATTCTCACTGATGCTCGGCCCTGGGGCATTTTCTACCCCCACTGGTCAGAATCCGGCCCCCCTGAAGTCTGAAAGACCGTAAACTGGCCCTTTGCTTGAAAAGTATCAAGACCCCTGCCCTAGACCATGTTCACCCCCTCTAACTACCTCCCCCCTTGCACTCACCTCTACCCTCATAAGGCCTCTTTCACACGGGGCGGATCCGTGAAGATCCGCCCCGTGAAGCTCCGCTTGCTCAGCGGGGATCGCTCCGTTGATCCCCGCTGAGCCGACGGATGACTGGGCGGTCCCCGCACACTGTGCAGGGACCGCCCTGTCAGAGCGCCGCTCTCCCCTATGGGGAATCAGATGATGACGGACCGTAGAGTCCGTTGTCATCCGATCCGCTCCGCAGACGGAAGGAAAAATAGGATTTTCCTCCGTCACACTTTTTCGGAGCGGAGCGGATGTCAGCGGACATGTCACCGCTGACATCCGTGCTTCCATAGGGGTGCATGGAGGATCCATTTCAGGTCCGCCTAAAAAACTGACAGGCGGACCTGAACGGACCTCCGTGTGAAAGAGCCCTAACTCATCATTTATTTATTTTTTTTTAAGATAAATTTCTTATTTTGTTTATAAAGTTGCAAAAAACAACAACAAAACACTGTACATTTGTGCAGAAAAAAAATTGTACAAAAAACAAATAAAAACATTGCTTAAATCAACTCACATGTCTCATAGTGTTATTAACTCGAACTAGGTCCCACATATGATACAATATAAGCAGATGTACCATTTGTCGGAGCAAAGTGCATAGCAATCGTGAATATAGAGTTAGGTCCATATTTTTTTGGACACAGGCACAATTTTAGTTTTTTCAGGTATTTACCAAAACATATTCAAGCTTTAGTTATATAATATATGGGCTGAAAGTGCACACTCTCAGGTTTAATTTGAGGGTATGTACATCCAAATCAGAGGAAATATTTAGGAATTACAGCTCTTAAGAATAGCCATCCCCCCTTTTTCAAGGGTCCAAAAGTAATTGGACAATTTAATCAAAAGCTGTTTCATGGCCAGGTGTGGGCTACTCCATCATTTCTTCATCAATTAAGCAGGTAAAAGTTGTGGAGTTGATTCTAAGTGTGGTATTTGCATTTGGAATTTACTGCTGTCAACCTACATCATGCATTCAAATTAGCTGTCCATGGAAGTGAAACAGGCCATTTTAAAGTGGAGGTCCACACAAAATTGGAACCTCCGCTTTTCCGAACCCTCCTCCCCTCCGGTGTCACATTTGGCACCTTTCAGGGAGGAGGGGGTATAATACAGGTATTTGCACCCACTTCCGGGCATAGACTCCCGCAGGAGTCACACCCCTTCCCCCGCTGCTGTCTTCTGGGAAACACACAGGTCCCAGAAGATAGCGGGGACCAGTTAGGACGCGCTGCGTGACTCGCGCATGCGCAGTAGGGAACCAGGAAGTGAAGCCGCAACGCTTCATTTCCTGATTCCCTCACCGAGGATGGCGGCGGGGAGAGCCGAGCAAATGCTAGACTTCCGCTGCCGACATCGCGGGCACCCTGGACAGGTAAGTGTCCATTTATTAAAAGTCAGCAGCTGCAGTATTTGTAGCTGCTGGCTTTTAATATATTTAATTTAGGCGAACCTCTGCTTTAAGGCTTCAAAACATAACAAATCCACCAGCGAGATAGCAGCAACATTAGGAGTGGCCAAATCAACAGTTTGGTACATTCTGATGAAAGAAGAACACACTGGTGAGCTCAGCAACATAAAAAGGCCTGGACGTCCACGGAAGACAGCAGGATGCTCTCTATGGCAAAGAAACCCCCATTCACAACATCCAGACAAGTAGACACTCTCCAGGAGGTGGGCGTATCATTGTCAAAGTCTACAATCAAGAGAAGACTTCACAAGAGCAATTACAGCGGGTTCACTACAAGGTGCAAGCCATTAATAAGCCTGAAGAATAGAAAAGCCAGATTAGACTTTGCCAAAAAACATCTAAAAAAGCCAAACCAGTTCTGGAAAAGCATTCTTTGGACGGATGAAAATAAGATTAATCTGTACCAGAATGATAGGAAGAAAAACGTTTAGAGAAGGCTTGGAACAGCTCATTATCCAAAGCACACAATGTCATCTGTAAAACATGATGGAGGCAGTGTGATGGCGTGGGCATGCATGGCTTCCAGTGGTACTGGGTCATTGGTATTTATGATGTGACAGAAGCAGCCGGATGAATTCTGCAGTGTTTAGAGATACAGTATACTGTCAGCTCAGATTCAGCCAAATGCAGCAAAGTTGATTGGACAACGCTTCACAGTACAGATGGACAATGATCCAAAACACACTGTAAAAGCAACCCAGGAATGTTTGAAGGTAAAGAAGTGGAATATTCTGCAATGGCTAAGTCAGTCACCTGATCTCAACCCAATTGAGCATGCATTTCATGTGCTGAAGGCAAAACTAAAGGCAGGAGAACCCACAAACAAAGAACAACTGAAGACAGCTAGGCGGAAAACCAGTCTTTGGTAATGGTCCATGGGTTACAGATAGGAGGAAACACAGTCTTTGGCAATGTCCAATGTCCATGGGTTCCAGACTTCAGGCAGTCATTTCCAGTAAAGGATTCTCAACAAAATAACAAAATATAAAAAATTAACATTCGCAATTGGTAGAAGGACTTAAGCTGGGTACACACTATTAATTATTTTTTGTTCAACCCCCACAGGTTGAACGGGAAAAAAAAGACAACTCCAGTCAGAGCCGCTGTATTAATACAGTGTTCCCCGAAAATAAGAACTACCCCGAAAATAAGCCCTACTGTGATTTTCAGGGAGGGCTACAATATAAGCCTTACGCCGAAAAAAAGCCCTATTTGGAAGGGTTGTGAAGTCCTAAAATGCACTGTATTACAGTGTTGTGTGGTCTAGACTGTGTATGTTGCTGTGGTCTGTTTGTGGTGAATACCTTTGCTGCGGCGCCGCTCGTCACTCAGCTGATCTCTTCTGGCTGTCTGTGGGGGATCTCGGTCCCCCCTCCCTGCAGTGTTCAGAGCGGGGAAGACAGCTTAGGGCTTGCCATGGAAGCGCCGGGTGTCAGAGGGGGATCTAGTCCCCCCTCCCTCTGCAAGCGCTCAGCTGATCTCTCCTCATCTCCCGGGTGTCAGCGGTAGATCTCGCCCCCTCTCCCTCTGCAGGCACTTAGCTGATCTTTACTGCTTTGCTCTTCAACACCTCGGGGCAGGCAATGAAAGCGCCAATATAAGAAGGTATTTGTACAAACTATACCACAGCAATACACACATTTTATACCACACAATACTGTAATAGAGAGGTTTCCAGGATTTCAAAACCACTTTTACAATGTTTATACTGGGGATTCCTGTATGGCAAGCCCTACATCGAAAATAAGCCCTAGTGTGTTTTCAAAACCTGGGATTTTTTTCGGGGATACAGGGTACTAACCATGCAAGATGTTGTGTTCTGACACAGAACACTCTGATCAGCGCTCTCTGCCAGTTGCTGAGAGTGAGATCGGGAGTCAGACGGCTGCTGGTTTTCTAGCATGTAAGTCCAACAGAAGCACTATGTGCCCTTTACACACGCAGATGACTCTTATGCCGCATACACACGGTCGGAATTTCCAACAACAAATGTTCGATGTGAGCTTGTTGTTGGAAAATCCGACCGTGTGTATGCTTCATCGGACATTTGCGGTCGGAATTTCCGACAACAAATGTCTGAGAGCTGGTTCTCAATTTTTCCGACAGTAAAAGTTGTTGTCAGAAATTCCAATCGTGTGTATCCAATTCCGATGCACAAAAATTCTACGCATTCTCAAAATCATTGAACTTCATTTTTCTCGGCTTGTCCTAGTGTTGTACATCACCGCGTTCTTGACGTTCGGAATTTCCGAGCAACATTTGTGTGACCATGTGTATGCAAGACAAGTTTGAGCCAAAAAATTTCGGAAAAAAAACCCACAGTTTTGTGGTCGGAATGTCCGATCATATGTACGCGGCATAACACATGAGGGATGGCCTCAGCCCACAGTCTCTAGGATCTCTCTCTCAGGTCTGTAAATGCTCTTGGAAAGTTGGTTACCTCCTTCTAATATCCTTTGCGACAGGGTATTGGACAACAGTCCCGAAGTCAGCTCTCTAAAGCTCTCTTCCAGAGAGCCTTCCAAAGCAGGCCTCCAGGTAGCCCACCTGAGGCCTCAACATCCCATAGGCACAAGGCAGGATGACCTAAGGGGGCAGGCAGCCCTCCTTAGGCTGTGATCTCCTTCTAAGGAAAAATACCCTGCTGCTCTGTGTCTCAGAGTTATTATACAGGCTCCCAGCTACCATCTGGGTGACCCTCCCCAGGGATTGCCCGGGGTTGTATGACTATGTAGCTGCTGTATAAACTCTTTCTGTCCACTAATTTCCAGGGCATTCTGAACTAATCAGGGGGAAGAAGTCAATCCTGCAACTACTGAAACACAGAACAGACCAAAACAATCAACATAGCCACACTGGTTACAGTAAGACAAACTAAATTTGCCCAAACTGCAGTCCCACTGGATACAGTGAGCCAGGATGGAATTTACCATATCTAGGAGGGTGCTACACATAAGTAAGTTTTAGCATATTTACATTTTTGTAAATCTTCCAATATGCCAAGGAGGCAGGTTTTGGGGTTACATACTGTGCCTTGAAAAAGTATCCATTCCCTTTGAAATTTTCCACATTTTGTTACAACCAAAAACATAAATATATTTTATTGGGATTTTATGTGATAGACCAACACAAATGCGTGCCAGACTTTTCAGATATTTATTTGTAAATATTTTATTATGAAAACCATTTATCATTTTCCTTCTACTTCACAATTATGTGCCACTTTGTGTTGGTCTATTACATAAAATCCCATTAAAATACATTTACGTTTTTGGTTGTAACATGCCAACATTTTGAAAATTTCAAGGGTTATGAATACTTTTTCAAGGCACTGTATGTTGGGAAGACCTATGGTAATTAAGATGAAGTCACTTACCTTTATCCAGAAGTCCTGCACATGTTGACATGTCCAGAGAGTGTGCAAAAAGTCAGCTGCTTTAGTGCATCCTCGGAAGCATAGGAAGGAGGCGCATGGGCCTAGTTTATGTTGTTTGGCTGGGGTATAATGGATCTGATTAACTAATTTCCAGAGAATTACTTTGTCTTTGGATACAATTATTGAGACCTAATAGATGTCTTCCACCTCCTGACAGCCCTCATATGTGGGTAGTATAAGTTGGTTTTGTCATCTATCTTTGGCTTTCTGATATCAAGAGCAGAAGACACTATTGATTGCCATGTATTATGTAGAAATCAATTTAGTTCTGTCTGATTATCTTATTAGTTGTTCTAGTTGTGGATAGGAGAGGCATACATTATGTGAAGCAAACAGCATCCGAGCAGCATGGCTTAGTTGTAGATAGTTGAATACAAATTTGAATAGGACTTCAACTTTGTCCTGGATTTGTTGAAATTACTTGAGCTTATCTGAGGTGTACAGCTGATGAATGTCTTTATACCTCAGTAAAAAGCAGTTTTGTGCTCTAGGGACAGTGAGGAATTTGAAGAGTAGGTTTAGACCAAATGTGGTTGTTAGGAAAATCTAGTCCAGTCATTCTTAAACAAAAAAGAAAGGAAGGTGAGGAGTAATGATGTGTTCTGGTTGAAGGCAATGAAGCATCTAATATATAATATTGAGAAAATTCAAATGGGAGCGCAATGGTGGCCTCAGTGGCAAGCAGACGTTATCTGATTTTGGCAGTAGCCAGTCATGTATATTAACAAGCTGAGCTGCTAAATAATAGTAGTTGGGAAATGCCAGGCCTGCCATCTGTTGTGGGAGACATAGCGTGCCCAGTGAGATCCTGAAATTTTTACTCTGCTGGAGGAGAGGAACAGATGCAATATATTTTTCAGAAATGTGCATTTACCAAAACAGAGAATCTTAGGGGGCAAATCATTTTCAGTATATTTGCTCTACTCATTAGACCCAAAGGCAGATCTATTCATTGTCTATTGTTACATTAAAGGTTTGTATGATGGAATTGAGGTTGTTAGAAACATATTTTTTTTCTAATTGATTAATTACTTTTTCCTAATTTACACAGAATTCTAGATACACACCAATCTTCTCAAGCAGTTCATGTAACTGGGAAAATAATTCACTACGAGGAGGATTTAGATTTTGTGGGAATTACAGAGACCTGGTTCAACAGCTCTCATGATTGGCTGGCAACCATTCAAGGGTATACCCTTTATCGCAGGGATAGAGAGGGTAAAAAAGGGGGATGGGTATGCCTATATATAAAGAATCATGTACAAGCGAATGTGAGAGATGACATCACTAAGGGAGCTAGGGAGGAGGTGGAATCCTTATGGGTAGAGCTCCAAAGGGATGAAGCTAAGGGGAAAATAATACTGGGAGTATGCTATAGGCCCCCTAACCTGAGGGAGGAGAAGGGGACGGATCTCCTATCACAAGTTGGATTAGCAGCAGGGATGGGAAGTGTTATTATAATTAGCGATTTTAATTATCCGGACATAGACTGGGCGAAGGGAACCACGCATTCGTCTAAGGCTCATCAGTTCCTAAATGTCTTGCAGGACAATTTCATGGTTCAGATGGTAGACGCACCAACTAGAAATAAAGTGTTACTGGATCTACTGATTACCAACAATACAGACTTGATCACGGATGTGGAAATACGGGGCAATTTAGGAAACAGCGATCACATGTCAATTGGCTTCAGTATAAATCACACAAATAGGAAACATAAGGGGAATACAAAGACACTGAATTTCAAATTAGCCAACTTTCCTAAACTATGAAACTTGCTAGAAGGCATTAATTGGGATTAGGGATGAGCCAAACACCCCCCGGTTCGGTTCGCACCAGAACATGCGAACAGGCAAAAAATTTGTGCGAACACCGTTAAAGTCTATGGGACACGAACATAAAAAATCAAAAGTGCTAATTTTTAAGGCTAATATGCAAGTTATTGTCATAAAAAGTGTTTGGGGACCCGGGTCCTGCCCCAGGGGACATGTATCAATGCAAAATAAGTTTTAAAAACTGCAGTTTTTTCGGGAGCAGTGATTTTAATAATGCTTAAAGTGAAACAATAAAAGTGAAATATTCCTTTAAATTTCGTACCTGGGGGGTGTGTATAGTATGCCTGTAAAGCAGCGCGTGTTTCCCATGTTTAGAATTGTCCCTGCACAAAATGTCATTTCTTCGCGGCTATAATGAATCCCCGGGTCCCCGTCAATACAGAGAAAAGTCATTGAAAAAAACCGGCAGGGGTCCCCCCCAGTACATTACCAGGCCCTTTGGGTCTGATATGAATATTAAGGGGAACCCCTGCCGTTTTTTTTTTATGATTTTTATCTGTATTGCCGACCCGACAATTTATTAATAGATGCAGTCGTTTTAAATTACTTTTTTTCCTTCAAAAATGACATTTTGCGCAGGGAACCAAAATAAAATAAAAAAATGCGTGGGGGTCCCCCCAAATTCCATATAAGGCCCTTCAGGTCTGGTATGGATATTAGGGAAACCCCGCACCAAAATAAAAAAAAATACCAGACCCTTATCTGAGCACGCAACCTGGCAGGCCGCAGGAAAAGAGGGGGGGATGAGAGAGCGCCCCCCCCCTCCGTACCGTACCAGGCCACATGCCCTCAACCTGAACTGTACTAGGCCACATGCCCTCAACATGGGGACGATGTCCCCATGTTGATGGGGACAAGGGCCTCATCCCCACAACCCTTGCCCGGTGGTTATGGGGGTCTGCGGGAGGGGGGCTTATCGGAATCTGGAAGCCCCCTTTAACAAAGGCCCCCTAGATTCAGTTGATTCTGCTAGCTGCAGTATAATCAGTGTGTATATATATATATATATATATATATATATATATATATATACATCCCAGCTTTGTGCAGCTACATCCAGTGCAGGCCATTAGTATGTCTGGAAGGACAACAAGGAGAGGCAGACAGTCACGAGCCAATAAAAGAAGGCAAGCAGGCTCTGTGTCTAGAGGCAACAGTGCTGGTCGTGGACACGGTGCATCCTCATCAGCACGTGGCCGTGGGACACGCTTGTCCTTTTTTTCGGCAGCTGGCCGTGTTGAGCCGCAACATGCCGAAGACTTGGTAGAGTGGATGACCAAGCCATCCTCATCCTCCTCATCCTCTCTCACCCAGGCTCAGCGTACTTTGTCTGGCAAAGCAGCTGCCAAAGCGGCCTCTTCCCTCGGCTCAATGGCATCAGTCACTCCTTCCCTAGCCCCACCATGTCCTCCTGAGGAGTCCCCCGAACCACAGTGTTGGGTACATGCTCCAGGAGGATGCCCAGCGTTTTGAAGGCTCCGATGATGGTACCCAGCTAGAGGAAGGCAGGACGTGAGACCAGAGAGAGGGTATGCCCAAGAAGGACAGGAATCTGGCAGTCATGTTCCCCCAGCTGCAGCATACGGCCAGGTTTTCTACAGTGATGAGGAGGGAGGGGGTGATGAGGTCACGGACTCTATGTAGGTGCCTGATAGGAGAGAGGAGGAGGAGGAGGCACATCTCCAACGAGGCAGGATGCCCTCCAGGGGCCAGCTTAAGGGCAGCACACCAACAGCATCACACCGCAGAGCTCCGCATGTGCAGGCCGCTGCTGTATCTGCACGTTATTCCAAAAGTTCTTTGGTGTGGGCCTTTTTTGAGACGAGTGCATCAGATCGCAGTGCTGCTATTTGCAACATATGTCTCAGGCGTATCTCGCGTGGCCAAAACATCACCCGCTTGGGCACCACATGCTTGATCAGACACATGTAGACCTGCCATGCAGTTCGTTGGCAAACACACCTAAAAGACCCACACCAAAGAACAAAGCGGACCTCTCCTTGCTCCTCATCAGCTGGTATCTCCAACCCCACTATACCTTCAGTCCTCTCTGAAACCGGCACTAAGAGGAATGAAGGTGTCGAATTAGGTGTGTCACAGCCAAGTACTTGCGGGCAATCTGCTATCGGTACACCAACGTCAGATTGTACCAGGCAAATTTCCCTGCCCCAGCTGCTGCACCGCCGAAAGAAGTTCGCTTCCAGCCATCCACGTGCCCAGCGGTTAAATGCTAGCTTGGCTAAATTGCTAACACTTCAACTGCTGCCTTTTCAGTTGGTAGACTCTGCCCCTTCCGTGAGTTTGTGGAATGTGCGGTTTCTCAGTGGCAGGTTCCCAAACGCCACTTTTTCTCACGGAAGGCGATTCCGGCTCTCTACCGGCATGTGGAGGGCAATGTCTTGGCCTCACTGGACAGGGCGGTCAGTGGTAAGGTGCATATTACCGCTGACTCATGATCCAGCAGGCATGGACAGGGACGTTACCTATCTTTTACGGCGCATTGGGTGACTCTGCTGGCAGCTGGGAAGGATGCAGGACAAGGTGCAGTAGTGTTGGGGGTTGTTCCGCCACCATGCCTCCAAAATGCTACTACTGGTGATTCTGACATCCCCTCCTCTTCTTCTTCCTCCATGGCCTCTTCCTGTGCTTTGTCCTCGGAACCAGCGGTGCTCCGTAGGCGTTCAAGGGGCTATGCAAGTACGCAGGCAAAGAGCTGCCATTCGGTGCTTGAGCTGGTGTGCTTGGGGGACAGGAGCCACATTGGGGCAGAGATTCTGTCAGCTCTGTGCAATGCAACATGTTGCTGAGGCTTCGGTCAGTCAAAGAAGGAGCGGTGGAGAAGGTGGCCGTTTGACCGATGCGTTCAGACAATTTTTTAGTCCGCAGCCCCAAGGTATGATCGGTTCCAGCAACCATCGCCAGCATCTGGTTTATATGGTGCAGGAATACCTAGGGGCAAGATCAGACTTGGACACCTTTCCCACTGAAAATCCCCTGGGTTACTGTGTCTTGAGGATGGATCACTGGCCAGAGCTTGCACAGTATGCAATTGAGCTACTGGCCTGTCCTGCATCCAGCGTTCTTTTATAACGCACATTCAGTGCTGCTGGAGGCTTTGTAACTGATCACAGGGTGCACCTGTCCACCGACTCGGTCGATCGACTGACCTTCATAAAAATGAATCAGTCTTGGATCACCACCAGCTACCAAGCACCTGATGCTGATGTAACCGAAAAAAAAATTTTTTAAATGTCAGATCCCTTTAAGAATGCCTATGCTGATAAAGAGTGACTATCCTGTTATGCTGAGTGACTATCCTCTTCCTCCTCAGTGATCATGCTGATAGCTTGTAAGAACATTTTTGGTTCTGGGCACCGCTAAGGCCTAATTTTTCAGCCCCTGTTTAACAGGGGCATGTAATTACAATTTTTGATGCAATACTTTGCAGCAGGGCTCATTCCTGCACTCCAACTAGAATATCTGTGAGGGGTTGCAGTGTTGTGACACCAGCACCAGTGCCTAAGGCCCAATTTTTCAGCCCCTGTTTAACAGGGGCATGTAATTACAATTTTTGATGCAATACTTTGCAGCAGGGCTCATTCCTGCGCTCCAACTAGAGTATCTGTGAGGGGTTTCAGTGTTGTGGCACTAGTGCCTAAGGCCCAATTTTTTATGCCCCTGTTCAACAGGGGCATGTAATTACAATTCTTGATCTAATATTTCACAGCAGGGCCCATTCCTGCGCCCACCAAGAGTAACTGTGAGGGCTTACAGTGTTGTGGCAACACCACCACCACCACCACCACCAAAGGCCCAATTTTTCTGCCCCTGTTCAACAGGGGCATGTAATTACAATTCTTGATCTAATATTTCACAGCTGGGCCCATCCCTGCGCCCATCAAGAGTAACTGTGAGGACTTACAGTGTTGTGGTACCAGCACCACCACCACCACCAAAGGCCCAATTTTTCCTACCACTGTTCAACAATGGCATGTAATTACAATTCTTGATATAATAGTTCACAGCAGGGCGTTCCAGCGCCCACCAAGAGTAACTGTGAGGGCTTACAGTGTTGTGGAAACACCAACACCTAAGGGCCAAATTTCTGCAGAGTATATACGGCAGGCCCCTACTTTCAAACATCCAACTTACAAACGACTCCTACTTGCAAACAGGGAGGAGGCGCTCAGTGCGCCACTATGGATCTGGCGCACGGCATCTTCAAATCAAATCAAATCAAAATTAAAAGAAGCTGGAAGTGCCAATATTATGGGGTGATGTGGGGTGATGTGAGGAAGTATAGTAACAACTGCCCAAGTAACAAATATGCTCAAAAAAGAGTGAGAAAGTAACTTTTTCAGAACAAGCCTGCTTCGCCTGCAAGTACGTTTAGAACTGCGTGAGGTCTTTTTATGCACTGCGCATGCGGAAGTGGCATTTGCGCACGTTCAAGTGCGTCGGTTCACTATGCCGGCAAAATCTTACTAAATGTCAAGTAACGTAAATGCATTTGCATAAGTTGAACAGGCGCACCTCTAAACTTGCCTTTTTTTTTTTGAACGCTGGTTCACTTTTATGTGTTTTTTTAAGGATATTTGCACACAGGTCATGTTAGCGTGTTACGTTATTAACATGTTACATGTACCTTGTTAAAATGATGTAAAAATACTCTCGCTACTCTAGCTCCTCATAAAAAGGCATTTAACCTTACCCCTCTAATGCATATGTTTTCTTTGGACTAGTTTTTGCTTTTAAAGGGGAACGTACACTTAAATGTTCGTGTCTCCCCCTTCTAATGCATATAAATCTTCGGGGCTAGTTTTTGCTTTTAAAGGGGAACTCCACACTCCAATGTTCGTGTCTCCCCCTTCTAATGCATATAATTCTTTGCTGCTAGGTATTGCTTTTAAAGGGGAACTCCACACTCCAATGCTCGTGTCTCCCCCTTCTAATGCATATAATTATTTGGGGCTAGCTTGTGCTTTTAAAGGGGAACTCCACACTCCAATGCTTTTGTCTCCCCCTTCTAATGCATATAATTCTTTGGGGCTAGATTTTGCTTTTAAAGGGGAACTCCACACTCTGTAAGCTGTGAGCTGCCTTCACCAATCCAAACCACATACTATTTCAGAGCAAACAGGGCCATCTAGGAAAGGTGCGAGAAAAGCGATCCCCCAACTCCCTCCCGAACCATTCAAGGCCACATGCACTCAACATAGCTGGCTGTCTTTGGGGCATGTTGGGCTCAGCCCAATACCAATATCAAAGCACCTTGTACCCTCTAGTTTAAAAGGGCTTTCCACATTTAGTAAACACCCCCTGTCTGCTCTGCAGCCCCCCACAACCCCAGCCTAGGCTTGTGTGGAAGAGGCCCTTGTCCCCCTCAATAGGGGAACAAGGTGGTTGACTTTCGGGGTGCCCAAGCCCCTTCTGCTCCCAAGCATACACCCCCCTTTCATGGGCTGGCCTGCTGTGTTTGGCTAGGGGTTTGTTAGTGCGTGGGAGGGGCACAATATTTTAAGATTTTGGGGAGGTATTTTTCACGTGGGGGTTTTCATTTTAAGCCTTTCCAGACCCAAATGGCCTTGTTTGTATTGGGGGGGGGGCAGGGAATTTCTTGTTTTGTGGTTAAACCTTGCAGCTGCAATGTAGATTTGTCAGTTTTCTTTAAAGCCGTACATCTTTGAAGCATCATTTTGGATACATGCTACAAGATGCACCACTTTACAGGCAGAGCAACCCCCCCCCCCCCCCCCCAAGTTACTAGCTTGAGCCCAGGTTCACACTGCGGGAGTGAAGCTGTGCGAGTTCAGCTGAACTCGCCCAATTTTACTTATGCTTGTCAGTCCCGATTTTGGCTGCGATTACAGAGACATCTGTGCAGGTTTTGACGGGCAAAAATCACAAAAAGTAGTACAGAAAATACATTTTGAAATCGGTGCAGTGCCGCAGATGCGGTGTTGCACTGATTAGGACGGTGCCATTGACGGGAATTGCCGGAAAATGCTGCCTATTTGACATGCGATTTGACATGTCAAAACACATGTCAAATTGCACCAGTGTGAACCAGGGCTCAGGGCTAGTTCACTCCATAGAAACACAGTCCAGATGCGTTCCAGATGTATTTCTGCATGTGCGTTTATGATGCATTTTTGATGCATTTTACAGCGTTACAGTACAGTCCAGTACATGTAAAATGCAGCATGTTCTACTTTATTTTCTGGAACTGGAATGCACTGGAACAAACACTGCCATTTAGAACCATAACCAACTTTCCATGCATTTTTGATGCATAAAAAACGCAATGGACTGCATGTGGTGTGAACTGGCCCTTAAGCAATTTGGCATATTTAAAGGCACTTCTCCTTGTTTCGTTTTTGGTGTTGTCCAAATTGGTGACATTGATATATGTCCCTTAGGGTGGGACTTGGGCCCCCATACCCATTTTAAGGCCAATAAATAGAAGATAAGCCAGCCAAGTGGGGACTCACAAAATTAACAAGTCAGTTCCCATGGACTGCAATGGTATTTGTTGTATAACTTTTGCCCATGTTAGGCTCTTTGTTTGCCCCCCCCCCCCCCGACCAGGGGGTGTTTGTCCCATCTCTATTTTAGTAGCATGCTGGATGATGTGCTTAATTTTTGACAGGGGTGTGGCTTCTTTTCTGCTAGCTGCAATTGGTTTGGTCTAGGCATGCTCAGGGACTTGGTGCTTTTTGTGTGTGGACAGCACCTGTATGTTTCTGGGCATACTCAGAGAGTGTGTATTTACGTTCCTGGTGCCTTCATGGTAACATATGCATGGATTGTGTGTATGCTGCCATGGAGAGTCACCATGAAAGTAAAATTTGAGAGCGGTAAGTATTACATTTCCTTTTTTATTGCAGTGGTTTTCAGCCTCAGTCCTCAAGTACCCCCGACAGGACATGTTTTGTGAATTTATCTGATCCAAAATAGTTGTCCACAATACCAAGCCATTGACTGTGTTTTAAAGCACCTGTGCAAGATGAAGATAAACCTGTAAACATGGCCTGTTGGGGGTACTTGAGGACAGGTTTCAGAAGCGCTGAACTAAAATCGAGCTCAAGACAATTCTATTCTAATTGTGGGCATTTGAGGGAAATCAAGTGTGAATTATTTTTCAAAACTTTTTTTTTAGGTTGGCCTTTGTGTCCCTGTTCTTAAAATTGGCTTTGCTTCTTGTCACATAGCCAAACAGGAAGTGAGAGTAAAACCCTACAAATCTTTCCTTGGGGACACACAGGTCAATCTAACTAGTGTCCCCATTCAGAAAATTGCACTCTAGCACTTTGTTGTGTACACCCCAAATTATTAGGTGATGTTAAAGGCAAATCCTCTCTGCAATACAAGTGTAGTTGCTGAAAATCTGAGGGGAAGCACTGTTGATTTTAACATCCAATCATGTAGAAGCAAAGATGTTTTTTTTTGTTTTTTGCCTTGCATGTCCCCCATGGATCTTTAGCAAGTGCACTTGTAGTGCAAAGTGGATTTGCCTTTAGTAAATAAACCCCAAAGTCCAAGAGAACTAATAATTTGGAGTGTACCCAGCAAAATGCTGGAGTGCAATTTACCGAACGGAGAAACTATTTAGATTGATCTGTTTGTCCCCAAGGAAAGACATTGGTAGGGATTTACCCTCACTTCCTGTGTGGCTATGTGACAGGAGGTGAATCATTTTGAAGGAGAAACTGCCAACATTTGGGAGTTATCTTCACCCTATCAGGGGTGCAGACATCCCCAAAAACTGAGCAGACTTCTAATCCCTCTGCACTCTATCCCCAAGCAAAAATAAGACAGGATTTAATTTAGTTTAACTTTGCAAAGACACATTCCTAAGTTCAATTGTGATGCATGCCAATGGCCCATTTAGCCCCTTTTTAACCACTTGAGATCAGTGCTATAGCTGATCGACGGCCACAGCGATGTCCTCAATTGCCGGGAGTCCGTCAATAGACGTCCTCCCCTTCGCACGCGCGCTGTGTTCACCGAGTCACTGAGACTCGGGTGATCACAGATCTGAGTAAGGGGCCGATCCCGGCCCCTTACCACGTGATCAGCTGTCAGCCAATGACACGTGATGTAAACAAAAGCTCTGTAATCATTTTTTTTTTGCTACTCGCGCTGACAGCTTGAGCACAAAAAAACAATCACCGGCTTATGTGCAAGGGACATCGGGCCCGAAGAGGAAGAGGCAACTCTGCCTTATCTGTGACAATCAGTAGCCCCTGCCAGTGCCAAGTATCAATGCCCACCACTGGTGCCAATCGGTGCCACCTAGCAGTGCTGCCTATCAGTGCCCATCACTGCTAACTATCATTGCCTATCACTACCAACTATCATTGCCACCTAGCAGTGCCACTTCTCAGTGCCCACCAGTGTCAACTATCAATGCCACCTCTCAGTGCCCACCCTTGCCGCCTTATCGGTGCCCATCAGTGCAGTCTCCTCAATGTACATCAATGTAGACGAAAAATTACCCTTTTTCAAAATTTGATAACAATTTTTTTTTAAATATCTTTTTTATTGTTTTTTTTTTATAGCAAAAAAATCAAACAAACGCAGAGGTGATTAAATACCACCTAAAGAAAGCTCTATTTGTGGGGAAAAAAAATTACTAAAATTTCATTTGGTTACATTGTTTTATGACCGCGCAATTCTCATTCAAAGTGCATCAGCGCTGAAAGTTGAAACTTGGTCTGTCCAGGAAGGGGGTTTAAGTGCCCAGTAAGCAAGTGGTTAATATAAAGCATCAGTTGCCTTTCACTATAAACATTTTTTGGGACAGTCCTAGAAATCTGCATGTGATTTAATAATAATTTACATACAAAAATGTATTTCTGTGGGAAAGATGCGTAATCGCTGTGTGTGCGTGAGCGAGCGATATGTGCACGAGCTCCGTGTGCGCGCGTGAGCTAGCGATATGTGCATGACTGCTGTGCGCGCGTGGGCGTGCGGGAGAGCCGTGTGGGTATGTACTGGCGGCGCGCACCTGTTTCTGTAATGGGCGGACCCCATACAGGAAGGACACCACGCCCCTACAGGAAGTTGCTAGTCCTGCTGGTATTTATTATCTCACCATGCCTCGCTCGCTGTTCTCCAAGGCCGAGATGATTCTCATTTCAAAAGTACATTTTACAAAAATTATTTTAACATGGGCTGGTGTTTGTCTGGGTCATGTGTGTATGTCTAAATGCTTAGGCCTCACAACACACAAACCTATGTACTTTTTCAAGATTCACTTCCGGCCCAATGTATATACAGTATTGCTTCCTGCTTCAGTGTGTGTATATATATCTATATCTATATATCTAGATATATCTATATATATAGTAATACGCCTTTAAATTATCTCCTGAAGAAGCTCGTCTAGGAGCGAAATATGTTGAGTAAAAACGGTTCTGTACATGTACTTCTTTGGAAACAATCAATCTGCTGGATATGAATCATCTCATGTGTTTTAATTGTCTTAATAAAAATTATTTATATTTTTCTATATAATTTTGTGTTGATCATTCATTTGGTCACAAACTATTGCTGACACCTTTAAAGTCCTGAGGCATGTGATCTTTTGTCCCTCCCCTTTTTTCACTCTTGAACAATAGTTGCCTTTATTTAAAATGAGAACAGCACTACAAGTCACAGCAAGCAAAACTTCGGACAGCTGACGTGTTTCACACTATATCTAGTGTTTAGTCACAGCTATGACTAAAAACTATATGTAGCAAAATACTGAAACTGAGAATATGGTTTGGATCACTTCAGAGGTGACAGCAAAGATTCATTCCAGGAAATGTAGAGACAGAATGTCTACTGATGTCTGAATAAGTAAATTGGGTTAATTGGGGGTCTGAGGTAGCGTTCCATTCATCTATTGTCAGTATGTTAATGACCATCTATTATCTGCTACGGGATGTAATTACACTCCTAGTAATGTGTCTGGCACGGTTTCATTGTTATGGGTAAATATGCAGAGACCAACGTCTCACACATCCCAGGTGGTTAGAAATAGTCCCAGGTAATTAAATCACTGTCATCTGTTAATTGTTGAATGGAATGCCCCTGTAAAATGAGTTAAGAAAACCCTTGCATGGGAAATGATATAAAAAGCCAGCCTGGGCAAAATAAAGTGTTGATTTTACTCCCAGAACTGTGTGTCGTCCAGTTACTGGGGGGGTAACAGGTTGCCTTGGATAAGTCAGTACTTCCTCAGCTTCAAGGATTTCCCAGCGGACGTTGGAGCTCCGCAACACTGGTGGCAGCAGTGGGATTAAAGCCTTGCAGCAAGAGGAAGCAGCGTTCATGCAAATTCGGCTACACGAATGGAAGTGTGAATGGAGACAAACTATGCTGGATTAAAACGAGCGACGTTAAAGGATTTGCTGGAAGCAAGAGGGAAGAGCGCCAGCACTAAAACCAAAGCAGAGCTGATTGCAGAACTGACCGAGGGAGATCGGGCACACAGTATTGCTACAGAAGCCATGAAGACCGAGTTTAACCAAGAAGTGAAACGCAGGCTAGCGTTTTATGGAGAAAACCCCTCCACCGAGCTGGTACAGGCAACGTTAGCCCAAGTGGATGCTTTTATCACGGCGAGAGAAGAAAGGGAGACCCAACTCCGGCTGGCGGAACAGCATGCCTCTGAGAGACTGCTAACAACTACACCGGCACCAGAGACAAAACTAAAAGTACCCCATGATGCCTTTAAAAAGTTTATGGAAGCAGAGGAAGAGATCGATAGCTTCCTGCAAGATTTTGAACGGCAATGCAAGCTGTACCAGGTACCCCAGACAGACTGGGTACGGATCTTAGCTGGTAAGCTGTCAGGCCGTGCAGCAGAAGCCTACAGAGCCGTGCCAGAGGAGGAAATCGCAAGCTATAGCCGGGTAAAGGAAGTTATTTTGGCAAGGTATGCCATCACCCCAGAAGCATACAGGAGACGCTTCCGGGACACAAAGAAACAGGAGAAGGACTCCAACACCGAATGGGCTTGCCGAATGCAGAGGGCAGCCCTAGCTTGGCTACAAGCCAGTCAGGCAACCACAGCAGACGCGATCACCCAGCTGATTTTACTGGAGCAATTCTTTAATGGACTAAACCCAGAGGTACAGGAGTGGGTAAGGGATCGCAAACCTACCACTCTCTCGGAAGCGGCCAGGCAAGCTGATGAATATCAAGATGCCCGCCGGCCATCACAGACTAGCTTCCGACCAAGCACCAGACCACTGAACCATAACCCAGGGCCCCCAGCTACACAACGACCCGGGCTAATCCCTAACTCCCCTGCAAATCGATACCTTGGGCGCAAGGGAGTGCAGTGCTATTCATGAAAGCAATTTGGGCACTATCAGAGAGACTGCACTCAGAACCAGGACCAAGCTGCATGGATTCGACCAGGGCCACCCCCTCCAGCACGGGCTGCCGCTCATTGCTATCACACGGAAGCGGCCCCGGTCAACCGAGGAGCAGGAGAATTGGAGGAACACTGGAGTATCCTACACGAGGCTGACCCAGTACAGGCGGCTACCGACAACAGGCAACACCATCGCCAGTCAGTACAGCTGAACGGGAAGACTGCTCAAGGTCTACGAGATTCCGGCGCCACCCTCACACTGGTCAAACGTCACCTGGTTCCAGAGGCCGACCACACCGGGAGTTCCGTAGTTGTGCGGGTTGCAGGGGGAGCAGTACACAGGCTACCCACGGCAAGAGTACACCTAAACTGGGGTGCCGGCTCCGGATTAATTAAGGTGGGGTTGATCCAGGAACTTCCCGCTGATGTCCTGCTGGGGAACGATCTTGGCCAGTTGACTTCTGCTTTTGCATCAGCCCCGGTTACCAACGAGATCTACCCCGTTACCACCCGGTCCCAGGCCCACACCACGGAAAACAGAGCATCCTCTGAGGCTCGGATGCTTCAATGTTTGGATTGGGCGCGGTATTGAGCCAGGTTGGAGCAGATGGCGGAGAACACCCCGTAGTTTACTTGAGCAGGAAGCTTCTCCCCAGGGAAGTGAGCTACGCCGCCATAGAAAAAGAATGCCTGGCTGTGGTGTGGGCCCTAAAGAAGCTTCAGCCCTACTTGTACGGACAACAGTTCACCCTACTCACAGACCACAACCCGTTGGTATGGCTTAATCGAGTGGCAGGGGACAATGCCCGGTTGTGGCGCTGGAGTCTGGCGTTACAACCGTATGACTTTACTATCCACTACCGCCCCGGGAAACAGAACGGCAATGCTGACGGATTATCGCGGCAAACTGAACTGGAAAAGTGATCCGTGAGTACTCCCCGGACATCCCCAAGCTGATCCGTTAAGGATCAGACTGTGTATGCCGGCTTGTGGGTAAGGGGGAGCAGTGTAGCAAAATACTGAAACTGAGAATATGGTTTGGATCACTTCAGAGGTGACAGCAAAGATTCATTCCAGGAAATGTAGAGACAGAATGTCTACTGATGTCTGAATAAGTAAATTGGGTTAATTGGGGGTCTGAGGTAGCGTTCCATTCATCTATTGTCAGTATGTTAATGACCATCTATTATCTGCTACGGGATGTAATTACACTTCTAGTAATGTGTCTGGCACGGTTTCATTGTTATGGGTAAATATGCAGAGACCAACGTCTCACACATCCCAGGTGGTTAGAAATAGTCCCAGGTAATTAAATCACTGTCATCTGTTAATTGTTGAATGGAATGCCCCTGTAAAATGAGTTAAGAAAACCCTTGCATGGGAAATGATATAAAAAGCCAGCCTGGGCAAAATAAAGTGTTGATTTTACTCCCAGAACTGTGTGTCGTCCAGTTACTGGGGGGGTAACAGGTTGCCTTGGATAAGTCAGTACTTCCTCAGCTTCAAGGATTTCCCAGCGGACGTTGGAGCTCCGCAACACTATATATAGTGAGAAACGCGTCAACTGTCCGAAGTTTTGCTTGCTGTGACTTGTAGTGCTGTCCTCATTTTAAATAAAGGCAACTATTGTTCAAGAGTGCGGCTATCCAGAAATACATCCTTGTTATTCCTGCTCTGCTGATTGCATTGTCTGCACCTGAGATCTCTGTGGGTGGATCACCACCAAGGTTTCCATCTGGAGCGGCTATCTTCCCTCCTGCCCCCGTAACATTGTTGGAACTTCAACAAGCGTTAGGGTCTATGAAATCAGGGAAGGCCCCGGGCCGGAAGGGAAATATTAGGCCCCCGCTTGATTAATCTATTTAGTTCGATCGACTCTGGATCTTCATTCGCTAGGGATACTCTGGGAGCCCACATCGCTGTGATATATAAAGAAGGTAAGGACCCTACCTTGTGCGATAGCTATAGGCCTATTTCACTTTTGAACGTAGACCTTAATAATTAAGCTCTATACTAAAATCTTGGCTACCCGGCTGTCAACCCATTTACAAAAATTAATCCACTTAAATCAGGTTGGATTCATCCCGACACGTGAAGCGAGGGACAGCACTTCTAAAGTGCTGAACCTACTTCATGTGACCAAATCCACGAAAACTTCATGTGTCTTTTTAAATATGGATGCTGAGAAAGCCGAGTTTTGACCGAGTAAGTTGGCCATTTATGCTCTCCATACTCAGACATATTGGACTTGGGGAGGTGATGATGAGCTGGATAGCCAAGATATATCTAAATCCGACCGCACAGGTTAAGGTAAATGGGGTGCTCTCAGAGTCTTTTATAATTAGGAATGATACCAGGCAGGGATGCCCACTGTCCCCTCTTTTATATGCCCTTACCTTGGAGCCTTTTCTCTCCACGATCAGGCTAAATCAGGATATACAAGGAGTGACAGTGGGTAATACACAACATAAGGTCTCGGCCTATGCCGATGACCTATTATTTTCTTTAACCAGTCCAGCAGTATCTCTACCAAATCTCCTTAAACAATTTGATTTATATGGTGCCTTATCAAACTTGAAAATCAATTTTTCGAAATCAGAGGCGATGGGGGTTGCACTGCAAGTATGAACTCTTATACAAGTCCTAGGAGGCTTCCACTTTAAGTGGACTACACTTGCCCTGAATTATTTAGGCACAAAAATGTCAGCAGATTTAACCTGTACTTATGAGCTTAATTTTCCACCATTACTTACAGAGTCCAGACTGCTATTAGATAAGTTGCACACTAATTTACATTCTTGGATCGGTAGGTGTAATTTAACTTCTTCAGTACCGGGCCATTGACAAATGACGGCCACAAGGTGGCTTTACAAATCCGGGAGGCCGTCTATTGATGGCCTCTGCTCCTCCGGCCACTGGGGGGTGCACGAGCGCTGCCTGCGGCGCCGCGTCACTGAGGTGCCGATGCGCGTGCCTGGTGGCCGTGATGTCCGCCAGGTACCCGTTACACAGCCAAGGACGTGGATCTCTGTGTGTAAACACAGAGATCCACGTCCTGTCAGGGAGAGGAGACCGATGCTGTGTCCCTTGTACATAGGGACACAGATCGGTCACCTCCCCCAGTCAGTCCCCTCCCCCCACAGTAAGAATCACTCCTAGGGAACACATTTAACCCCTTCCTTGCCCCCTAGTGTTAACCCCTTCCCTGCCAGTCACATTTATACAGTAATCAGTGCATATTTATAGCACTGTTTGCTGTATAAATGTGAATGGTCCCAAAAATGTGTCAAAAGTGTCCGATGTGTCCGCCGTAATATTGTAGTCCTGACAAAAATCGCACATAACCGCCATTACTAGTAGAAAAAAAAAATAATAAAAAAAATGTCATAATTCTATCCCCTATTTTGTAGACGCTATAACTTTTGCGCAAACTAATCACTATACGTTTATTGCGATTTTTTTTTTACCAAAAATATGTAGAAGAATACGTATCGGCCTAAACTGAGAAAAAATATATTTTTTTTTAAAACAAATTTAGATATTTATTATAGCAAAAAGTTAAAAATATTGTGTTTTTTTCAAAATTGATGCTCTTTTTTTGTTTATTGCGCAAAAAATAAAAACCGCAGAGGTGATCAACTACCACCAAAAGAAAGCTCTATTTGTGGGAAAAAAGGACGTCAATTTTGTTTGGGAGCCACGTTGCACGACCGCGCAATGTTCATTCAAAGCGTGACAGTGCCGAAAGCTGAAATTTCGCCAGGGCAGGAAGGGGGTATATGTGCCCAGTAAGCAAGTGGTTAATAAAGATGTGCATTTTGCCAACATTTTCATACTTATTTCAGGCCCTACCGATACAGATACCGCTTTCTTATTTTAAGCAGGTGCTGGCATTGTTTACAAGGTTTGTCTGGGCGCATAAGAAACCACGTCTTTCACGCACCTTATTAACCCTACCAAAACAATATGGTGGCTTGGCGTTGCCAGATGTCAGGAGATATTACCAAGCAGTTCAACTTGGTAGAGTAATCGATTGGCAACGCCATAGTGACCTGAAGTTGTGGGTGCAAGTAGAACAGTGCCAATCCACAATACCTCTGGGGAGGACACTGTGGTGCTGGGATTTTGTGCCGTCAGATCTAAGATCTCATCCCTTGATAGGGAATACTTTGAAACAATGCCTACACACTATTACATACGCGGAACAAACGACAAAGACATCTCCACTGACCCCGATAATTGGGAACCCCAAATTTATACCAGGCCTTTCAACCACGCAATTTTTGACTCTATGGGAGACTGAGCGAACTATTGCATCACAGGTTGTGATGGGAGATAGTTGGCCTACTATGGAGGAGCTGACTAACCCCAGGGGGGCCCTACCAACTTGTGTTTTGGAATGCAGCTCAATTATATTATTTTCTTCAGACTATACAAGACCCGCAGGCATATACTAGACAATTGACTAAATTTGAGGAGCATTGCTCGGGAAAAGAACCATTGTCTCACGTCCTCGGAGATGTATAAGTTACTTAACTCCCGTAGGGAGCAACCAGAATTGGCCTGTGTGTTAAAATGGAGTACAAACTTGCATCGCACATTTACTGATTTACAAATTCAAAATATGATTGAGCTTTCCTATAAATCGTCAATCTGTACCAAAATACAGGAAACGAATTATAAGATATTTACAAGATGGTATATGACACCTAGTCGACTTCATGCTATCTTTCCAGATGCGTCAGAGTATTGCTGGCGATGTGGTACAGATAGAGGGACAATTCTGCATATATTTTGGACGTGCCTTAAGTTGACTTCTTTCTGGGCAATGGTTCAAACGATTGCCCAGAAATTTACTAATTTTCAAATTCCGAATGACCCGGCGTTTTTTTATTACATATTACCACTAACCCAAACGAAAACATATAAAAAATCTGTCCTATGTCATTTACTAAATGCAGCTAAATCCTGTATACCTTTGATGTGGAAACGGCAGAATCCACCGACCACAGCATTATGGCTGAGGAACGTGAAAGACATTAGAAAGATGGAGGACCTGATATTGACAGCAACTGATAGACAGGAGATATATAAAAAGACACTGACCTCTTGGAACTTGTTTATTAATTCAGAAGAGGGTAGCTCCCTCTTAGGGCGGTGAAACATGGATATGAGTCTGAGTTAAGAGATATGATGGATGTGCGATCAAAGAGAAATCAGATGCGATACAAAGCGCCATTTCCGGAATCCTTCCCCTATTTATTTTTCTTTCCCCTTCCCTCCCCTCCAAAACTTCCCTTTCCCCAAACCCCCCCCCCCTCCTTTTTTTTTATGTTATATCTCCTCTTGTCCTCTATTTAGATTTGTTTTTTAAGTTAAAGCATACGGAATGAAAGAGGTGCTTTGTCACATAAGGTGATAAGAAGCAGGAACTTAGATTACTGTAGCAGTGAGATAGGGGGATACTTCGATTTTGAGTTCTTGTATGTATAAATTTAACATATGTTAAGTTTATTTTGTAATATATGCTTACTATTTTAGGAGACTATGATCTCCCATCATAGGCGTGCGCACAGGGTGTGCCAGGTGTGCCTAGGCACACCCTAACCATCCTGTGCAGCACTGATTCCCCCTACTGCCCTGGCTCCCATCTTTTCCTCCCCGCAGCCCTGCCAGCTTCCCTCCTCTCCTATCGGCTGTTGCTGCTAGGATGTTTTAGGAGTGGAGAAGGGGCCAGTAAATATGTAATTTACTGGCCCCTTTTTCTTTCTGAATGAACATCGTGAGTGATTGGTAGTGTGTGTTTGGACTTTGGGGTGCACACCCTAATGCAATAGGCTGCGCACACCTATGTCTCCCATTCTGTAAACACTGTTATAGTATGTATATGCAATTCATTCCTGATTTTTTTTAAATAAAATCATATTTGGATAAAGTAGGGCAGTGCTAAATAGCAAAAAATGGCCTGGTCATGAAGGGGGTAGCTGAGGTAGATAATCTATGTACAACCCCATAGATTGGAAACTCAGATTTTTATGGGGTTTCGTGTTTGTGGTTTGCAAAACACTATAATTGCCTTTTGTTTTCGTGCTTTCTATTCTCTTTTGCAGAAACATTCCCTGGAATGACGCAAACTGATTTTGCAAAAGTGTTTCATAGGCATTCTACACGTGGCGCAGCATGCTCCAGATTCATGTACCTGTCTAGAACTTGTCGAACAATCTTGCATTTTCGGCATGCTGCGCCACTTTTAGAATGCATGCACAACACGTTTGCAAAATCTTTCTGCGTACCCCAAAAGAAAGTTGATCTTATTTATGTAGCGCTACCCCCCCCTAAGAGAGCCGCTGGATTTGTTTTGGGCCCTGTGTACCAATTATAGCTCAGGGGGTTTAGCACACGCCCCACACTATAAAAGGCCGCCAGCGCGGCGGCCTTGTGTAGTGTGTTCCGGCGCAGGGAAAGAGTTACATAGGCAGGGACAGTGTCAGTGCTATTTGTACCTCAAACTTGTGTGTAGGGAGAGAGAAGGATAGGCAGGGAGAGTGTCAGTGTCATATTCTTTGCTAAACCTTGTGTGCAGGGAGAGAGAAGGATAGGCAGGGGACAGTGTCAGTGTCACATTCTTTGCTAAACCTTGTGTGCAGGGAGAGAGAAGGATAGGCAGGGAGAGTGTCAGTGTCATATACTTTGATAAACCTTGTGTGCAGGGAGAGAGAAGGATAGGCAGGGGACAGTGTCAGTGTCATATTCTTTGCTAAACCTTGTGTGCAGGGAGAGAGAAGGATAGGCAGGGGACAGTGTCAGTGTCATTGTTGCTAAGCCTCCTGCACATTATACACCTGAAGTTAGCCCGTATTGCTGCTTTTTCCTGGTGTGTTACACCAACAGGCATTTGCAGCACTTACAGCGGGCGGTGTGTGCCTCCTGATCATATTACACCTGAAGTTAGCCTGTATTGCTGCTTTTTCCTGGTGTGTTACACCAACAGGCATTTGCGGCACTTACAGTGGGCGGAGTGTGCCTCCTGATCATATTACACCTGAAGTTAGCCTGTATTGCTGCTTTTTCCTGGTGTGTTACGCCAACAGGCATTTCCAGGACTTACAGCGGGCAGAGTGTGCCTCCTGATCATATTACACCCGAAGTTAGCCTGTATTGCTGCTTTTTCCTGGTGTGTTACACCAACAGGCATTTGCGGCACTTACAGCGGGCGGAGTGTGCCTCCTGATCATATTACACCTGAAGTTAGCCTGTATTGCTGCTTTTTCCTGGTGTGTTACACCAACAGGCATTTGCGGCACTTACAGTGGGCGGAGTGTGCCTCCTGATCATATTACACCTGAAGTTAGCCTGTATTGCTGCTTTTTCCTGGTGTGTTACACCAACAGGCATTTGCAGCACCTACAGCAGGCGTAGTGTGATTCCTGCAAAATATACTCCTGAAGCTAGGCCTTATTGCTGGTTTTCCCATTTCCCTGCAGGCCATTAGAATGTCTGGAAGGCAAACAAGGAGAGGCAGACAGTCAGGAGCAAATAAAAGAGGGCAAGCAGGCTCTGTGTCTAGAGACAACAGTGCTGGTCGTGGACGAGGTGCATCGCCATCAGCACGTGGCCATGGGACACGCTTGTCCTTCTTTTCGGCAGCTGGACGTGTTGAGCCGCATCATGCCGAAGACTTGGTAGAGTGGATGACCAAGCCCTCCTCATCCTCCTCATCCTCTCTCACCCAGGCTCAGGGTACTGGCAAAGCAGCTGCCAAAGCGTCCTCTTCCCTGGTATCAATGTCATCATCAGTCACTCCTTCCCTAGACCAACCATGTCCTCCTGAGGAGTCCCCCGAACTGTTTGAGCACAGTGTTGGGTACATGCTCCAGGAGGATGCCCAGCGTTTCGAAGGGTCTGATGATGATACCCAGCTAGAGGAAGGCAGTAGCGTGAGAGCAGAGAGAGGGGATGCTCAAGAAGGACACCAATCTGGCAGTCATGTTCCAGCAGCTGCAGCATACTGCCAGATTGGCTCCAGTGATGAGGAGGGAGGGGATGATGAGGTCACTGACTCCACGTGGGTGCCTAATAGGAGAGAGGAGGAGGAGGAGGAGGATGAGGAGGAGGCACATCTCCAACGAGGCAGGATGCCCTCGGGGGGCCAGCGTAAGGGCAGCACACCGACGGAATCACACCGCAGAGCTCCGCCTGTGCAGGGCGCTGCCTCTGCCCGTTATTCAAAAAGTTCTTTGGTGTGGGCCTTTTTTGAGTCGTGTGCATCAGATCGCACAGCTGCTGTTTGCAACATATGTCTCAAGCGTATATCGCGTGGCCAAAACATCACCCGCTTGGGCACCACATGCTTGACCAGACATATGTTGACCTGCCATGCAGCTCGTTGGCAAGCCTACCTTAAAGACCCACACCAAAGAACAAAGCGGACCTCTCCTTGCACCGCATCAGCTGGGATCTCCAACCCCACTATACCTTCAGTCCTCTCTGAAACCTGCACTGAGAGGAATGAAGGTGTAGAATTAGGTGTGTCACAGCCAAGTACTTGCGGGCACTCTGATAGCAGTACACCGACGTCCGATTCTAGCAGGCAAATTTCCCTGCCCCAGCTGCTGGACCGTCGAAAGAAGTTCACTCCCAGCCATCCACATTCCCCTTCGGTTGAATGCTAGCTTGGCTAAATTGCTAGCGCTTCAACTGCTGCCTTTTCAGTTGGTAGACTCGGCCCCCTTCTGTGAGTTTGTGCAATGTGCGGTTCCTCAGTGGCAGGTTCCCAAACGCCACTTTTTCTCACGGAAGGCGATTCCGGCTCTCTACCGGCATGTGGAAGGCAATGTCTTGGCCTCGCTGGACAGGGCGGTCAGCGGTAAGGTGCATATTACCGCTGACTCATGGTCCAGCAGGCATGGACAGGGACGTTACCTTTCTTTCACGGCCCATTGGGTCACTCTTTTGGCAGCTGGGAAGGATGCAGGACAAGGTGCAGTAGTGTTGGAGGTTGTTCCACTGCCACGCCTCCAAAATGCTACTACTGGTTGTGACACACCTCTGTCCTCCACCCCCTCCTCTTCTTCTTCCTCCATGGCCTCTTCCTGTGCTTTGTCTGTGCTCCGTAGGCGTTCAAGGGGCTACGCAAGTACGCAGGCAAAAAGATGCCATGCCGTGCTTGCGCTGGTGTGTTTGTGGGACAGGAGCCACACTGGGGCAGAGGTTCTGTCTGCTCTGCAGGGGCAGGCCGAGAGGTGGTTGACGTCACGCCAGCTTAAGCCAGGAATGGTAGTTTGCGACAATGGCACCAACCTCCTCTCCGCTCTCCGACAGGGACAACTGACCCATGTGCCCTGTGTGGCTCACGTCCTTAACCTGGTGGTGCAGCGGTTCTTGGGCAGGTACCCGGGCTTACAGGATGTCCTGAGGCAGGCCAGGAAAGTCTGTGTGCATTTCCGCAGATCTTATAATGCCAGTGCTTGCCTGGCTGAGCTGCAAAAGGAGTTGAACCTGCCTAAGAACCGCCTTATATGTGACATGCCCACCAGGTGGAACTCAACGTTGGCCATGCTGCAGCGGCTGCACACGCAGCAGAAGGCCATCAATGAGTACCTGTGCGACTACGGCACCAGGACAGGGTCAGGGGAGCTTGGTTTTTTTTCACCACGCCAGTGGGGCATGATCAGGGATGCATGCACTGTCCTGGCACCATTTGAGGAGGCCACGAGGATGGTGAGCAGTGACAGTGCATGCATCAGTGACACTGTACCTCTTGTCCACCTGTTGGAACATACGCTGCGTGGAATAATGGACAGGGCACTTGAGGCAGAACAGAGGCAGGAAGAGGAGGACTTCCTTGCCTCTCAAGGCCCCCTTTACCCAGACAGTGTTCCTTCTGTCCCACCCATCGCACAGGAAGAAGAGGAGGAGGAGGAGGAGGATTGTGTCAGCATGGAGGTGGAGCCTGGCACTCAGCATCATCAGCAGCAGTCTTTTAGGGATGATTTACATGCGCCTGTCCACCGACTCTGTTGATCGACTGACCTTCATAAAGATGAACTAGTCTTGGATCACCACCAGCTACCAAACACCTGAAGCTGATATAACAGACTAATTTATTTTCAAATGTCACATCCCTTCAAGACTGATGCTGATGCTGAGAGACTGTCCTGTTATGTTGACTGACTATCGTCCTCCTCCTCAATGATCCGATTGATGATGATAGCTTGGAAGAACATTTTTGTTTCTGGGTGCCGCCACCAGTGGCTAAGGCCCAATTTTTCAGCCCCTGTTTAACAGGGGCATGTAATTACAATTTTTTATACAATGCTTTGCAGCATGGCTCATTCCTGCACTCCAACTAGAGTATCTGGGAGAGGTTGCAGTGTCGTGGCACCAGCACCAGTGGCTAAGGCCCAATTTTTAGCCCCTGTTTAACAGGGGCGTGTAATTACAATTTTTGATGCAATACTTTGCAACAGGGCTCATTGCTGTGCTCCAAGTACAGTATCTGTGAGGGGTTGCAGTGTTGTGGCACCAGTGCCTAAGGCCCAATTTTTCTGCCCCTGTTTAACACCTGGCATGTAATTACAATTCTTGATCTAATAATTCACAGCAGGGCCCATTCCTGCGCCCACCAAGAGTAACTGTGAGGCCTTACAGTGTTGTGTCAACACCACCACCACCACCACCACCAAAGGCCCAATTTTTCAGCCCCTGTTCAACAGGGGCATGCAATTACAATTCTTGATCTAATAATTCACAGCAGAGCCCATTCCTGCACCCACCAAGAGGAACTGTGAGGCCTTACAGTGTTGTGTCAACACCACCACCACCAAAGGCCCAATTTTTCAGCCCCTGTTCAACAGGGGCATGCAATTACAATTCTTGATCTAATAATTCACAGCAGGGCCCATTCATGCGCCCACCAAGAGTAACTGTGAGGGCTCACAGTGTTGTGGCAACACCAACATGTAAGGGGCAAATTTCAGCTGAGTATATACGGCAGGCCCCTACTTTCAAACATCCAACTTCCAAACGACTCCTCCTTGCAAACGGAAGGATACAACAGGAAGTGAGAGGAAATCTACCCCTAGGAAGGCAAATTCTCTCCTGTAAGAGTTAATATGGGAAAAAAAGTGTCTCCTCTCCACTGATGCTTTATCACCAATTCTTGTTTCAATAAAAAACCCAAATTTTCAAAAAACATTTGTCATTAGGACGGAAAGTGAGGTGAACTGTTCTGAACAGGTGCACACTGCACAGACAGCAAAACAAATGTTACAGGGGTGATAACCCTTCCCTATGTTTTCCAAAAAGCTTAAAAATAGATTTCTTGGCTGGAGCTACTCTTAAACAATGTACCTGTTCAAAATTACAAACAGATTCTACATAAGAACAAACCTACAGTCCCTGTCTTGTATGCACCGCCTGTATACGGCTGTTCAGAGTATATAGGGCCTTTTTTATTTTGTGTGCGGGGTTCCCCTTAATATCCATACAAGACCCAAAGGGGCTGGTAATGGGCTGGGGTATGGGGGGGGGGGCTGTGATGGGGTAGCTATGCCATTTTTCTTAAAGATTTTCATCCATATTACCGGGACCAGACATTACATTAAAGCCGCAAGCAGTTTTAAATGGCTTTTTTTCCTTTAGAAATGTAATTTTGTGCAGGGACAGTTCTAAACACGGGAAACACGTGGCACTTCACAGGCATACTTTAGACACCCCCCAGATACGATATTTAAAGAAATATTTGACTTTTTTTTTTTCACTTCATGCATCATTAAAATGACTGCTCCCGAAAAACGGCCGTTTTTAAAACTTTTTTTTGGATTGATACATGTCCCCTGGTGCAGAACCCGGGTTCCCAAACCCTTTTTAGGACAATAACATGCATAATAGTCGTTATAATTAGCACTTTAGATTTTGAACGTTCGCATCCATTGTATTTAATAGGGTTCGAAAGTTCGTGCGAACTTTCGGTCCGTTCGCGGGTTCTGGTGCGAACCGAACCCGGGGGTGTTCGGCTCATCACTATAGGGGAGGACCCGGACAATGAGGCAGAGATCAGTGTGGACAAGTAGTACAGGAACGATGCCATGTGTGTCTCTCTCCCTCCGGCAGCTGTACTTGTCACAAGTTTCATGCTGTCCACTGGTTGCTAGAGCCGCTTGGCATGTAGCAACCAGTGGCATCACGGCTGCAGTGCTCCCCGCCCTCCCTCCATGTTCAGTGTTGAAAGAAAGCGAGGGAGGATTTCACTTCCTCCTCCTCCGAGCTACTGCTCCTGGGAGTCTGGGATCCAACGCAGCTGACTGAGCTCCGAGTTAGAGGCCGCCCCCTTGTCATACCAGAGAGGGACAGTCTTGCTGGTCCGGTGGTGGTGGGGTGCAGGCCAGGGCACTCAACAGCAGCAGCAACAGAGAGAGAGTGGCGGCCCCGGTGAGCAGCAGGAGGCTGGCTGGAAGAAACAGCGCAAGCAGCATCCCCGGCACCTCCAGAGCCTGCACACCTTTTCCAACGTTGGCTCCAGCTGTGACCATGCCCAAGAAGAAATATAGGCTGACCGAGGGCCCAGAGGATGAGAATGGGCGGGAGGTAGGTGCATTACACATACCTACCCACAGACAGGGACTAGGACAGGGGGGCACAGGAAGGACTGCAGGCCAGCCTAGGGGGTCAATTTCACTCACCCCCTCTCTCTCATCCACCCCCCCTCTCTCTCATCCACCTCTCTCTCTCTCTCTCACCCACCCCCTCTCTCTCTCATCCACCCCCTCTCTTGTCCACCCTCTCTCTCTCTCTCTCTCATCCACCCCCCCTCTCTCTCTCTCTCTCTCTCATCCACCCCCTCTCTCTCTCATCCACCCCCTCTCTCTCTCTCTCTCATCCACCCCCCTCTCTCTCTCTCTCATCCACCCCCTCTCTCTCATCCACCCCCCCTCTCTCTCTCTCTCTCTCATCCACCCCCTCTCTCTCTCTCATTCACCCCCCTCTCTCTCTCTCATCCACCCCCCCTCTTTCTCTCTCATCCACCCTCTCTCTCTCTCACCCACCCCTCTCTCTCTCTCATCCACCCCCCTCTCTCTCTCTCTCATCCACCCTCTCTCTCTCTCTCATCCACCCCTCTCTCTCTCTCTCTCATCCACCCCTCTCTCTCTCTCTCTCTCTCACCCACCCTCTCTCTCATCCAGCCCCTCTCTCTCTCTCATCCACCCCCTCTCTCTCTCTCTCATCCACCCCCTCTCTCTCTCTCATCCACCCCCCTCGCTCTCTCATCCACCCCCCCTCTCTCTCTCTCATCCACCCCCCTCTCTCTCTTTCTCATCCACCCCCTCTCTCTCTCATTCACCCCCCTCTCTCTCTCTCATTCACCCCCCTCTCTCTCTCTCATCCACCCCCTCTTTCTCTCTCTCATCCACCCCCCTCTCTCTCTCTCATCCACCCCCTCTCTCTCTCTCTCTCTCTCATACATCCCCCTCTCTCTCTCTCTCACCCACCCCCTCTCTCTCTCATCCACCCTCTCTCTCTCTCTCATCCACCCCCTCTCTCTCTCTCATCAACCCCCCTCTCTCTCTCTCATCAACCCCCCTCTCTCTCTCTCTCATCCACCCCCCCTCTCTCTCTCTCATATCCACCCCCCTCTCTCTCTCAACCACCTCTCTCCCCCCTTACTCACTCCCTCTCTCCCCCACCCCTCTTTCTCTCTCATCCATCCCCCCTCTCTCTCTCTCACCCACCCCTCTCTCTCTCTCTCATCCACCCCCTCTCTCTCTCTCATCCCACTCTCTCTCTCATCCACCCCCCCTCTCTCTCATCCACCCCTCTCTCTCTCATCCACCCCCTCTCTCTCTCTCTCTCATCCACCCCCCCTCTCTCTCATCCACACCACTCTCTCTCTCTCTCATCCACCCCCTCTCTCTCTCATCCACCCCCCTTTCTCTCTCTCTCTCATCCACCTCCTTTCTCTCTCTCTCTCTCATCCACCCCTCCCCCCTCTCTCTCTCTCTCTCTCATCCACCCCCCTCTCTCTCTCTCTCATCCACCCCCTCTCTCTCTCTCATCCACCCCCCTCTCTCTCTCTCATCCACCCCCCCTCTCTCTCTCATCCACCCCCCTCTCTCTCTCTCATCCACCCCCCTCTCTCTCTCTCATATCCACCCCCCTCTCTCTCTCAACCACCTCTCTCCCCCCTTACTCACCCCCTCTCTCCCCCACCCCCTCTTTCTCTCTCATCCATCCCCCCTCTCTCTCTCTCTCTCTCACCCACCCCCTCTCTCTCTCACCCACCCCCCTCTCTCTCTCATCCACCCCCTCTCTCTCTCTCATCCACTCTCTCTCTCTCTCATCCACCCCCCTCTCTCCCTCTCTCTCATCCACCCCCTCTCTCTCTCTCATCCACCCCCACTCTCTCCTCTCTCATCCACCCCTCTCTCTCTCATCCACCCCCTCTCTCTCTCTCTCTCATCCACCCCCCCTCTCTCCTCATCCACCCACTCTCTCTCTCTCTCATCCACCCCCCTTTCTCTCTCTCTCTCATCCACCCCTCTCTCTCTCTCTCTCATCCACCCCCTCCCCCTCTCTCTCTCTCATCCACCCCTCTCTCTCATCCACCCCCCTCTCTCATCCACCCCCTCTCTCTCTCTCTCACCCACCCCTCTCTCTCTCTCTCATCCACCCCCTCTCTCTCCTCTCATCCACCCTCCTCTCTCTCTCTCTCATCCACCCCCTCTCTCTCTCTCTCATCCACCCCCTCTCTCTCTCTCATCCATCCCCCCTCTCTCTCTCATCCACCCCCCCTCTCTCTCTCTCACCCACCTCTCTCTCTCTCTCATCCACCCCCCCTCTCTCTCTCATCCACCCCCTCTCTCTCTCTCTATCTCTCTCATACACCCCCTCTCTCTCTCTCTCTCTCTCATCCACCCTCTCTCTCATCCACCCCCCTCTCTTTCATCCACCCCCTCTTTCTCTCTCTCATCCACCCCCTCTTTCTCTCTCTCATCCACCCCCCTCTCTCTCTCATCCACCCCCCCTCTCTCTCTCATCCACCCCCTCTCTCCTCTCTCATCCACCCCCCTCTCTCTCTCCCTCTCATCCACCCCCTCTCTCTCTCTCTCTCACCCACCCCCTCTCTCTCTCTCTCATCCACCCCCTCTCTCTCATCACCACCCCCTCTCTCTCTCTCATCCACCCCCTCTCTCTCTCTCATCCACCCCCCTCTCTCTCTCATCCACCCCCCTCTCTCTCCTCATCCACCCCCTCTCTCTCTCTCATCCACCCCTCCCTCTCTCTCTCATCACCCCCTCCCTCTCTCTCTCATCCACCCCCTCCCTCTCTCTCTCATCCACCCCCCTCTCTCTCTCTCTCATATCCACCCCCTCTCTCTCTCAACCACCTCTCTCCCCCCTTACTCACCCCACTCTCTCCCCCACCCCCCCTCTTTCTCTCTCTCCCACCCTTTCTCTCTCTCCCGCCCCCCTCTTTCTCTCCCCCCCCCTTTCTCCCCCTCTCAGCCTTGTTAACCCTTGCTACCTTCTCCCAGACAGTTTTCCAACATGATAGCAGCCATGATAATATAGCTTCTTCCCTAGCTGACTGTAATTCTCTTTCTAACACCTTCCCAACAATAGTCCCTCACTCCCCCCTCCCAGTCTTCTTCTCTGGAGGCACTTCTTCTTCACACAGGTGTGTGCCCCCTCCCCCCATACACAAACATTGCAAATGTCCATAATCAATCCCTCTCCAGCCCCTTCACCTCCATTTATTTGCCTCTCCTCCCCCCTTCCCTCATGTCAGCACAAATCCTCCTCGTTCTGTATCCCTATACAGACCAGGATCCCCCAGATCCCCTTGTGTCACACCAATTCTCCTCTACCCACCCCCCCATCTCTTACCCACTTCCTCCCTTTTCCCCCCTCTTCATTCTTCCCTACCCCATTGTTCCCACCCCCCCCCATTTTTTTTCAGGGGTTAAGGAAGAACCCTGAGGTGGAGGATCTTATTACTGCTGCTGCTTGTGTGGATGGGATGTGTACTGCACCAATCCCTGCTCATCCCCACTCTCCTATTCATCCTATGTGATTGGTGCAGTACACATCCTACCCACACAAGCAGCAGCAGTAATAAGATGCGCCACCTCCGGGTTCTTCCTTAACCCCTGCAAAGTGCCAGAAGAGACCCAGAAACTCTGCAGGGGAAGGTAGAGGGGGATATGTCATTCCAATTTTTATTTAGCCCAGTGACAGCCTGCCAGAATAGGTGGGATCTGTAACAGCAACTTCCCTGAGCAGCTCTGCTTGAGGAGACCATATCTGTATAATACATTACTGCCCCTTTACTGTACTCCCCTGACCCCTGTACTAGGTCTGCTTACCCTCCCCTTGTACTGTATCATGTCTGCAGTCTCTGACCTTCTCCTGTATCATGTCTTCAGTCTCTGACCTTCTCCTGTATCATGCCTGCAGTCTCTGACCTTCTCCTGTATCATGTCTGCAGTCTCTGACCTTCTCCTGTATCATGCCTGCAGTCTCTGACCTTCTCCTGTATCATGCCTACAGTCTCTGACCTTCTCCTGTATCATGCCTACAGTCTCTGACCTTCTCCTGTATCATGCCTACAGTCTCTGACCTTCTCCTGTATCATGTTTGAAGTCTCTGACCATCTCTAGTATCATGTCTGCAGTCTCTGACCATCTCTAGTATCATGTCTGCAGTCTCTGACCATCTCCGGTATCATGTCTGCAGTCTCTGACTATCTCCTGTACTATGTCTTGGGGCTCTTTCTAACGGACTCTCTAACAGAAGCCCTCCCTGTGTCCATTAGAGAGACCCCCTCCACGTCCCATTAGTGTATTTTCTTCCTGTATTTTGTTTATTGTTAAAAGATCGTGGGAGGATCCCAGGGTAATGAAGACTCCTTAGAGGAGCATCTCTGTGTTTGAGTCATTGCCATAGAAATATTTGTAAAGGGGAGGAGTTAGTAAGATGACCACGCCCATGTGGGGGCACCAGAAATATTTCTGCACCCAGGCGTCTGTGATCCTAGGATCGGCCCTGTGGAGGGGCGTCATCTTTAACCACTTAAGGACCAGCCACTGTATATATATATGTCGACAGAATGGCTCGTACAGGCACAATCACGTACCTGTACGTCCCCTTTAACTGCCCGACGTCGGGGTCGCGCGCGTGCCGCCGGCGGCGCGCTCGCGACCCCCCTGCCTTCCCCGTGAGTCGGACCGCGGGTCCCGCGGACTCGATCACCGCGGGGATCCCCGCGATCATCTCACGGAGGCATGGAGCGGGGAGATGTTAGTGTAAACACAACATCTCCCCGCTCCCCTACTGACAATGTCACCGATCTCCGCTCTGTGTAATCAGAGCAGAGATCGGTGACATGTCACTCGTAGCCACGCCCCCACACAGTAGTAATCACTCCCCTAGGCACACTTAACCCCTTCAGTGCCCCTAGTGGTTAACGCCTTTACTGCCAGTGTCATTTTCACAGTAACCAGTGCATTTTTATAGCACTGATCGCTGTGAAAATGACAATGGTCCCAAAAATGTGTCAAAAGTGTCCAATGTGTCCGCCATAATGTCGCAGTCCCAAAAAAAAAACGCTGATCGCCGCCATTACTAGTAGAAAAAAAAAATTATAAAAATGCCATAAAACGACCCCCCCCATTTTGTAAACGCTATAACTTTTGCGCAAACCAATTAATAAACGCCGATTGCGATTTTTTTTTACCAAAAATATGTAGAAGAATACGTATCGGCCTAAACTGAGGAAAAAAAATGTTTTTTTATATATTTTTGGAGGATATTTATTATAGCAAAAAATAAAAACCGCAGAGGTGATCAAATACCACCAAAAGAAAGCTCTATTTGTGGGAAAAAAAGGACGTCTATTTTGTTTGGGAGCCACGTTGCACGACCGTGCAATTGTCAGTTAAAGCAACGCAGTGCCGAATCGCAAAAAGGGGCCTGGTTTTTATGTTGCGTATTGGTCCGGGGCTTAAGTGGTTAAGCTATTGCTAAATTATCAGGAAGTTATTGGTCAGCACAATTTTTACTAATGTTCACCTAGTGTAATTTAATTAAATTCTTAGGTCATCTGCAACAGGATTTAAGTATTGTGCAATGCTTTTTTGTTTTAGTTGTTGGAAGTTTTTATACTTTCATCTATTTTGAATGTTACAATGGCATGCTAAGCTGTGGCCAATACACGTTAAAGCGGAGGTCCACCTTGAAAAAATCTTTACACTAAAAATCCTAAAAAAAAAATTATACTCACCCTAAATGCCTGTTGCTATGCGGAAGTCCCCTAATCTGCCTCTAATGTTCCTCTTCTCCGTCCGCGGTGGGTCTCCTTCCGCTTCCTCTTCTTGTGAATGGGCCGCGCTGCCTTCTGGGAACTGTGTGTATCCCAGGAGGCAAGCCGCCCATTCACAAAGCGCCGTGCTCGTGGCGCATGCGCAGTAGGAAACGGGCAGTGAAGCCTTACGGCTTCACTGCCTGTTTCCCCTACTCAGGATGGAGGAGCCGGGACCTGCCAGCAGCGATTGATCGCCGTGGCAGGACCAACATCGCGGGTAAGTAGGACAGGTAAGTGTCCTTATTAAAAGTCAGCAGCTACACTGTTAGTAGCTGCTGACTTTTTTTTTTCCTGCTCCTCCGCTTTAAAGTATTAATCCACTTGAAAAACAAACATGAGTGTGCAGTCTGGTAATTTGTAAGAAGGAAGTGGAATGTTTTTGAGTGGGAGAGGTAAATGTTGCATCAGTCTAGGAATGCTCTGTGTTGAGATACATAAGGCTGCACAACTGGGTTATAATTTAGGCCCCTTTCACATGATAAGCCCGCTCTGATCCGCCTGTCCGTTTTTCAGGCGGATCTGAGTGGGCCACCCATTGAAGGCGGATGTCAGTGGAGATGTGTCCGCTGCCTCCCATCTGCCATCCGATCCCCTCAAAACAGACGTCTGGCGCATTGGATCCGATGGGATCTGATGAAAACAGACATGCTGTTCGTTTTTGTCCAATCTCCCCATAGAAATCAGCGGGGCTCTGACAGGTCCCTCCCTGCTCAGTGAGCAGAGACGGACCTGTCATCCGCCGGCTCAGCGGAGATCAACGGAGTGATCTCGTGCTGAGCTAGTGAAGTCCGATGAGCGGATCCACCCCG
The DNA here is from genome assembly GCA_029206835.1 of Rana muscosa. NCBI lineage: Eukaryota > Metazoa > Chordata > Amphibia > Anura > Ranidae > Rana > Rana muscosa. Next base: position 201,956,186 of record CM055121.1, on the reverse strand, counting down.
TGTGAAAGGGGCCTTAGAGGAAAGAGTCCAAGCTTAGTCAAGGGAAGGGAGGGAGCCAGGATGGGTGGACAAAAGACTTGGATGGTTAGAAGATGCACTGGTGACGTTCAGACCACCTCAGTTCAGCAGGAAGGAGGTGCCCAAGCCTCCAAAATAATTGTCAAGTTGTCACCTTACCATCATGATTTTTGGATACCCTTTTTTTCGACATGAACCTTCTGGGCACTGCCTGGACAGGTTTCATGACCAAGATCCATGCTAACTTCATGACTACCAACATCAAATCAGGCGAGGAAATCAAAATTTTCCTGGATAGAATGTTTAGTCTGCTTAAACGCAAGTCTCACCTGCATTGGCACACTGAATACTTTAAACAATACATTCGGGAAGACACTTGCCCCCTGGGTCTGAGAATTCAGTTGTTCCCTACTATAAAGGATCCATCTCCCAGTTTCAAGACCTCTTGGGAGAAGATCCTGACTCACTGTAGTTTGGAACTAATGAAAACACTCACTAACCAATACGCCCTTGACATGATCTCACTGGACAGTGAAATCGACAGACTCAATACCCAATATCATCACCTCACGGGTGCCACAACCTTTCCCGCCAAATGGAAAGAGATTAGGGAGCGCCTTGAGGTGATGAACAAAGAAATTATTATCAAGAAAAAAAAAATATGTCAAGGATAAACTGGCCTTCTCTGAAGGGTATGCGTACAAGTGGATAGGCAGACTTAGTGGTCGGAGAGGGCCCCCAAGGGGAATACCACCTCATAACCCTACAACTGATTATTCTGAATCTGATTCATCCCTTTCCTTCTCTCGTTCTTTTCCTACAGGTCCACGACCCAATGGCCCCTCTACATCTAATACTACACGCAAATGTACACGCCGTAATGACGGGACGTCCCCAGCAGCACCGAGGAAGGGTAAAAAGACCTCCACTATACATCAGTCTGCACACACACCAGGGGAACCCTCACCGGAGGCCAATCAAGCCACCGGGGGAGCTGCCCCTCCTACCACATTACACCACCTGATCCCTAAAGTCTTAGGATCAGCTCTGGTCAACCCTAGGAAAGCCTTACTAGACATTGATTTTTGGTGACCTAACGTCACCAGACACCAAAAAACAGCAAACCAAAATAGACACCTTCACTCGCAGAGCACCGCCCACGCCCCTACCCAGTCATCTTCTGACCCAGCCAAATTGAATATTATTAACCTTACTTCCACCCCCCTATCAACTGACAAAATGTCAGTTCTCCAACTCGGTTTAGGCTTCTGTACTTTTGATCCATTGCACATTACAGAAACCATCAAGGACCTGTACCTTTTCGCACAGAACCTTACCTTTAAGTTTATTTATGATAAAGACCGCCAAAATATCAATTTGGAACGGGAGTCAAATGAGCCTGCTAGGCAGGCATGGACAAGTTCTGTGCATTGCGTGACTTAATGTTGCTGTATGATCAAGTATCCACCGACGATTCCCCCGACTCCTCCTCGGGGTCTGTTGGAATCTCAGATGGATCCACACCTACAGAAACTATGGTATCACCGATACCACCTGATAAGTCCAAAAAATGTAAACCCAAATCCCGGAAATTTCTGGATTTAATGACGTGTCCAGCGATTTGGGCCTTTCTTCAACAATCCATTAAAGATTTAAAGCAAAACAAATAGCAGGAATTTCCCTCAAACCTTACACCAAATCAACACTTGGCTTTGAGAGAACTACAGAAACGCAATGATATTATCATTAAACCATCTGATAAAGGTGGGAATATCGTCGTCATGACGCATGCTTAGTACCGTACGATGTGCCATACCGTACTGAATAATTCTACATGGTATCAACCTATCTCTTCATCACTCATTAAAGAATTTATTGATGAATTCCGTGAGTTATGCACTGATGCGTTTTGGAGTGGTCTCATTGACAAGGACACTTTAAATTACTTGATACTCAAACATCCCCGGACCCCGACCTATTACACATTACCTAAAACTCATAAACACCTCCTGCGACCCCCAGGTAGATCCATTGTGTCGGGGATAAGTTCTTTAACCGACAATGCCAGTAAATTCATGAACCACTTCCTGATGCCTCATGTCTTGAGTTTACCTTCTGACATTCGCGATACTTCTGATTTACTGCGTCACATTGAGGGGATCCAGGTCCCTCAGGACTCCCTGCTCGTGGCTATCCATGTCGAGGCCCTGTACTCGAGCATCCCCCACGAGCGGGGAGTCCTGATGGCCAGATCCTTCCTAATGGAGCAGAAACGTATTTCATGGCCACTAAACAAACTTATCTTACAACTTTTATCATCTATACATTTATCCTCACTCGTATTTATTTTATTTTTGAGGATCAACATTTTCTTCAATCTCAGGGTGTGGCCATGGGCACATCATGTGCTCCCTTATACGCTAATTTATACCTTGGCGCTTGGGAAAGGAACATTTTTGCCAATGAATCCTATGCGCCTTTCTTGCAGTCAGTGCTGTGCTGGTATTGTTTCATAGATGACCTGTTCATTGTATGGACAGGTCCCCCCACTCAACTGAATCACTTCATCCAATCCTTGAATGAAAATTCGGACAACCTTTACTTTACCTACACCTTTAATGCTACACAAATTCCATATCTGGATTTGATGATTATTAAAAGCTCTCTCGGGACCTTAGGCACCGACTTGTATCAGAAGCCTACAGCTGGCAACACCCCGCTGCACGCCTCAAGTGCCCACCCCAAATCTCTTGTACGCAGTATCCCCTTTGCACAGTATCTGCGCTTATGCAGGAACTGCACATGAGTTGAGGATTTCTTTCTCCAAGCTGCCTCCATACGTGAACGCCTACTTCTCAGGGGGTACTCCCGTACTACCTTGAAAAGGGCATTCAATAGGGCTAATGAACGTACCAGGACTTCACTGCTCTATGCCCCCCCACGTATCACTGGCAATAACACTGCAAAGGTTATCACTAAATTCTCAGCACATCATGGCCAACTACGTAACATTCTAGGAAAACATTGGCATTTATTGAAAGACCACCATATCCTTAGGAAACATGCACGCATGTTTCCGGAACAAGTGTTCCGATGAGCTCAATCACTTAAGGACCGCCTGACAAGTAGCCACTACAAGCCCAATAATCCCCCCCGTTCTGGTCCAAGAGGGACATCATGATGCGGGCAGTGCCCTAGATGCCCTTGGATCCTAACGGGTACCACCTACAGACTTCCTAATGGAGAATCCTTCTCATCTTACTTTTCAGCTGAATATGGCACCACAGGGGTTATTTATCTAATGGTATGCGAATGCCAAGCCTTTTATGTTGGCAAGACCATTAGAGAACTGAGAATGCGCATTGGTGACCACCTCTATTGCTCTACCAATAGCAAATTAACCACCATAGGCCGTCATATAGGCCTGTATCACAGGTACAATCCCCTAACGGTTCAATTTTTAGCACTTGAAGTGCTACCCCTTGACCCAAGAGGTGGTGACAGAGACAGAGTGACAGAGTGCCCCTACAACGTGAGGCACTGTGGATTGAGAGGCTCAATGCCACTATTCCTCCTGGCCTCAATGAAGTCAATTCCTTTAAACCATTTCTTTTTTTTTTTTTCATTCAAGTTTTAGTTTATTATCTGAATAGAGTCAGTACAATTTTTACAGAAAAAAGTACAATGTAGTATTACAGTATAAAATGCAAGCGAATAAGTCAAACAACAGTAGATCTCAAATTACAATATTACCATGTTGGAATACATCAATGCAAAGATACCATAAAAACTGAAATTAGTGAAATATATTTATCAAAAATAGGAGTAACCCCCTACGTCTACACCCCCTCATTCTAACCTTCCTTCTTTGAAAGTAAGATAAAATGGTGGCCTATTAAATATCTCAAAATATATGTATATAGTTACCAGAAGATGAGGAGATCCTCCATTCCCCCAGACACCCCTAAAGGGAACATACTGTGACGGAGAAGGTAAGAGGAGCCCCCCCACCCCCCCCCCCCCCCCCCTCCAAAGCAACCCAAAAACTTTTTTTTAGTTTTTGAGAAAACATATGACCTTAATTCAAGTATATATAACAGGAAATATAGTAGTCTACTATAAGTTTAACCGGGTGTAAAAAATCCTTCTCAAAATAATAAATCAAAGTCAAATGTTCTGACCCTAAAATAAGAGATCGTTGTATAAACCTGAGAAGTCTAAAACAATCTAGTACAAATACCTATTGTTTATATTCCATATAACAAAAATAAATAAGAATGGGAGAAAGAGAGATAAGAAGAGAAAACATTTAGGCCTCATGCCCACGGACGTTTTTACAGCCGCGTTTTTTACAGCTTAAAAACGCCTGTCCATGTTGTTGTATAATTTTTATTTATTTTTTTTAGAAAAAAAATAAACATAAAAAAAAAACGTTGGAGCTCAAACACAATCGCGGCAATTTTGCCCGTTTTTTGACGTTTCACGTTTTTTTATGCCTAACGCCGACGCTGAGGAACGCACTGGTCCTGGTTTTTTTTTACAGCTTAAAAACGTCTATGCTATTTGCAGCTCAAAAACGTCTAGGTGGGCATGAAGCTATAGACTAACATGGACAGGCGTTTTTAAGCTGTAAAAAACGCGGCTGTAAAAACGTCCGTGGGCATGAGGCCTTAGTGTTCAGTAGGAAAAAAAGGAAGGTAAAGAAAAAAGAAAGAAAGCCTACCTGCTCAATGTAAACATCAATATTCAGCGATTGGTGTTGCTAATTACTTAAGGCCCTGTTCACACAGGGGCGACACAACTTTGGGGGCGACTCGGCGGCGCAATCTCAAGACGACATGAGATGCCCGGTTCAGGCGATTTGCATAATGACTTCTGTATAGAAGTCAATGCAAGTCGCCCTCAGTCGCCCCCAAAAGAAGTACAGGAACCTTTTTCTATGTCGGAGCGACCTGAGTCGCTCCTATTAGAACGGTTCCATTTAACAGAGCGGGACGCGACTCATCAGGCGACCGAGTCGCCTGACGAGTCGCCCCTATGTGAACCGGGCCTAAGGGGTGTAGGAATTCCCGAAAATTGTATCCAAGGTTCCCATATAGAATTAAATTGAGTAGATCTGTTCAACGTTGAACTAATCATTTTTTCCTGTTCCATTATCCACGTAACTTTTCTCTTCATACATAAAAGAGAAACTGACGTTTTTTTCCATGCTTTGGCAATGGTTATTCTAGCCCCTGTAAGTATGAATAGAATCAGTTTTCTGGTAACCTTGGGAACCTGTGGTATAAATCCGTTAAGTAATGTGATTGCTGGAGATTGATGTATTGTATATCCTGTGATTTTTCGTATAATATGGAAGATTTTATTCCAAAATCCTCGGATTTTGGGACATTCCCACCAAATTTGAATCATAGATCCTAATCCCTGACAACCTCTAAAACAGAGAGGGGATGAGGTGGGATACATAGCAGCTACTCTTGTAGGAACTAGGTACCATCTAGTAAAGATTTTAACATTTGCTTCTATAAGTGAAGCATTAAAAATGCCTTTTATTGATCTAATAAAATTTCCACACCAGTCCTTCAGATCCCAATCACTTTGGAGGTCCTTCTCCCAAGCCAGCATATGAGGCAGTTTAACATCGTTGGAAGCAAGCGACTTATATATAACAGAAATCCCACCTCTCCTATTAATAGCCTGTTCACATCTAACTTCATATGGTGTAGGTTCTCTAGATCCAGGATTATTTTCCCATAATTTTTTTGGTAAAATTAGAGATTTCAAGAAATCTTGATCTTTCAATAGGAGGAAAATCAAGATTATCAATGAAATATTGTATAGAGAGAGGGCCTGATCGTGAAAAAAAAAACGTCCAATGCGGTACACCCCCTTATCATGCCACCACTTAAAGGAACCAACATCCCCTTTTGAGATAAATAATGGATTCTGAAACAGATCAGCCAATGGTTGCAGCTTAGAGACCAAAGAAGGGAGACTCCTAAGTGAGTCCCACAAAGCTAAAGATTGTGATAGAGCAGGAGATAAAATAGAAGGTCTGTTTTTTGGCGGACACCACAATAAATTTTCCAAAGAAAATTTAGGGGATGCCTATTCTTCTATACGAATCCAGTCAGGTTGTTCATTTTTGAGGTATATATCAGACAACTGTGCCAGTCTAGCAGCTTGGTAATACCACCAAAGGTTCGGAAGTCCCAAGCCTCCCTACTCAGGGAGATTATACAGGCTGTGGGAAGAAAGGCGTGGACCTTTTCTGTTCCAAATAAATTTAAGGATTTTGCTTTGGAAGGCTTTTAGGTGAATTTTTTTAATCGGAATAGGGAGCGAACGAAAAAGATACAACAATCTAGGTAGGAGGGTCATCTTGATCGATTTAAGTCTGCCAATCCAACCGATATTGTGTGTTTCCCAGTTGCTAAGATCAGCCTCAAGTTTCCTATACATAGGTGGATAATTAGCCTGATATAAATCTTCAAACTTTGAAGTGAGATTAATACCTAAGTATTTAAGGGAGCAAGTACTCCAACTGAATTCATATTTATTTTGTATGTAGGAAACCACAGAGTCTGGAAGAGACACATTAAGGGCTTTAGATTTGGCCATATTAACCTTGAGACCCGATATTTTGGAGAATTTTTGAAGCAGAGAGTAAATTTCAGATAAAGAAGATGTTGGGGAAGTAACAAACAACAACAGGTCATCTGCAAATAATGCACATTTATGATTTTCTTTTTCACACTGGATCCCCCTGATATTCGGATTATTCCGGATTGCAATTGCTAATGTTTCCATCATAACAGCGAATATCAGGGGAGATAAAGGGCAACCTTGCCGAGTACCTCTACAAATTTTATTGGAGTCAGAGAATAGCCCCTGTAATCTGACTTTAGCTTCAGGTGTAGAATATAGAGCAGATAAAATGCCTAAAACTTTCGAACCAAAACCCCAAAGCTTCATGACCTCAAACATGTACGGACAGGAAACTGAATCAAAGGCCTTTTGCAGGTCCAACGATTGGAGCATACCTTCCTGTTTTCGTTTACCTACCCATTGGGTTTTCAATATTGACACCAAATCTACCGCTCTCCTCACCTGATCTGGACCCTGTCTACCAGGGATGAATCCCACCTGATCTTTATGGATATATTGCCCAATGAAGGAAGATAACCTATTAGAGAGAATGTTGGTTAATATTTTTAAGTCATTGTTAATCAAAGAAATTGGCCTGTAATTTTCGACTAGACTGGAGTCCTTATCAGGTTTCGAAATAACGGATATATATGCCATGTTGAGCTGTTTACCTATTGGATGACCTTCAGTCAGAAAATTAAAAAATTGTGTAAGATATGGTGTCAGGGTCTCTAAGAATGTTTTATAGTAAGTAGGAGAAAAACCATCAGGTCCGGGAGCTTTATTAGTTTTCAATGTTCTAATAACTTCTGAAACTTCTGTCATCGATATGGGAGCTTCTAATTCCTCTCTCTATATATCTGCTAACTTGGGCAATTGTAAGCCATCTAGGAACTCCTCTATTCTATTGGAGGTAGATTGTCCTTCAAAACTATATAAATCAGAATAGAAATCTTGAAAGGCTGTCATTATACGCTGGGGGTTTAGTGTAATGCAGCGTACACACGATCGTTTTTCATGCCGTTAAAAATGCCATTTTTAAAAATGGCCATTAAAACCGATCGTGTGTACGCGGCATAAGAGAGCCGTCAACTAATCTGATCTTGGGAAGAACTCTAGATCTGAGTCTAGGGGATAATTTATGAGCTAACATGGGACCTATCTTATCCCTCATTTGATAAAATTTGGCCCCAGACCACTTAACAGAACTATCTGCCTTCACCGTGAGAGCCAGATTCAGAGCAGCTCTAGCAGCATCTAATTTGGAGGTAGGAATACCACATGGATCCTTTTTATGTTGTTTACTCAATGTTACAAAGTCTCTTTCTAGTCTTTTTACCTCCAAAGTCTTAAATTTTTTTTGTCTAGCTGCAATCTGTATCAATTTGCCTCTGACGGTAACTTTGTGTGCCGCCCACAGAATTTCCGGAGAAACTTCCTCCCTGTCAAAATTCCTTAATCTCACGTTCAATTTCTGTGGCAATAACAGGGTCCTTTAGTAACGATTGATTAGGAGTCCAATGGGATACCCTTTGAACCATACTATCACGTTTCAAAGACAGTAGAACCATAGAATGGTCTGACCATGCCACGTCTATAATAGAGGAGGCAATGGCAGAAGGGATATGTTGAGTAGAAACCATTATGTGATCTATACGTGAGTATGATTGGTGGGAATTTGAAAAGTGAGTAAAATCTTTTGTTTTTGGGTTCATCTCCCTCCATATATCCGTTAATCTGGATCTGTGAAGTAGGCAAGCAATTTGTGTACTAGCCCTGGTTGGACGGATCATTTTAGTCTTCAATGGATTAGATTTATCTAGTCCTGTAACAAATGCTATGTTGGAATCTCCTCCCATAATGATAACACCATCCATAAATGGCTGAAGAGTTTCAAACATTTGGTTAAAGAATCTCTTTTGTCCCCTATTAGGAGGATAATATGATATTAAAGTATACAACCTCCCATCTATTGTACCTTTCACCAATAGGAATCTCCCCTCTGGGTCTCCACATTCCTTCTGTAAATTAAACTTGCAGTGTTTAGAAAATAAAATTGCTACTCCCTAGTCTTATTTTCAGCATTGGCTAGATGTGGGCGATCAGACCGAGTGACGCCGCACGGCGGCGGCCGTCGCCATGTGCTGACGTCACTCTGTAGGGGACATATAAGCGGGCTGAGCCCCGCTTGGGGTGTGATGGACACCGGGTCCCAGGACATTCCCTGCTTTACCGAGCACCAAGTAAGTTTTATCTATTCTTGCCGCTATGTCCCTGCTCTGTGGATGGCTTTGTAAGCCCCGCTGACTAATGGTCCCTTCCTTTCCTTTCTCCTTTATTTACTTTCAGGCTATCATTGGCTATTACCCTTGAGGCTTTAGTGGGATTACTGCAATTGACCCTTATACTTATTATCAACAACTATTGCCATTAACAATTACGGTTTGAAGCACCAGTGTTAACTGGGTCTCTGGTCCTGGGACCCCCTACCCCCCACTCTGTGCCCCATACAGGTACATTAACTCACTTCCCCCCTCCCCCCTTCCCTACCTCCCTGCCTGGCTCTCCCCCTCCCATTCCCCCCCTCCTCCCCCCTGTCTTCCATCCTCACCCCTCCCTCCCTATCTTTCCCCTCCCCCTCCTTTCTTCCCGCTTTCCCTCCCCCCTTCCCCTCCCCCTTACCCCCTCCTTCTTCACTACACCTCCCTTCACCTCTTTCACTCACCAATCCCTCCTCACTTGTCATCCTATTATTATTTGGCACAGTTTGTTCACGCATCACACATCCACATCACTATTTCCCTCCAATAAAAATATATCCTTTATTCATGGTTACCTTTCAAATCTAGTTGATAGGTCCATCTCCTCATCCGTCCCTCTTGGCCGCCGCGGGAGACCCTCCTCGGTGGTCTTGGCATTTGAGCTGACGGGACCTTTTTAGGTAAGCAATATAGCCCTTGTTTCCCAATGTTTTATATGTTCATATTATTATGTTGTTGTTAGGTTGACCTGTATGAATCTTTATACCTGTTCAACCCCTTTCCAGTTTTTGATTGTATACCAATTAATTTCAGAACTTCTCCTGACGAAGCGGCATTGATCGCAAAACTAGTAGAGACCCCTTCCGTGACTCCTACCTCCACTGCGATTTTCCCCAAGGGGATCATCAGTTTCGGTGACTTGTATGGCTTGCAGGGGCGGGCTGGGCCAGGGTGCAAGGTGGAGATTTCCCCCCAGGCCGACTTATATGCAAAACGGCCGTGGCCCTCGCTGCCGTTTTTTTTTTTTTGAGCCTCGCATCATGACTACAAGTCCCAGAATTCCACAGCGTGTGGCCGCACATGACCCTGTTCGGCCAATCATAGGGCATTTGTGTTGCCTGCTGCCTACAAGTCCCAGAATGCCACAGCATGCGGCCGTGCATCTGGCCGACTTCATTTGTGTTGCGAGCGCCCTGCAAATGGAGCTGGTCACGTGTGGATGCGGCCAAGCAGGGCTGGTCGTGACCACTTGCTGGAGTCCCGCCTCTCTGCCTGGGGCGCTGTGTGTTTCTGAGGTCTCTCAGTCTCATCTACCCCCCTCTCTGTCAGCGCCCCTCCCCCAGCCCCCTCTCTGGCAGCCCACTCCCCTTTGTCAGCCCACCTTCTCTCTGTCAGCCCACCCCCCCTCTGTCAGCCCATCCCCGTCAGCCCTCCTCTGTCAGCCCACCCCTCCTCTGTCAGCCCACCCCCCTCTCAGCCGACCCCCCTCTGTCAGCCCACCCCTGTCAGCCCTTCTCTGTCAGCCCACCCCCACTCTCAGCCCACCCCTCCTGTCAGCCCACCGCCCACCCCCCCTCTGTCAGCCCAACCCCCCTCTCAGCCCACCCCTACTCTCGGCCCACCCCTCCTCTATCAGCTCCCCTCTGTCAGCCCACTCCCCTCTGTCAGTCCACCCCCCCTCTGGCAGCTCACCCCCCCTCTGTCAGCCCCCCTCTGTCAGCCCACCCCCTCTCTGTCAGCCACAGCAGGGAGCCAGGCCAGACACCTGCAGCAGGGTGCACTGTGCCAGCCAGCCAGCCACCAACCCACTGACCCACAGCAGGGAGCCAGGCCAGCCACCCACCCACAGCAGGGTGCACCGTGCAAGCCAGCCACTGACCCACAGCAGGGAGCCAGGCCAGCCACCCACAGCAGTCTGCACCGTGCAAGCCAGCCACTGACCCACCCACTGACCAACAGCAGGGAGCCAGGCCAGTCACCCACAGCAGGCTGCACCGTGTCAGCCAGCCACCGACCCACCCACTGACCCATGGCAGAGAGCCAGGCCAGCCACCAACAGTAGGGTGCCAGGCAGCCACCCACAGAAGCCAGCTACCCACGGTGACCCACCCACAGCAGGGCCAGGGTGCCAGCTACCCATGGTGACTCATCCACAGCAGGGCCAGGGTGCCAGCCAGCCACCCACGGTGACCCACCCACACCAGGAAACCAGCCAGCCACAACAGGGTGCCAGCTAACCACCCACAGGAGCCAGCCAGCCATGGTGACCCACCCACAGCAGGGAGCCAGCCAGCCACCCACAGGAGCAAACCAGCCACGGTGACTAGTCACAGCAGGAAGCTAACCAACAACCCACAGTTACCCACCCACACCAAGAATCCAGCCAGCCACAGCAGGGTGCCGGCCAGCCACCAACAGGTGCCAGCTAGCCACCCACAGGAACCAGCCACAGAGGATGTGGAAGCCAGCCACACCTACAGCATCCATAGTTAAGGTAAGAGTAGTGCTACAATTTTATTTCTACTTGGTGAGAGGTTGGGGCAGGGGTGAGAGTCATGGCACAAAGACGGAGTCCCATTAGACTCTGTTGTAGTCCTCAATGGGGCCTGGAGGGGACACTTTCTAACAGACTGTCCATGGACCCTGTTTGAAAAAGACCCCCCTCCAGGCACCATTAGACTCTGTTGTTAAACAGTGTTTTTTTTTTTTTTTTAAAAGGTAGTACTTTGTACAAATTGAAGGGGCGGGGCCAGGGATGGGTCATGATAGGGCCAGGAATGGGTCATGGGCAGGGCCTGACAGGGGGTCCTTGCTTTATTTGGTTTGGGGGCCCTGGGTGTTGTCAGTCCACCCCTGGGCAACAAGGCACGCCAGGGAGTTGGGACCCACATGACTGGCTTGGGCTGCAAGTTTACTTGACCCCAGGACAGGAGCATCACTTCACACCCGCAGGATCGGAGGAGGCCATGCAAGGACCTGCTGAGCTGGTACTGGCAAGAGCAGCTGCCATCACTGAGGTGAGAGACCCTGACACCCGCAGCTGAACCCCACATCCCATCCACCCCCCCCATACACCCTATTTACCCTGCTCCAGGCCAGTGCCCACCCAGTAACCTAAAAATCGCCCTCAACACTGTGGGTCCTGCTGGAAGCTGGCCATGGCCAGCAGGACCCACGGGCCATGGCCAGCGGCTAGCAGGACGCACAGGTTCGTAGCCAGCAGGACCCCCAGGTGCACAGGCAGCTCCCAGCAGGACCCACATGTGTGGGTCCTGCTGGGAGCTGGCCACGGACCTGTGGGTCCTGATGGCCACTGACCTGTGGGTCCTGCTGGCCACTAGCCTAGGGTGACCAGACGTCCCCGGTTTCTGGGGACAGTCCCCGGACTGAGGACACTGTCCCTGGACCAAGTCTGTCCCCGTTTTGTCCCTGCTTTGCAGGGCCAATTGTGAGCGGGTACACCGCGAGATGGGACAGTGGGAGGGTGCCCAGGGTCTGTGCCCATTGGGCTGCCTCGGAGCGGGAGCGCCACCAGATTTAACAGAGCGGGGATCTCCCACTTACCTGGCGGCCACTGTCATACGAAGTCCCGTTTCCTGGACTGGCTCTTATGATAGACAGCACACTGATGACGTTCATCATGGGAGCGGCCACGCTGGGTAAGTGGGAGATCTCCGCTCTGTGTAATCCGGCTGCTCTTCTCTCTAATCCCCATGCACTGAACAGACTGCGCTGATGGGCACTGGTGAGGCTGCGCTGATGGGCACTGGTGAGGCTGCGCTGATGGGCACTGGTGAGGCTGCGCTGATGGGCACTGGGGATGGTGAGCTTATTCAGTGGTTCAAAGGGCCACTTGACTGGACTTACCCCCCTGGCCTAAGGCTGCCAGCCTTCCCCCTGATGGCTTGTCACGTTGTCTGTATTTTATTGTATATGTTGTTTGTTTTTTATTTGATTCTATGTTAATAAACGTATAATTTTTCATTATACCCACTCTCTTTGAGTTTACCTACTCACCTTGTACTGCAATAGTCCAACCGCCCTCTTTCTCCCCATTTGGTCTTTTGGGTTGTGGGGTCCCTCAAGCCCTATCTCTATTCAACATTAACTTTTTGGATGATGGTACTATTACTAACAAAATTATGTGTTTTTTTATTAAGAGGCTAACAATTATTTCACCTTACCATCATGTCATCCATCTTACCATTCCTTTGGGGGTCTCTGCCAGTCCCTCCACTGGCTTCCGTTTGCCCAACATAATAAAATTCAAAATACTAACAACATCATACAAAACACTTCACGACTCTGTCCTGAGCTACATCTCCTCTTAGCTTAGGGTGACCAGACATCCCTGGTTTCCGGGGACAGTCCCCGGATTGAGGACACTGTCCCCGGACCAATTCCGTCCCCGGTTTTGTCCCCGGATTGGATTTGAACAGGGGCTGAGGTAATTTCAAAGACAGTCAGTGCAGAATTAAAAAAATTAATTCTGAATTACACCCCCCCCCCCCCGCACTCTGCCGCTCCTACTAGCTTAGGGGGGTGTATTTTTTACATTAGCTGTGCCCCTTTCTGATGATCATGTGCTGGTCGGAGCGGAGGGAATAATTCTTTAATTTTGGGCGCATGCCCATTCAGCTCCTCTCGCTTCTTCTGCCTTGGCTCAAGTCCTGGCCAGCCGCCTGCCTACTTATCTCCTTGCCTTCTCTGGCGGAGTGATCGTCCTCCTCTCCCCACCCAGTAGTAGCCGGGGCCCGGAGAGTAAGACTTGACAGGGTGTGAGGCGGGCGGCGGCGGCGACGTGCAGAGAGACGCTGATTGCCGCCATTGCTAGTAAAAAAAAAAAATATGTCCCCGGATTTCATTAAAAAAATCTGGCCACCTTATCTTAGCTTCTTCCAAGACCTCTTGTTCCCTAGCTTCTTCATCACCTCCTCCCATGCTCACATCCATAGCCTTTTCCATCCTTTGGAACTCCCTACCCCAGTCTGTCCAGCTATTCCCTACTCTGTCTGCCTTTGTTTCCCTGAAACCTTGTATTGTATTGTGACTGCTATGTCTCCCATTATATTGTGACGGTCTGCATAAACTTTATGGCGCTATGGTATTGCTAAGTTATTAAGAAGCTGATTGGTAGATTTGGTGAAATTTTTACTTATGTTCACCTCATGTGATTTAATTAAAGTGTCACAAAGCCCTGGTTCACACTGGTGCGATTTGACATGCGATTTGACATGTCAAATCTGCAATATTTGCCACAAATTGTGGGCAATGGCACCGTCCTAATCGGTGCGACGCCGCATCTGCGGCGCTGCACCGATTTCAAAAAGTAGTTTATGTACTACTTTTTGCGATTTCGGCTGCGATTTACATTGACATCTGAGTTAGATGTCCCTGTAATCGCGGCCGAAATCGGGACTGACAGGCAGGAGTGAAATCGTGCGAGTTCAGCTGAACTCGCACGGCTTCACTCCCGCAGCCCAGTGTGAACCTGGGCTAAACCCACATCATAAAAATATATCAAAGAATGCTGTATCACATGCTGCTCATACTCACTCAGTCACTATGAGATTTGTTTTCTGTATTCTGCAAAAAAACTGGTTGATCCTCTGTTCTCTATCTCTGTCCAAGTCCCCACTTCAGCTAGGGATTTTGCAGAGCGGTGTTGGCATCTCTGCACATGCTCAGTTTTCAGTGAATTTCTATGCTGAGCATTTCCTCCCTATCACATCTGAGCAGCCCATGTGACTATAGAGTCACACATGTGGGTGTATACACAGTGGTAAATGACAGCCCACTCCCTCCCCCCTCCTCCATGGCATGACCACTAACCAGCTAAGCACAATGAGGGTGGAATATTACATGTAGATTTATGGAGCTTCACCTCCCTCTTATTCTAAGACACAGGCTGGAGGGTTGTGACACAGCCTGTGACTGGCAGAAATCCACCCACACCATGTTACTGCCAAAAAATATTAAAGATTTGATTTCAAATATGCAGTTGTAGCACACAGATCCCTCACCCTGCTTACCCCCTTACACACCATGCCACATGTTCAGTATCCTCCATCTTGTAGAGGGTGAGCGGTGCAATTAATTTGGATCCTGCAGCGAGTTACCTCCTTCCGTTGGTTCTCGTCCCTAGAGTGTAGGGAAAAGTCTATTCTCTCTCTAGGAAGGCCAATGTCCAGACAATATTAAACTCAATAAAAGGAGTTTATTTTACTTGCTTTCAACTTGACAGGAAAGGTTGGAGAAAGAGAGGATGAACAGGGAGGTTGGTTCAGGCACACATTACTTAATCACCACTCGTCGCCACTCAAGCCTGAGTGGGCTTTGCTCACCCAGATAGTCCCCTCTCACGGTTCTAGCAGCCGGTGCTAGGACCATTCAATTTAAGCTTTTCCTTGGGATACGATCAGGACATGAACCTCTAAGTCCCTTACTTTCCAGCACTTGTAACACTTTAAGAACTTTAGGTGCCAATGGAGCACGTCACAAGGCTTTTGGCGGATCATGGAATCCTTCCCTCTGACAGGTAACCAGGCCTCTCCCGAGACGACGACATCCTTCACCGATCCTCGCAGAAAGTCCTCCCCTGGTTTCCTCTCCTTCAGAGCGGGACACCCTCCCATGGGCCCCCTTGGACTCCTCTGTTGGCTTGGGCCTCAGCTAAAGGTGCTGGGCCTACCTGGAATGTCTGCCCCTTATGTACCCTCTCCCGGCATGCACAACAGGCAGACCACGCCCACCGCACGGCTGCCGAGAGAGGACACCTAATAGGCCTGCAATGCTACCCATGGTTCAATCCGAGACCTGGGCGACAGCGCCACCCACAGGCCCCACTGTACTGCCAGGCAACACCACAACAGAGCAGAGGCCTAATGAATGAATTCCAGCAGCCTGAGCCTAACTACTTGCTCAGGCTGACCCCTAAATTTAAGCATAGCGACCCCAGTTTTGGGGGTCCGCTACACACACCCCCTCCTTAAGAAGCCACTGTCCCAGTGGCTAGAATAAATCAGAAGACCCCCTCAATCCTGAGTGGGTTCTGACTTATTCCAGACTATGTACAGAAATCCTGAAATGGTGCCTGAACCAAATATTTTGGGAATTGGAAACGGGAAAAGAGGAAAGGAAAACATATAGTAATACACATTTTTGACATCCCATTCTCAATGTCACATTTTGAGCAAACATACACAACCGATCATTTATTACAATCCCACCCCTGCCTAAACTATCTACCCCACCCATCCTCCGGTGGAGTTGACAGCAGATCACACCTGCAAGGGGGAGAAAAAAATAAATAAGAAAATACAGCATATATCACAGCAACATCCTATATACTAACTGCACAGAGAAGTGAGCCACTTCTTCGGAAATAAATGACTTCCTTCTACAAGTATAATATGCTAAGCCTAGCATTACTTGGTATATATTAACCACTTCCCGACCGCGCCATGTACAAAAGACGTCCACAGCGCGGTCGAGTTATCCTGAGTGGACGTCCCAGGGACGTCCTCACAGAATCTTGCTCCCGCGCGCCCCCTGGGGCGCGCTCCAGGATATGTCCGTGACCGCCGGGTCCGGAAGACCCGGCGCATCACGGATCACGGTAGATGGCCGCTAATCGCGGCCGTTTACCACGTGATCGCTCCGTCAAATGACGGAGCGATCACTTGTAAACAGACCGGCGTCATGTGATGACGCCGGTTCCTCCCTCCCCTCTCTGTACCGATCGGTACAGTGTGAGAGGAGAGGGGAGGGAGCGGATCATGTCCGCTCCCTCCCCCATGTCAGCTGTGGGCTGGATCTGTGACAATTGCAGTCACAGATCCAGCCATCCATCCATCCCTGCTCAGCCATCCCTGTGCAATACCCTGCCAATACTCTGCAATACACCCTGCCAATACTCTGCAATACACCCTGCCAATACTCTGCAATACCCTGTGCAATACTCTGCAATACCCTGTGCAATACTCTGCAATACACCCTGCCAATACTCTGCAATACACCCTGCCAATACTCTGCAATACACCCTGCCAATACTCTGCAATACCCTGTGCAATACTCTGCAATACACCCTGCCAATAATCTGCAATGCACCCTGCCAATACTCTGCAATACCCTGTGCAATACTCTGCAATACCCTGTGCAATACCCTGCCCATACTCTGCCCATACTCTGCAATACCCTGTGCAATACCCTGTGCAATACCCTGCCCATACTGTGCAATACCCTGCCCATACTCTGCCCATACTGTGCAATACTCTGCCATATTCCGCAATACCCTGCCATACTCCACAATACTCCTCAATACCCTGCAATACTCCACAATACCCTGCAATACTCCACAATACCCGGCAATACTCCACAATACCCGGCAATACTCCACAATACCCTGCAATACTCCACAATACCCTGCAATACTCCACAATACCCTGCAATACTCCACAATACCCTGCAATACTCCTCAATACCCTGCAATACTCCACAATACCCTGCAATACTCCACAATACCCTGCAATACTCCTCAATACCCTGCAATACTCCTCAATACCCTGCAATACCCGGCAATACTCCGCAATACCCCGCAATACTCGGCAATACTCGGCAATACCCGGCAATACTCGGCAATACTCCTCAATGACCGGCAATACTCCTCAATACCCGGCAATACTCCTCAATACCCGGCAATACTCCGCAATACCCGGCAATACTCTGCAATAACCACTTCCCACCCGCCGGCCGTCATATGACGTCCTTGACTTTGTGTGGAGATATCTGAATGATGGGAGCAGCTACAGGCATCATTCAGATATTCACTTTTTCAGCTGGCGATTCCCTACACCATAAGAATGATCATAGCGGCTGTTCCACCGCTTGATCGCTCTTACGGAAGGTGAGAGGGGATGCCCCCCCTCCCGCTGCCCTCCGGTGCTTCTACCGACTCACCGCTACGATCAAAGCCAGGATTGTTTTTTTTTTTGTTTTTTTTTCAGGCTTCCCAGCCTAGAGGTGGGATGTGTGGTCTTATTGACCCCATATCTCACTGTAAAGAGGACCTGTCATGCCATATTCCTATTACAAGGGATGTTTACATTCCTTGTAATAGGAATAAAAGTGATCAAAAAAAAATTTGGGGCGGAAAAACATGTCAAACTAAAATAAATAAAGTAAAATGAACAATAAAATATATATATTTTTTTTAAAGCGCCCCTGCGAGCTCGCATGCAGAAGTGAACGCATACATAAGCCCCGCCCACATATGAAAACGGTGTTCAAACCACACATGTGAGGTATCGTTGCGAACGTTAGAGCGAGAGCAATAATTTTGGCCCTAGACCTCCTGTGTAACTCAAAACATGTAACCAGTAAAAATATTTAAAGCGTTGCCTATGGGGATTTTTAAGTAGCGAAGTTTGGCGCCATTCCACGAGCGTGTGCAATTTTGAAGGGTGACATGTTAGGTATCTATTTACTCGGCGTAACTTCATCTTTCACATTATGCAAAAACATTGGGCTAACTTTACTGTTTTTTTTTTCTTTTAGGCACAAAACAGTTTTTTTCCGTAAAAAACGCGTTAGAAAAATTTCTGCGCAAATACCGTGCAAGATAAAAAGTTGCAATGACCATCATTATATTCTGTAAGGTCTTTGCTAAAAAAACATATATAATGTTTTGGGGTTCTATGTAATTTTCTAGCAAACAAATGATGATTTTTACATGTAGGAGAGAAATGTCAGAATTGGCCTGGGTTCTCCAGAACGCCTGATGGTGCTCCCTGCATGTTGGGCCTCTCTATGTGGCCACACTGTGTAAAAGTCTCACACATGTGGTATCGCCATACTCGGGAGGAATAGCAGAATGTGTTTTGGGGTGTAATTTGTGGTATGCATATGCTGTGTGTGAGAAATAACCTGCTAATATGACAATTTTGTGGAAAAAAAAAAAAAGAAAAAAAAATCTTGATTTTTGCAAAGAATTGTGGGAAAAAATGACAACTTCAAAAAACTCACAATGACTCTTTCTAAATACCTTGGAATGTCTTCTTTCCAAAAAGGGGTCATTTGGGTGGTATTTGTACTTTTCTGGCATGTTAGGGTCTCAAGAAATGAGATAGGCCGTCAGTACTTCAGGTGTGATCAATTTTTAGATATTGGCACCATAGCTTGTGGACTCTATAACTTTCACAAAGACCAAAAAATATGCACCAATTTGTACTTATTTTTACCAAAGATATGTAGCAGTATAAATTTTGGCCAAAATGTATGAAGAAAAAATACTAATTTGCAAAATTTTATAACGGAAACAAAGAAAAATTCATTTTTTTACAAAATTTTCAGTCTTTTTTCTCTTATAGCGCAAAAAATAAAAAACCCAACAGTGATTAAATACCACCAAAAGAAAGCTCTATTTGTGTGAAAAAAAGGACAAAAATTTCATATGGGTACAGTGTTGTATGACTGAGTAATTGTCATTCAAAATGTGAGAGCACCGAAAGCTGAAAATTTGTCTGGTTAGGAAGGGGGTTTAAGTGCCCAGTTGTCAAGTGGTTAAATATAATTTATTTTCTATATTATTTTTTTTTCGAAATAAATGAAAAAAAGATAAAAGTTCAGCAAATCACTGCCATCTTGTGGCAGCGCAAGGTTACTACATTCCCCATATTTGCGCATAGGAATGAACCACTGCACCATAAAACACTTCTCGTCTTGACCACGACGTCCCTCATGCTTTGGCCCTGGCTAGGCTACCCCAAAGTTCAATTCAAGGAAGAGAAAAAAAAAAATCCTTTCTTTTGAAGAGCTAAGGAAGGAGAAGAAAAAAAAACACAACAGTTCTCCTATTCCTCAACAGAGTAGACTTCCTCCGGTGGAGGGCAAAGTTAATGGATCCAGGGCAGTTCCGTAGCAAAGCAAAACAGGATAAGAAAACACAAGTTCCTGTTTCAGAGGTAGTAACAAGGATCAGGGAGAATAAGAGTCTTCCACTGTCTGTCCAATGTTTCAATGGAGTATATAGCGTCCTCTCTCTCCTTGTTACAGATCACCACCCGGTCCGCATGTATGTGCCCACCATAGTTCCACTCTTTGCGGCAGCCTTTAAAGCGATCAGCCATGGCGGCCGAACATATGAAATACCTGCGGGCTTTAGGCACTTCAAGGTAATCCCAAACAAAGTGAGAGTACCACCTCTCACGGTAGGCCTCTATTTCAAAGAGAATTCCCTGGGAACGTAAGGATATTCCCAACCGTACTCCTTGGCGACTCTCTTGTTTAGGAGCCGTTGCAACCAGGCTATGGGCGGTATGGTTGCCCGGTCTCCTACTCCAGGTAGAACAATAGCATCTGGGGATCTCGTAACTGACATTACTTCCAGCTTGGGCAAAGGCGACCGTAACGGCAAACGTCCACCTGTAGTAGCAGGTACACGCGATGCAGGTGCGGGTAATGCAGGTGTGGGAACAACGTTCTCCTCTAAAGCAGGGGCATTCACTTGGGGTGTAGTTTCCCCGGAGTCCATAGGCGATCCCTCTCTAAGGCTGCGGGACGGGGTCACCCGAATCCTGTCCCAACCCTTTTTGTCGAAGACCTCATCAATCTCCACATCATCACCCACATCGGACGATGAGTCCAGATCAGAAGTATCGTACTCTTCTGTCGGCAAATAATTTTTGGTGGACACCGATAGATTGTCCCCAGATGGCAAAAGTTCCTGCGGATTGGCCGTCCACACATCCCCAGTAGCATGGGGCATGGGCTTCTTTCCCGGCAAACTTCTTGTCAGATTTCCCCCAGCCTCCTTACCGTCCCCTGGCGTGGACTTCCTGGAGATCTCTCCGCTCCGAAGGTCCAGATCAGGCAGGCGCTGGGGCAGGCTTCTACCGCGGCCGCGGGAGGCCTTAACGTATCCCACTTTCCGCTTGGCAGGTGGGATGGAGGTCTCTGTAGTGACAGAGACAGCATCCGTTGTGGCGTCCGCCGCTGATTCTGCGGTGGCTGGAACTCCATCCTCGGCATCCAGTGCAGCCGCGATGATGCGCGTGGGTTTGGCCGTAGGTAACAGTCCCTGTAATACAGTTGACCCGGTGGGCTCGGGGTGACTCGGTGGGCTGGTCCACCTCAAACAAAAACTCCCCGCAGGTGAAAACACCTTCCGAAAGGCCGTATATTTACAGTCAAACCACCGCATCTGGGACAGAGCACGCCCAGGGCCTCCGCATCTCTGAAAGTATAAAGCGTGAAGCGACCCCTAGGCTTGAGCCGGATCCCCGTGTCCATCAGGGAGGCAGTAATGGGAGCAACGTCCATGGCAGAGGTAGTTTGGAACATCAGAGGTCCCGATGAAATGGAAGTCCATGGGGTAGCAGACATGTTGCTTCTCCTTACTTGTCCAGGCTCTTACTGTCCCTTTTGGCGCCAATGCACCACGTGAAACTCACAATTGGCAGGGGCCCCTTTTCTCTCCTGCACGCAGCTCGCGGGCTTTTCTTCTTTTGAGTCACGCCCACAAACTACGCAGTTAGAAAAAAATATATAGTCCTCTACCTCCATTTCTCTCGACAAAGTGACGCAGTCCAACCTTCCTTTAATGTCAGACCTCCACAGAACACACAGACATGAGAGGGAAATAGTCCAACTTCCAGGGGTAGCTGCAAAATCCCGGACTCGAGCCCCCACGTGTAGCACACAGATCCTTCACCCTGCTTACCTCCACTCGCAGAGTGGGACACACCATGCCACATGCCCAGTATCCTCCATCTTGTAGAGGGTGAACGGTGTTAATTAATTTGGGTCCTGCAGCGAGTTACCTCCTTCCGTTGGTTCTCGTCCCTAGAGTGTAGGGAAAAGTCTATTCTCTCTCTAGGAAGGCCAATGTCCAGACAATATTAAACTCAATAAAAGGAGTTTATTTTACTTGCTTTCAACTTGACAGGAAAGGTTGGAGATAGAGAGGATGAACAGGGAGGTTGGTTCAGACACACAGTACTTAATCACCACTCGTCGCCACTCAAGCCTGAGTGGGCTTTGCTCACCTGGATAGTCCCCTCTCACAGTCCTAGCAGCCGGTGTGGAGCACGGAACATTCAATTTAAGCTTTTCCTTAGGATACGATCAGGACATGAACCTCTAAGTCCCTTACTTCCCAGCACTTGTAACACTTTAAGAACTTTAGGTGATGTGGCACGAAGACTGATAGCTCAACTTTGGATCACTCCCAGGGTACCCACTAGACAACAATGGATTGACCAGGTGAACAAATTGCTAATAAGAGAGAAACTGACCTTTCAGCACAGGAATGCACCCCGCAAATTCCATACAATGTGGCAGGACTGGCTAGATGTTCCAGGCTTAGCACCCCATCAGTTAGTCAAAGACAGACTACTACAATGCTGAGAGTTAAGTTAAACTGTTAGAGGGTCTGATTAAGCAGATCAATGTGGTGGTTGCGGGACTCTTACTGTGAGATAACTGACTGTGGTGAGCCGGGCGAATTGACTGTCCCCTTAGTTGTTACAGGTTCTATTGCTTAACGATTCTTAGAGAGAGGAGGAGGGAGGGAAGAAAAGAGAGAGAGGAACACTGTTTGTTTTATTCCCTAAGTTAATTTATATGCCTTATTTTTATATATTATATAAAATATAGTTATATATTTTGATATACATACACTGTGACACTTTTGCACTCTACTGACCTGGTATAGGTCTGTGTCATATACTGTTTTGTATATTTTTTGCTGTTTTTTTTTCTTTTCTTATGCATTTTTCTTGTACAATGTGTATGCAATGCTATGAAAAACCAAATAAACCTTTTTTTCTGATAAAAAAAAAAGAACTTTAGGTGCCAATGGGGCACATCACAAGGGTTTTGGCGGATCATGAAATCCTTCCCTCTGACAGGTAACCAGGCCTCTCCCGAAATGGCGACATCCTTCACCGATCCTTGCAGAAAGGTCCTCCCCTGGTTTCCTCTCATTCAGAGTGGGAAACCCTCCTATGGGCACCCTGGGACTCCTCTGTTGGCGTAGGCCTCAGCTAAAGGTGCTGGGCCTACCTGGAACGATGCGGCCTCGGGCTAAAGGTGCCTGGGACCATACACACACACGCGCACCCCTGGCCTGGAGGGCCAAAGGGCGCAAACTGCTCCCCGAATAATCGCGTCTGCCCCTTATGTACCCTCTCCTGGCATGTACAGCAGGCAGACCACGCCCACCACGCGGCTGCCGAGAGAGGACACCCAATAGCGCTGCAATGCTACCCGTGGTTCAACCTGAGACCTGGGCGACAGCGCCACCCACAGGCCTCAGGGAACTGTACTGCCAGGCAACACCACAACAGAGCAGAGGCCTAATGAATGAATTCCAGCAGCCTGAGCCTAACTACTTGCTCAGGCTGACCCCTAAATTTAAGCATAGCGACCCCAGTTTTGGGGGTCCGCTACACACACCCCCTCCTTAAGAAGCCACTGTCCCAGTGGCTAGAATAAATCAGAAGACCCCCTCAATCCTGAGTGGGTTCTGACTTATTCCAGACTATGTACAGAAATCCTGAAATGGTGCCTGAACCAAATATTTTGGGAATTGGAAACGGGAAAAGAGGAAAGGAAAACATATAGTAATACACATTTTTGACATCCCATTCTCAATGTCACATTTTGAGCAAACATACACAACAGATCATTTATTACAATCCCACCCCTGCCTAAACTATCTACCCCACCCATCCTCCGGTGGAGTTGACAGCAGATCACACCTGCAAGGGGGAGAAAAAAATAAATAAGAAAATACAGCATATATCACAGCAACATCCTATATACTAACTGCACAGAGAAGTGAGCCACTTCTTCGGAAAGAAATGACTTCCTTCTACAAGTATAATATGCTAAGCCTAGCATTACTTGGTATATATTAAATATAATTTATTTTCTATATTATTATTTTTTCTAAATAAATGAAAAAATGATAAAAGTTCAGCAAATCACTGCCATCTTGTGGCAGCGCAAGGTTACTACATTCCCCATATTTGCGCATAGGAATGAACCACTGCACCATAAAACACTTCTCGTCTTGACCACGACGTCCCTCGTGCTTTGGCCCTGGCTAAGCTACCCCAAAGTTCAATTCAAGGAAGAGAAAAAAAAAATATTTCCTTTCTTTTGAAGAGCTAAGGAAGGAGAAGAAAAAAAAACACAACAGTTCTCCTATTCCTCAACAGAGTAGACTTCCTCCAGTGGAGGGCAAAGTTAATGGATCCAGGGCAGTTCCGTAGCAAAGCAAAACAGGATAAGAAAACACAAGTTCCTGTTTCAGAGGTAGTAACAAGGATCAGGGAGAATGAGAGTCTTCCACTGTCTGTCCAATGTTTCAATGGAGTATATAGCGTCCTCTCTCTCCTTGTTACAGATCACCACCCGGTCCGCATGTATGTGCCCACCATAGTTCCACTCTTTGCGGCAGCCTTTAAAGCGATCAGCCATGGCGGCCGAACATATGAAATACCTGCGGGCTTTAGGGACTTCAAGGTAATCCCAAACAAAGTGAGAGTACCACCTCTCACGGTAGGCCTCTATTTCAAAGAGAAGTTCCCTGGGAACGTAAGGGTATTCCCAACCGTACTCCTTGGCGACTCTCTTGTTTAGGAGCCGTTGCAACCAGGCTATGGGCGGTATGGTTGCCCGGTCTCCTACTCCAGGTAGAACAATAGCATCTGGGGATCTCGTAACTGACATTACTTCCAGCTTGGGCAAAGGCGACCGTAACGGCAAACGTCCTCCTGTAGTAGCAGGTACAGGCGATGCAGGTGTGGGTAATGCAGGTGTGGGAACAACGTTCTCCTCTAAAGCAGGGGCATTCACTTGGGGTGTAGTTTCCCCGGAGTCCATAGGCGATCCCTCTCTAAGGCTGCGGGACGGGGTCAACCGAATCCTGTCCCAACCCTTTTTGTCGAAGACCTCATCAATCTCCACATCATCACCCACATCGGACGATGAGTCCAGATCAGAAGTATCGTACTCTTCTGTCGGCAAATAATTTTTGGTGGACACCGATAGATTGTCCCCAGATGGCAAAAGTTCCCGCGGATTGGCCGTCCACACATCCCCAGTAGCATGGGGCATGGGCTTCTTTCCCTTTCCCGGCAAACTTCTTGTCAGATTCCCCCCAGCCTCCTTACCGTCCCCTGGCGTGGACTTCCTGGAGATCTCTCCGCTCCGAAGGTCCAGGTCAGGCAGGCGCTGGGGCAGGCTTCTACCGCGGCCGCGGGAGGCCTTAACGTATCCCATTTTCCGCTTGGCAGGTGGGATGGAGGTCTCTGTAGTGACAGAGACAGCATCCGTTGTGGCGTCCGCCGCTGATTCTGCGGTGGCTGGAACTCCATCCTCGGCATCCAGTGCAGCCGCGATGATGCGTGTGGGTTCGGCCGTAGCTAACAGTCCCTGTAATACAGTTGACCCGGTAGGCTCGGGGTGACTCGGTGGGCTGGTCCACCTCAAACAAAAACTCCCCGCAGGTCAAACACCTTCCGAAAGGCCGTATCTGTACAGTCAAACCACCGCATCTGGGACAGAGCACACCCAGGGCCTCCACATCTCTGAAAGTATAAAGCGTGAAGCGACCTCTAGGCTTGAGCCGGATCCCCGTGTCCGTCAGGGAGGCAGTAATGGGAGCAACGTCCATGGCAGAGGTAGTTGGGAACATCAGAGGTCCCGATGAAATGGAAGTCCATGGGGTAGCAGACATGTTGCTTCTCCTTACTTGTCCAGGCTCTTACTGTCCCTTTGTGGCGCCAATGCACCACGTGAAACTCACAATTGGCAGGGGCCCCTTTTCTCTCCTGCACGCAGCTCGCGGGCTTTACTTCTTTTGAGTCACGCCCACAAACTACGCAGTTAGAAAAAAAAACATAGTCCTGTACCTCCATTTCTCTCGACAAAGTGACACAGTCCAACCTTCCTTTAATGTCCGACCTCCACAGAACACATAGACATGAGAGGGAAATAGTCCAACTTCCAGGGGTAGCTGCAAAATCCCGGACTCGAGCCCCCACGTGTAGCACACAGATCCTTCACCCTGCTTACCTTCACTCGCAGAGTGGGACACACCATGCCACATGCCCAGTATCCTCCATATTGTAGAGGGTTAACGGTGTTAATTAATTTTGGGTCCTGCAGCGAGTTACCTCCTTCTGTTGGTTCTCGTCCCTAGAGTGTAGGGAAAAGTCTATTCTCTCTCTAGGAAGGCCAATGTCCAGACAATATTAAACTCAATAAAAGGAGTTTATTTTACTTGCTTTCAACTTGACAGGAAAGGTTGGAGATAGAGAGGATGAACAGGGAGGTTGGTTCAGACACACAGTACCTAATCACCACTCGTCGCCACTCAAGCCTGAGTGGGCTTTGCTCACCTGGATAGTCCCCTCTCACGGTCCTAGCAGCCGGTGTGGAGCACAGAACATTCAATTTAAGCTTTTCCTTAGGATACGATCAGGACATGAACCTCTAAGTCCGGTACTTCCCAGCACTTGTAACACTTTAAGAACTTTAGGTGATGTGGCACGAAGACTGATAGCTCAACTTTGGATCACCCCCAGGGTACCCACTAGACAACAATGGATTGACCAGGTGAACAAATTGCTAATAAGAGAGAAACTGGCCTATCAGCACAGGAATGCACCCCGCAAATTTCATACAATGTGGCAGGACTGGCTAGATGTTCCAGGCTTAGCAACCCATCAGTTAGTCAAAGACAGACTACTACAATGCTGAGGGTTGAGTTAAACTGTTAGAGGGTCTGATTAAGCAGATCAATGTGGTGGTTGCGGGACTCTTACGATGAGATAACTGACTGGGGTGAGCCAGGCGAATTGACTGTCCCCTTAGTTGTTACGGGTTCTATTGCTTAACGATTCTTAGAGAGAGGAGGAGGGAGGGAAGAAAAGAGAGAGAGGAACACTGTTTTTTTCATTCCCTAAGTAAATTTATATGCCTTATTTTTATATATTATATAAAATATAGTTATATATTTTGATATACATACACTGTGACACTTTTGCACTCTACTGACCTGGTATAGGTCTGTGTCATATACTGGTTTGTATATTTTTTGCTGTTTTTTTTTTCTTTTCTTATGCATTTTTCTTGTACAATGTGTATGCAATGCTATGAAAAACCAAATAAACCTTTTTTCCTGATAAAAAAAAAAGAACTTTAGGTGCCAATGGGGCACATCACAAGGCTTTTGGCGGATCATGGAATCCTTCCCTCTGACAGGTAACCAGGTGTAACGGCACCCCAATATAAAGGAGTAAAACGCCGTTTACGATGTTCCCTCTCCTAGACACACATCCACTCGCTACCAATATCCACAGCCAAACGACCCTTTCCCATAGGACCCGATCCCCTTAGAAGGAAGAGACGCACTCTGTCTTCTTCTGTAATAGGAATGACTTTATTATTGAGAAACATTGTAACTTTATACACAATTCAATACACATGATTTAACATGAACAAGGGCCCAGCTCCACCCACACATCCCAAGACTCAACACCTCATCCTGACGTCTGCTAGGCTTCAAAAGATCCCACACAATACACATCTTCTCACAAAGGGTTGGCAGCCAGTCTGTCTGGCACTTTACAATACACACAAGGACAGACTTAATGAACAATAGAATGCAAAACACCTTAATTCCTCACAGCAATGATTACATAACCCCCACACACAGTATACATCCAATCTATATACAATGTATATACAGCCTTGAATATGGCTATCACAGACCATATCGGGGGTTTCTTTTATTCACCCTGTGTCCAAAGTGACCCCACTGTCACACATCTCCCCTTTCGGCAGGGGACTAACAGAGGAGGGGACCCCAGACGGGTCTACTCCGAAGTTAGTCCATGGGTCCATTTTTCCAATGCTGGTATCCACCCAGTACCACAAATGAATTGCTCCAAGCAGAGCATTACTTACCCAGCCAACCTCTGCCTCTCTCAGAGAACATACCCGCCGCTGGGGAGAAGACAGGGTGACTGGGCTCAGTCCGTCATGCTGTTGGGGATCTGGGTCAACTGCCCGGCATCCCTGGGGTATACAAGTGGAGACTGAAGTCCCATCCACTTGTGGTAGGTGGAAGTCCCCCAGTGCTTGCAAAGCAAGGCTGACATCCTCCTGTCTCAGTGTCACACCATTTTCTGGGGTTGTGTCAGTGAAGACTGAAGTCCCATCTACTACCACAGGAACTCCCTCTTCTGTTAGTTGAGAGCAGAGGCCCGCGGCACTCGGCTCTGTTGCCAGCTCTTCTGCTGGGTTGCTGTGAGTGGAGACCGCAGTCCCATCCACCGATATCCGCTCAAGTGGCAGTTGTGTGCAGCGGCCAGTAGCATTCTGCCCTGCTGCCAGTGATTCAGCTGGGGGTGAAAGCTTTACCCCCTCAGCTTGTTGCTGGAGAGAGGGGCCAACTGCCCCGGCTCCCTGAAACTCCCCAGTTGTTTCCGGTGCTGGGCAGAGGTTGCTATCACTCTGCCCTGTTGCCAGCACTTCTGCTGGGGACTCCACACCATCTGCTCTGGCTAGCTGTTGGGGAGGGAAAATGGCTGCTTCTCCTCCCTGCATCTCTGAAATCCACTCGGAAAGAGGAACCATCACCTTCTCAACTCGGGCCTCCAAAACTGCCACGGGTGTAGAGCAGGGGTCTGCAGTACTTTGTCCTGCTGTCAGTACTTGAGCGGGCGATGCATAATCCATAACATCCTCTGAACAGTCCCTTAAGTCCATATCTTCTGTAATCTGTGGCTGGGGAGATGAGCCAACTGCCCTAGCTCCCTGGAACTCCATATCATCCACTTCGGCTTTAAGGGTGGCAATCTTCAGCTTTTCCACTGCCGATTCTTCAGCCAGGCTAGCTCCCTAGGACTCCGTATCATCCACTTCGGCTTTAGGGAGGGCAATCTTCAGCTTTTCCACTGCCGATTCTTCAGCCAGGCTAGCTCCCTGGAACTCCATATCATCCACTTCGGCTTTAGGGGTGGCAATCTTCAGATTTTTCACTGCTGATTCTTCAGCCAGGATTTCATAGTTGTCAACTGGTATTTCCTGATAGTCCCAGGCAAAGGGAGCCCCACCCTGCTGCTGAGCAGATTCTAGCAGCTGTCTGTAGGCGATCTCCGATTGTCGTATTTCTGCCATTCTCCACTCATGTTGCCGCTCTAGTTCTCTCTTTTGTCGCGCATCCTGCAGCTGGATGCCTCTAATGGCTTCCTGAATGGCGGTCTCTGATAGGTTAGCACCATATAATGCCAACCGCTGTCGCACTCGTTGCTGAAACAAATCTTCAACTGACCGGGGTCCTGCATCACCATCTCTCTGGTCCATCTCGGCTCTCAAGTAAGTCTTTCAGCGCGACTTTCCTGCAGGCTGCATAGCTGGTCATTCACTGTGGTGGCTTGGAGTGTCCCAGGAACTGGAGGGAAAATCCCGCTGCTGCCAACCAATGTAACAGCACCCCAATATCAAAGAGTAAAACGCCGTTTACGATGTTCCCTCTCCTAGACACACATCCACTCGCTACCAATATCCACAGCCAAACGACCCTTTCCCATAGGACCCGATCCCCTTAGAAGGACGAGACACACTCTGTCTTCTTCTGTAATAGGAATGTCTTTATTATTGAGAAACATTGTAACTTTATACACAATTCAATACACATGATTTAACATGAACAAGGGCCCAGCTCCACCCACACATCCCAAGACTCAACACCTCATCCTGACGTCTGCTAGGCTTCAAAAGATCCCACACAATACACATCTTCTCACAAAGGGTTGGCAGCCAGTCTGTCTGGCACTTTACAATACACACAAGGACAGACTTAATGAACAATAGAATGAAAAACACCTTAATTCCTCACAGCAATGATTACATAACCCCCACACACAGTATACATCCAATCTATATACAATGTATATACAGCCTTGAATATGGCTATCACAGACCATATCGGGGGTTTCTTTTATTCACCCTGTGTCCAAAGTGACCCCACTGTCACACCAGGCCTCTCCCGAAATGGCGACATCCTTCACCGATCCTTGCAGAAAGGTCCTCCCCTGGTTTCCTCTCATTCAGAGCGGGAAACCCTCCCACGGGCACCCTGGGACTCCTCTGTTGGCGTAGGCCTCAGCTAAAGGTGCTGGGCCTACCTGGAACGATGCCGCCTCGGGCTAAAGGTGCCCGGGACCATACACACACACGCGCCCCCCTGGCCTGGAGGGCCAAAGGGCGCAAACTGCTCCCCGAATAATCGCGTCTGCCCCTTATGTACCCTCTCCTGGCATGTACAGCAGGCAGACCACGCCCAGCACGCGGCTGCCGAGAGAGGACACCCAATAGCGCTGCAATGCTACCCGTGGTTCAACCCGAGACCTGGGCGACAGCGCCACCCACAGGCCTCAGGGAACTGTACTGCCAGGCAACACCACAACAGAGCAGAGGCCTAATGAATGAATTCCAGCAGCCTGAGCCTAACTACTTGCTCAGGCTGACCCCTAAATTTAAGCATAGCGACCCCAGTTTTGGGGGTCCGCTACACAGTATATTAGTATGACAATTTAAAACAGTTTGAACACATGATCAGCAGCAGAGGACTAGAAGCTCCTCCTGCTTAAGTTTTCCCGCAGACAGGCTGGGAAAGAGCTTAGTCATGTGACAGCTGTATATCCAATAGGAAAAAGGTACTCAGTATTTTTATTAAAATAATTACAGAACCATCATCCATATACAGAAATAGAAGAGACAATGTCAATTAAATGGGGTATTTTTTTTCTTAGAAACTACATGGTTGGTCTCTGTTATTTTAGATAGCTGTTTTGGTAACTGTAATGTTCTTGTATGGCCCTGTATAGCCTTAATTTCATGGTGG
Source organism: Rana muscosa (assembly GCA_029206835.1). Lineage (NCBI taxonomy): Eukaryota > Metazoa > Chordata > Amphibia > Anura > Ranidae > Rana > Rana muscosa. The sequence goes on along the minus strand of CM055121.1, from coordinate 201,925,337 downwards.
CATTCTATGTTGTGTGGCCGCCGATGTTCTACTTTTGTACATGTGAAAAAAAAAAAAACATTGTGTGTTTAGTATCACTTTAAGTTCTTAAGTCAACCCTATATTCGGACACAGGAAGCCCAAGTAGGCCCCTGAACCTAGCAGTTGTGGCTAGAGGCTGTGTAAATTAGGTAGGGAGGTAGGAGGAAAATTATGGCAAGTGATAGAAGAGGGTGAAGGTCTCCTAGGACACCTGTGCTGAGAAGTTGCATCCTTTGCTTTCCCCCTGTTGAAAATACTGATGCCTGACCATCATATAGATAGCATACCTCCCAACTTTTCAACATTGCGCTACGGGACACTTGGGGAGCAGGGCAGGTTAAGAAGAAAAAGTTGTTGAGCGGGGGGGGGTTGTGCTATTGCGGGTTCATCTTAGTAAGGAGGCGGTGTGCTACCGCGGACTGCCGGGGGGGGGGCGCCGGGTGCTCAACTCCTTCCTTTCATGTACTGCGGGAAACATGTATCAAAGCGGGAAAGTCCCGCCCAATCCTTGAGGGTTGGGAGGTATGAGATGGGGCCAGCCACCACTACCCAGATGTCCCCCACCAGGGCCCACCTCAAACAGGGCTGACTAAAACCTACTACAGGCCGCACATTGTCCACAGACCTCTAAGAACTCTTCTTCACCATTAGACCTGCATGCATGGTGTGCCACTTACACGCACTCGCCATCATGCCACTCTGACTGGGGATACCGTATGTGCCAGGCAATGTCTTGCACGAGGTCACAGAACATAGGGTAGTTCATGAGGTGCATCATCTAGCATGACTTAGCGGTGTGCTATCTCACTTCACAACAGCAAATTTACTAAGGTTCCACTTTAATCCACAAGATGCAGCCAAAGACTTTGTTCAATTCAATTTCACTGGCACAGTTCTCAGCAGATGCCCATTAAATTAAATCTTCTTAGATGATCCATCAGCAGTTCAATCCAGTTCAGCAGTGGTGTAACATTGTGTGCCCAGTAAGAGGGGTGCCCATCACTCAGGTATTAAAGAATAGGGTTTTTTAGGCAATCACTCTCTCCCTGGCTTCTCTCCCCACTGCCCAGGTTGGTCTCTGGACCCACTCACTATGCTCTACCCCATTTTTATGATCCTGCCTGGAGGAAATAATATCATTCTCCTTGTAAGATTTTTAAAGGAGCAATACTCTTATGCTGCGTACACACAACCGTTTTTAATGTCATGGAAAAAAACAACGTTTTTCTCGACGTGATTCTTCTCAAGCCTGCCTTGCATACACACTATCGTGAAAAAAAATGCTCGAGCAAAGTGCGGTGACGTACAGCACGTACGACAACACGTACAACGGCACTATTAAGGGAGAAGTTCCATTCGGATGGTGCCACCCTTTGGGCAGCTTTTGCTGATTTTGTGTTACCGCGTGTTAGTAAAAGTTTGGTGTTAGCCGATTCACGCTTTTCAGTCTCTGTGCTTTTCAGTCCGTTACAGCATGACGAATGTGCTATCTCCATTACGAACGCTAGTTTTACCAGAATGAACGCTCCCGTCTCAAAACTTGCTTCTGAGCATGCACGTTTTTTTCCCATCATTAAAGCGTACACACAACCGTTTTTCACAACGAGAAAAACGACGAGAAAAAATAGAGCAGGTTCTAAATTTTAATGGCCATTTTTCTCGTCGAGAAAAATGCTCTGGAGCCTACACACGACCGTTTTTCACGACCAATTTAAAAAATGGCATGTTTCTCGTCATGAAAAATGGTCGTGTGTACGCGGCATTAGGCCTTGTTCACACCATGGTGCAGAGATGTCAGTTATTCTGCACGCGTTCTGCAAGGGCACAAAATAATGGTTCTCGTTATATCCCTTTTTTATATAACTTATAATTTACTTCTTAATCACTTTAATAACTCCAACATTTACTGATCGTGCCCCCACTTGTCCACAGATTGAGCCCATTTGGGGTGGATGAGTGGTCAGGAGGCATGCTTTACGGAATTTTACCCTCAAAAATTTTCGACCCATAATTGGGTCCTCACATTTATTATCCATCTATGTGGTATTTATGAAGTTCTCTTTTTACTCTCCTGTTAGTTTTGATAGAGTTATGTACATACAGATATGTCTTCACTTATTATATATGTATCTTATTTTATGTTGCTTATTATATTTTGTTTTGTTTTTTGTTTTTTCTTGTAAAACTCAATAAAAATATTGAATAAGAAAATAATGGTTCTCTATGTGCCCTGTTCATACCATAACATGCACAGGAATCTGCAATGTTTATGAAATTTTCTGCACAGGTAAAAAAACTGACGTGACATCAACATTGGTGTGAGTAGGTCACATAACTGGCACGCTTGAAAACTGATATCAACGTGCATGAAAACTGATGTCTCTGCAAGTGAAATCTGGGTGTTTTTCCCATCAGTTTTCATGCAGGTATGGTGTGAATGAGTCTTTTAACCACTTAAGCCCCGGACCATTTGGTAGCTAAATGACCAGAGGTGAATTCAGAATTTTGCACTGCGCTGCTTTAACTGTAAATTGTGCGGACATGCAATGTTGTACCCAAACGAAATTTGCGTCCTTTTCTTCCCACAAATAGAGCTTTCTTTTAATGGTATTTGATTGCCTCTGCGATTTTGATTTTTTGCGATATAAACGGAAAAAGACCGAAAATTTTGAAAAAAATGATATTTTCTACTTTTTGTTATAAGAAAAATCGAATAAACTCAATTGTAGTCATACATTTAGGCCAAAATGTATTCAGCCACATGTTTTTAGTAAAAAAAATGTCAATAAGCGTATATTTATTGGTTTGCGCAAAAGTTATAGAGTTTACAAACTAGGGTACATTTTCTGAAATTTACACAGCTTTAAATTTATGACTGCCTATCTCATTTCTTGAGGTGCTAAAATGACAGGGCAGTACAAAACCCCCCCAAATGACCCCATTTTGGAAAGTAGACACCCCAAGGAAATTGCTGAGAGGCATGTTGAGCCCATTGAATGTTTTATTTTTTTGTCCCAAGTGATTGAATAATGACTAAAAAAAAAAAAAAAATTACAAAAAGTTGTCACTAAATGATATATTGCTCACACATGCCATGGTTATATGTGGAATTTCACCCCAAAATACATTTTGCTGCTTCTCCTGAGTACGGGGATACCACATGTGTGGGACTTTTTGGGAGCCTAGCCGCGTACGGGACCCCGGAAACCAAGCACCGCCTTCAGGATTTCTAAGGGCGCAAATTTTTGATTTCACTCCTCACTACCTATCACAGTTTCGAAGGCCATAAAATGCCAAAATAGCACAAAACCCCCCAAAATGACCCCATTTTAGAAAGTAGACACCCCAAGGAAATTGCTGAGAGGCCTGTTGAGCCCATTGAATATATTTTTTTTTGTCCCAAGTGATTGAATAATGACAAAAAAATAAATAAAAAAAAATTACAAAAAGTTGTCACTAAATGATATATTGCTCACACATGCCATGGTTATATGTGGAATTACACCCCAAAATACATTTTTCTGCTTCTCCTGAGTACGGGGATACCACATGTGTGGGACTTTTTAGGAGCCTAGCCGCGTACGGGACCCCGAAAACCAAGCACCGCCTTCAGGATTTCTAGGCACAAATTTTTGATTTCACTCCTCACTACCTATCACAGTTTCGAAGGCCATAAAATGCCAAAATCGCACAAAACCCCCCCAAATGACCCCATTTTGGAATATAGACACCCCAAGCTATTTGCTGAGAGGAATGGTGAGTATTTTACAGCTCTCATTTGTTTTTGAAAATGAAGAAAGAAAATATATATATATATTTTTTATTTTTTTTTCAATTTTCAAAACTTTGTGACAAAAAGCGAGATCTGCAAAATACTCACAATACCTCTCAGCAAATAGCTTGGGGTGTCTACTTTCCAAAATGGGGTCATTTGGGGGGGTTTTGTGCTATCTGGGCATTCCATGGCCTCCGAAACTGTGATAGGCAGTGAGAAGTGAAATCAAAAATTTACACCCTTAGAAAGCTTGAAGGCGGTGCTTGGTTTTTGGGGTCCCGTACGTGGCTAGGCTCCCAAAAAGTCTCACACATGTGGTATCCCCGTACTCAGGAGAAGCAACAGAATGTATTTTGGGGTGTAATTCCACATATGCCCATGGCATGTTTGAGCAATATATCATTTAGTGACAACTTTGTGCAAAAAAAAAAAAAAATTGTCGTTTTTCCGCAACTTCTGTCAACATATAAAATATTCCATGGACTCGACATGCCTCTCAGTATATAGCTTGGGGTGTCTACTTTCCAAAATGGGGTCATTTGGGGGGGTTTTGAACTGTTCTGGCATTTTATACACAACATTAGGAAGCTTACATCCACTCTTCTAACCACTTGAAGACAAAGCCCTTTTTGACACTTTTTGTTTACATGAAAACATTTTTTTTTTTGCAAGAAAATTATGTTGAACCCCCAAACATTATATATATTTTTAAAGCAAAGGCCCTACAGATTAAAATGGTGGGTGTTGCATTTTTTTTTCTACACAGTATTTGCGCAGCGATTTTTCAAACGCATTTTTTGGGTTAAAAAATACACTTTTTTTAATTTTAATGCACTAAAACACACTATATTGCCCAAATGTTTGATGAAATAAAAAAGATGATCTTAGGCCGAGTACATAGATACCAAACACGACATGCTTTAAAATTTCACACAAAACGCGCATTGGCGACAAACTACATACATTTTTAAAAGCCTTTAAAAGCCTTTACAGGTTACCCCAGTAGATTTACAGAGGAGCTCTACTGCTAAAATGATTGCCCTCAATCTGACCTTCGCGGTGATACCTCACATGCATGGTGCAATTGCTGTTTACATATGACGCCAGACCGACGCTTGCGTTCGCCATTGGGCAAGAGCAGGGCAGGACAGGGGTGCTTTTTTTTTTTCTTTTTTTTTTATTATTAATTTTGCTTTTTTATTTTATTTTTAAATTGTTCCTTCCAAGTATTATTTTTTTTTATCATTTTTATTGTTATCTCAGGGAATGTAAATATCCCCTATGATAGCAATAGGTAGTGACAGGTACTCTTTTTTTGAAAAAACTGGGGTCTTCTAGACCCTAGATTTTTCCTCTGCCCTCAAAGCATCTGACCACACCAAGATCGGTGTGATAAAATGCTTTCCCAATTTCCCAATGGCGCTTTTTATATCCGGGGGGGGCATTCCCTCCCACTGCTTGTAAAAGCAGTCCAGAGGCTAATTAGCCGCTAGGATTGCTTTTACATGAAAGCCGGCCGCAGGCTGAAAAGAATGATACCAAGATGATACCTAAACCCGCAGGCATCATTCTGGTATAAACATTCAAAGTCCAGCAACATACCAGTACGTTGCTGGTCCTTGTTGGACATGTATTGTAATCTTTTTATTTCATGCAGCCAGTTGGCTGAACGAAAAAAGAGATTGATCGGTGGGTATGCCCACCATTAGAATACCGCCCCTCATCCACCCACTTCCAATGATGGGCATACACGCACCATTTATATATGCCGAAGCATGGGGGCATCCTCCCGCAAAAAAGTTATGCCGCACACACATGGTCGGACTTTTCCACGGGCAAGCCTCCGTCGGAATTTTGACCGTATGTACGCGGCATTAGGAGCAAAATCGCTCCTCCGCCCCTGCTGCCCCAATGCTTCGGCATATTTGCTTTTTTTTTTTAACTGTGGTGGTGAAATCACCTCCTACAGCACTGGAGTCGCAGGGATCAGGCCTGTCTCTGCGAACGCTGCAGTTATGTGTGTTGTGTTTTGTAAGTGACAGTGATCGATCGATACTGCACTTGGGTGGCCTGGGCTGGACGGAGGGGCAAAACGCAGGTGCCAGCAGGTATCTGGGCTGATCCCGCTAACACTGCGTTTTTGGGAACCCTAAACTGCTGGGGACGCTAGTATAGATCTGATCAGATCAGATATTGATCTGTTCAGATACTATACCACTAAGGGGGGTGTATGCTTCACGCGTGGGTGTTAGCGTTACTGGCACTAACCTGACGCTGCCTGGGGTGTGACTCAGACCCTCTCTGATGCTAAAACCTAATTGATATCACCCGCCGGGCGATCAGGGGGTTAAACCTTTATTGGGTTATATACACGGCGGGTGCCCTGACACTATAAAAAGCAAACTAACTAACCAGCGTCACCCGTAACACTTATATGGTGATCACTGGTGAAAGGGTTAACTAGGGGCAATCAGGGGGTTAAAACCTTTATTAGATAATATATGGGGGTACCTGACGCTATAAAAACCTGCGGCGAACCTAAAAAAAATTACCAGCTACCGATCTGCATCACAGACACTAAGACAGCGTTTAGAAAAACGATTGCTTAGTGACAGTGGTGATAGGGGGTGAAAGGGTTACCTGGGGGGCGATCAAGGGGGTTAAACCTTTATTAGATAATATATTGGGGTACCTGACGCTATAAAAACATGCGGCGAACCTAAAAAAAATTACTGGCTACGATCTGCATCACCGACACTAAGACAGCGTTTCGAAAAACAATTGCTTAGCGACAGTGGTGATAGGGGGTGAAAGGGTTACCTGGGGGGCGATCGAGGGGATTAAACCTTTATTAGATAATATATTGGGGTACCTGACGCTATAAAAACCTGCGGCGAACCTAAAAAAAATTACCGGCTACCGATCTGCATCACAGACACTAAGACAGCGTTTAGAAAAACGATCGCTTAGTGACAGTGGTGATAGGGGGTGAAAGGGTTACCTGGGGGGCGATCAAGGGGGTTAAACCTTTATTAGATAATATATTGGGGTACCTGACGCTATAAAAACCTGCGGCGAACCTAAAAAAAATTACCGGCTACCGATCTGCATCACAGACACTAAGACAGCGTTTAGAAAAACGATCGCTTAGTGACAGTGGTGATAGGGGGTGAAAGGGTTACCTGGGGGGCGATCAAGGGGGTTAAACCTTTATTAGATAATATATTGGGGTACCTGACGCTATAAAAACCTGCGGCGAACCTAAAAAAAATTACTGGCTGCCGATCGGCATCACTGACGCTAAGACAGCGATCAGAAAAATGATCGCTAAGCGACAGTGGTGATAGGCGGTGAAAGGGTTATCTGGGGGGTGATCAGGGGGTTAAACCTTTATTAGGGGGGTTAGGGGGCTACACTGGACCTAAGACTAAACTTTGGTGACACTTTTACAGTCACAAATGTCACTGATTGCAGTGATCACTAAATAAATGGTCACTGCAATCAGTGACACTGTGACTGGGGGCTGGGGGGGTGATCTGGGGGGTGATCTGGGGTGTCTGGGGGGGCCTGGGGGGGCGATTTATGTCCCTATGTGTCCTGGTGTCAGTGTAGTGTTGTGTGCACTGACCTGATGTCTTCTCTTGTACGGCGCTCGGTATATGTGAGCGCCGCACCAGAGATGACATCACTTCCTCCTGCTCCCTCTGTCTGACACAGACAGAGGGGGCATTTCCATTCGCCGGGAGCGATCGCGAGGGGGTGGCCAGAAACGAATGGCTGCCCCCTCATCCCGGAACGCTCCCGGACACTTAGCCACCGCTCACTGTATAGGAGGGGGGCCCGATTGGACCCCCCAACTATACAAAGGCAATCACGTACACTCTACGTGATTGTGCCTGTCGGTGCCATTCTGCCGACGTATATATACAGTGAGCGGTCGTTAAGTGGTTAAGGGAGCAACATAGTGACGCCTGCAATCATACTGATCCAGTGACTTCAGTATTCTCTGAGTCACTGCCCCAGAACATGTTTGCTGTTTAAGAGTTCCGATTTATTCTTACTTCACTGGCTGCACACTTGTCCTGGATCACTAACTCAAAAGGTATTAAAGCCACAGGCAGACAGTCAACTGTCATTTTTTAGGAGGGAAGCCTTTACAGAATATATCTATCTTTTACTAGTCTTGTCCTAAAATGCTGGTTCACACTTCTGCGATCACAGACATCGCATGTGATTCGCACCGCACTGCTGTGAGGATCACATGTGATGCAAATTCAGCCATACAGATTGTATGTCTGAATTCACATCCCAATCGGACCAAAATTGTGCACGACCCTTTTTTTTGACGGCACCAGAATCGGATTCACACCCATGCTATCCGATTCCTGTCTGAATTCACAGTTGGCACAGCAATATACAAACTGATCTGGGGGTGTCACTAAATTTGTATTGACACCTGCAGCGGTTCGCATATGGCAGTGTGAACTGCCTGCAAGTTGTATGCTCTGCAAGAACCCACACTGGAATCGCGCTGGCTCCCGCATTGCATATGTGTGAACTGGCAATTAAATGGAATCATAACGTAATTTTTGCACCTGCCATATAAAAAAGCACCTTTTACTTTTGAAGGGTTTGACCTATTAGAGCCTACAGCCGCACTTTGCCGGGAAGCTGTCATATGACATGCTCGCGCTCTCTGTGCATCCTCCCTTCACACTGACAGCCCGTGAGGAGAGGAGAGCCGAAAACCGGCAAATCCACACAGGGGACAGGCACTGATCATCAGTGTCCTGGTTATCGGTGCAGCCCCAACAGTGCCCACCGGTGCTGCCAATCTGTGACCACCAGTGATGCCTATCAGTGCTAATCAGTGCCACCTATCACTGTGGCCTATCATTGCCGCATATCAGTGCTACCTCATCAGTGCAGCCTATCAGTGTACATCAGTGCAGCATATCAGTGCAGCCTCATCAGTGCACATCAGTGAAGGAATAAAATTGCTTATTTCTAACATTTTATAACAGAAACTACGATTTTTATTTTTTCAAATTTCAGGCTTTTTTTGTTTGTTTAGCAAAAAAACTGTGGTGATTAAATACCACCGAAAGAAGGCTCTATCTGTCTCAAAAAAATGATAAAAATGTTTTGTTTGTGTAGCACCCTGATGTTTAGGCAGGGCTGCTATCAAATTTAGTTTCCAGGTAAAAGTTGCCTTGGCCAATTGTTAGGATATCAATTGATTTCCCCCTAATTCTGGAATTGCTGCACTTTTCTCTTCTGTCACTACAGTAGGTGGCATTGTAGCTGGTGACATTAGATAAGATAAGGGCATAGCAAGGACAGATTAGGAATGAATGGGGTGTCTCAGCCAATGGGCAGGGATTTTCTTGGGTCCCTTGGCCTGCTGGGAGAGCATATTTATTTGGGTGGAGTCAGGTGATCGGGGTTCTGTGCCACCTGGACGGCTGTCTGGGTGGACTTGTGTTGTACTGCTCCAGGCTGCTAGGCCAAAAACCTAAGGCCTATCCCAGGGACATCTGGCTGCTAGGCTGTCTGAGGGCCTATCCAGAAGGAGGAGAAGCAGCGTAGAGTTGGGACTGTGGGCTTGTAGTCCAACCAGAAGTAACGGTTCGGCCGGCCAGGGAACCAGTTTTGGTCGGAGGTAGAGGGGAAGCTGTCGCCACTAAGGGACCATCCACCTTGCTACCGGAGACCACTGTGAGTAAGCTGAGGCCAGTACCAGGGCAGACTTCTCGCCAGCCGGGGACGGTGGAGAAGTGGGAAAACTTCAGCAAGTGCCAAGTCAGGGACCCAGCAGGACAGCAGAGGTGACACTTGCGAAGCATCAGTGAGTGCCAAGCGAGGGACCTAACGTGTCAGCGGGGGTGAAGCTTGAAGTGTGTCTGTGAGTGCCAAGCAAGGAACCCAGCAGGGAAGCGAGGGTGACACTTGAGGAAGATACTGAGTTGTACCAGTGGAAGAGCTCAGGGGATCCAGTGGCTAGTGGATCTGAAGTCTAGTGAGAGACTCGTTGAGTGAAGACCCACAGTGAGTTATGGTGGGGTAAACTAAGAATTGTTCGTGTTGCAAATAGTTGCATTCAATTGCCGTTAGTAACTGCTACAAGATTGTTGCCATAGGAGACAGCGGTCCTACCTTTACGGAAGTGGTGTCCGGCTGGAGGCCTTAAACTGTATAGCTGTCTGCCTATAAAAGTCTCAGAGTCTGCTAATTATCTTTGCATCTACCTAAGGGTGTCCAGGCCCTAACCCTCTCTCCCACAGTTCTGTTTAAGAGACAATAAATCTCTTTCATTCAAAAAGTGTGTGGCGCTCACCTGTTCATCTTGCATTACACCCACCATGCCTTGTAACAGAAGGATGTCAGCTGTCTCTAACTCTGGAGGTCACCATTGGATCTCAAGGGGCCCGGCACTTTGCTACATTTGGTGCCCAACCTACAGCAGTCGCCCATAGCAACTGGCTACAGCTACATCGGGATTTCGTCTGGCTCCGTGGGAAAATGGCAAGTAACTTCTTTACTTTGTATAGACTGTGTTATTGTGCATTCCAACAATGTGGGGTAGAGCCAGCATGTCTCATTGCTCATGGGAAAGTATCAGCCTGGTCTTTTGACACTTTAAGCCAGTGCTGCAAGGGTTAAAATGGACTCCATTAAAGTTTTGGCGCACTGCCAAAAAGAAAAGAGGTGGGCGCTGAAATTTCCAGAGAGTATCTGCACCAATCCTTAGGCAGGGGGAGGAGCCGCGCTCTACAGATGAGGATAAGGAAGTGCTGCCACGTGTGCCTGGTTGTGAGATGGAAAAGATGGCGCAGTTTGGAAGTATGATGGCGGATTGGAAGATGTATGCTCTGGGTTTTGACTTTGGTCTGAGCTATTCAAAAGATGTTCTGACTGACACCGGAGTGTGGTATACACCTAAGGGTAGTCTCGCCCTGTACACAGCTGGAGGCTATGAGGCCTTGGGACTGATCTGTGGGAACTATTTCGGTTTGGCCATGCATCTGAGGCCTTGGATCGTCTGCGGACGCTGCAGGGAACCCCTGCTTGAGGTTATCTTACCAGCCCAACCTCCGAGGACACTGCAAGCGGATTGGAACTAGAATGTCGCCATCCCGGCTGGGAGTGGCATTGAGAGTCTCCCTGCTATCACCTGGCTCCTGAGAGAAGCTGCTCCTCTTGCTTCTGTGGCTGCTCCAAGACCCAGCGCTCCAGTCGCCCCTCAAGGCAGTGGTTGAGCCCACCTGCTCTCCTTGATGGCGGAATCACAGAGAAAAAGGGCGCCGGAGTCAGGTAAGCCTACAAGGGGTGAAAGTGATGTGCCAGTGGAGGAGGTGATACCTGTAGCCATTAAAGGAGATCATGCGGTTGTGCCAATTAAAGCCAACTGCACGGGCAACTATCTCCCGGCCGAAGAATGCTCCACTATATCCAATTTTCCAATTTGGATATCCCCTCTGACGTGATCTCTAAACTGTTTTCAGACAATTTGTCATGGACTGGAAAGTGGACTGAGAGTGAAGAGTAGCAATTATGTGACTTAGAGGAGGATGAGATTCCTCCTGGGCCTACTGCAAGTGTTAAGATTGAATTGTATACTAATACCGCTCCAACTGTGTGTATTACTAAATCTTTTGAGGAGGATCGCTGGGAAAATTGAGTCCCTAAAGTTATTCCCACCAAACCGATAGAAGTGACTAAGTTTGATTGCAAACCCGATGCGTTTGCAGGATACCCGGTTCAGCGTGCTCCAGACGCACGGGTCCTACCCGGGTATGGAGACCCTAAAACACTGTCCAGACTGTCCAAAAAACAGTGTGATCATCCGCAGGCACAACAAGAAAGACATTCAAAATTACATTACTACGGTAAATGCTAAAGGAGAGGCCTTGAAGTTGCCAGATCCCAGGTATTACTGGTAGATGATATCGGATTGTGTTTCACTGACACCATATGGATTACAAATGTGTGCTTTGTTGAGTTAAGACGCTATGCTGAAAGCCACTCCACCTCATTCCTGTTGGCTGTATTGCTGGGACTGTGTTGGACTGTATGCTGCTGGCAGATACAGAGTGCCCACTTGAGTCATGCTGGCTAGTGTTCTGGAATTGCCAGTATGCCTCCTTGGAAAAGTAACATCCCATGAGGAACAACCCATGAGGAACGTCATTCTCAGTCCCTGGCTGTTATGCGGACAGACTGAGATTACTACTGCAAGGTGACCTATGTTCAGAAGTGCGGTCCCTTGCATTATGGCCTGGCTGCTTGTTGCCTGATTGCAGTCGTGCCTCCTGTCCCCAGAGTTGTCCCTGAGAAGAAGGGAAACTGCTGGGAAATGTTGTTCTACCCCGAGTGAAATACATTTTTGATGGACTTTGAGGCTTCAAGGACACTGGGGTGTTTAGTTAGTTAGGTAGAATAAGCTGTGGCAAAAAGGGGCAAATTCTCACCTTACACTTTAAATAATAAACTGTCCAGTGTACCAGGACTGTTTTCATATACTGGCCATCAGGTGGCGTGAGCCGTGCAAGCCTGAGTGAGCCCTTGTTCACATTAAGTGTTTATCTGATAGGAACTAGGAAGTGCTAAGAAAGTTTCAGTAAGATAGCTGTGGAAAGGGGTGGCATCCTTGGATAAGGATGGGGCCCAATTTCACTTATATGTGTGTTTAGATATAGAGATCATTGTAGTTTAGGCATATTATAGGGTGTATTTACACTGCTATGCTGCTCTCGGCTGAGGGTAATTAACATTTTCTCAAGATTCACTTATGCATACAGTATATTGCACTGTGTTATCATAGGGATAGGATGCATTCTTTGCTGTCTGTTTTTTTTCTCTCTCTTTCAGGTGTTCCTGCACCCATTGTGCCCTCAATGGACAAGGAGAGAAGATGACTCGACGTGGATAGCAATGCTAACCTTTCATGTCCCCTACTACTGCATATAGTAGATAGATAGTTAGGATATAAGGCTACTGTTTGTTTTTTACCCTTAAAGGGGTTGTAAAGGTACATGTTTTTTCACCTTAATGCATTCCAGTGGTGGCCCGTCCATAGGGGGCGCATGGGCGCCCCCCCCCCAATCTGGTCACAAAAGCAAATTTAAAAAAATAAAAGCAAAATTTAAAAAAACATTTAAAAAAACGGGCCCTTTAAGAAAAAAAAAACGTCCTTTAAGTGCACTATGGGCGCCGGACATAGTGCCCTATGAGAAGCATGACTCCAATGCAATCCCGTGATTGCAGGCGAGATGCTTCATTTGCGGGTTTTCTGATGCTTTGTGGCGCTCTGCAGTGCGCCACTACGGATCATTCTTGCTGTGTTTATGTTGGAGGGGGTGGTGCTTCCCCTCCCGACGTCACTTCCGGTTTCTATCTGCCAGTGAGAACCAGGAAGTGATGTCACTGCTGCTTGGAAGGAATGCACGGCTTGATCTGGGACTATTTGAAGATCTACTGAAGAGTTTTTTGGTAATCCCTGAGACCCTGACCCTGTCACTGACATCCTCATGTGTACAGTATAACATGGCAATGTTCTTCTGATCCATCGGTACAGACAGTATAGCATGGCAATGTTCTGAATCAGAACATTGCCATTCATACTGTACTGATGGATCAGAACATTGCCATGTTATACTATCAGACAGGACGAGGGCTGAGTGTCTGGGTGAGGGGATCTGATGGTGCTGCTGCTGGAAGAACAGGACAACTTGGAGAAGTGATAGATCGGAGGACATGCCAAGACACACCAATCATCTAAAGCGGTTTTATACCCGCTGCTGTTTTTTTTTTTTTTTTTTACATACCTGAAAGGCAAAAGGCATAATGAGCTAGTATGCACTAGTGATGTCATCACTCCTGCACGCCGGCAAGGTCCGGCGGCTGCCGGGCTTTAGCCGAGAATCCCCGCTGCGCATGCGCCGCTGCAGTCAGCGGCTCATTGCGAGCAGAATTTCTTCTAAACTATATAGGTTTAGGAGATATTCTTTTTACCTACAGGTAAGCCTTGTGTAGCGGGTATCAACATTTAGGGGGAGTATCTCGGCGGTAGCATGGCTCAGATACACTAATTATTAGGGAATTATGGCCAATTTGGTTCGTGGCGGATAATGATGGTGTCCTGTTCCCTGCGGCCCCTGGGAGGCGCTGTCGCCTGGGGCCAGGGTTGAACCACCATTGTAGGGCCGTGCCCTTTGTGTCCTCTCGTGGCAGTAGTACAGCGGGGCGGCGAACCCGCTGTGCCTGCTGGGAGAGGATATAAAGGGGGCGGACATCTTGCGCATGAGGTCCGAGCCCCAGGCACCTTCAGCCTGGGAGCTGCTGTTCTGTTTGTCCGCGCCCAGGTGCCCTCGGCCTAGGTGCGAGGGAGTTCAAGTTCCATCCCAGGCACCTTAACCCTGGGGTGAGGTACTAGCCGAGGCCTGGGGCCCAGTACCTTCGACTGGATCCCGTATGGGAGAAGATACCTAGGCGCCCACCGAGTGGGGAGACACGAGTCTCGGGCGAGGAGAACCAGGGAGGTGACCTGACCTGAAGATCCAGCGCAGCATTGGCTGGTGACAGTGTAGGCCTCTGCGGACCGTCCGGGATGGATCATCTCCCTAACAGGGGTCACCATTAGAAGGTAGTCCATGTTCTATGGTCTTTGCAGAGACCCAGCTACATCAGGTCAGTGGCAGAGGCCTATCCAAAGGTCTGTGGCAGAGGCCTCATCGTTCACCCGGTCTGTGGCAGGGACCAACCTCACGGTCGGTGGCAGCGACCGTGCGCCAAAAGTTGTTGTGAACTCCTAACAGCTTCTCTGATCCGAAAGGATTGTGCCTCCCCACCAAGTTTGTGTTTGTATCAACCTGTCTGCTTGCAAAGAGGCATATTTATCTCTGCGGAAATAAATATAGATGTTGTACTGTCACCTGGTGTGGGCTTACTTTTCTGGGAGCAAAGTGTTCTACATTCACCTATCTACCTGTCACAGTTGAAGTGGAAGCTCCGGACAGGGACACAGACCCGAAGGTAAAGATCTTAGCTCAAACCTCTACACACCTAAGAGGTGCGAGCTGGTGGCAGCACCTCACCCCTCTCCCTGGTCCCCCTAGAAGAGTTAACCAGCCGTGAAGAAGAAGGGAGAGAGCGGGTGAGGCCGCTACACTTATTATAGGCTTACCTGTAGGTAAAAGTTAAACAGGGTATACAACCGCTTTAACTCCTCATCTTCATCATCCCCCCACTGACCATCAGACAATGAAGGGGAAGAAAGGTAGGTGCAGGCTGTGTACAGGGGACGAGGGTGTCTGCACTGACAGACAGGGGGGCAGGTTGTGTTGTCTGCGTGGACATTTGCTTCCCATGCTGCTGTCAAAGTGAATTCTCTGTCACTGTGTATCCTGGGACTGCGATCATCAGGACCCCTCCCCCCATAGTTCTGCTCAGACTTTAACCCCCTCTGACCTGCATGCAAGCTACTTCCAGAGCCTTGTGTAGCCTGCAAAGTATTTTGTGACACTGAATGACTATTTGTGTCTCATGGACGATATGTTCTTTGTGTCTGATGATCTATTCCTGTGTAGCGGGGTCCCCTTTAAGACTCCCAGGACTACCTTACCCAGAACCCCTTTTGGCAATGTTTCCACCCCAGAGACTCATGGGAGGGGTTATAAAAGGAGGAGGCGAGGCTGGGCTCGGCCTCTTTGGGACACGAGACTTCAAGGGAGAGATCTTCCTGTGCGGATCCGCTGTGGTGTAAGGCCTGAAGCCTGGGGCCTTGCGCTGTTACCTAAAGAGCCTTCCACCCCATCGTGAGCCTGGGTGGCATCTGACTCGGTTTTCTTCAACCACTGCTGAGCCGGAGATCAGACTGCTGCAGACACTGTGTGTGGAGACACAGCAGGTGGAAGTTCCCGGACTGGGATCGCGTCCGGAGGGGTGAGCGAGCACTTGCTCAATCCACAAATACTTTATACCATTGTTAGGCCTACAGACTGCCGTGGCCCACCAGTTCCTATTTAGTTCTTTTCCCCCACTTGAGATCCATAGCAGAACTGAGTCAAACGGATCTCTAGTGGAGTGTACTGTGTTGGCGGTTTTTTACCCCCCCCCCTTGGATTACAAATGTGTTCCTAAAATGTGCACCACCGTTTAAAGACTTGCATGTGAAGAATTTTACCCCCTTCATAGAGACTAAGTTATATGGTCAGGCCTGGCCATTTAGGTAGTGATTTAGTTGCTGCGCCATAGGGCGCATAGTGAAGTACTGTTACATGTGGCGCGTGTGCGCCATATTTTTATAGTTATAGTGTGACTGTTGCTGCAGGGCTCTGCAGATAGATTCATATGATCTGTTATCACTGTTGATTTTATTGCCATAGAAAGTAAATTTGTTATTTTGCTATCAGTGCCTTGGTGTTTGAATTTAATCATAGAGCATAAGATATACCCATATTACCCTAGACTAACTGTGCCAGTAGGGGGTCGAGTAAATTGCCGGGGGGTTGGCGGAGCTGTCTTCAGGGCCCAAAACTAAATCTGCGGCCCTCATAATAGAAGGTATCGCTACACGTGGGGGTTCTCGTCCGGGATCCTGATACAGCAGGTAAACGCCAGAAGTGCCGGCATGGACCCACAAGCAGTAGAAGAGTGGTGCAAAGCCTCTAGGGCAGAGCCAAACAACGCGATAGTCATCAGCCTCCCTGGGGAGGAATGGTCGACTGAGATGGTAGAAGAGTTAATGAAGTTAGTTTCCCCAGATCACCCACCGTGGGTGATGGATATAAAGTCAGACCCAGACACTTCATATCAGTATGCACTAGTGGAGTACGGGGACGGGATGCCAGAGGCTTGCAAGCGCAAGTGTGTGCGGACGCCAGACAACAGAACCTATAGGTTGGCGCACGCAGTAACTGTAAAGAAGGAACCATCAACAACGGGACCACAGCAGGCTGCGGCCCGTGCCTCACCAGAAAGAGGAGACGGGGTGACGCCCCTGGTGACACCCGCACCTGCCACTGCTATATCACCAGAATTGATAAAGGCAATAGGGGATCTGCTAACCAAATGTCAGAAGACAAGCACGGTGCATGTAGAGACTAGCTACCGGAGACTGAAGACATTCTCAGGGAAGCTCCCTGTCCCTGCAGGGGAAGAAGATTTTGATACCTGGGTGGAGCAGGCATTACAAGCAGTAGAGGCATGGGAGGTGCCTGAAGCGCAGAAGAGGCAACGAGTGATAGAAAGCCTCAAAGGCGCAGCAGCAGAAGCAGTGAAAAGTTTTCGGTTTGGGAATGCAGATTGCACGGCTCAAGACTGTCTAGCCATGCTACAGGAAGAGTTTGGTCAATTGGAAAAAGTGACAGAGATGGTCTACTAATTTGAACATACTTTCCAACAGCCGAAGGAGAAACTTTCAGAGTATGTTAGGAGACTGAACAGGTTGCTGTGCAAGATTGTGTTGAAGAAGGGAATGAAGCCCCAAGATACAGATGCGGCAAGAATGAAACAAGTCTTAAAGGGAGCATTGCGCTCGGATCCAGTCTGGCTGCACCTGAAAACCTCGGGAGGAGGAACGTTACTGACTTATGCTGATTTGATAAAAATCATTCGAGATGAGGAGGCACTACAACAGGACCAGCAAATGATTAAGACAAATGTTGTCCCCGCACAGGTGTTAGTCAACCCAGTAATGGCCCCAGAAAGAGACTCAGAGGTGGACACTTTAAAGTCACAAATGTCCAAGGTGTTAGAGATGTTGACCTCTCTGATAGCAAAAGACCCAGAAGGCCCCAGGAGAGAAGTACCAAGAAAGGAACTATTCCCAATTGCCTCAGCACCCGCATCTTTACAAGAATGGGAAGATATAGTCTGCTTTAACTGTGGAGGAATTGGCCATATTGCAGCTACATGTTCCAGTCCCAAGAAGAAGAAAACAGATAACCGCAAGCCGGCGGGAAACTTCAGAGGGCCCCGGTGAAGGAGTCAACCGGGTGCCCATCATCTTTAGTGAGCTCCAAGCTGAATGCGAAGCAAAAGAAAAGAGGAGATAAAACACCTCAGAGGAAACACAACATTCCTCAACAGAGATACACCCAAGAGAAAGGGGGCAAGACCCCTCAGAAGAGGCACAGCACTCCCCAGAGGGGGTGCACACCTAAGAAAAATAATATTATCCCTCAGCGGGTCTGTACACCCATTGAAAGGAGGGAAATCAATGCATACCAGGCTCAAGGAAGACTAAAGTCCAAAGGGAGTTGGACGAGAGAGAGTCCGAAGGGAAAGGACCAGAAGAAGGCGACCCCTGCCAGGCCATATCCGGAGAAGCTGGTAGGCCCATCTCCTATAGTGCCCATTCAAGTGGAGGGAGTCTATACCAGAGCCATCTTGGATACTGGGGCACAAGTGACCCTATTATACCGGGATTTCTACGATAAGCACTTGAGTCACCTGCCCATCCAGAAGATAGAGGAACTGGAAATATGTGGGATTGGAACCCAGAGTTTCCCCTACGATGGCTATCTGCCCGTCAAGATGACCTTTGACCCATCTGTGGCTGGGAAGGCCGAAGTGTTTGACACCCTGGCAGTTGTGTGCCCTTGACCGCCAGGAGCCAACAAGAGTTCCCTTATAATAGGGACGAACACGGACCTGGTCCGAAGACTCCTGACCCCTCTAGTGAAAGAGAAGGGGCCAGCGGCCACCAAGATCCACCCCATGCTGAAGATGGCCTACCAACGGCTGGTCCTAGAGCAGAAGACCCCTGGAGAGGGGATAGGGAAGGTGTGGAGACTTGGAAGAGAAGGGGTAGTGTTGCAGCCCGGTGAAGTAACCTGTCTCAGAGCCACTGTGAAGCTTACTTGGGAGCAGCCTGGACCCTTTGTCATGCTGGAGTCCGACCCAAGGGAAGAGTCCCCCGGTCTGGAAGTGATACCAGAAGTGATTCCGCTGAAGGCCCTGAGGAAGGCCCATTGTAGAGTTCTGGTGAGTGTTAGGAACACTACAGGTGGCCCCATGGAAATCCCAGCCCGGATGCTGCTGGGCCAGGTGAGCCCTGCTGCCCCGGTTACCCTGTCAGAAGTCAAGGGGGCGGGTGAAGGAGGAGATGTTTGGGAGAAGCTGTCCATGGAAAACCCGAATCTGCCCAGGGCTTGGAAAGAGAGAGCCAAGGCCCAGTTGACCAGATGGGAGAAGATCTTCTCCAAAGATGAGTTCGATGTGGGGTGTGCAAGGAGTGCCACCCATCGAATCTGCCTCCAAGAAGACAAGCCCTTCAGAGAGAGGGTCAGGCGGGTCCCACTAGCAGATCTGGAGGATCTAAGGGAACAACTCGCAGAACTCAAGAGGACTGGTGTGATCCGGGAGTCTAGAAGCCCCTATGCCTCCCCGATAGTGGTGGTCAGGAAGAAGAATGGGTCATTGAGGCTCTGTATAGACTACAGGACTCTCAACCGGAGAACCATACCCGACCAGTACACCACTCCAAGGATAGAGGACGCTTTACAGAGTTTGTCTGGAGCCAAGTGGTTCAGCGTTATGGATCTCAAGAGTGGATACTACCAGATCCCTATGCATCCAGAAGACAAGGAGAACACAGCCTTCATAACCCCAGTGGGGTTCTTTGAGTTTGATCGAATGCCTCAGGGACTGTCTGGAGCTCCTGCTACCTTCCAACGTCTCATGGAGAAGACTGTAGGAGACATGAACCTTATTGAAGTCCTTGTATACCTGGACGATGTCATTGTCTTTGGAAGAACCCTGGAAGAACACGAAGAGAGGCTAGAAAAAGTGTTGAGAAGACTCAGTAAGGAGGGACTCAAGCTTTCGCCTGAGAAGTGTCGGTTCTACCAGTCTTCTGTGAACTATCTGGGGCACATAGTGTCTGAAGAAGGGGTGGCCACAGACCCTGAAAAATTGGAGGCAGTTACCTCCTGGCCACGACCCACCACAGTAACAGAACTCAGATCCTTCTTAGGGTTCTGCTCCTATTACCGAATTGCTAGACCATTGAATGAACTACTCAAGACCGAGGGGGAAGAGGACGACTCAGGGCCCAAGAAGCTGGGAGAGTCAGTCAGGGATCAGCGGAACCAGAAGTGTGAAGAGGCCTTCCAGGCATTGAAGAAGAGCCTAACCACTGCCCCAGTCTTGGCCTACGCAGACCCAACCAAACCCTATGAACTACATGTAGATGCTAGTCATGATGGTCTGGGAGGAGTACTTTACCAAGAACACGAAGGACAACTGCGGCCTGTTGCCTACGTGAGCAGGAGCCTGACCCCCTCTGAGAAGAACTACCCCACTCACAAGCTGGAGTTCCTGGCCCTTAAGTGGGCGGTAGTAGACAAGCTCAAAGACTACCTATATGGGGCGGAGTTCACTGTGAAGACCGACAACAACCCCCTTACCTACCTTTTCACTACAGCAAAGCTGGACGCCACTGGACACAGGTGGCTGGCTGCATTGTCTGGGTTCAATTTCAGCCTAAAGTACAGGCCAGGGACTGGAAATCGAGATGCAGACGCTCTGTCCAGGAGATCTCATGGCCCCACCAGTGACATGGAAGACTGGACTCAAGTGGCACCTGACGGGGTGCGGGCCCTTTGTCAAGGGGCTGAATTGCAAGTCAGAAGAGGCTCAAGGGCGGAAGAGATAGGAGTTACCATGGTAGGAGTCCCTAAACAATACTGTGGAGTAACTCAACTGGAGGAAGACCATCTGCCAAAACTGTCCAGGAAGGAACTAAGATGCGACCAATTAGAAAACCCCATGGGGAAATTGGTTCTGGAAGCCCTGGAGAATCAGGATCCAAACAGACTCCTGCGTCACTCCTCGAAGGAAGCTCGCCTGTTGAGGAAAGAGTGGGACAGGTTACAGGTGCATCAGGGAGTGGTCTACCGAAGGGGCCCCTCTGATGACCTGGTAGATAAATGGCAATTGTTTCTTCCGGAAAAACATTGAGACTGTTCTGATTGCCCTACATGACAATCACGGCCACCTAGGGGCGGAAAGGATCTTTCAACTTGTCAGAAGTCGGTTCTATTGGCTCTGCATGAGGGCAGAAGTGGAAGAGTACTGCCATTCATGTGCACGCTGCATCCAGAGGAAGACTTTACCCCATCAAGCTGCCACAATGGGCTATCTACAAAGTCAAGGCCCAATGGATCTGGTATGCATTGATTTCCTTTGCCTCAAACCCGACCTGAGTGGACTAGGAAATGTTCTGGTGATAACCGATCATTTCACCCGGTATGCCCAAGCTTTCCCAACCAAAGACCAGAAGGCTTCCACAGTAGCCAAGGTACTTATGGAGAAGTATTTTGTCCATTATGGGCTGCCACAGCGACTCCATTCAGATCAAGGAAGGGACTTTGAGAGTCGGCTGATCCGGAAACTCCTGTATTCGTTAGGAATCAAGAAAACCCGAACCACACCTTATCACCCACAGGGAGATGCTCAGCCGGAGAGGTTTAACCAAACCCTGCTCAACATGTTGGGAACTCTGGATAGTGAGAAGAAACAACATTGGAGCAAACACATAGCAGCTATAGTACACGCTTACAACTGCACCACCAGTGATGCAACAGGCTACTCCCCATATCGACTCATGTTTGGGAGAGAAGCAAGGTTACCTGTGGACCTGGCCTTTGGCACCTCTTTAGACCATTCCTCAGCCACATCCCACAAAGGATATGTGGACAGGCTCAGACACAGCCTGAAAGTAGCCTATGAACAAGCTCAAGCGGCCTCAGATCAAAGGGGAGCTCGAAACAAAAGAAACTTCGACCTGAAGGTCCGGGTGCAAGACCTGCAGCCCGAGGACCGAGTACTGCTACGCAATCTGGGGGTCCCTAGAAAACACAAACTTGCAGACAGATGGAGATCTGAACCCTATGTCATCTGTAGGAAGCTGCCGGGCCTACCTGTCTACAAGTTGAAGCCAGAAGAAAAGGTAGGACCACTGAAGACGTGGCATCGAAACCACCTCCTCCCACTTGCTGAAGCGGTCAGGATACCTCCAGTAAAGGGACTCCCCTGAACCAGTCTCTATTCTGGATACCCCCAGGCCAAACATTCGGTCCCAGACCTCTCGGGCTGAAGATGGAGAGGCCTCTGAACTCAGTGGAGATGAAGGAAGAGAACTCGACTGGCTGTGGCCTTCTCCAACTTCAGGCACTTCTGCTAAAGATCTTCCAACCACTGAAGACACTATAGATGGACAACTGAATGCAGAAGCCACTGAGTTCATCCCATCTAGTCCTTCATCAGATTACTGGGAAGATGCCTGGGATACTTACTCTGAAAAGGACCCTAGAGACTCTATGTATCCCTCGGCTTCTGAGGCAGATGTTCCAGAGCCCGCCGTGTTGCCCGAACCTGCTACCGAAGAAGAGCCCGTGGCACCAGAGCCAGAAACCCCAAGAGAGCAAAGGGCTCGAAGGGTCATAAGGCCTCCCAAAAAGTTGACTTACCCACAAATGTGGAAGAGCTCAGAAGATTCTGTGGTCACTGCCAGGAGGAGTGTAGAGAATCCGGATCCCTCCACTGTTCATTTGGTGGAGGGCAACCCCCACTCACTCTCTGGCACAGTTAGGCAGGCCACTCATGATAGTGTGACCTGTGGGCAAGGGAATTTAACCCCTTTGTTTTGGTGGGAATTCCCTATGCCAACATCATATGCAATGTTGTCTAGGATTGTACGCAATGTATGCTAGAATTGTCTTTGGGGACCAAAGAGTTTAAGTGGGGGGAGTGTGTAGCGGTGTCCCCTTTAAGACTCCCAGGACTACCTTACCCAGAACCCCTTTCGGCAATGTTTCCACCCCAGAGACTCATGGGAGGGGTTATAAAAGGAGGAGGCGAGGCTGGGCTCGGCCTCTTTGGGACACGAGACTTCAAGGGAGAGATCTTCCTGTGCGGATCCGCTGTGGTGTAAGACCTGAAGCCTGGGGCCTTGCGCTGTTGCCTAAAGAGCCTTCCACCCCATCGCGAGCCTGGGTGGCATCTGACTCGGTTTTCTTTAACCGCTGCTGAGCCGGAGATCAGACCGCTGCAGATGCTGTGTGTGGAGACACAGCAGATGGAAGTTCCCGGACTGGGATCGCGTCCGGAGGGGTGAGCGAGCACTTGCTCAATCCACAAATACTTTATACCATTGTTAGGCCTACAGACTGCCGTGGCCCACCAGTTCCTATTTAGTTATTTTCCCCCACTTGAGATCTATAGCAGAACTGAGTCAAACGGATCTCTAGTGGAGTGTACTGTGTTGGCAGTTTTTTACCCCCCCCCCCTGGATTACAAATGTGTTCCTGAAATGTGCACCACCGTTTAAAGACTTGCATGCGAAGAATTTTACCCCCTTCATAGAGACTGAGTTACCGTATATACTCGAGTATAAGCCGAGATTTTCAGCCCTTTTTTTGGGGCTGAAAGTCCCCCCCTCGGCTTATACTCGAGTCATATAAATTTTTACATTGTAAATATTACCTGTAAAGAAGTTGCGGCTGCGGCGTCCATCGTTCGAATTCCGCGGCGTCCATCGTTCAAAATTCCGCGGTCTCTTCCTGTTCCTTCCTTGATAGGCGAGTCTCAGCAGACACTCTCCGCCTATCACGAACGTTCTCTCATCCTCAGTTTTCCAGCAGACGTCTGTGATTGGCGGAATACCCAACACAGTGTCTGCTGGGAAAACTAAGGATGAGAGAATGATCGTGATAGGCGGAGAGTGTCTGCTGAGACTCGCCTATCAAGTAAGGAACAGGAAGAGACCGCGAAATTCGAACGATGGACGCCGCGGAATTCGAACGATGGACGCCGCAGCCGCAACTTCTTTACAGGTAATAATTACAATGTAAAAATTTCTATTTACAGGGAACAGCGAGCTAGGGAACAGTGGGGCATCGGCTTATACTCGGGTCAGTGAGGTTTCCCATTTTTTTTGGGCAACATTAGGTACCTCGGCTTATACTCAAGTCGGCTTATACTCTAGTATATACGGTATATGGTCAGGCCTGGCCATTTAGGTAGTGATTTAGTTGCTGCGCCATAGGGCGCATAGTGAAGTACTGTTACACGTGGCGCATGGGCGCCATATTTCTATAGTTATAGTGTGACTGTTGCTGCAGGGCTCTGCAGATAGATTCATATGATCTGTTATCACTGTTGATTTTATTGCCATAGAAAGTAAATTTGTTATTCTTCTATCACTGCCTTGGTGTTTGAATTTAATCATAGAGCATAAGATATACCCATATTACCCTAGACTAACTGTGCCAGTAGGGGGTCGAGTAAATTGCCGGGGGGGTTGGCGGAGCTGTCTTCAGGGCCCAAAACTAAATCTGCGGCCCTCATAATAGAAGGTATCGCTACACCTGTAATAAAAGATGTGTTGTGAGCACGCCACGGTGTGTGTTGGTGATGTGAGTGAGCTGCACACAAAGCAGCAGTGCATGGCTGAGCTCCTCACTTGTGAAATAAACAAACTTTCTGCTGCACGAGGGACGTCAGTGAGAGCACATGGGCTCTGCTAACCCACCATCTATCCCAGGCTCCATCCCTGCCTCTTTGATCCAATGTCATGTTTAGGGATGAGCTTCGTGTTCGCGTCGAACATACGTTCGACTCGAACATTGGCTGTTCGATCGTTCGACGAAGATCGAACGATTTGGGCCGTTCGCGCCAAATTCGAGTGACGCGAACGGCCCACAATGCACTACGCCATCGCAGTGTCATCCAGGCGCTGTGATTGGCCAAGCATGCACTGTGACCCCGCATGCTTGGCCAATCACAGCGCCGGCAGCGAGGAGAGCAATGATTGGCCACAGGCAGGATGCCTGTGGCCAATTATTGCTGAGGGTGTTTAGTACACGCCCCACACTATAAAAGGCCGCCAGCACGGCGGCCTAGTGTAGTGTGTTCCGGAGCAGGGATAGAGTAGCATAGGCAGGGACAGTGACTGTTATTTCTTTCTTGCTTAACCTGGATTCCTTTAGTTTAGGGAAAGAGAAGGATAGGTAGGGAGAGTGTCAGTGTGTTTTGTGCTTCTGCTATAGTGTGCTTAAAAAAAACATTTATTCTAGGGACAGAAAACTCTAGGTAGGGACAGTGTCAGTTTCTTTCACTCTGCAAGTCCTTGTTTCCAGGGACCTGTAAGGACAGTGAGTTAATTGTCCTTGTGCTATATTGTGCTTAAAAAAAACATTTATTCTAGGGACAGAAAACTCTAGGTAGGGACAGTGTCAGTTTCTTTCACTCTGCAAGTCCTTGTTTCCAGGGACCTGTAAGGACAGTGAGTTAATTGTCCTTGTGCTATATTGTGATTAAAAAAAACATTTATTCTAGGGACAGAAAACTCTAGGTAGGGACAGTGTCAGTTTCTTTCACTCTGCAAGTCCTTGTTTCCAGGGACCTGTAAGGACAGTGAGTTAATTTTCCTTGTGCTATATTGTGATTAAAAAAAACATTTTTTCTAGGGACAGAAAACTGTAGGTAGGGAGAGTGTTTTTTTTCTTTCACTCTGCAAGTCCTTGTTTCCAGGGACCTGTAAGGACAGTGAGTTAATTGTCCTTGTGCTATATTGTGCTTAAAAAAAACATTTATTCTAGGGACAGAAAACTCTAGGTAGGGACAGTGTCAGTTTCTTTCACTCTGCAAGTCCTTGTTTCCAGGGACCTGTAAGGACAGTGAGTTAATTTTCCTTGTGCTATATTGTGATTAAAAAAAACATTTATTCTAGGGACAGAAAACTCTAGGTAGGGACAGTGTCAGTTTCTTTCACTCTGCAAGTCCTTGTTTCCAGGGACCTGTAAGGACAGTGAGTTAATTTTCCTTGTGCTATATTGTGATTAAAAAAAACATTTTTTCTAGGGACAGAAAACTGTAGGTAGGGAGAGTGTTTTTTTTCTTTCACTCTGCAAGTCCTTGTTTCCAGGGACCTGTAAGGACAGTGAGTTAATTTTCCTTGTGCTATATTGTGCTTAAAAAAAACATTTTTTCTAGGGACAGAAAACTGTAGGTAGGGAGAGTGTTTTTTTTCTTTCACTCTGCAAGTCCTTGTTTCCAGGGACCTGTAAGGACAGTGAGTTAATTGTCCTTGTGCTATATTGTGCTTAAAAAAAACATTTATTCTAGGGACAGAAAACTCTAGGTAGGGACAGTGTCAGTTTCTTTCACTCTGCAAGTCCTTGTTTCCAGGGACCTGTAAGGACAGTGAGTTAATTTTCCTTGTGCTATATTGTGATTAAAAAAAACATTTATTCTAGGGACAGAAAACTCTAGGTAGGGACAGTGTCAGTTTCTTTCACTCTGCAAGTCCTTGTTTCCAGGGACCTGTAAGGACAGTGAGTTAATTTTCCTTGTGCTATATTGTGATTAAAAAAAACATTTTTTCTAGGGACAGAAAACTGTAGGTAGGGAGAGTGTTTTTTTTCTTTCACTCTGCAAGTCCTTGTTTCCAGGGACCTGTAAGGACAGTGAGTTAATTTTCCTTGTGCTATATTGTGCTTAAAAAAAACATTTTTTCTAGGGACAGAAAACTGTAGGTAGGGAGAGTGTTTTTTTCTTTCACTCTGCAAGTCCTTGTTTCCAGGGACCTGTAAGGACAGTGAGTTAATTGTCCTTGTGCTATATTGTGCTTAAAAAAAACATTTATTCTAGGGACAGAAAACTCTAGGTAGGGACAGTGTCAGTTTCTTTCACTCTGCAAGTCCTTGTTTCCAGGGACCTGTAAGGACAGTGAGTTAATTTTCCTTGTGCTATATTGTGATTAAAAAAAACATTTTTTCTAGGGACAGAAAACTGTAGGTAGGGAGAGTGTTTTTTTTCTTTCACTCTGCAAGTCCTTGTTTCCAGGGACCTGTAAGGACAGTGAGTTAATTTTCCTTGTGCTATATTGTGATTAAAAAAAACATTTTTTCTAGGGACAGAAAACTGTAGGTAGGGAGAGTGTTTTTTTTCTTTCACTCTGCAAGTCCTTGTTTCCAGGGACCTGTAAGGACAGTGAGTTAATTGTCCTTGTGCTATATTGTGCTTAAAAAAAACATTTTTTCTAGGGACAGAAAACTCTAGGTAGGGAGAGTGTTTTTTTTTTTTTCACTCTGCAAGTCCTTGTTTCCAGGGACCTGTAAGGACAGTGAGTTAATTGTCCTTGTGCTATATTGTGCTTAAAAAAAACATTTATTCTAGGGACAGAAAACTCTAGGTAGGGACAGTGTCAGTTTCTTTCACTCTGCAAGTCCTTGTTTCCAGGGACCTGTAAGGACAGTGAGTTAATTTTCCTTGTGCTATATTGTGCTTAAAAAAAACATTTATTCTAGGGACAGAAAACTCTAGGTAGGGACAGTGTCAGTTTCTTTCACTCTGCAAGTCCTTGTTTCCAGGGACCTGTAAGGACAGTGAGTTAATTGTCCTTGTGCTATATTGTGCTTAAAAAAAACATTTATTCTAGGGACAGAAAACTCTAGGTAGGGACAGTGTCAGTTTCTTTCACTCTGCAAGTCCTTGTTTCCAGGGACCTGTAAGGACAGTGAGTTAATTTTCCTTGTGCTATATTGTGATTAAAAAAAACATTTATTCTAGGGACAGAAAACTCTAGGTAGGGACAGTGTCAGTTTCTTTCACTCTGCAAGTCCTTGTTTCCAGGGACCTGTAAGGACAGTGAGTTAATTTTCCTTGTGCTATATTGTGATTAAAAAAAACATTTTTTCTAGGGACAGAAAACTGTAGGTAGGGAGAGTGTTTTTTTTCTTTCACTCTGCAAGTCCTTGTTTCCAGGGACCTGTAAGGACAGTGAGTTAATTTTCCTTGTGCTATATTGTGCTTAAAAAAAACATTTTTTCTAGGGACAGAAAACTGTAGGTAGGGAGAGTGTTTTTTTTCTTTCACTCTGCAAGTCCTTGTTTCCAGGGACCTGTAAGGACAGTGAGTTAATTGTCCTTGTGCTATATTGTGCTTAAAAAAAACATTTATTCTAGGGACAGAAAACTCTAGGTAGGGACAGTGTCAGTTTCTTTCACTCTGCAAGTCCTTGTTTCCAGGGACCTGTAAGGACAGTGAGTTAATTTTCCTTGTGCTATATTGTGATTAAAAAAAACATTTTTTCTAGGGACAGAAAACTGTAGGTAGGGAGAGTGTTTTTTTTCTTTCACTCTGCAAGTCCTTGTTTCCAGGGACCTGTAAGGACAGTGAGTTAATTGTCCTTGTGCTATATTGTGCTTAAAAAAAACATTTTTTCTAGGGACAGAAAACTGTAGGTAGGGAGAGTGTTTTTTTTTTTTCACTCTGCAAGTCCTTGTTTCCAGGGACCTGTAAGGACAGTGAGTTAATTTTCCTTGTGCTATATTGTGCTTAAAAAAAACATTTATTCTAGGGACAGAAAACTCTAGGTAGGGACAGTGTCAGTTTCTTTCACTCTGCAAGTCCTTGTTTCCAGGGACCTGGAGAGACATTGAGTGAATTGTCCTTGTGCTATATTGTGATTAAAAAAAAAATTTATTCTAGGGACAGAAAACTCTAGGTAGGGACAGTGTCAGTTTCTTTCACTGTGAAAGTCCTTGTTTCAAGGGACAGAGAAGGACACCTGAAGGTAGCCCTTATTGCTTTTTTCCCATCTCCCTGCAGGCCATCTATTAGAATGTCTGGAAGGCAAACAAGGAGAGGCAGACAGTCAGGAGGCAATAAAAGAGGGCAAGCAGGCTCTGTGTCTGGGGGCAACAGTGCTGGTCGTGGACGCGGTGCATTGTCATCAGCACATGGCCATGGGACACGCTTGTCCTTCTTTTCGGCAGCTGGACATGTTGAGCCACATCATGCCGAAGACTTGGTAGAGTGGATGACCAAGCCCTCCTCCTCCTCCTCATCCTCTCTCACCCAGGCTCAGGGTACTGGAAAAGCAGCTGCCAAAGCGTCGTCTTCCCTGGTATCAATGTCAGACAAATCATCAGTCACTCCTTCCCTAGACCCACCATGTCCTCCTCCTGAGGAGTCCCCCGAACTGTTTCAGCACAGTGTTGGGTACATGCTCCAGGAGGATGCCCAGCGTTTCGAAGGGTCTGATGATGAAACCCAGCTAGAGGAAGGCAGTAGCGTGAGAGCAGACAGAGGGGATGCTCAAGAAGGACACCAATCTGGCAGTCATGTTCCAGCAGCTGCAGCATACTGCCAGATTGGCTCCAGTGATGAGGAGGGAGGGGATGATGAGGTCAATGACTCCACGTGGGTGCCTAATAGGAGAGAGGAGGAGGAGGAGGATGAGGAGGAGGCACATCTCCAACGAGGCAGGATGCCCTTTGGTGGCCAGCGTAAGGGCAGTACACCGACGGAATCACACCGCAGAGCTCCGCCTGTGCAGGGCGCTGCCTCTGCCCGTCATTCAAAAAGTTCTTTGGTGTGGGCCTTTTTTGAGGCTAGTGCATCAGATCGCACAGCTGCTGTTTGCAACATATGTCTCAAGCGTATATCGCGTGGCCAAAACATCAGCCGCTTGGGTACCACATGCCTGACCAGACATATGTTGACCTGCCATGCAGCTCGTTGGCAAGCCTACCTCAAAGACCCACACCAAAGAACAAAGCGGACCTCTCCTTGCACCGCATCAGCTGGGATCTCCAACCCCACTATAACTTCAGTCCTCTCTGAAACATGCACTGAGAGGAATGAAGGTGTAGAATTAGGTGTGTCACAGCCAAGTACTTGCGCCCACTCTGCTAGCAGTACACCGACGTCCGATTCTAGCAGGCAAATTTCCCTGCCCCAGCTGCTGGACCGTCGAAAGAAGTTCACTCCCAGCCATCCACATGCCCAGCGGTTGAATGCTAGCTTGGCTAAATTGCTAGCGCTTCAACTGCTGCCTTTTCAGTTGGTAGACTCGGCCCCCTTCCGTGAGTTTGTGCAATGTGCGGTTCCTCAGTGGCAGGTTCCCAAACGCCACTTTTTCTCACGGAAGGCTATTCCGGCTCTCTACCGGCATGTGGAAGGCAATGTCTTGGCCTCGCTGGACAGGGCGGTCAGCGGTAAGGTGCATATTACCGCTGACTCATGGTCCAGCAGGCATGGACAGGGACGTTACCTTTCTTTCACGGCCCATTGGGTCACTCTTTTGGCAGCTGGGAAGGATTCAGGACAAGGTGCAGTAGTGTTGGAGGTTGTCCCACCGCCACGCCTCCAAAATGCTACTACTGGTTGTGACACACCTCTCTCCTCCACCCCCTCCTCTTCTTCTTCCTCCATGGCCTCTTCCTGTGGTTTGTCCTATGAACCAGCGGTGCTCCGTAGCCGTTCACGGGGCTACGCAAGTACGCAGGCAAAAAGATGCCATGCCGTGCTTGCGCTGGTGTGTTTGGGGGACAGAAGCCACACTGGGGCAGAGGTCCTGTCTGCTCTGCAGGGCCAGGCCGAGAGGTGGTTGACGCCACGCCAGCTTAAGCCAGGAATGGTGGTTTGCGACAATGGCACCAACCTCCTCTCCGCCCTCCGACAGGGACAACTGACCCATGTGCCCTGTGTGGCTCACGTCCTTAACCTGGTGGTGCAGCGCTTCTTGGGCAGGTACCCGGGCTTACAGGATGTCCTGAGGCAG
Organism: Rana muscosa; assembly: GCA_029206835.1. Taxonomy (NCBI): domain Eukaryota; kingdom Metazoa; phylum Chordata; class Amphibia; order Anura; family Ranidae; genus Rana; species Rana muscosa. The sequence continues at coordinate 201,894,963 of CM055121.1, read as the reverse complement.
GCCAGGAAAGTCTGTGTGCATTTCCGCAGATCTTATAATGCCAGTGCTCGCCTGGCTGAGCTGCAAAAGGAGTTGAACCTGCCCAAGAACCGCCTTATATGTGACATGCCCACCAGGTGGAACTCAACGTTGGCCATGCTGCAGCGGCTGCACACGCAGCAGAGGGCCATCAATGAGTACCTGTGCGACTACGGCACCAGGACAGGGTCAGGGGAGCTTGGTTTTTTTTCTCCACGCCAGTGGGGCATGATCAGGGATGCATGCACTGTCCTGGCACCATTTGAGGAGGCCACGAGGATGGTGAGCAGTGACAGTGCATGCATCAGTGACACTGTACCTCTTGTCCACCTGTTGGAGCACACGCTGCGTGGAATAATGGACAGGGCACTTGAGGCAGAACAGAGGCAGGAAGAGGAGGACTTCCTTGCCTCTCAAGGCCCCCTTTACCCAGACAGTGTTCCTTCTGTCCCACCCATCGCACAGGAAGAGGAGGAGGAGGAGGAGGAGGAGGAGGAGGATTGTGTCAGCATGGAGGTGGAGGCTGGCACTCAGCATCATCAGCAGCAGTCTTTTAGGGATGATTTACAGTCCCAAGAAACCAGTGGACTTGTACGTGGCTGGGAGGAGGTGGCTGCGGATCATGTCGTCCTTAGTGACCCAGAGGACTCCGGAGCGAATGCCTCAGCAAACCTACGCTGCATGGCCTCCCTGATCCTGCAAAGTCTGCGGAAGGATCCTCGTATTCTTCGGATCAAGGAGAGGGACCATTACTGGCTGGCCACTCTCCTTGATCCACGGTACAAGGGTAAGGTTGCGGACCTTATGTTACCGTCGCAGAGGGAGCAGAGGATGAGACAACTCCGGGAGGCCTTGCAGAAAGGTCTGTGCAACGCGTTCCCAGAGACTGGGAGGTTGCAAACTCCTGGTCCTGGACAACGAGTTGCTGAGGCTTCGGCCAGTCAAAGAAGGAGCGGTGGGGAAGGTGGCCGTCTGACCGATGCGTTCAGACAATTCTTTAGTCCGCAGCCCCAAAGTATGATCGGTTCCAGCAACCATCGCCAGCGTCTGATAAACATGGTGCAGGAATATCTAGGGGCAAGGTCAGACTTGGACACCTTCCCCACCGAAAATCCTCTGGCTTACTGGGTCTTGAGGATGGATCACTGGCCAGAGCTTGCACAGTATGCAATTGAGCTACTGGCCTGTCCTGCATCCAGCGTTCTTTCGGAACGCACATTCAGTGCTGCTGGAGGATTTGTCACGGATCACAGGGTGCGCCTGTCCACCGACTCGGTTGATCGACTGACTTTCATCAAGATGAACCAGTCTTGGATCACCACCAGCTACCACACACCTGATGCTGATATAACAGACTAATTGATTTTAAAATGTCACATCCCTTCAAGACTGATGCTGATGCTGAGTGCCTGTGCTGTTATGTTGACTGGCTATCCTCCTCCTCCGAGTCCTCAATGATACGATTGATGATGATAGCTTGGAAGATCATTTTTGTTTATGGGTGCCGCCACCAGTGCCTAACGCCCAATTTTTCAGCCCCTGTTTAACAGGGGCGTGTAATTACAATTTTTGAAGCAATACTTTGCAACAGGGCTCATTGCTGTGCTCCAAGTACAGTATCTGTGAGGAGTTGCAGTGTTGTGCCACCAGTGCCTAAGGCCCAATTTTTCAGCCCCTGTTTAACAGGGGCGTGTCATTACAATTTTTGAAGCAATACTTTGCAACAGGGCTCATTGCTGTGCTCCAAGTACAGTATCTGTGAAGGGTTGCAGTGTTGTGCCACCAGTGCCTAAGGCCCAATTTTTCAGCCCCTGTTCAACAGGGGCATGTAATTACAATTCTTGATCTAATAATTCACAGCAGGGCCCATTGCTGCACCCACCAAGAGTAACTGTCAGGGCTTACAGTGTTGTGGCACCAGCACCACCATCAAAGGCCCAATTTTTACTACCACTGTTCAACAATTATATGTAATTAAAATTCCTGATATAATAGTTGACAGCAGGGCGTTCCAGCACCAACCAAGAGTAACTGTGAGTGCTTACAGTGTTGTGCCAACACCAACAACTAAGGGGCCTATTTCTGCAGAGTATATACGGCAGGTCCCTACTTTCAAACATCCAACTTACAAACGACTCCTACTTGCAAACGCAAGAAGACAACAGGAAGTGAGAGGAAATCTACCACTAGGAAGGAAAATTCTCTCCTGTAAGAATAAATATGGGAGAAAGGTGTCTCCTCTGTACTGATGCTTTATCAGCAATCCTTGTTTCAAGAAAAACACCACATTTCAAAAACAGTTGTCATTAGGACGGAAAGTGAGGTGAAATGTTCTGAACAGGGGCACAGACAGCAAAACAAATGTTACAGGGGTGATAACCCTTACCTATGTTTTCCAAAAAGTTTAAAAATAGATTTTTGGTCTGGAGCTACACTTCAACAATGTACCTGTTCAAAATTACAAACAGATTCTACATAAGAACAAACCTACAGTCCCTGTCTTGTATGCACCGCCTGTATACGGCTGTTCAGAGTATATAGGGCCTTTTTTATTTTATGTGCGGGGTTCCCCTTAATATCCATACAAGACCCAAAGGGGCTGGTAATGGGCTGGGGTAGGGGGGGGGTCATGGGGTAGCTATGCCATTTTTCTTAAAGATTTTCATCCATATTACCGGGACCAGACATTACATTAAAGCCGCAAGCAGTTTTAAATGGCTTTTTTTTCCTTTAGAAGTGTCATTTTGTGCAGGGACAGTTCTAAACACGGGAAACACGTGGCACTTCACAGGCATACTTTAGACACCCCCCAGGTACGATATTTAAAGGAATATTTGACTTTTTTTTTTTCACTTTATGCATCATTAAAATGACTGCTCCCGGAAAACGACCGTTTTTAAAACTTATTTTTGCATTGATACATGTCCCCTGGTGCAGAACCCGGGTTCCCAAACCCTTTTTAGGACAATAACATGCATAATAGTTGTTATAATTAGCACTTTAGAATTCGAACGTTCGCATCCATTGTATTTAATAGGGTTCTAATGTTCGTTCGAACTTTCGGTCCGTTCGCGGGTTCTGGTGCGAACCGAACCCGGGGGTGTTCGGCTCATCACTAGTCATGTTTATGTGCCACCAGCCCACACAGCTGAGAAAGTCTTTGGAAATCAGGCTTGCATTCCTGAGGGGAATGGGGAAATAACTTTTCCGGACAGATGTTTTGCTGATTCTGTAAAAAATCCCCCTTGTCAGACATCCTATGAGTACACTGATCATCTCATCCAATAAGAGGACAGGCTTTCTCATTACATTTGGGAGAATTAGAAAGAAATGAATGATGATGTATATGTGTGTCGTCTGTATTGTGACAGTTCCCACAGCTGGATTGTATCTGTGACCTGTGCACCCAATCTCATCCAATCTTCATCATTTCAATGTTATTTCCAAAGTTCTTGTCAATCTTTTCAAATCTGCAGCTGTCATTATAATAATACCCAGCGATCCTTCTGTGAAGGACAGGTCCATGGTCAGGCACTTCCTGTTATAGTGGCAACGCACTGTCCCCCTCTGCCAATTGTTTTTCTGGGTTGTCACCTGGTTTCACATATTTCTGGTGGAGACGGATGAGGCAACATGCATTGTGCAGAAATGTTCTGCCAACCAATGACATGCAGCTGGTGCAGGGGGCATGCATATAAATGGGAAGTGGCTGCGGGAGATCAGAAGTGCTAAGATGCACAACTGCATGAAAAAAAAAATAATCCAAAAAAATAAAAAATGGCATTTGTTAAGATAAACCATGCTTTAGCAAGCTAAATGTCATTGTCATAGTAGTTAAAGTGGAGCTCCACCCTAAATAGCAACTTTTGCTATTTGGAACCCTCCCCCCTCCGGTGTCACAATTGACACCTTTCAGGGGGGAGGGGGGTGAAGATACCTGTCTAAGACAGGTATTTTCTTTTTTAAATTTCATATCTTTATTAAGCATTTTCCATTTTCCAACAATACATACATTCCCTCCTTCCCTCCCCCCTGTCTCCCATACAAAAAAAAAAAATAATAATAATAATAATAGTTAATCAGACCATCATTTCACATTAAAACCATTTCAATCCAAAACTCCTCTACCCCGATACTTCTTGACTCGCTCTCCCCTCTACATCTCTCATCCAGCCCCTAATTGACCTAGATCACACTCATACTTCCTTCCTCCACAACATACATTCCCTTCTACGACTACTTTACTTATTATATACAATTTTCTTTCCTTTTCCTTTCTTGCCAGGGTTTCCAAATCTTATCAAATTTTTTTAGGGCTCCTTGTCTAACGTAGGTTGTCCTTTCCTTTAGGATAGTTATGTTCATGTTTTGCTCCCAATCCTTACTAAGGGGAGGGGAGATTGATTGCCATCTTTGTGCGATCAGCCTCCTTGCTTGAAATAAGCATCTTGTTATTGCTAACTGGGTGTAGGCATTTATCCCCTCGCCCTTTACCCAGCCCAGAACACATTGTAGGGGTTCCAGCTCTATGTCAACCTCAAAAACTTGCTCAATTGTTCTCACTACCTCCCTCCAGTACCGGAATAACTTTGGGCATCGCCAGAACATATGGATTATATCACCGTTTACTCCACCACATCTGGGACAACTGGCGTCTTTTCTACAACCAAAGCGGAAAAGTTTATACGGAGTATAATATGCTCTATTTAGCAAAAACAGGTGAGACATCCTCTGCGAGGGAGACAGTGAGACTGACGAAGCAAGTTCCAAAATTCTTTTCCACTGTTCATTAGACAAGTTAGCAATATCTCTTTCCCACTTCCTCTTTTGTACCTGGCCCTGGGATTCCCTTAGGCTCCCCTTATGTAAATTTAAGTATATTTTTGTTATTGAGCCCTTACTTGTTTTAGTGTTGATGATTTCTTTTAACAGGGGGGTCTTGCTCCAGGTCATTACTATTCCTTTATATTGTTTTGTTAAAGCATGTCTGATCTGCAAATATTTATAAAAGGATTTGTTTGAAAGATTATATTGTTCTTTTAATGTCTGAAAGGTTTTTAATGTGCCATCTTGATACATCTGGGAGATATATTTAATCCCCTGTCTTTGCCATTCCTTAACTGTCCCCATCTTCTGTACCTCCTTTAACTTGTCATTCTCCCATAGGGGGGTATACTCCGTGATGCCGTCATATCCCAACGCTATCTTCACTGCTTTCCATATTCTGATCATAAGGTCAAGGGTAGGTAATTTCCGTGGGAGAGAACCTGCTTCCATGGCTTCTACTATAGAGTCATGTTTAGTGTGTTGTAGTAATATTCTCTTCCTTGTCTCTTCTCCCTGCATGTTACTACCCTTCATATGTTGAATCTGTGCCGCCAAAAAGTAACTAAATGGGTGTGGGAGTGCCACTCCCCCCTCTTGTTTTGTCCTCTGTAAGGTATTTAATTTTATTCTAGCTACACCTCCCTTCCAAATCAACTCCCTAAACGTAGTGTCTATTTTCTGGAACCATTTGTTGTATATCCAAACTGGTGAGTTTTGTAAGACATATAGGAGCTGTGGCATCCACACCATTTTTATTAAATTGCACCGGCCTGCTACTGACAATGGGAGGGATTTCCACACCTTGATTTTCCCTTTGTATTTTTTAAGCAGAGGAATCAGATTATCTGAAATATAATGGTTAGGGTCTCTAGATATATACACCCCCAAATATTTAATTTGTGCTGTTATTTGAATTTGAGAAGCCTCCTGCGGGAGTTGGTTTAATAAAGGGTCCACCGGTAGCAGCATAGATTTTCCCCAGTTTATATTAAGGCCTGAAAAGCATCTGAAAATCTCTATTTGTTTCATGGCCTTACCAAGAGAGTGCTGTGTATCTCCCAGTAACAAGAGGAGATCATCCGCATATAATACCACTTTCTCCTCTATCTCACCTCTTATAAATCCTCTTATCTCAGAGTCCGTTCTAAGTGCAATCGCAAGGGGCTCGATTGCGAGGGCGAAGAGAAGGGGGGACAAAGGGCACCCCTGTCTCGTACCCCTCTGCAACCTGAACCTCTCGGAATACACGTTATTCACTTTTACTCTGGCCTCTGGGGTGCTATACAGCATCTTGACCCATTTCATAAAAATAGGGCCAACCCCAAACTCTTTTAAGACTCTCCATAGATATTGCCACTCTATACTGTCGAAGGCCTTGGCAGCATCCAACGAAACAATTGCTCTTTTTCCATCTTCCTCAGTTGGAATCTGGAGATTCAGAAAAACTCTTCTTATATTTGTGGAGGTGGCCCTACCTGGTATAAAACCCGATTGATCGGGATGTACCAGTTTCTCAACTATTTTGTTTAATCTGGCTGCCAAGAGCTTCGACAGTATTTTTATGTCAGTGTTGAGTAAGGAGATAGGTCTATACGAGGCGGTTTCAAGTGGGTCCTTACCCTCTTTGTGAATAACTATTATTGTGGAGTCCATCATGGACATAGGGAGTTCTCCTTTAGCTAGTGAGCAGTTTAGAACCCTAGTGAGTTCCGGGAGTAACTCCTTCCCGAAATACCGGTAGGTCTCTGCTGGGAGGCCGTCCGGGCCTGGGGTTTTATGCCCCGCCATCTCCTGTACGGTCAACTGTAGTTCTTCTAAGGTCAGGGGTTTGTCTAGATCCTGTCTATCCAGCTCAGAGAGCGAGGGCAACACTAGACTACCAAAAAATGTGTCCAGTTCTTCTCTCCTTTCCTCTTGACTTGAACTATACAAGTCTGCATAAAAATCACGGAAACTTTGTGCTATTTCTGATGTTTGGTGGGCCACCCTATCTACATTTACCCTTATTGCTGGCACCCCTGAGCTAGGTGTGTTAGTTTTAATTAAATGAGCTAGCATCCTGCCTGCACTTTCCCCCTCCGCGAATGCTACTTGGCTTTGAAAAATTTGCTTGTTTTCTACTTTCTTTAGCATTATTAGGCGGTAGTTCTGTTGTGCTTGCATCCATACACTGGATTTTTTAGGTGTTGGGTCTTTAATGTATTGCGCTTCTTTTTCGCTTACTAATTCACTAGCGGTTCTCTCTTCCTGACTGGATTGTCTTTTTAATCTAGATATTTTTTGTATCATTATGCCCCTGAAAAAGGCTTTCAGTGTGTCCCATACCACTTGTTCTGAGGCAGTACCTTGATTTATTTCTATAAATTCCCTAATTTCCCCCGATATCTCTTGTGTGTCATTCATTAATTCCATCCAATGCGGGTTAATTCTCCCCTCTCTCTGGTACCTTACTACTCCTGTATCAAGAACAACCAGCATTGGGGAATGGTCAGAAAGGCTTCTCGGCATATAGTTCACCTTTTTTATTATTGGTATTGCTTCCTCATTGCCCAATACTAAATCTATTCTCGAGAGCGTGGAGTGTGTCCTGGAGAGGCAGGAGTATTGCCGGGCTAAAGGGTTGTGTAATCTCCATATATCCCTTAACCCTATTTCTTCCAAAAATTTAACTAGTCTAGCATCTCTTGTTTTACCCTGAAGCAACTGACTAGGAAATCTGTCTTTATCCCAATCTAGGACCATATTAAAGTCTCCCATTACGAGCACCGGGACTCCCGGCCTCTCCAGAACAAACTCCATCAAATTGCCCAATATCGAGGTGTTAAAGGGGGGAGGAATATACAGATTAACCAAGATACAAGTTCTATCTTCTACCTTACAGTGTAAAAAGACATAGCGCCCTAGTTCGTCGCACCTACTCTGAATACAATTAAACCTTATACCAGTTTTAATGAATATGCCTACCCCTCTAGAGTATGAGGTATGGACCGAGTGAAATTGTGTTTGATAATCTCGCCACCCCAGTTGGGGTATAGATATACTCGAGAGATGGGTCTCCTGGAGACATATTATTGAAGAACCATATGTTCTCATCAGTGAGATTACTGCTGCTCTTTTCCCTGGTTCTCCCAATCCCCGGACATTCCATGAACATATTGTCAAATTCTTCACTTGTGCTCTACTATTCATTCATATACAGTAAAAAAATACCCGAATTTTATAGTGGATCCTTTAGTTACTAAAGCGTGCTTATTTACTTCTTCTTTTAATTTTTTCTTTATGTGATTTATGTGATTTCTTTGTGTAAGTGTCATCGTAGTTCTACCACTCCATATCCCCCGTACATACCCACACCCTCTCTCAAATACCCTTCTCACCGCCTTCCATGGCTTGGGTTGGGGCTTCCTATTGTGACCCTCACTCCCTTCATTCAACAACCATTCACCCTGCCAGGTATTTTCACCCACATCCGGGAGTCCTCTCTCCGGGAATCTGCGGGAGTTACGTCACTTCCCGCAGACTTCCCTTGGTGTTCTGGGAGACACTCGGCTCCCAGAACACAGGAGCACCAATCAGAATGGCGCAGCGCGACTCGCGCATGCGCCGTAGGGAACTGGGCATGAAGCCGCAGGGCTTCACTTCCTGGTTCCCTCAGCGAGGATGGCGGAGGGAGCAGCAGAGCGACGAGCGGGTCGCTCGTCCTCTGCTGCGGACGTCGCTGGACTCCAGGACAGGTAAGTGTCCAAATATTAAAAGCCAGCAGCTGCTGTAGCTGTAGCTGCTGGCTTTTAATATTTTTTTTCCGGCGGAGCTCCGCTTTAACATCTACCTTAAGTGTGTTAGGTATAGAGACAGGTAAGATAAGATGATAGTTGGCCTATATCTCATGCACATGGCCAATCAGAGCCGTATATCACCCAGATCAGCATATGTCTGCAGCGGGCATAGCCAGGTGTTTGTGATGAGCCACAAATCCATTATTTGCTATTCAGCACTGCATCGCTTTAACTGACAAATGTGTGGTCATGCAGCGCTGTACACAAAATTTATGTCCTTTTTTTCCCCACAAATAGAACTTTCTTTGGTGGTATTTATTTGCGCCCCCCTAAAAATTTTGAGCACCAGCCGCCACTGATGCATTCTATTAGGGTTGTCCCGATACCGATACTAGTATCGGTATCGGTACCGATACAAAGCATTTGCGCGAGTACTTGTACTCGCGCAAATGCTCCCGATGCCCAGTCCGATACTTTTTTTTTTCTCAGAGCGGGGGGCGTAGAGTGGGATGGAGAGTGTGCAGCGGGGGGCGGATACCAGGGCGGAGAGCGTGGCGGGGGCGGAGACCAGGGCCGAGAGCAGGACGGAAAGTGTGCGGCGGGGGGCGGAGAGCGGAGCGGGGGGCGGAGAGCGGGGCGGGGGGCGGAGACCAAGGCGGAGAGCGTGGCAGAGACCAGAGCGAGTCTTCAGGCAGGTAAGTAAAATGAATCTGATCCAATTGCCTGTCTGCTGCTCAAATGCTCCCGGAGCTGTTCCCCCTTCACCTCCATGCCGCTGTACCCCCGTCACCTCCATGCCGCTGTGCCCCCTTCACCTCCGTGCCGCTGTGCCCCCTTCACCTCCGTGCCGCTGTGCCCCCTTCACCTCCGTGCCGCTGTGCCCCCTTCACCTCCGTGCCGCTGTGCCCCCTTCACCTCCGTGCCCCCTTCACCTCAATGCCGCCGTGCCCCTCCTCCACCCCCTCGGTATCTCAGGATGGAGAGCGGAGGTAGGAGCCGGTAAATCCGGCTCCTTACTTGTCGGAATGTACAGAGTCATCACTGACTCTGTCCATTCACATAACTGAAACATCGTAAACTGTGTTTACAATGTTTCAGTTTATGAATGGAGAGGAGCCGCTGTCTTCTCTCCATTCATTTTCAGCGCAGCTGAGGCTGCTGAGAGAGGGACTGGGGAATCTGTGTCCCTAGACCCTTTCCCTGTCTCAAAGGGGAGATGTCAGAGGTCTGTTAAGACCCCTGATATCTCACCAAAGCCCCCCACAACAAGGCTGATAAAGAAAAAAGAATAAAATAAAATAAAAATTTATTGTAAAAAAAATAAAAACACACACACTGACACTGACCCCCCCCCCCCCTTAAAAAAACAAAGCATTGTAAAAAATAAATAAATAAAATAAATTGTAAAAAAAGAAAAAAAGAAAAATGTAAAGAAAAAAAAAAATACTGACACATGAGATTAAAAAAAAGTATCGGTATTCGGTATCGGCGAGTACTTGAAAAAAAGTATCGGTACTTGTACTCGGTCTTAAAAAAGTGGTATCGGGACAACCCTACATTCTATGCATTAAGGTGAAAAAACTTCAGACGATTAGCGGCCCCCCAGCCACCCCCCCTGTTTACTTACCTGAGCCCTCGCAAGCCCCGCGTCGTGAACGCGCAGGCTTCTCGGTCGGCTTCTCGGCTCATTCATTGGATGATTGATAGCAGTGCAGCCATTGGCTCCAGCTGCTGTCAATCAAATCAATGATGCGGCGCGCCGGGGGCGGGGCCAAGTGATACAGTCGGTGGCTATGGCCGACGTCTGTATCACGGGAGCGCGCCGGCAAGCTAACCCCCATGGGAAGAGCTCCCATGAAGGGGGTTAGCTCTTGCGGGGAGGAGCCGAGACAGCCACCGAGGGACCCCAGAAGACCAGGATCGGGGCCACTCTGTGCAAAACTAGCTGCACAGTGGAGGTAAGTATGATATGTTTGCTATTTTTTTAATTAACCTTTACAACCCCTTTAACTGCTTGGGTGGTATGCCACACGTAAAACTGTATACATATTGTCTGCTATTTATCTGCCCTTGTGTGAACTGCCACATGCTCATGTAAACGTGTATGTTATGTATATCTACGTCATGTGGTAAGCCACATGTATTGTTATTATTATTCCTTTCCTGTTCCTCACCCATCCCAGTTTTTGCAAGGACATTCGCTCTGAGGCCTCGTACACACGGCCGAGATTCTCGTTGAAAAAAACATGTCGTTTTTTTCGACGAGATTCTTGGACAAGAAACTTGTCCCGGCCGAGTGTACACACGCTCGTTTCAAAGAACCCGCGGTTCTTTGAATGGAGCGTACGCGGTGACGTCATCGACTACGACGAGCATGCGCTCGTCACATTCGATGCCGTCGCCGCCATCTTGGTATACCCTACGTATGCCTAGGAAGCTACCGCGCATGCGTCAAATTCATTTCGAACATGCGCGGGCTTCCCGGCGGACAGGTAAGTGTACACACACTCACTTTTCTCGTCGAGAAACAGGCTGACGAGAATCTCGACGAGAAAATAGAGAGCAGGTTCTCTATTTTCTCGTCGAGGTTACTTGTCGGTTTTCTCGACGAGAAACCCGATAGCCGCGTACACACGACCGATTTACTCGGCAAGACATCTCTGCCAGCAAGTTTCTTGCTGGTTCTTGCCGAGAAAATCGGTCGTGTGTACGAGGCCTCAGGCTTGAGAGTTAAACTTATTTTTCTGCAAACTCCGAGATGTCATTTTCCTAGGCAGGGGGATGATTTGGCACCCTGATGTTTAGGCAGGGCTGCTATCAAATTTAGTTGCCAGGTGATAGTGTGAGTAAGCTGAGGCCAGTACCAGAGCAGACTTCTCGCCAGCCGGGGACGGTGAAGAAGTGGGAAAACTTCAGCAAATGCCTAGTCAGGGACCCAGCGGGACAGCAGAGGTGACGCTTGTGGAGCATCAGTGAGTGCCAAGTCAGGGACCTAGCGTGTCAGCGGGGGTGACGCTTGAAGAGTATCTGTGAGTGCCAAGCCAGGGATCCAGCAGGGAAGCGGGGGGTGACGCTTGAGGAAGATACTGAGTGCTACCAGTGGAAGAGCTTAGGGGATCCAGTGGCTAGTGGATCTGAAGTCTAGTAAGAGGGACTGGGAGCTCGTTGAGTGAAGACCCACAGTGAGTGATGGTGGGGTAAACTAAGAACTGTTCATGTTGCAAATAGTTCCATTCAGTTGCCTTTACTACCTGCTACAAGATTGTTGCTATAGGAGACAGCGATGCTACCTATACAGAAGTGGTGTCCGGCTGGAGGCCTTCACCTGTATAGCTGTCTGCCTATAGAAGTCTCAGGGTCTGCTAATTATCTTTGCATCTACCTAAGGGTGTCCTGGCCCTAACCCTCTCTCCCACAGTTCTGTTTAAAGGGATTGTAAACCCTTGTGTTTTTTCACCTTAATGTATCCTATACCAGCAGGTCACCCTTAGGCTCCATGTACACTGAAGCTGATAAACTGCAGTTTATTGGCGTTTTGACGTTTTTTTTTTAAAAGCCCATTAACTGCACTCTATGTTAGCCTATGTGTTCATTTACACATGGACGCTTTTTAGCGTTAATGAGCAGTGGAGTTAATGGGCTTTTTTCTGAACGCAAGAAATTTGCGTTCAAAGTGCTGTTTTTCGGCGGGAAAAAACGCAAAACGCTAATAAACGCTCAAAAACGCAGGTCGCCAGCGTTTTTAGCGTTTTTTGATCCATTGAGAAAAAAAAAAAAAGCTAAAGAATGCTAACACTGAAAAACGCTAATAAACGCTAGTAAAAAACGTTGATAAAAGCTATATTTTAAAGCAGCTTTTTCTTTCAGAAATCTGGCATTCAAAACGACCGTTTTTTAGCTTCGGTGTACATGGAGCCTTAGAACTACTGCTCTTTTTTCTCTTAATATTATTTCCTGTAACCTAGTGTAGCGGCACCCCCTTTTCTCACTTCTCCCTCTTTCTCTCTTTGCGGCTGGCTGACTCATCTAGGGGTACCAGGGAGAAGAATGGGGGGGGGACGCACCACCATGTCGTGCCCTCTGATGTGTGTTATGCAGAGGTGTGAGCTAAACCTTTTACCTTCGGGTCTGTGTTCACGTCCGGAGCTTCAGCTTCTCTTGTGGAGGATGATTGCCACTGTCACAGGCAGGGGCACTTAGCTCCCAGTAACTTGAGTTCCACACCAAATAAAGTCCAACACTTATTTATTCTGTAAGAGCAACAAATAGTAGACTGGTTGAACTTGAAGAACAGACAGGTGTGGGAAGGAGAAGGTCCAGGCACAATCAAAGAATCAAAGTTCTCTCCTGTTCCGTATAGTGCAAACAGGCTTGGCGCACAGTCGCTGCCACCGACCGTGAATTTGGTTTCTGCCACAAACCTTGGTGAAAGTAGAGGCCTCTGCCACAGGCCTTAAGTAGAGGTCTCTGCCACCGACCTGGTTCAGTTGGATCCCCGCCACTGACCACAAGAACATAGAATACCTCCGTTAGGATAAATGGCCCCTGTCAGGGAAAGACATTTATCCGGACGGTCTCCAGAGGCCCACACCGTCACCGGCATTATGCTGTACCAGCTCTTCGGGAGGGTCACATCTCTGGTCCCTTACACCCTGGATTCGGGCACCCAATTCTGGGGGCACCCTAGGAATACTTCATCCTTCGCGGGACCCAGTGGAAGGTACTGGGCCCCAGGCCTTCTTGCAAAGTACCTCACCCCAGGCTTAAGGTGCTTGGGATGGAACTCGACTCCACGTGCCCAGGCCAAGGGCACCTGGACACGGACGAACGGACAGCAGCCCCAGGCTGAAGGTGCCTGGTGCTCGGACTCCTCGTGCGCAAGATGTCCGCCCCTTTATACCCTCTCCCAGCAAGCACAGCGGGTTCCCCGCCCCGCCGTACTGCTGCTGCGAGAGGACAAAAAGGGCACGGCCCTACAATGGTGGTTCAACCCCAGCCCAAGGCGACCGCGCCACCCAGGGGCCGCAGGGAACTGGACACCATTAATATCTTCCACAAACAAAAACAACCATAAAACCCTTGTAATTGTTGCACTTGGGCCATGCTACCGCCCAAACACTCCCCCTAAATATTGATACCCGCTACACTAGCGTAAAGGCAGACCTAAAAGACACACATTAATGCAGTTCCATAATAATTAATACATCATTAAATTTATTTTTAAATACAAGTAGTGTACCTGAAATTTTTGAAGTCCCTGTACAGCAAAGCTGGAGTATAATGCCGCGTACACACAACCATTTTTCTCGTCGGGAAAAAAAAAAAAATTCTCTTTGACGAGAAAAACGACCGTGTGTGGGCTTTTCATCATTTTTCCCGACGAGAAAAACGGCATGAATCACGACGAGAAAAATTAGAACATGCTCTAATTTTTCTCGTCGTGATTCACGGCATTTTTTTCCGCTGCAGTTTTCCCATAGGGAAACACTGCCAGGGAGCCTACACACGGTCGTTTTTCTCGACCAAGAGAAAAAATGTCAGGAAAACCGGCCGTGTGTAGGGGAACAAGCCGTTCCTCGTTTTTCCCATCGATTTTCTCCACTGTGTTTTCACCGTCGAGAAAATCGATCGTGTGTACACGGCATAAGAGGAAGAAGCAGCATAAGGTGCCTAATAGGTAATGTACTGACAAGAAACATGCTGTTAGAAAAGGAAAGCAGGGAGAGATGAGCTCAGAGCTGTGCCACTTCTCCTTTCACTGTCCAGTCACAGGCTAAGTGCGGGTTTGGGATTGTCTGCGCTCAGAGAAAGTAAGTTGAGAGAGAGAGAAACATTTATCTGAAGGTATCTCTAGTAATAACCATTAGACTTGTGCACAACGGAAAAATTTGTTCCGTTTCGGTTCGCTTCTTGTGCACAACGGAAAAATTCGTTCCGTTTCGGTTCGTTTCTTTCCGGTCCTGTTGATTCGTAATCATTCGTAATTTTGCTAGACGGGATTTTTCGTGTTCGGACTAATTCGTATTTTCGCAAGCGACATTTTTCGTTGAATTTTTTGTTGCTTTATAATTCGTACTTTTGGTAGAGTACGTTGTTTTTCGTTGATTCTGGACACAACTCCTACTTTCGTAACTTTTTTTGGGTTCGTTGATTCGTAATTTTCCGTGTCTCTCTCACAACGACGCTGCCTATTATGCCTAATGTGCTTCGAATGGATTTGTACTTTTCTAAATACATAGCGGTTATTTGTAACGATTCGAAATCTCGTATTTTACTTTCGTTTTTTACATGCAGCTATAGGCTCCGCCCCTGTACACCATTTTGAGAGGGTTCAGCACGGTGAGGGAGAAGCAGAGAGCAGAGCAGAGTGTTATTCTGCTTCGAATGGATTCGAAATCTCGTATTTTACTTTCGTTTTTCATGCGGCTATAGCCTCCGCCCCTGTACACCATTTTGAGAGGGAGTTCAGCATGGTGAGGGAGAAGCAGAGAGCAGAGTGAGTGTTATTGTGCTTCGAATGGATTCGTACATTCGTAACTTTTTTCATAACAAATTATGCCGAAGACATTCGGGCATTCGCTATTTTGCGGTATAATTTATTTCGGATTCGGTTTTATTCGTAATTGCTTTGTTCGGAAATTCGAATGCTTCCGAATGTCCGAAAGTTGCTAAATTCGGACGAATTTCGATTCGTTACGAAACTAATTGCACAAGCCTAATAACCATATATACTGTAGCTAGATATATGTGCACAATTCCACCAGGACTCTTGTAGGGCCCTTTGCTAATACTGGTTTGTACATTGGATATATGTACTATATCTTTTCTTATATAAAGCTTGCATTACCTCTACACAGGTGTGCATACAGGGCCGATCCTAGGGTCACAGACGCCTGGGTGCAGAAATATTTCTGGCGCCCCCACATGGGCGTGGTCACCATCTTACCAACTCCTCCCCCTTACAAATGTTTCTAGGGCAACGACTCAAACACAGAGATGCTCCCCTAAGAAGTCTTCGTTACCCTAGGATCCTCCCATGATCTTTTAACAATTAAGAAAATACTGGAAGAGAGTACACTAATGAGACCTGGAGGGGAGTCTCTCTGATGAACACAGAGAGGGCTTCTGTTAGAGACATAGTGTCTGTGCCCCAAGAAATACTACAGGAGATGCTCAGAGACTGTAGACATGATACAAGAGACGGTCAGAGACTGCAATCATAGTACTGGAGATGGTCAGAGAGTGCAGACATATTACAGGAGACAGTCAGAGAGTGCAGACATATTACAGGAGATGGTCAGAGACTGCAGACATACTACAGGAGACGGTCAGAGACTGGAGATATAATACAGGAGACGGTCAGAGACTGCAGATATAATACAGAAGATGGTCAGAGACTGAAGACATGATACAAGAGACGGTCAGAGACTGCAATCATAGTACAGGAGATGGTCAGAGAGTGCAGAAATATTACAGGATACGGTCAGAGAGTGCAGACATATTACAGGAGATGGTCAGAGACTGCAGACATACTACAGGAGATGGTCAGAGACTGGAGATATAATACAGGAGACGGTCAGAGACTGCAGTTCCTATGGACGCTAGTAGATAATGGCCGATCGGCCCTCTCACCTGACCCAGCGATACAGCAACAACGTTTCCTCTGATCAGGAGTCAGCTCACTCTGAATTGCCCATGGCGACTCCGCTGGGTAGAGCCCAGGTCTGTATTCTGGCAATGACTCCATCCTTTTTTCCACCAGGGATGGCGCCAGGCTGTGTGGCTTTTACTCTGGTGGCGCAGGGCAGTGGGGTTCTCTCTCTGATGGTGTTCTCTCAGCATTGTCCACTCCCTCTGGAGTCCTGGGTGCACTTCCCTGAAAGCTTTCCTGGGCCCCTGGCTCTCTCTCTCTCCCATTCAGCTGGGCATGCTGTGTGGGCTGCAGTTTCTTTGTTATAGTGGGGCTGCCAGTCCTTGAACTACATGTCCCGCAATCCTCTTCTCTGCTCCTTTTTCTATTCTATTTCATCCCTGGCCGATATGAAGGTGGGGGGAAGAAACATAGTGGGTGGCTGTGCTGGCAAGCGCCGCTCACTAGTACAGCATTGCGTGCGAGGAGGAGAGGGAGGGGGGAAAGAAGAGCCCGCAGCTGCAGTGGCGTCACTAGGGTTGGTGTCACCCGGTGTGGTAAAACATGGTGTCACCCCCCTTCCACCACCTATAGTCGCCCCTCAGTACAGACCCCCTCCACTAAGTATAGACCCCCTCCGTCAGTGCAGACTCCCCACTAAGTATAAACCCCTCCCTCAGTACAGACCCCCCAGGACAAACAACCCCCTCCATTAGTACAGACCCCCCCAGGACAAACCAATCCCTCTCCATTAGTACAGACTCCCCAGGACAAACCCCCCCATTAGCACAGACCCCCAGGACAAACCCTCCCATTAGTAAAGACTCCCCCCAAGACAAACCCCCCCTCCATTAGTACAGACCCCTCCAGGACAACCCCCCATAGTACAGACTCCCTTCAGGACAACCCCCCCATAGTACAGACTCCCCCCAGGACAAACCCCCCCATTAGTACAGACTCCCCCCAGGAGAAACCCACCCCTCCATTAGTACAGACTGCCCCAGGACAAACCACCCCCCAACTTTAGTACAACAGATCCCTCCAGGAAAACCCCCCCATTAGTACAGACTCTCCCCAGGACAAACCCCGCCTCCATTAGTACAGACCCCTCCAGGACAACCCCCCCATTAGTACAGACTCCCCCAGGACAACCCCCCTCCATTAATACAGACCCCCCAGGACAACCCCCCCTTAGCCCAGACCCCTCCAGGACAACCCCCACATTAGTAAAGACTCCCCCCAGGACAAACCCCCCCTCCATTAGTACAGACCCCTCCAGGACAACCCCCCATTAGTACAGACTCCCCCCATTAGTACAGACTCCCCCCAGGACAAAACCCCCTCTCCATTAGTACAGACTCCCCAGGACAACCCCCCATTAGTACAGACTCCCCCTAGGACAAACCCAGCCTCCATTAGTACAGACCCCCCCAGGACAAACCCCCCTCTACATTAGTGCAGACCCCCCAGGACAACCCCCCATTAGTACAGAGTCCCCCCAAGACAAACCCTGCCTCCATTAGTACAGACTCCCCCCAGGACAAACCCCCCTCCATTAATACAGACCCCCCAGGAAGAACCCCCCCATAAGTCCAGAACCCTCCAAGACAAACCCCCCCAGGACAAACCCCCCCAGGACAAACCCCCCCTCCGGCCCCCTCTATTAGTCCCCCCCCCCCCATTACATACATAAAAACACCCGGCGGCAGCTGAAGAGGAGAGGACAATGTGCAGCCGCGTCGCCCGGGTGGAGCACAGATCGCAGCAGCAGCAGGCAGGAGCTAAGACACAGAGAGGAGGAGAAGGCACGGACCGCCCCCTCAGCGACGGCATTGCGCGGCTTGTCTCTCTCCACACAGAGACAGCCGCTCTGATCTCTGCTTCACTCTCCTCCTCTGACAGGAGGAAGGAGGAGGGAGGGGGGGACGCCGGCCTTAGGTTTGAAAAACACATCGGCGGCGGCGACTGGCACGGACAAGGAGAGGAGGTGGAGAATAGAGAGGAGCACTCTGGCGCTTCAGCGCCCCCACCTCTGTGGCACCTGGGTGAACTGCACCCCCTGCACCATATCTAGGATCGGCCCTGTGTGCATATATACATTCATGGTTAATTCTTTATGCTGGTTGCAGTAGTTTCTCTGCTCCCAATTACTTTAATTAGAAAAACTGGTTAATTCCCCAGGAAGGGAATCCCTCTGTTCACAGAGGCCCTGTCCTGGGTGGTGGCACTGTCAACTTTATTATCAAACCCACTCTTCCACTTAGCGAAGGTTCTGGTTCTCCTATTTACCTACAGGATTAGCTGGCCAATTCCCACAAGTGGGGTCACACGTAGTGATGAGCCGAACACCCCCCTGTTCGGTTCGCACCAGAACCCGCGAACGGACCGAAAGTTCGAACGAACATTAGAACCCTATTAAATAGAATGGATGCGAACGTTCGAATTCTAAAGTGCTAATTATAACAACTATTATGCATGTTATTGTCCTAAAAAGGGTTTGGGAACCCGGGTTCTGCACCAGGGGACATGTATCAATGCAAAAAGAAGTTTTAAAAACGGTCGTTTTTCGGGAGCAGTCATTTTAATGATGCATAAAGTGAAAAAAAAAAGTCAAATATTCCTTTAAATATCGTACCTGGGGGGTGTCTAAAGTATGCCTGTGAAGTGCCACGTGTTTCCCGTGTTTAGAACTGTCCCTGCACAAAATGACACTTCTAAAGGAAAAAAAAGCCATTTAAAACTGCTTGCGGCTTTAATGTAATGTCTGGTCCCGGTAATATGGATGAAATTCTTTAAGAAAAATGGCATAGCTACCCCATGACCCCCCCCCCCCTACCCCAGCCCATTACCAGCCCCTTTGGGTCTTGTATGGATATTAAGGGGAACCCCGCACATAAAATAAAAAAGGCCCTATATACTCTGAACAGCCCTATACAGGCGGTGCATACAAGACAGGGACTGTAGGTTTGTTCTTATGTAGAATCTGTTTGTAATTTTGAACAGGTACATTGTTGAAGTGTAGCTCCAGACCAAAAGTCTATTTTTAAACTTTTTGGAAAACATAGGTAAGGGTTATCACCCCTGTAACATTTGTTTTGCTGTCTGTGCCCCTGTTCAGAACATTTCACCTCACTTTCCGTCCCAATGACAACTGTTTTTGAAATGTGGTGTTTTTCTTGAAACAAGGATTGCTGATAAAGCATCAGTACAGAGGAGACACCTTTCTCCCATATTTATTCTTACAGGAGAGAATTTTCCTTCCTAGTGGTAGATTTCCTCTCACTTCCTGTTGTCTTCTTGCGTTTGCAAGTAGGAGTCGTTTGTAAGTTGGATGTTTGAAAGTAGGGACCTGCCGTATATACTCTGCAGAAATAGGCCCCTTAGTTGTTGGTGTTGGCACAACACTGTAAGCACTCACAGTTACTCTTGGTTGGTGCTGGAACGCCCTGCTGTCAACTATTATATCAGGAATTTTAATTACATATAATTGTTGAACAGTGGTAGTAAAAATTGGGCCTTTGATGGTGGTGCTGGTGCCACAACACTGTAAGCCCTGACAGTTACTCTTGGTGGGTGCAGCAATGGGCCCTGCTGTGAATTATTAGATCAAGAATTGTAATTACATGCCCCTGTTGAACAGGGGCTGAAAAATTGGGCCTTAGGCACTGGTGGCACAACACTGCAACCCCTCACAGATACTGTACTTGGAGCACAGCAATGAGCCCTGTTGCAAAGTATTGCTTCAAAAATTGTAATGACACGCCCCTGTTAAACAGGGGCTGAAAAATTGGGCCTTAGGCACTGGTGGCACAACACTGCAACTCCTCACAGATACTGTACTTGGAGTACAGCAATGAGCCCTGTTGCAAAGTATTGCTTCAAAAATTGTAATTACACGCCCCTGTTAAACAGGGGCTGAAAAATTGGGCGTTAGGCACTGGTGGCGGCACCCATAAACAAAAATGATCTTCCAAGCTATCATCATCAATCGTATCATTGAGGACTCGGAGGAGGAGGATAGCCAGTCAACATAACAGCACAGGCACTCAGCATCAGCATCAGTCTTGAAGGGATGTGACATGTTAAAATCAATTAGTCTGTTATATCAGCATCAGGTGTGTGGTAGCTGGTGGTGATCCAAGACTGGTTCATCTTGATGAAAGTCAGTCGATCAACCGAGTCGGTGGACAGGCGCACCCTGTGATCCGTGACAAATCCTCCAGCAGCACTGAATGTGCGTTCCGAAAGAACGCTGGATGCAGGACAGGCCAGTAGCTCAATTGCATACTGTGCAAGCTCTGGCCAGTGATCCATCCTCAAGACCCAGTAAGCCAGAGGATTTTCGGTGGGGAAGGTGTCCAAGTCTGACCTTGCCCCTAGATATTCCTGCACCATGTTTATCAGACGCTGGCGATGGTTGCTGGAACCGATCATACTTTGGGGCTGCGGACTAAAGAATTGTCTGAACGCATCGGTCAGACGGCCACCTTCCCCACCGCTCCTTCTTTGACTGGCCGAAGCCTCAGCAACTCGTTGTCCAGGACCAGGAGTTTGCAACCTCCCAGTCTCTGGGAACGCGTTGCACAGACCTTTCTGCAAGGCCTCCCGGAGTTGTCTCATCCTCTGCTCCCTCTGCGACGGTAACATAAGGTCCGCAACCTTACCCTTGTACCGTGGATCAAGGAGAGTGGCCAGCCAGTAATGGTCCCTCTCCTTGATCCGAAGAATACGAGGATCCTTCCGCAGACTTTGCAGGATCAGGGAGGCCATGCAGCGTAGGTTTGCTGAGGCATTCGCTCCGGAGTCCTCTGGGTCACTAAGGACGACATGATCCGCAGCCACCTCCTCCCAGCCACGTACAAGTCCACTGGTTTCTTGGGACTGTAAATCATCCCTAAAAGACTGCTGCTGATGATGCTGAGTGCCAGCCTCCACCTCCATGCTGACACAATCCTCCTCCTCCTCCTCCTCCTCCTCCTCCTCTTCCTGTGCGATGGGTGGGACAGAAGTAACACTGTCTGGGTAAAGGGGGCCTTGAGAGGCAAGGAAGTCCTCCTCTTCCTGCCTCTGTTCTGCCTCAAGTGCCCTGTCCATTATTCCACGCAGCGTGTGCTCCAACAGGTGGACAAGAGGTACAGTGTCACTGATGCATGCACTGTCACTGCTCACCATCCTCGTGGCCTCCTCAAATGGTGCCAGGACAGTGCATGCATCCCTGATCATGCCCCACTGGCGTGGAGAAAAAAAACCAAGCTCCCCTGACCCTGTCCTGGTGCCGTAGTCGCACAGGTACTCATTGATGGCCCTCTGCTGCGTGTGCAGCCGCTGCAGCATGGCCAACGTTGAGTTCCACCTGGTGGGCATGTCACATATAAGGCGGTTCTTGGGCAGGTTCAACTCCTTTTGCAGCTCAGCCAGGCGAGCACTGGCATTATAAGATCTGCGGAAATGCACACAGACTTTCCTGGCCTGCCTCAGGACATCCTGTAAGCCCGGGTACCTGCCCAAGAAGCGCTGCACCACCAGGTTAAGGACGTGAGCCACACAGGGCACATGGGTCAGTTGTCCCTGTCGGAGGGCGGAGAGGAGGTTGGTGCCATTGTCGCAAACCACCATTCCTGGCTTAAGCTGGCGTGGCGTCAACCACCTCTCGGCCTGGCCCTGCAGAGCAGACAGGACCTCTGCCCCAGTGTGGCTTCTGTCCCCCAAACACACCAGCGCAAGCACGGCATGGCATCTTTTTGCCTGCGTACTTGCGTAGCCCCGTGAACGGCTACGGAGCACCGCTGGTTCATAGGACAAACCACAGGAAGAGGCCATGGAGGAAGAAGAAGAGGAGGGGGTGGAGGAGAGAGGTGTGTCACAACCAGTAGTAGCATTTTGGAGGCGTGGCGGTGGGACAACCTCCAACACTACTGCACCTTGTCCTGAATCCTTCCCAGCTGCCAAAAGAGTGACCCAATGGGCCGTGAAAGAAAGGTAACGTCCCTGTCCATGCCTGCTGGACCATGAGTCAGCGGTAATATGCACCTTACCGCTGACCGCCCTGTCCAGCGAGGCCAAGACATTGCCTTCCACATGCCGGTAGAGACCTGGAATAGCCTTCCGTGCGAAAAAGTGGCGTTTGGGAACCTGCCACTGAGGAACCGCACATTGCACAAACTCACGGAAGGGGGCCGAGTCTACCAACTGAAAAGGCAGCAGTTGAAGCGCTAGCAATTTAGCCAAGCTAGCATTCAACCGCTGGGCATGTGGATGGCTGGGAGTGAACTTCTTTCGACGGTCCAGCAGCTGGGGCAGGGAAATTTGCCTGCTAGAATCGGACGTCGGTGTACTGCTAGCAGAGTGGGCGCAAGTACTTGGCTGTGACACACCTAATTCTACACCTTCATTCCTCTCAGTGCATGTTTCAGAGAGGACTGAAGTTATAGTGGGGTTGGAGATCCCAGCTGATGCGGTGCAAGGAGAGGTCCGCTTTGTTCTTTGGTGTGGGTCTTTGAGGTAGGCTTGCCAACGAGCTGCATGGCAGGTCAACATATGTCTGGTCAGGCATGTGGTACCCAAGCGGCTGATGTTTTGGCCACGCGATATACGCTTGAGACATATGTTGCAAACAGCAGCTGTGCGATCTGATGCACTAGCCTCAAAAAAGGCCCACACCAAAGAACTTTTTGAATGACGGGCAGAGGCAGCGCCCTGCACAGGCGGAGCTCTGCGGTGTGATTCCGTCGGTGTACTGCCCTTACGCTGGCCACCAAAGGGCATCCTGCCTCGTTGGAGATGTGCCTCCTCCTCATCCTCCTCCTCCTCCTCTCTCCTATTAGGCACCCACGTGGAGTCAGTGACCTCATCATCCCCTCCCTCCTCATCACTGGAGCCAATCTGGCAGTATGCTGCAGCTGCTGGAACATGACTGCCAGATTGGTGTCCTTCTTGAGCATCCCCTCTGTCTGCTCTCACGCTACTGCCTTCCTCTAGCTGGGTTTCATCATCAGACCCTTCGAAACGCTGGGCATCCTCCTGGAGCATGTACCCAACACTGTGCTGAAACAGTTCGGGGGACTCCTCAGGAGGAGGACATGGTGGGTCTAGGGAAGGAGTGACTGATGATTTGTCTGACATTGATACCAGGGAAGACGACGCTTTGGCAGCTGCTTTTCCAGTACCCTGAGCCTGGGTGAGAGAGGATGAGGAGGAGGAGGAGGGCTTGGTCATCCACTCTACCAAGTCTTCGGCATGATGTGGCTCAACATGTCCAGCTGCCGAAAAGAAGGACAAGCGTGTCCCATGGCCATGTGCTGATGACAATGCACCGCGTCCACGACCAGCACTGTTGCCCCCAGACACAGAGCCTGCTTGCCCTCTTTTATTGCCTCCTGACTGTCTGCCTCTCCTTGTTTGCCTTCCAGACATTCTAATAGATGGCCTGCACGGAGATGGGAAAAAAGCAATAAGGGCTACCTTCAGGTGTCCTTCTCTGTCCCTTGAAACAAGGACTTTCACAGTGAAAGAAACTGACACTCTCCCTACCTACAGTTTTCTGTCCCTAGAATAAATGTTTTTTTTAAGCACAATATAGCACAAGGACAATTCACTCACTGTCCTTACAGGTCCCTGGAAACAAGGACTTGCAGAGTGAAAGAAAAAAAACACTCTCCCTACCTACAGTTTTCTGTCCCTAGAAAAAATGTTTTTTTTAATCACAATATAGCACAAGAAAAATTCACTCACTGTCCTTACAGGTCCCTGGAAACAAGGACTTGCAGAGTGAAAGAAAAAAAACACTCTCCCTACCTACAGTTTTCTGTCCCTAGAAAAAATGTTTTTTTTAATCACAATATAGCACAAGAAAAATTCACTCACTGTTCTTACAGGTCCCTGGAAACAA
Source organism: Rana muscosa (assembly GCA_029206835.1). NCBI lineage: Eukaryota > Metazoa > Chordata > Amphibia > Anura > Ranidae > Rana > Rana muscosa. The sequence continues at coordinate 201,870,824 of CM055121.1, read as the reverse complement.
GGACTTGCAGAGTGAAAGAAAAAAAACACTCTCCCTACCTACAGTTTTCTGTCCCTAGAAAAAATGTTTTTTTTAATCACAATATAGCACAAGAAAAATTCACTCACTGTCCTTACAGGTCCCTGGAAACAAGGACTTGCAGAGTGAAAGAAAAAAAACACTCTCCCTACCTACAGTTTTCTGTCCCTAGAAAAAATGTTTTTTTTAATCACAATATAGCACAAGAAAAATTCACTCACTGTCCTTACAGGTCCCTGGAAACAAGGACTTGCAGAGTGAAAGAAAAAAAACACTCTCCCTACCTACAGTTTTCTGTCCCTAGAAAAAATGTTTTTTTTAATCACAATATAGCACAAGAAAAATTCACTCACTGTCCTTACAGGTCCCTGGAAACAAGGACTTGCAGAGTGAAAGAAAAAAAACACTCTCCCTACCTACAGTTTTCTGTCCCTAGAAAAAATGTTTTTTTTAATCACAATATAGCACAAGAAAAATTCACTCACTGTCCTTACAGGTCCCTGGAAACAAGGACTTGCAGAGTGAAAGAAAAAAAACACTCTCCCTACCTACAGTTTTCTGTCCCTAGAAAAAATGTTTTTTTTAATCACAATATAGCACAAGAAAAATTCACTCACTGTCCTTACAGGTCCCTGGAAACAAGGACTTGCAGAGTGAAAGAAAAAAAACACTCTCCCTACCTACAGTTTTCTGTCCCTAGAAAAAATGTTTTTTTTAATCACAATATAGCACAAGAAAAATTCACTCACTGTCCTTACAGGTCCCTGGAAACAAGGACTTGCAGAGTGAAAGAAAAAAAACACTCTCCCTACCTACAGTTTTCTGTCCCTAGAAAAAATGTTTTTTTTAATCACAATATAGCACAAGAACAATTCACTCACTGTCCTTACAGGTCCCTGGAAACAAGGACTTGCAGAGTGAAAGAAAAAAAACACTCTCCCTACCTACAGTTTTCTGTCCCTAGAAAAAATGTTTTTTTTAATCACAATATAGCACAAGAAAAATTCACTCACTGTCCTTACAGGTCCCTGGAAACAAGGACTTGCAGAGTGAAAGAAAAAAAACACTCTCCCTACCTACAGTTTTCTGTCCCTAGAAAAAATGTTTTTTTTAATCACAATATAGCACAAGAAAAATTCACTCACTGTCCTTACAGGTTCCTGGAAACAAGGACTTGCAGAGTGAAAGAAAAAAAACACTCTCCCTACCTACAGTTTTCTGTCCCTAGAAAAAATGTTTTTTTTAATCACAATATAGCACAAGAAAAATTCACTCACTGTCCTTACAGGTCCCTGGAAACAAGGACTTGCAGAGTGAAAGAAAAAAAACACTCTCCCTACCTACAGTTTTCTGTCCCTAGAATAAATGTTTTTTTTAAGCACAATATAGCACAAGGACAATTCACTCACTGTCCTTACAGGTCCCTGGAAACAAGGACTTGCAGAGTGAAAGAAAAAAAACACTCTCCCTACCTACAGTTTTCTGTCCCTAGAAAAAATGTTTTTTTTAATCACAATATAGCACAAGAAAAATTCACTCACTGTCCTTACAGGTCCCTGGAAACAAGGACTTGCAGAGTGAAAGAAAAAAAACACTCTCCCTACCTACAGTTTTCTGTCCCTAGAAAAAATGTTTTTTTTAATCACAATATAGCACAAGAAAAATTCACTCACTGTCCTTACAGGTCCCTGGAAACAAGGACTTGCAGAGTGAAAGAAAAAAAACACTCTCCCTACCTACAGTTTTCTGTCCCTAGAATAAATGTTTTTTTTAAGCACAATATAGCACAAGGACAATTCACTCACTGTCCTTACAGGTCCCTGGAAACAAGGACTTGCAGAGTGAAAGAAAAAAAACACTCTCCCTACCTACAGTTTTCTGTCCCTAGAAAAAATGTTTTTTTTAATCACAATATAGCACAAGAAAAATTCACTCACTGTCCTTACAGGTCCCTGGAAACAAGGACTTGCAGAGTGAAAGAAAAAAAACACTCTCCCTACCTACAGTTTTCTGTCCCTAGAAAAAATGTTTTTTTTAATCACAATATAGCACAAGAAAAATTCACTCACTGTCCTTACAGGTTCCTGGAAACAAGGACTTGCAGAGTGAAAGAAAAAAAACACTCTCCCTACCTACAGTTTTCTGTCCCTAGAAAAAATGTTTTTTTTAATCACAATATAGCACAAGAAAAATTCACTCACTGTCCTTACAGGTCCCTGGAAACAAGGACTTGCAGAGTGAAAGAAAAAAAACACTCTCCCTACCTACAGTTTTCTGTCCCTAGAATAAATGTTTTTTTTAAGCACAATATAGCACAAGGACAATTCACTCACTGTCCTTACAGGTCCCTGGAAACAAGGACTTGCAGAGTGAAAGAAAAAAAACACTCTCCCTACCTACAGTTTTCTGTCCCTAGAAAAAATGTTTTTTTTAATCACAATATAGCACAAGAACAATTCACTCACTGTCCTTACAGGTCCCTTGAAACAAGGACTTGCAGAGTGAAAGAAAAAAAACACTCTCCCTACCTACAGTTTTCTGTCCCTAGAAAAAATGTTTTTTTTAATCACAATATAGCACAAGAAAAATTCACTCACTGTCCTTACAGGTTCCTGGAAACAAGGACTTGCAGAGTGAAAGAAAAAAAACACTCTCCCTACCTACAGTTTTCTGTCCCTAGAAAAAATGTTTTTTTTAATCACAATATAGCACAAGAAAAATTCACTCACTGTCCTTACAGGTCCCTGGAAACAAGGACTTGCAGAGTGAAAGAAAAAAAACACTCTCCCTACCTACAGTTTTCTGTCCCTAGAAAAAATGTTTTTTTTAATCACAATATAGCACAAGAAAAATTCACTCACTGTCCTTACAGGTCCCTGGAAACAAGGACTTGCAGAGTGAAAGAAAAAAAACACTCTCCCTACCTACAGTTTTCTGTCCCTAGAAAAAATGTTTTTTTTAATCACAATATAGCACAAGAAAAATTCACTCACTGTCCTTACAGGTCCCTGGAAACAAGGACTTGCAGAGTGAAAGAAAAAAAACACTCTCCCTACCTACAGTTTTCTGTCCCTAGAAAAAATGTTTTTTTTAATCACAATATAGCACAAGAAAAATTCACTCACTGTCCTTACAGGTCCCTGGAAACAAGGACTTGCAGAGTGAAAGAAAAAAAACACTCTCCCTACCTACAGTTTTCTGTCCCTAGAAAAAATGTTTTTTTTAATCACAATATAGCACAAGAAAAATTCACTCACTGTCCTTACAGGTCCCTGGAAACAAGGACTTGCAGAGTGAAAGAAAAAAAACACTCTCCCTACCTACAGTTTTCTGTCCCTAGAAAAAATGTTTTTTTTAATCACAATATAGCACAAGAACAATTCACTCACTGTCCTTACAGGTCCCTGGAAACAAGGACTTGCAGAGTGAAAGAAAAAAAACACTCTCCCTACCTACAGTTTTCTGTCCCTAGAAAAAATGTTTTTTTTAATCACAATATAGCACAAGAAAAATTCACTCACTGTCCTTACAGGTCCCTGGAAACAAGGACTTGCAGAGTGAAAGAAAAAAAACACTCTCCCTACCTACAGTTTTCTGTCCCTAGAAAAAATGTTTTTTTTAATCACAATATAGCACAAGAAAAATTCACTCACTGTCCTTACAGGTTCCTGGAAACAAGGACTTGCAGAGTGAAAGAAAAAAAACACTCTCCCTACCTACAGTTTTCTGTCCCTAGAAAAAATGTTTTTTTTAATCACAATATAGCACAAGAAAAATTCACTCACTGTCCTTACAGGTCCCTGGAAACAAGGACTTGCAGAGTGAAAGAAAAAAAACACTCTCCCTACCTACAGTTTTCTGTCCCTAGAATAAATGTTTTTTTTAAGCACAATATAGCACAAGGACAATTCACTCACTGTCCTTACAGGTCCCTGGAAACAAGGACTTGCAGAGTGAAAGAAAAAAAACACTCTCCCTACCTACAGTTTTCTGTCCCTAGAAAAAATGTTTTTTTTAATCACAATATAGCACAAGAAAAATTCACTCACTGTCCTTACAGGTCCCTGGAAACAAGGACTTGCAGAGTGAAAGAAAAAAAACACTCTCCCTACCTACAGTTTTCTGTCCCTAGAAAAAATGTTTTTTTTAATCACAATATAGCACAAGAAAAATTCACTCACTGTCCTTACAGGTCCCTGGAAACAAGGACTTGCAGAGTGAAAGAAAAAAAACACTCTCCCTACCTACAGTTTTCTGTCCCTAGAATAAATGTTTTTTTTAAGCACAATATAGCACAAGGACAATTCACTCACTGTCCTTACAGGTCCCTGGAAACAAGGACTTGCAGAGTGAAAGAAAAAAAACACTCTCCCTACCTACAGTTTTCTGTCCCTAGAAAAAATGTTTTTTTTAATCACAATATAGCACAAGAAAAATTCACTCACTGTCCTTACAGGTCCCTGGAAACAAGGACTTGCAGAGTGAAAGAAAAAAAACACTCTCCCTACCTACAGTTTTCTGTCCCTAGAAAAAATGTTTTTTTTAATCACAATATAGCACAAGAAAAATTCACTCACTGTCCTTACAGGTTCCTGGAAACAAGGACTTGCAGAGTGAAAGAAAAAAAACACTCTCCCTACCTACAGTTTTCTGTCCCTAGAAAAAATGTTTTTTTTAATCACAATATAGCACAAGAAAAATTCACTCACTGTCCTTACAGGTCCCTGGAAACAAGGACTTGCAGAGTGAAAGAAAAAAAACACTCTCCCTACCTACAGTTTTCTGTCCCTAGAATAAATGTTTTTTTTAAGCACAATATAGCACAAGGACAATTCACTCACTGTCCTTACAGGTCCCTGGAAACAAGGACTTGCAGAGTGAAAGAAAAAAAACACTCTCCCTACCTACAGTTTTCTGTCCCTAGAAAAAATGTTTTTTTTAATCACAATATAGCACAAGGACAATTCACTCACTGTCCTTACAGGTCCCTGGAAACAAGGACTTGCAGAGTGAAATAAACTGACACTCTCCCTACCTACAGTTTTCTGTCCCTAGAATAAATGTTTTTTTAAGCACAATATAGCACAAGGACAATTCACTCACTGTCCTTCCAGGTCCCTGGAAACAAGGACTTGCAGAGTGAAAGAAACTGACACTGTCCCTACCTACAGTTTTCTGTCCCTAGAATAAATGTTTTTTTTAAGCACACTATAGCACAAGCACAAAACACACTGACACTCTCCCTACCTATCCTTCTCTTTCCCTAAACTAAAGGAATCCAGGTTAAGCAAGAAAGAAATAACAGTCACTGTCCCTGCCTATGCTGCTCTATCCCTGCTCCGGAACACACTACACTAGGCCGCCGTGCTGGCGGCCTTTTATAGTGTGGGGCGTGTACTAAACACCCTCAGCAATAATTGGCCACAGGCATCCTGCCTGTGGCCAATCATTGCTCTCCTCGCTGCCGGCGCTGTGATTGGCCAAGCATGCGGGGTCACAGTGCATGCTTGGCCAATCACAGCGCCTGGATGACACTGCGATGGCGTAGTGCATTGTGGGCCGTTCGCGTCACTCGAATTTGGCGCGAACGGCCCAAATCGTTCGATCTTCGTCGAACGATCGAACAGCCGATGTTCGAGTCGAACGTATGTTCGACTCGAACACGAAGCTCATCCCTAGTCACACGTTTTGTGAGATAGGCCTCGTACACACGACCGAGTTTCTCGGCAAGAACCAGCAAGAAACTTGCTGGCAGAGATGTCTTGCCGAGAAATTTGTTCGTGTGTATGGTTTCTCATCGAGAAAACCGACAAGTAACCTCGACGAGAAAATAGAGAACCTGCTCTCTATTTTCTCGTCGAGATTCTCGTCAGCCTGTTTCTCGACGAGAAAAGTGAGTGTGTGTACACTTACCTGTCCGCCGGGAAGCCCGCGCATGTTCGAAATGAATTCGACGCATGCGTGGTAGCTTCCTAGGCATAGATAGGGTATACCAAGATGGCGGCGACGGCATCGAATGTGACGAGCGCATGCTCGTCGTAGTCGATGACGTCACCGCGTACGCTCCATTCAAAGAACCGCGGGTTCTTTGAATCGAGCGTGTGTACACTCGGCCGGGACAATTTTCTTGTCCAAGAATCTCGTCGAAAAAAACGACATGTTTTTTTCGACGAGAATCTCGGCCGTGTGTACGAGGCCTGATGTTCAAATCTTGATGACGTTAAAAGATTGCAGATCTCCAGGAAACAGAAGTTATATCCATTCACTCAGGGTGGCACAGAGCTTTCTCTGCTGTGCAAGAACCTATCTCATGCTCTTTACTGAGATCAAGGTGATGTCTGTTTTCCATCACCGCGATTACGTCTTCACAGCCAATGACTTTCTCTCCAGGGAGGGAAGTGGAACACACCAGCCATCTCTGATGACAAGCCAGCTTATAACAATTGCTTCAGTTCATGAAACTTTCTCTTGTTACTGCGTAGCACTGTTGAATTCACAATACCTGTTTGTTTTAAGACTGCAAAAACAATTCAGGTTCTTTGCGGTTTTTCTGTGGTTTTCCGGAACCTGAGGGACAAATTACAGCTTAACCCAATAGTATTGTAAAATATTGCCATAAACCTGTAGACAACTCTATAAAATTGTTACGAGAAAAAAAGGCCACTATGAAGTCACTATTGCGGCACTGCGAACTCTGCATTTCACTGCACACTCAACATACACAGAGCCATAGCTCAGCCCAGCCTTCTCTCTCCTCATTGGCCCAGTGTGAAAGCAGCCTTAGTTAGAGTTTACTACCACTTTAACCAGTTCATTCATGTGGTGGCTGTATTCATTTTTATGTTTCATTTTTTTACCTTGTTTTTTACCTGGTGATACTGCAACTAACACACTTCCTGTCCCTACATAAGTATGAAGTATATTGGTGATCGTCACGACACACATGAGCCCCCAGTCCCAGCGGCTCATCCCTTTCTCACCAATATACTTCATACCTACAAAATTTGGTTACTGGCATATATATTAGCTAACCCTTCTTTGTTCAACCCTCCTGGAACTATGGCACCATCCATAAACGTCTTCCGCAGTTTGTTTTTTACAGGATTTAGAGAAGCTGCCCAACAAAAAGATACACATGAATCCCAAAATTAAGGCATGTTTGAAACAACTCTGCGAACAAAAAGATTTAATCATTCGTCCAGCCGACAAAGGTGGAGCCATTGTCGTGTTGAGCAAAGTTGACTATGTAAAAGAAATAGATAGAATTTTGGGGGACTTGGATACTTACACCCCTATTCACACAGATCCTACTTTTCAATACAAGAAGGCTCTGGTTGAGCTAGTTGATGAAGGTTTTTCCTTGGGGATTTTAGACAAAAAGGAGAGGAGTTTTCTTGTGCCTGTTGCACCAAGGATCCCAGCCATATATTATCTCCCAAAGGTGCACAAAGACCCAGTCATTCCCCCAGGCCGTACCATAGTCAGTGGGATTGACTCAGTCACAAGGATAGGGAAATATGTAGACTTCCACCTCCAACCTTTGGTCAGACTCATGCCTTCGTATTTGAAGGACACGGGGGATACCATTAGATTGCTCCAATCTGTCAACTTCCAGGAAGGTATGATCTGGCAACGGCAGATGTTGCTGCACTCTACACGTGCATTCCCCACGAGTTAGGTTTTGATGCAGTTGAATATTATTTATCCCAAAGCACCACTTTGTCCATTATCCAGCATAATTTTATTATGCAGCTCCTTAGGTTTGCAGCCAAACACAATTATTTTTGGTTCCAGAATAGTTTTTATTTACAGACCAAGGGGGTGGCCATGGGGACTAAATTTGCCCCCAGTTTGGCCCACTTGTTCATGGCCAAATGGGAGGAGGATGTCGTCTATACTCTCAGGAGGCCAGAACAGGTTCTCTGGGCCAGGTATATAGACGACATCCTCCTCCTATGGAAGGGAGATCAGGAATCACTGAATGATTTCATGTCCCTACTCAACTCCAATGACAGAGGTATACGTCTGAGCCATGAGGCTAGCTCTACCTCTGTACATTTTCTGGACCTTGAGATTAAGGTGGTTGACCACCATTTGGAGTTCACCACCTACTTTAAGCCCACAGACCGCAACGGGTACATCCCGGTTGACAGTTGTCACCACCCACAGTGGCTTAAGTCTGTACCTCGCAGCCAGTTTCTCCGATTACGGAGAAACTGTACCAGAGTGGGGGACTTCACCACCCAATCTGCTATTCTGAAGGACAGATTCGTGGAGAGCTATGTGTCTAGTGACCTCGATGTGGAAATCGATCGGATCTCACGGATCGATCGGAGTTCATTATTACAGGTGCGCCCCAAAAAGGCCGAAGACAACAAATTCAGATGGTCGTTTTTCACTACATACTTGGTTCAATCCAGAGTGACAGGTTATTGGGACCGGCATTGCCGGAACGAGCTGGTGTCATTTTTAGGGGTGCTAGATCTATTCAGGGTCAGATTGCACCTAATATCATAGACCCCCCCAAAAGGGTTAAATTTTTCCAAGATTGCAAGGGCTATTTTCCCTGCCGCAGGTGCAATGTTTGTCTGCATAACATCAGAGGCAGACGTAACAGTGAGACGTTCCAGTCAACAGTTACCTTACAGGTGTACCAGATGAAGCGCTTCACTACGTGTGCCACACAGTACCTTCACCATCCGGGTCAATGAACACATAGCCAATATTAAGAACGGCAAGACCAATCATAGTGTTCCCCGCCATTATTTACAACATCACAATCGTGAGCCTATGGGGACACAATTTCTGGTGATTGACCAATTTGTTTCTCATTGGAAAGGAGAGTCCCGTGTACGTGGAGTGTCTCGTCTTGAAACTTATTGGATTTACGAACTCCGTACCTACTCGCCATTTGGCATGAATGTAGAGTGGGATATAAATTCTTTCATTAATTTGGCCTAAATACCCTTTATGTTATACACTTTAAGCCATTTTCTTCTTATTCCAGGTTTTGTTGTTATACATGATTTGTGTTTGAGGATTTTGGTTTGGGTGATGCTATCTGTTATTATTAATTTGGTTCATGTGTATCTATTTTTTGTAATTTTTGTAATTTTTTCTGCTTTTATATGAGGTTGGTCAGTCCTTTGAGGATGTATTTCCAGATTTATTTGACTCATTACAGGTGTTTTTCCATTTCCATCCGGACATCCTCGCTGATCTGGCCTATCACGGGCACACGTTTTCATGCTCCCACCCATCACAGAGCTCTTCAGGGCTGTGCGCTGCGCTTCATTGCTGCGTGGCCGCATGACCGTCGTGACGTCATGACGTCATGTGCGTGGCTCTGCGTTGTGCCCAGTTGCGCATGCCTGGTGCCATGAACGTGTGTGTGTGACGCGGCGTGTGGCGCTGTGATGTGGCACACGCAGCTTTCTGCCAGTCGGGGTGGAGGCGTGGCGGTTGCTGCTCCGCGTCATTGCAAGTCTGGCCTTCTTCTCAGACGCGGCTGACACATGACGCCGTGGCATGGGGCAGCTCCCGCATTACCAGCGCCCAATCCAGTCAGGTTCTCGTCCGGGGTCAATATTATGTGGTTTTATTGGATATTCACATACATAGCCCTGCCAATGCGGTAGGAAGAATGGCCACGTGGGTGTCAATCACCACGTGGCCCGCTCTTCCCGATTTTTCACGGGATTTTTTAAGTGCTCTACCATGTGCACGATTGAGGTCACAAGCCATGAGTCATGGCCGACCTGGGAAGGACTTCTCAACAGTCATTTTCTATTGGTTCATGGCTGAAGGCTGCGAGCTCAGCAGACCATGTGGTCGGCTCTCCTCCAATCATTGACCTGCATTTGGAAACTTGACTGGTCAGTTTTCAGGTTTGTTTGGAGTGTTATTTATAAATATATGTGCAATATGGGGAGCAGGTAGATGCCCCAGCAGAAATCCTAGTCGGACGAAACGCATTGGACTTGATACACCGCTCCCGATATTGCTTTTTATTCTGTTACCTGTGATCACTTTTAATGTTTTGTTGGTTTTATTTCATTAAAACCCAAATTTTTGGACCTGCACCATTGGAGCACCATTTTTCTTTCTCCTTCCATGTTCTGGCGGATTACGTTTTTTGAGTTGTTCCATCGTGCCGTTCCTGATCCCTCAAGGGGTTTTCCCATCTGAAGTTGTCTCAACATCTTCTGAAAACAGTGTGGACACCCTGTAAGCTCTGAGTCTTCCACAAGTCCAGGATACCACCTACCAAGGGTCCCTAGCCGTAGACTGTCGGGTCCAGGGGCTACGTTTGTGGGTTTTACTAGGGATGAGCCGAACACCCCCCCCACCCCCCCCCCCCCCGGTTCGGTTCGCACCAGAACTTGCGAACAGGCAATAAATTTGTTCGAACATCTGAACACCGTTAAAGTCTATGGGACTCGAACATGAAAAATCTAAAGTGCTAATTTTAAAGGCTTATATGCAAGTTATTGTCATAAAAAGTGTTTGGGGACCCGGGTCATGCCCCAGGGTACATGTATCAATGCAAAAAAAAGTTTTAAAAACGTCAGTTTTTTAGAGATCAGTGATTTTAATAATGCTTAAAGTGAATCAATAAAAGTGAAATATTCCTTTAAATTTCATACCTGGGGGGTGTCTAGAGTATGCCTGTAAAGCAGCGCTTGTTGCCCGTGCTTAGAACTGTTCCTGCACAAAGTGTCATTTCTGAAGGAAAAAAAGTCATTTAAAAGCATTCGCGGCTATAATGAATTGTCGGCTCCCGGCAATACAGAGAAAAGTCATTGATAAAAAAAAAAATGCGTGGGGGTCCCCCCAAATTCAATTACCAGGCCCTTCAGGTCTGGAATGGATATTAAGGGGAACCCTGCATCAAATTAAAAAAAAATTACATGGGGTTCCCCCCAAATATCCATACCAGACCCTTCAGGTCTGGTATGGATTTTAAGGGGAACTCCATGCCAAATTTAAAAAATAAATGGCGTGGAGTTCCCCCCAAAAATCCATACCAGACCCTTTATCCGAGCACGCAACCTGGCAGGCCGCAGGAAAAGAGGGGGGGATGAGAGAGCGCCCTCCCTCCTGAACTGTACCAGGCCACATGCCCTCAACATGGGGAGGATGCTTTGGGGGTCTGTGACCCCTCAAAGCACCATGTCCCCATGTTGATGGGGACAAGGGCCTCATCCCCACAACCTTTGCCCGGTAGTTGTGGGGGTCTGGGGGCGGAGGGCTTATTCAGACAAGCCGAGCCTACTTGCCGTTGGGATTCCATATGCCTGAATGGTCTGCTGTCGCTGACAGGTAGATCCACCTCTTCCGGTAAGCGTATTCAGTCTCTTCTTACCTACACGGTTACACGTTTATCTTCACCATCACTCTTCACTTCATTTTGATGGACAATTTGCATTTATGTTGTTCTCTTTTTTCCTTTTTTATGTGGACTTATTAGCACATATAAATTTTTTCACTATATAACCCAGTGGGGTACACTTTACCTAGTGAGATAGCAATATTTCTCCTAGAACCCAGCGCTCCATTTCCATTTCCAATCACTTCCTGAATTTTAGTCACTTTCCTGTGTAGCAGCTCATTTTCTGTTTTTACTTACATGTGGTGGCTGCATTAATTTTTATGTTTCATTTTTTTACCTTTGTTTTTCACCTGGTGATACTGCAACTAACACACTTCCTGTCCCTACATAAGTATGAAGTATATTGGTGATCGTCACGACACACATGAGCCCCCAGTCCCAGCGGCTCATCCCTTTCTCACCAATATACTTCAATATACTTCATACCATTAACCAGTGGCGGCTGGTGCTCAAATGTTTTGGGGGGGCGCAAACAAACTGAAAAAAAACAAAAACCATCAATTGCCGCCACTGTGCCCATTAAACGCAGCCACTGTGCCCAAACGCCACTAGTTTGTCCCCAAATGCAGCCAGTTTTCCCCCATATACAGCCAGTTTGTCCCCATATGCAGCCAGTTTCCCCCCAAAATACAGCCAGTTTGTTCCCCATATACAGCCAGTTTGTCCCCAAAATACAGCCAGTTTGTCCCCAAAATACAGCCAGTTGATCCCCATATACAGCCAGTTTGTCCCCCAAAATACAGCCAGTTTGTCCCCATATACAGCCAGTTTGTCCCCCATATACAGCCAGTTTGTCCCCATAATACAGCCAGTTTGTCCCCCATATACAGCCAGTTTGTCCCCATATGCAGCCAGTTTCCCCCCAAAATACAGCCAGTTTGTTCCCCATATACAGCCAGTTTGTCCCCAAAATACAGCCAGTTTGTCCCCAAAATACAGCCAGTTGATCCCCATATACAGCCAGTTTGTCCCCAAAATACAGCCAGTTTGTCCCCATATACAGCCAGTTTGTCCCCCATATACAGCCAGTTTGTCCCCATAATACAGCCAGTTTGTTCCCCATATACAGCCAGTTTGTCCCCCATATACAGCCAGTTTGTCCCCATATGCAGCCAGTTTCCCCCCAAAATACAGCCAGTTTGTTCCCCATATACAGCCAGTTTGTCCCCAAAATACAGCCAGTTTGTCCCCAAAATACAGCCAGTTTGTCCCCAAAATACAGCCAGTTTGATCCCCAAAATACAGCCAGTTTGTCCCCAAAATACAGCCAGTTTGTCCCCATATACAGTCAGTTTGTCCCCCATAAATACAGCCAGTTTGTCCCCCATATACAGCCAGTTTGTCCCCATATACAGCCAGTTTGTCCCCATAATACAGCCAGTTTTCCCCCATATACAGCCAGTTTGTCCCCCATATACAGCCAGTTTGTCCCCCATATACAGCCAGTTTGTCCCCCAATATACAGCCAGTTTGTCCCCAATATACAGCCAGTTTGTCCCCAATATACAGCCAGTTTGTCCCCATTATACAGCCAGTTTGTCCCCATTATACAGCCAGTTTGTCCCCAAAATACAGCCAGTTTGTCCCCAAAATACAGCCAGTTTGTCCCCCATATACAGCCAGTTTGTCCCCAAAATACAGCCAGTTTCCCCCCAAAATACAGCCAGTTTCCCCCAAAATACAGCCAGTTTGTCCCCAAAATACAGCCAGTTTGATCCCCAAAATACAGCCAGTTTGTCCCCATATATAGCCAGTTTGTCCCCATAATACAGCCAGTTTGTCCCCATAATACAGCCAGTTTGTCCCCCATATACAGCCAGTTTGTCCCCCATAATACAGCCAGTTTGTCCCCCATATACAGCCAGTTTGTCCCCCATATACAGCCAGTTTGTCCCCCATATACAGCCAGTTTGTCCCCTAATATACAGCCAGTTTGTCCCCCAATATACAGCCAGTTTGTCCCCAATATACAGCCAGTTTGTCCCCCCATATACAGCCAGTTTGTCCCCAAAATACAGCCAGTTTGTCCCCAATATACAGCCAGTTTGTCCCCCATATACAGCCAGTTTGTCCCCCATATACAGCCAGTTTGTCCCCATATACAGCCAGTTTGTCCCCATATACAGCCAGTTTGTCCCAAAATACAGCCAGTTTGTCCCCCATATACAGCCAGTTTGTCCCCCAATATACAGCCAGTTTGTCCCCAATATACAGCCAGTTTGTCCCCAATATACAGCCAGTTTGTCCCCCATATACAGCCAGTTTGTCCCCCAATATACAGCCGGTTTGTCCCCCATAATACAGCCGGTTTGTCCCCCATAATACAGCCAGTTTGTCCCCAAAATACAGCCATTTTGTCCCCATATACAGTCAGTTTGTCCCCCATAAATACAGCCAGTTTGTCCCCCATATACAGCCAGTTTGTCCCCATATACAGCCAGTTTGTCCCCATAATACAGCCAGTTTTTCCCTCATAATACAGCCAGTTTGTCCCCCATATACAGCCAGTTTGTCCCCCATATACAGCCAGTTTGTCCCCCATATACAGCCAGTTTGTCTCCCAATATACAGCCAGTTTGTCCCCAATATACAGCCAGTTTGTTCCCATTATACAGCCAGTTTGTCCCCATTATACAGCCAGTTTGTCCCCAAAATACAGCCAGTTTGTCCCCCATAATACAGCCAGTTTCCCCCCAATATACACCCAGTTTGTCCCCCATAATACAGCCAGTTTGTCCCCCATATACAGCCAGTTTGTCCCCCATATACAGCCAGTTTGTCCCCCATATATAGCCAGTTTGTCCCCATAATACAGCCAGTTTGTCCCCCATATACAGCCAGTTTGTCTCCCATATACAGCCAGTTTGTCCCCCAATATACAGCCAGTTTGTCCCCAAAATACAGCCAGTTTGTCCCCAAAATACAGCCAGTTTGTCCCCCATATACAGCCAGTTTGTCCCCAAAATACAGCCAGTTTGTCCCCATATACAGCCAGTTTGTCCCAAAATACAGCCAGTTTGTCCCCCATATACAGCCAGTTTGTCCCCCATATACAGCCAGTTTGTCCCCATAATACAGCCAGTTTGTCCCCCAATATACAGCCAGTTTTTCCCAATTATACAGCCAGTTTGTCCCCATTATACAGCCAGTTTGTCCCCAAAATACAGCCAGTTTGTCCCCCATATACAGCCAGTTTGTCCCCCATATACAGCCAGTTTGTCCCCCATATACAGCCAGTTTGTCCCCCATATACAGTCAGTTTGTCCCCCATATACAGCCAGTTTGTCCCCCAAATACAGACAGTTTGTCCCCCATATACAGCCAGTTTGTCCCCCAAAATACAGCCAGTTTGTCCCCCATATACAGCCAGTTTGTCCCAAAATACAGCCAGTTTGTCCCCCAAATACAGCCAGTTTGTCCACCATATACAGCCAGTTTGTCCCCCATATACAGTCAGTTTGTCCCCCATAAATACAGCTAGTTTGTCCCCCATATACAGCCAGTTTGTCCCCATAATACAGCCAGTTACCCCTCAATATACAGCCAGTTTGTCCCCCATAATACAGCCAGTTTCCCCCCAATATACAGCCAGTTTGTCCCCAATAATACAGCCAGTTTGTCCCCCATAATACAGCCAGTTTGTCCCCCATAAATACAGCCAGTTTGTCCCCCATAATACAGCCAGTTTCCCCCCAATATACAGCCAGTTTGTCCCCCAATATACAGCCAGTTTGTCCCCCATAATACAGCCAGTTTCCCCCCAATATACAGCCAGTTTGTCCCCCATAATACAGCCAGTTTGTCCCCCATAAATACAGCCAGTTTGTCCCCCATAATACAGCCAGTTTCCCCCCAATATACAGCCAGTTTGTCCCCCAATATACAGCCAGTTTGTCCCCCATAATACAGCCAGTTTCCCCCCAATATACAGCCAGTTTGTCCCCCATAATACAGCCAGTTTGTCCCCATAATACAGCCAGTTTGTCCCCATAATACAGCCAGTTTGTCCCCCAAATGCAGCCAGTTTGTCCCCCAAATGCAGCCAGTTTGTCCCCCAAATGCAGCCAGTTTGTCCCCCAAATTCAGCCAGTTTGTCCCCCAAATGCAGCCTGTTGTGTTACACTATGTGATTATTCTTGCTCTGTGTCTTTAAGATCTGTCCCCTTCTTTCTAGCTGAACTCTCTCTCTCACCGTAGTTCTTTATATTTCTCCTCCACTTCCTGATTCTGGTCATTACTCCTGTATATCTTCCATGCTAAACATCTTACATGTGGCTTACAACTGCAACGTTTTTCTACCTATGAATATCTATCATTAAACGGAACATTCGAAAGGATTCATCGTCTGTCGTCCTAACTGTGAGTTTATTCATTGAGTTAAGCTGCCAGTATCGATGCAAGGGATGAATATCAAACCAGCTTGTGTAAGGCCTACATTAACCTGGAGATGAACTTTATCACTTTGTAGTTGAGACAGAATAGTAGAAAAACAGAGTTTCACAGCCTAATTACAAGATTTCTGCATGTCAGTACTGATACAGACAAGATTTACTGCCCTCATAGCAAGAAAAAAGAAGGGACAAAGCAGCACATGGCAGCCTTATAGCCTGAGACAATCTGCACAGTGTCATATTTCAGCACACAGATCCTGCCTGCTTTCACAGTCAGTCTGCTATCATGAGTGACCAAGCTTCTGCATGTGAACTCACATCTACCTCCCCACAAGTTCCTGAAGAAACTGAGTTACCCAAACGCTCAGTTAAACCCACTTGGAAAGTAATGGAGAATTATGAAGCTTCAAGGACTGAATTGTCAAATAGCTTGGAATTAGTCTGGAGAAAATCCTTGCTGAAGCTTACCAGCTTACCAGCATCAAATTCACTAATGTCTTACAAAACATGAATTCCGACGATTCACTGGGGCAGTTAAAGCGTGTCAACATTCCTAATATTGAAAGAGACAGTTTTATCTAGCAAACCAGATTAACCACTTGTCCACCGCCCACTGTCAATTGATGGCGGGCGGAGGATACTCTCGTTCTGGGAGGACGTCATATGACGTCCTCCCTTTAAAACGAGCTAGGAGGCGCGCGCTTGAAGCCAGCGGCGCGCGCGCGCGCCCGCCGCATTCACGAGGCCCCGGTGCGCGTGCCCGGCGGCCGCGATTGCCGCCGGGCACCCGCGATTGCCCGGGAAACGAGCAGGAAAGTGGGTCTCTGTGTGTAAACACAGAGATCCACGTCCTGTGAGGGAGAGGGGACCGATGGTGTGTCCCTTGTACATAGGGACAACCATCGGTCACCTCCCCCAGTCAGTCCCCTCCCCCCACAGTAAGAACACATTGAGGGAACATATTTAACCCCTTCCCGCCCCTAGTGGTTAACCCCTTCCCTGCCAATCACATTTATACAGTAATCAATGCATTTTTATAGCAGGGATCGCTGTATAAACGTGAATGGTCCCAAAAATGTGTCAAAAGTGTCCGATGTGTCCGCCGCAATATCGCAGTCACAATAAAAAATCGCAGATCGCCGCCATTACTAATAAAAAAATAAAAAAATTAAAATGCTATAAATCTATCCCCTATTTTGTACACGCTATAACTTTTGCGCAAACCAATCAATACGCGCTTATTGCGATTTTTTTTTTTTACCAAAAATATGTAGAAGAATACGTATCAGCCTAAACTGAGGAAAATTTTATTAAAAAAAAAAAATGGGTATTTATTATAGCAAAAATTAAAAAATAGTGTTTTTTTTCCAAACTGGACGCTCTTCTTTTGTTTATAGCGCAACAAATAAAAACCGCAGAGGTGATCAAATACCACCAAAAGAAAGCTCTATTTGTGGGAAAAAAAGGACGCAAATTTCGTTTGGGAGCCACGTCGCACGACCGCGCAATTGTCATTCAAAGTGTGACAGCGCTGAAAGCTGAAAAATGGCTTGGGCAGGAAGGGGGTTTTCGTGCACAGTAGGGAGGTGGTTAAAGGCAGAAGCAAAGATAAAGCTGTTACAGGACACTGCATCCAGGGCCGGATTAACATAGGGGCTATTGGAGCTGCAGCTCCAGGCCCCTTCCCCAAGATAGGCCCATTTGCCCAAAAAAAAAAAATCTCAAAAAAAATCTCAAAAAAAAAGATCGACTTCGAGGCTTGTAGCTCACAGAGACCCCATATTTGGGGGGTATTTAGATGAAGACCCACCCCACCACTGATCAAAATATGGGGCTGCTATCATTTATGGTTCCTGGAGATACGGGGCTGCTTGCGCAGCCTGTCAGAAGCTATATACAGAAAGGCCAGTTTAAATACAAGCTGACACACTCTGTAGCAGAGAGGATGAGCTCACAGTGCTTATCATAATTATTTGTATGTTACTAAGACTGCTTTCACACTATGCCGCTCCAAGCGTTGGCGGTAAAATAGCGGTAAAGCGCTGCTATTTTACCGTCGGATTTGTGGCACATTTCGGCCGCTAGCGGGGCGCTTTTAACCCCCGCTAGCGACCGAGAAAGGGTAAAAACCGCCCGAGATGTGCCGCTACAGCGGCGTATTGCCAGCAGTACGGCGGTGCTGCCCATTGATTTCACCGCTCCTAATGCGCTCCAAAGAAGTTGCTGGCAGGACTTTTTCTGACGCCCTGCCAGCGCACCGCTCTAGTGTGAAAGCCCTCGGGCTTTCACACTGGAGTGAATAGAGCAGCTGTTTAAGGGCAGATTGCAGGCGCCATTTTTAACGCTATAGCGCCTGCAAAACGCCCTCAGTGTGAAAGGGGTCTTATAGTAATTAACCCCTTGCCACTTAGGCCAATTCTGACATTTCTCTCCTACATGTAAAAATCATCATTTGTTTTTTGCTAGAAAATTACTCAGAACCCTCAAATATTATATATATTGTTTTAGCAGACACCCTAGGGAATAAAATGGTGGTCTTTGCAACTTTTTATGTTACACGGTATTTGCGCAGAAATTTTTCAAACGTGTTTTTTTTGGAAAGAAACTGTTTCATTCATAAAAAAAAAAACACTAACGTTAGCACGATTTTTTTTGTATACTAAGCGATGCTTTCATTTTTTTTACAGGTTACATGTTTAGAGTTACAGAGGAGGTCTAGTGCTAGAATTATTGTTCTCGCTCTAACGATCGTGGCGTATGTAACCTGTGTGTATCTGGCTCTGATACTAGCCAGGGCCTACCCAGCCACTGACAAGTATCTCTCCCCAGCCTGCCCCCACACACCCTCTCACCTGCTGAACTGTGGATGGGGGAATCACTCCTGCAGTGTTATTGTGTTCTGCCTGTGAATACAATGATCAGTGTTGCTAACTATAGCTGGCAGCACTGATTGTTTTGGGAAAAACCTGACATCTGACTTGAGTACAACCAGCCTAATAGATTGACTTGTGAAAAACCAGCTAGCCCATACATAGATCGACTATGGCTGGTCTCTGCTTAATTGGCGTAATTTCAATCCATGTATGGCTCGCTTAACCACTACGCAGTCCCTAAACATCCTTCCACAAACCTTTACATTTTTCCTTCCCAGATTCCCTTCATCTTCCTCACCTGTACATACTCTCCACACTTCTCTCCTGTACATACTGCTCACTGTCATACCCTCCACACTTCTATCCTATACATAGTGCCCACTGTCATACCCTACACACTCCTCTCCTGTACATTGTGCTTGTTGTCATACACGTCTCTCCTGTACATAGTGCCCACTGTCGTACTTTCCACACTCCTCTCCTGTACATACAGCTCACTGTCATACCCTCCACAATCCTCTCCTATACATAGTGCCCACTGTCATACCCTCCACACTCTTCTCCTGTACATACTGCTCACTGTCTTACCCTCCACACTCATTTAATGTACCTACTGCTCAGTATCATACTGTCTACACTCCTCTCCTGTACATACTTCTCACTGTCATACCCTCCACACTCCTCTCCTGTACATACTGCCCACATTCATAAACTCCTCTATTGTACATAGTGCCGACTGTCATACCCTCCACACTCCTCTCCTGTGCATACTGCCCACTATCATACCCTCCACACTCCTCTCCTGTACATACTGCCCCCATTATACCCTCCACACCCCTCTCCTGTACATACTGCCCACTATCATACCATCCACACTCCTCTCCTGTACATACTGTAACCCAACCTTACCCTCCACACTCCTATCCTGTACATACTGTAACCTAACCTCACCCTTCACACTCCTCTCCTGTACATACTGCCAACTATCTTTCTCTCCACATTCCTCTCCTGTACATACTGCCCCGATCATACCCTCTACATTCCTTTCCTGTATATACTGCCCACTGTCATACCCTCTACACTTCTCTTCTATACATAGTGCCCACTGTTATACCCTCCACACCTCTATCCTGTACATACTGCCCACTGTCATATCCTCCCCACTCTTCACTGTCATACCCTCCACACTTCTCTCCTATACATAGTGCCCACTGTCATACCCTCTACACTTCTCTTCTGTACATACTGCTCACTGTCTTACCCTCCACACTCATCTCATGTACATACTGCTCAGTATCATATCGTCCACACTCCTCTCCTGTACATACTGCCCACTTTCATAAACTCCTCTATTGTACATAGTGCCGGCTGTCATACCCTCCACACTCCTCTCCTTTACATACTGCTCGCTCTCATACCCTCCACATTCCTTTCCTGTACATACTGCCTATTGTCATACCCTCCCCACTCCTCTCCTGTACATACTGCCCACTGTCATACCCTCCACACTCCTCTCCTGTACATACTGCCCCCATTATACCCTCCACACCCCTCTCCTGTACATACTGCCCACTATCATACCATCCACACTCCTCTCCTGTACATACTGTAACCCAACCTTACCCTCCACACTCCTCTCCTGTACATACTGAAACCTAACCTTACCCTTCACACTCCTCTCCTGTACATACTGCCAACTATCTTTCTCTCCACATTCCTCTCCTGTACATACTGCCCCAATTATACCCTCCACATTCCTTTCCTGTATATACTGCCCACTGTCATACCCTCTACACTTCTCTTCTATACATAGTGCCCACTGTTATACCCTCCACACCTCTATTCTGTACATACTGCCCACTGTCATATCCTCCCCACTCTTCACTGTCATCCCCTCCACACTTCTCTCCTATACATAGTGCCCACTGTCATACCCTCTACACTTCTCTTCTGTACATACTGCTCACTGTCTTACCCTCCACACTCCTCTCCTGTACATACTGCCCACTTTCATAAACTCCTCTATTGTACATAGTGCCGGCTGTCATACCCTCCACACTCCTCTCCTTTACATACTGCTCGCTCTCATACCCTCCACATTCCTTTCCTGTACATACTGCCTATTGTCATACCCTCCCCACTCCTCTCCTGTACATACTGCCCACTGTCATACCCTCCACACTCTTCTCCTGTACATACTGCTCACTGTCTTACCCTCCATACTCATTTAATGTACATACTGCTCAGTATCATACTGTCTACACTCCTCTCCTGTACATACTGCTCACTGTCATACCCTCCACACTCCTCTCCTGTACATACTGCCCACATTCATAAACTCCTCTATTGCACATAGTGCCGACTGTCATACCCTCCACACTCCTCTCCTGTACATACTGCCCACTATCATACCCTCCACACTCCTCTCCTGTACATACTGCCCCCATTATACCCTCCACACCCCTCTCCTGTACATACTGCCCACTATCATACCATCCACACTCCTCTCCTGTACATACTGTAACCCAACCTTACCCTTCACACTCCTCTCCTGTACATACTGTAACCTAACCTTACCCTTCACACTCCTCTCCTGTACATACTGCCAACTATCTTTCGCTCCACATTCCTCTCCTGTACATACCACCCCCATCATACCCTCCACATTCCTTTCCTGTACATACTGCCCACTGTCATACTCTCCACACTCCTCTTCTGTACATACTGCCCACTTTCATACCCTCCACACTCCTCTCTGGTACATACCACCCTCTGTCATACCCTCCACACTCCTCTGCTGTGCATGCTGCCCACTGCCATACCCTCCACACTCCTCTCCTGTACATAGTGCCCACTGCTAGACCCTCCACATTCCTCTCCATTACCTGCACATACTTCCCAGGTTTATACCGTCCGATCACTGCACTGTGATCAATCCGGTGGGTCCTGGGTGCTTCCATTTTCACCCGGTCTTCCTTCTGGGTTCTGTGCCTTCGGTTACTTACCTTGGCTGGGCTGCGTTGATGTCATTCCCACGCATGCTCATGCGCATCCTCTCTCTCTCATCCCCCCTTTCTCTCTCATCCTCCCTCCCTTACCCCTCACTCCTCTCTCATCCTCTCTCTCTCTCTCTCATCCTCCCTCTCTCTCTTTAATTTAATTTGTTATAACAAAAAATTGTTTGCATATTTATTTATTTATTATTTATAAAAGGCCCACCAAAATCCTCAGCACCAGGCCCATGATGTTCTTAATCTGGCCCTGACTGCATCTCACAGATCTGTTTCCACCAGACGTTCTAAAAACTCGTCAAGATCCCATAGTTCAAGATACTCAACACTCAGTGAGCGACTTATTAATGCCCACGCTGAAGTGGAAGCCAGCAAAGTGCAGGTGGCATATGCAGAAAAAAGAGCAGAGTTGGAAGCTCAAAGGGCAGAGTTGGAAGCGCAGTCAGCACGTCAAAGGGCAGAGTTGGAAGCGCAGTCAGCACGTCAAAGAGCAGAGTTGGAAGCTCAGAGAGCAGAGTCGGAAGCTCAGTCAGCACGTCAAAGAGCAACAATGGAAACCTTAAATGAACAGTGTAAACATGACGCAGCTATGGCAAAGCTAAGGGTCCTACAGCAAGCTATCAGTGCAGACGAAGGTGCAAGTGAGAAAGACAGCATTAACCTAAACATAGCAGATATGGAAGACCCCCTCAAACTCACTAAAGACTATGTCCTAAGCCACTGCAGTGCACACTCCAACGTCTTCAATGCTCCCGACTACATAGAGACTCCTTCACAGCTTCAAGTTAAAGAAGTTCCAGCAACTTCCTGCACACAAAATCACTCCATTGCATTTCCTACCTGCCTACCTTGCCTGCCTTTATACGTCACAGAGCATCAGCGCAAGCTTCAAGCTAGTCATCAATCTCCAGTCATCGGTACAGCCTTGAATCAACATACCATTGGAACAACTGACTTCAAGCAAGCAACTCACCTGGATGCATCTGCTGCACCCTATTTCCCTGTGTCCTTTAACAACAATGTCAAAGATAACGCAATCAGCACCATACAGCCAACAGCATCTCACATAAAGGCGGAGACAACTGAGACAGAAGAGTTTGTGAGGTACATGCTTCGCAGAGAGCTCACAAAGACTGGTCTTACAAGTTTTGATGACCAACCTGAGAACTACAGAAGTTGGAAATGTGCCTTCAGAACTACAATCAGCAATCTCGGCATTACAGCTGATGAAGAATTGAATCTGCTGATCAAATGGCTTGGTCCTCTATCTGCTGCACGTGTTAAGCCATTAAGATCGGTTTTCATTGACAATCCTACTGCAGGCCTCACAGCTGCATGGGGGCGACTAGAGCAAAGTTATGGCAGTCCAGAAGCTATAGAAAATGCTTTGTTCATACGTCTGGAAACTTTCCCAAAGATATCCGGTAAGGACAGTAAGGAGTTCCAGAGACTGAGTGACCTTCTCCTTGAGCTTCAGCTAGCCAAGACAGACCCAAAACTACCTGGATTCAGTTACCTTGACACTCCAAGAGGGGTAAACCCAATTGTCTCCAAGCTCCCGTATGGTTTGCAAGAGAAATGGACTGCACTAGGGTCATCATACAAAAGAGAGAACAAGGTTTCCTTCCCTCCATTCTCTTTCTTCTGTGAATTCATCAGGAAAATTGCAGAGACCAAGAACGATCCAAGTTTTTCCTACGGTGAGTACAGTCTCTTCTCACCCTTTCCTAAGAGTACCAGTCTTCAGGGCAACTATAGAAACCATAGAGGCCCAGTGTCTGTGAAAAAGACTGACATCCTTCCCACTCCTACCACAGTTGTGGCCACGAACAAACAGAGTAGGAAGATTGAAAACCCTAACAGAGAGTGTCCCATACACAAGAAGCCACACCCCCTCAATAAATGTATCGGCTTTAGGAAAAAGCCTCTGGAAGAGCGCAAGGAGCTTTTAAAGACATTTAGGGTATGTTTCAGGTACTGTGCTTCTACAGAACATTTTGCAAGGGACTGTAATGTGTCCATCAAGTGCATAGAGTGTGGCTCTGAAGAACATGTGCAAGCCCTCCATCCTCTTGAGCCCAGCTCTGCACAACCTGCCAACACTCCTCCCAGGTTAACGCATGGCGGGGAGAATACAGACCAAGTGCCTAATTCTACCATAATTTCTTCATCCTGCACTGAAGTTTGTGGAGAAGACCGCTGTGGTAAGTCCTGTGCTAAGATATGCTTGGTGAACATATACCACAAGGATCAACCAGAAAAGTCTCTAAAGGCATATGCTATCTTAGACGATCAGAGCAATCGATCACTTGCAAAATCTGAATTGTTCAGTCTATTTGAAATAAAAGGCGAAGCTCATCCTTACACCTTGGGTACCTGTAGTGGAACTATAGAGGTTTCTGGAAGAAGGGCTCATGGACTCATGGTATCTTCTCTCAAAGGTAACTTGCAATTACCCTTACCTACACTTGTTGAGTGCAATCAGATACCTGCTAACAGGGAAGAAATCCCTACTCCAGCTGCTGCTTTCCATCACCCTCACCGCAAGGTAATAGCAAATGAGATACCGCCGCTTGACAAAGATGCTCAGATCCTTCTTCTGTTAGGAAGAGACATTCTAAGAGTTCATAAGGTACACAGACAAGTCAGTGGACCCCCAGATTTCCCCATTCGCCCAGCGCATGGATCTAGGGTGGGTCATCATAGGCAATGTCTGTATAGGCAAAATGAAAAGACCTACCAACATTTCGGCATTCAAGACAAATGTTCTGCCAAATGGCCGAAACACCTACTTTGAGCCATGCCCACATCACTACTGGGTGAAAGAGAAGATAGCCAGCCACGAATGGCAACATGGTATCTCAGGTGACACAAGCCCTTTCTCCTGCCATGATGGCGACTTCGGGTCTACAGTGTTTAATGCAACCAGTGAATATGACATACTGGCTCCTTCAATGGAAGACAAAGAATTCATCAAGGTAATGGACAATGAGTTCTTTCAAGATTACTCCAATAACTGGGTAGCACCCCTACCCTTTCGTCTCCCAAGAGAGAGATTGCCCAACAACTTACAGTAGGCTATCAGTAGATTCTCCTCCTTAAAGTGAAACTTAAGCAGGAAACCAGAGATGCAAAGGCACTTTGTGGACTTTATGCAAAATGTATTTGACAGAGATCATGCAGAGCCTGCTCCCCCACTAAAGGAGGGAGAAGAATGCTGGTACCTTCCATCCTTTGGCGTGTATCACCTACGCAAACCAGACCAAATCAGAGTTGTCTTTGATTCCAGTGCTCAGCACGAAGGTGTTTCTCTTAACAACATGCTCCTTACGGGACCCAACTTGAACAACAGTCTAATAGGAGTCTTGATTCGTTTCACACAAGAGCCTGTAGCAGTAAAGGCTGACATTCAACAGATGTTTCACTGCTTCATCGTCAGAGAAGACAACAAACTACCTCAGGTTTCTATGGCACAAGGACAATGACCTCAACAAGGAAGTTATAGATTATCGCATGAAGGTACATGTCTTCGGTAACAGTCCTTCCCCAGCAGTGGCAACTTATGGGCTAAGGAGAACAGCTCAGACTGGAGAAGTTGAATATGGATCCGATGCCCGTCAATTTGTTGAAAGAAACTTCTACGTTGACGACGCACTTAAGTCCTTTCCAACTGCTAAAGAAGCAATTGATCTTCTCACCAGAACAAAGGAGATGCTGTCTGTAGCAAACCTTAGACTACACAAGATTATATCCAACAGCCAGGAACTTATGAATGCCTTTCACTCTGAGGACTATGCCACCCACTAGTCTAAAAAACCTTGACTTAAGTACAGATGTGCCTCCTGAACAGCGAAGTCTGGGTTTGTTGTGGAACATCAAACAAGACAAATTCACCTTCCAAGTGTCAACTTGTGACAAACCCTTCACTAAGAGAGGAGTCCTGTCCGTGGTGAATAGCATCTATGACCCACTGGGTTTCCTTGCTCCAGTTACCATTCAAGGTAAGATTTTACTAAGACAGTTGTCTACTGAGAACATAGACTGGGATACTCCCTTGCCTAGTGAGAATCAACACAAGTGGGAAAGGTGGAGATATTCTTTGAAGTCACTAGAAAAACTTCAGATTCCCCGTTGCTATGTTCCAGGTTCCACTTCAACTGCTAACCGGAGAGAGATTCATATTTTCTCTGATGCATGAGTTGAAGCTATTGCTGCAGTAGCCTATTTGAAGACCTCTGAACTGAATGGAGAATCACACTGTAGTTTTGTCCTAGGCAAGGCAAAACTCACTCCCAAGCCTGCGCATACCATACCAAGACTTGAACTTTGTGCAGCCGTGCTAGCAGTAGAAATTGCTGAGGTCATACGAAGTGAAATGGACACTAGAATTGATTCTTTCACCTTCTATACAGACAGTAAGGTAGTACTTGGTTACATAAACAACCAAACAAAACAATTTTATGTGTACGTCAGCAACAGGGTTGAACGTATCAAGAGATTCTCTCTACCAAGTCAATGGCATCACGTTCCCACTGAACTCAACCCAGCTGACTGTGGGACCAGAGCCGTGTCACCTGCCGCTCTTCAGGACAGCTTATGGCTGTCACCTCCAAGGTTTCTGTATGAGGACTCTTACTTACTCCCTATTGACACCACCTATGGGCTAGTAAACCCTGAAGATAAGGAAATAAGAACTCTGAACATCTCACCACACACTTCTGTAAGTACAAAACAGAAGCTGCGGTCACACCGTTACAAGCATCAATGGAAGCAGGTGCAGCATCTAGCCAATGTGTTCTGGCATCGCTGGAAGAAAAAGTATCTTCACCACCTTCAACCTTAAGATTCAGCTTAGATGCTTGCCATTTGTTACGACCTTGGAGACCTCATCCTTCTAAAAGACAAGGAAGTTTGTCGGAATGAGTGGCCTAGGGGTCTTATTACTAAAGTTATGCCCAGTGACGATAACTAAGTCCGGAAGGTAGAAGTCAAGGTAACCAAGGGAGGATCGACACGAACCTTTAGTCGACCAATTACAGCGTTAGTACTCCTTTTGCCAGGTGAGTGACTTGTGCAAGGACTAGCCATGCTGTTGGCACGGCGGGGAGTACATTGCTGCCATCTACAGGTTCTACTCAGAACTTTGAAATTCTTTGAAGACATCATACTGTGACTTTATGTTCTTCATCCTGTTGAACTTACGTTTGTTATTTGCTTGTTGCATGTTTTTCATTACAGGTTCCAGGACATTTATCAGTATTGGACTTATTGAAAATATATATATTAGTTTAAGGTTATGAAATCTAAAGATTTCAGACGGGGAGTCACTATGTGATTATTCTTGCTCTGTGTCTTTAAGATCTGTCCCCTTCTTTCTAGCTGAACTCTCTCTCTCACCGTAGTTCTTTATATTTCTCCTCCACTTCCTGATTCTGGTCATTACTCCTGTATATCTTCCATGCTAAACATCTTACATGTGGCTTACAACTGTAACGTTTTTCTACCTATGAATATCCATCATTAAACGGAACATTCAAAAGGATTCATCGTCTGTCGTCCTAACTGTGAGTTTATTCATTGAGTTAAGCTGCCTGTATCGATGCAAGGGATAAATATCAAACCAGCTTTTGTAAGGCCTACATCAACCTGGAGATGAACTTTATCGCTTTGTAGTTGAGACAGAACACAGCCAGTTTGTCCCCCCCCAGCCCTGCACTTACCTTCCTCGAGTCAGCGCCATCCTTCTTCCGTCCTCGATGTCTTCTCCCGCCCTCAATGTCGCTTCAGCCAATCAGGTTACCGGTAACCAGACCCGGTGAACCTGATTGGCCAGGGAACGCACCCCCCGTGCGTCCTCTCATTAGGTATTTAGAAGCCTGTGACAGGAGGGTCACTTTGGACACAGGGTGAGCCAGGAAACCATGGACATTAAGAAATATATCTTGGACTACCTAAAATGTAATATTTATCCACCATATTCCCAAGGATATCTGTAAAGGACTATTTGCTGATTCTGAGCTCAACAGGTTAATTGAGAGATACTGATGTGTTCAGCCTCGGTCACCTGTCTGCCTAGTGTAGTGCTAATGAGTCGCAGCTTCTAAGGGACCTGTTCATTGTTTGTGGTGATGTGGATTGGGGAAATTGAGTCTGTCCTTGTGTGTATTGTAGAGTAACAGACAGTCTGGTGAATATAAAGGTCATGCATAGTTATTTAAACATAAGGGGATTAGAACCTGTTGTCTCCTAACAGGTGTCAAAATAATGTGTATTGGGTCTGGTTGTGTTGTGGGTGTAGCTGGACCATTGTTCGTTTTAGATTAATGCAGTATTGGATGTGTATAAAACTTACAATGTTTTTGGTAATAAAGTCAGTCTATTTTTTGGAAAGATACAGAGCGTGTTGTCTCATTCTTCCAGAAGGATTAATTCCTATGGGAAGTGGCCGTCTGGCTGTGGAGGATCGGCAGTGAATTTGTGTCCAGGAGAGGGAAGATATTTAAACAGCATTTACCCCCTTTGATATTTGGGGTGCCGTTACATTGGTTGGCAGCGGTGGGATTTTCCCTCCAGTTACTGGGACACTCTAAACCACCACAGTGAATGACCAGCTATGCAGCCTGCAGGAAAGCCACGCTGAGAGACTTACTTGAGAGCCGTGGAGGGACCAGTGGGACAAAGAACAAGGCCACCCTGATCAGTGAGCTAGCCGAGATGGATCAGAGGGATGGTGATGCAAGACCCCGGTCAATTGAAGATTTGTTTCAGCAACGAGTTCGAGAGCGGTTGGCATTATATGGTGCTAACCCATCAGAGACTGCCATACAGGAAGCCATTAGAGGCATCCAGCTGCAGGATGAGCGACAAGAGAAAAACTACAGCGACAAAAGAGAGAACTAGAGCGACAACATGAGCAGAGAATGGCGGAAATACGGCAATCGGAGACAACACCTAAAGAAGCAGCACCAACTGAAAGGAGAGGAGAGATACAGATACCAGCCGACATGGAAAAGGAATTCAGAAGGAGGTTGCGAGAGATGCAGATACAGCATAGAGGACCAGTATCAGAGGAGGTCCTGCTGTGATGGTCTGATTCAATCCGCTGCGAACCCTGGAAGAAAGCGCTAGCTCTCGAGCAGCAACACCAGGGAAAAGTTCTCCCCTCCATCCATGTAAGGTACTGGTCGCAGTATGAAGTACGAATGCTGTTATTGGGGTAACAACCGAAGCAGCAGTGGACAGCTGAGTTAAGCAGGCTGATCCGGGCAGAGATGCGGTTGGACGAGAGCTACAGAGCCCTCCGGTGGTATGTAGCCCAAGAGTGCCAGTGGTCAGTGGATGACAGCCCCACAGAAGGCTTTGACTATAATGGCCTGGGATTGTTGTATTGGAGGCTGTCCAGGGACACTGACTTTGGGCGTGATCGGGAGTGGCGTTTGGAGGAAATAATGGAGCACAGAGAGCAAAGACTGAATGTCTCGGAAGGGCACTGGGCACAGGAAGATTTGGAGTTTCTGGCCATTCAGGAATGGGAGCTGGAGATTGCCTACAAACAGCTGCTAGAATCTGCTCAGCAGCAGGGTGGTGCTACCTTTGCCTGGGACTATCAGTAAAGACCAGTTGACAACTATGAAATCCTGGCTGAAGAATCGGCAGTGGAAAATCTGGAGATTTCTATCCCTAAAGCCGAAGTGGATGATATGGAGTTCCAGGGAGCTAGGGCAGTTGGCTCATCTCCCCAGCCACAGATTACAGAAGGTATGGACTTAAGGGACTGTTCAGAGGATGTTATGGATTATGCATCGCCTGCTCAGGTACTGGCAGCAGGACAGAATACTCCAGACCCCTGCTCTACACCCGTGGCAGTTTTAGAGGCCCGAGGTGAGAAGGTGATGGTTCCTCTTTCCCAGTGGATTTCAGAGATGCAGGGGGGAGAAGCAGCCCTTTTCCCTCCCCAACAGTTAGCCAGAGCAGATGGTGTGGAGTCCCCAGCAGAAGTGCTGGCAACAGGGCAGAGTGATAGCAACCTCTGGCCAGCACCGGAAACAACTGTGGAGTTTCAGGGAGCCGGGGCAGTTGGCCCCTCTCTCCAGCAACAAGCTGAGGTGGTAAAGCTTTTACCCCCAGCTGAATCACTGGCAGCAGGGCAGAATGCTACTGGCCTCTGCACACAACTGCAACTTGAGCTGATATCGGTGGATGGGACTGTGGTCTCCACTCACAGCAACCCAGCAGAAGAGCTGGCAACAGAGCAGAGTGCCGCGGGCCTCTGCCCTCAACTAACAGAAGAGGGAGTGCCTGTGGTACTGGATGGGACTTTGGTCCTCACTGACACAACCCCAGAAAATGGTGCGACACTGAGACAGGAGGATGTCAGCCTTGCTTTGCAAGCACTGGGGGATTTTCACCTACCACAAGTGGATGGGACTTCAGTCTCCACTTGTATACCCCAGGGATGCTGGGCAGTCGGCCCAGATCCCCAACAGCATGACGGACTGAGCCCAGTCACCCTGTCTTCTCCCCAGCGGCGGGTATGTTCTCTGAGAGAGGCAGAGGTTGGCTGGGTAAGTAATGCTCTGTTTGGAGCAAGTTATTTGGGGTACTGTGTGGATACCGGCATTAGAAGAATGGACCTATGGACTAACTTCGAAGTCAACCCGTCTGGGGTCACCTCCTGTGTTAGTCTCCTGCCGAAAAGGGAGATGTGTGACAGGAGGGTCACTTTGGACACAGGGTGAGCCAGGAAACCATGGACATTAAGAAATATATCTTGGACTACCTAAAATGTAATATTTATCCACCATATTCCCAAGGATATCTGTAAAGTACTATTTGCTGATTCTGAGCTCAACAGGTTAATTGAGAGATACTGATGTGTTCAGCCTCGGTCACCTGTCTGCGTAGTGTAGTGCTAATGAGTCGCAGCTTCTAAGGGACCTGTTCATTGTTTGTGGTGATGTGGATTGGGGAAATTGAGTCTGTCCTTGTGTGTATTGTAGAGTAACAGACAGTCTGGTGAATATAAAGGTCATGCATAGTTCTTTAAACATAAGGGGATTAGAACCTGTTGTCTCCTAACAGGTGTCAAAATAATGTGTATTGGGTCTGGTTGTGCTGTGGGTGGAGCTGGACCATTGTTCGTTTTAGATTAATGCAGTATTGGATGTGTATAAAAGTTACAATGTTTTTGGCAATAAAGTCAGTCTATTTTTTGGAAAGATACAGAGCGTGCTGTCTCGTTCTTCCAGAAGGATTAATTCCTATGGAAAGTGGTCGTCTGGCTGTGGAGGATCGGCAGTGAATTTGTGTCCAGGAGAGGGAAGATATTTAAACAGCGTTTACCCCCTTTGATATTTGGGGTGCCGTTACAAAGCCGATTACAGCCCTCAGGCTGTAGTCGGGAAGCCTATTCATTGGAAGGGATATCCCGTCTCAGATCGTTCCTGGGTTCCAGCCAAAAATCTGCATGCCCCTTCTCTTATTCGAGACTTCCATGCCTTCTTTCCCACTAAGCCCCGCTAGGCCCCCGGAGGGGTCCACTGGGGAGGGGGCCCTGTCATGTACCGGGGTGTATTTGAACCAGGATCTTCCTGGTCCCACAGCTGCAGCCTTACCTGTTGTACTACAGAGGAGATCTGGACTTTTGGAAATGTCCTTGCAGTATTAAGCATTACATTGGACTCACTAGCCCCACCTGCTGCCAGCTGTGGACAATTTTCAATCAATGCAGCCCATAAATAGGAAGTGATGCTATCTCTCAGTGCCTGTTCATGTGGATTAGCTCCCTGGGTGTTCTGACTGCTTGTGATCTTGATTGTCGTCTTGAACTTCTGCCTGAATCCCTGACTACTCTCTAGCCTGCTGATTTTGTACTTCACCGCCAGCTCGTGTATGACCTCTGCCTGCCTGACCACCCTCTGGATTTCGATCGTGTACCATTTTGCCTGACCTGTTGCCAACCTAATCTGCCTGACACATATAAAAAACTGGACCATAACCCTTTCACTAGTCTGGTACTCTTGATTAATGACAAACTGAAGTGGGCAGCCGATGAGGCTCTCATCTCTAAATGGGAACTTGAATATCTTAAAGTGGGGGAGTACAATACCCCCACTTTTTAAATAATCCCCAAGATTCATGAGAACCTGGATAACCCACCAGGCCGCCCTATTGTATCCGCCATTCAAGGTCCCCTTTAACGGATAGGCAAGTACATCGATAGCCTCATAAAAGACCTGGTTAAAGAGCTTCCCTCCTATGTCTGGGATACAGGAGATGTGCTCAGACATATCAAAGATCTGTCTATTCCAGAGGGGGCACTCCTCGTAAGTATTGACGTGGAGTCATTATATACGTCCATCCCTCATGAGTGGGGCCTCCTTGCTGTTTATCATTTTCTTGAATTGAGGTTCCCACAGATGGCTATTCAAAATGAGTTCATCCTGGAGCTGCTGGAACTAGCATTAAAGTATAATTACTTTCCATTCGCTACCAAATATTTCCAGCAGCTCCAGGGGACCTCGATGGGAGCCCCGTGGGCCCCGTCATATGCTTGTCTCCACCTGGGTTGGTGGGAAGCCGATACTGTGTTTACCTTCCCAATGTACCTCAGCCATGTCTGTACCTGGCTAAGGTACATTGATGACATATTCATGGTATGGAGGTGTACCTCCACGCAATTGACACAATTCATGTGTGAACTAAATACTAACACCCGTAACCTGTGCCTTACCTTTGTCTCAGATCCTCACGAGATTTCATTTTTGGACCTGAAAATTAAGGTCCAAACAGGTAGACTCACCACCAAAACCTTCAGGAAGCCCTCAGCAGCCAATACGCTGCTTATGGCAGACAGCCATCATCCCACATCTTTGAAGAGAGGCATTCCAGTGGGGCAGTTTCTCCGGATCCGGAGAAACTGCTCCAGTGATGAGGATTACCGTACGGAATCCCAACTTCTCTATCAGCGGTTTCGTGAACGGGGTTACAGTCATCGAGTACTACGCAAACCAGCTTCCCCGTCAGGAGTTACTACAACCAAAATCTCAAAGTCTGCCCAATCTAGATGGGCAAGTCCGGTTCATAACACCCTTTGGCCAACAATGGCATCAGGTGAGGTCGGTACTATCCGAACACTGGCACATACTCACCGGATGCAGCAATCTAAGGGGAATTGTTGGACCTAGACCACAGATGACGGCTAAACGAGCCAAAAATCTAAGAGACGAACTCGTAGCTAGTGAGTACAGGCGTCCCATAGATAAAAACTGGCTGACAGACATGCCACGTTTAACTGGTATGTTCCCCTGCGGACACTGTGGTACATGCCGGTTTGTTGATAAGACTAAATCCTATAGAGACTCAGCCTCTACTGAGGTGTTTGAGATTAGGACTTTTATCAACTGCGGCACACCTCGGGTCCTCTATATTTTGGAATGCCCATGTCATCTTCTATACGTCGGCAAGACCAAACGCCAACTCAGAGTACGCTTTGCGGAGCACCTTAAGAGTATACGTCTTAAGGAGGACACTCCGGTGGCACAACATTCCCTCAAACATCATAATGGAGAGCCACTTGGCCTTCGAGTGAAGGGGTTCTTTGCTCTCAACCTCCCAGATAGACGTGGCGATTTCGATACAGTATTGATAAAACACGAAAAATCTTGGATTTTTCGACTTCAGACTATACAGCCCAAGGGCCTCATTACTGAGATGAGTCCCAAGGTATTTCTTGAACCATGATGACCTTGATGCTTGACCCTATTCCTCTCCCCCTCCCTCCCCTTCCACCCCCCCCCCCCAGAGACGTCCGTGGGGTTCTGTCCTGGGGTCCTACCCCCATGACAGGGTTTAGCTCTGCCGTACTAGATAGGCCATAACATGCTCAGAAAGCATTCAATATGGCCTCTGCCAGTTAATCTCTAAATCCAGGCACCTCATGGGCTTAAAATTGAATAATAGGCAATATATGTTTTCTACATGCTGGTCTTTGGACTGCCAATTTTGATGTCAGATTTGATTTTTTGAAACAAATACCTTTTGCTATAACAAGCTGCCCTGGACTTCCATCTACCTTTTTGAATATTTGAATTCATATTATTCTTCCAGGCCACATTTTTTCTGTTATGCTCACCCTCAGGGTTTTGGAGAATATATACATACACCATAATCGGGTGTTTTGAATATGTCCAATTCACTGTTAAGGTTTTTCTCATGTCATGAGTGTCGGGTTATGGGAATGTATATGTATACACATATGGGTCAGTTGGGGAGTACATAGAGGGGTAGCAGGACCATCTCGTCTGTCCTTTTTAGCCCTTGCATGCATGTTTCTACGTTTTTATGATATGTACATATGCTGGACCTGCTCATTTCTCCATTGGGTTGTGCTGCAACCTTGGGATAAAGTGTATAATACTGTTTAACCAATAAAGTCATTTATATAGATAGCTGAGTTGTAGATGATTCACCATCTAAACTTTCTGTTGGGATTCTTTCCCAACTCCCTTCTTCTTATTCTTGTCCACTTCGGACACTACCTATCACAGGAACCTTACAGTTTTTTACTTCTATTAGCATTTTTTTAGCTCATAATATACCCACTTACATACCCCTTTGGTGCATTTCTATTTTTCGGCCATCTGCTGTGTGGACTTTTCATTTACCAAGTGATTATCGGGTTTTGCTATTTTCATGGCTTCCATCTACAGGTTGGCAATCAGAAGGGTTCCTTGGTCTACACCCACCAGCTGTCATTATATATTTCTAGCAACACCCTCTTATTCCTGTTTAACAAGTTGAGCTATTTACTTTATTTACATTATGCCTGTACAGCATATGCTGATATAATTATCGGCGTTTGGCAGGATCACAACTACACTGGCTTTTTGTATTTTTACATGCATGTTCTCAATTTTTTTTGCTAGAACCAGTTTCGATAGTCTACTGCAGGGGTCTCCAAACTTTCTAAACAAAGGGACTGTTTACTGTCCTTTAGACTTTAGGGGGGGGGCAGACTGTTGCCATCGGGAGTAGAAAATGTCCAGCATCAGTGGGCGTAAAACATTCTCCATAGTTGGTTTAATTGAGAGAAATTGTGCCTCACCCTTGGTGTCATTGAGAGGAATTTTGACCGATCCTTGGTGTCAGTGGGAGGAATTGTGCCCCATCCTTGGTGTCTTTCAGGGGAACTGTGCCCCATCGTCAGTGTCATTGGGAGGAACTGTGCCACATCATTGGTAGAAACTGTGCATTATCGCTGGTGTTATTGGGAGGAATTGTGCACCATCGCTGGTATCAGGGAATTAAACCGTGCTCCAAGGGCCAGATAAAACTAAGCATCCAGCCCCCAGGCCACAATTTGGATAACAAAGGGTCAGTAAGGGTCACTGAAATTGGCACTGGGCACACTGATTCTGGTTTGGCAGCACTCCCCAAAACAGTGACCACCTTCAGGAAAAAGGAAAAGGACCCAGAATTGAGAATCCACACACGCATGCAATCCAATGAGTGAGCCGAACAAACATCCCAGAGCCTAAGATTACCTAATAATAAAATTGATTCATATCCAATGCGTTTTGGAGGCCAAGCACACTCCCTCTTCATCAGTGCTTATGAATTCTGACTATGCTTAACCCCTTACCTACTAGATGCTTTCACCCCCTTTCTGACCAGGCCAATTTTCAGCTTTTGATGCTTTCGCACTTTGAATGACAATTGTGCACTAGTGAAACACTGTACCTAAACAAACTTTTTATCACTTTTTTGAGACAGAGCTTTCTTTTGGTGGTATTTAATCACCACTTGGGGGTTTAATCTTTTGCTAAACAAACAAAAAAAGTTCAAGAATTTATAAAAAAAAAAAAAGTTTTCTTAGTTTTTGTTATAAAATGTTGTAAATAAGTAATTTTTCTCCTTCACTGATGTGTGCTGATGAGGCTACACTGATGGGGTGGCACTGATAGGCAGCATTGATGGGCACTGACTGGCAGCACTGATAATCAGGGCACTGATGATTAATTCCCCCGA
The DNA here is from genome assembly GCA_029206835.1 of Rana muscosa. Lineage (NCBI taxonomy): Eukaryota > Metazoa > Chordata > Amphibia > Anura > Ranidae > Rana > Rana muscosa. The sequence continues at coordinate 201,835,111 of CM055121.1, read as the reverse complement.
TTTTGATTGTAGACGCCCTCCCGGAAATTTGCAACCGCACTATAGCTGTCATTCGGCTATAGCGCAGTTGGCAAAAGGTTAAATAGACTCAGGTTAGCAGATACCAGAAAGATCTGCACTGTGATTTACTGTTTGGAAAGTTTCAGAAGGACAGGTTACACCAGTGTTAATGAATGCAACAAAAAAGCATGGGAACACCCGAGGGTAGGGGTCGGGCAGCACCACGCAGGTATCATAAAAGTGATCAGGTGGCTCTAAAACTGTCCAGATCACTTTTAAATATAAGCCAGGAATCAGCTCCACAAAAAAAAAAAAGAAAACCGCTCATGGCTTCTTCTGCATCTGTGAGTTTATTTACCCTCTTCAGACTCTGTCCAATGAACTGAAGAGGCTAAAGTGCACCTCAGCCCAGACTGTAGACTAAAAAATACATATTCTGAATGAACAGTATTGGAGCTTAAAATCAAGCTATCACTGACTCTTGTAAGGGGCCCTGTGGAGAAATTTGTGCTCCAGTATTATAAAAATGGGGCTTCCCTTGGACTGCAAGGGTTAAATGCAAATTTTTGCCTAGGGTAGCAGGAAAGAAGTATTTTTCTTACCCAATTGTCTGCTCGCCAGGCAGCCGGTGCTCACTTCTTTTGTCCCAAACTATAGGTTGTGGGCGGGCCCCCAGTAACCTTACTTACAGTGCAGGACTGCTGGTCCTGCATAGTTTGTGATGTCCTCACAGCTGCAACTAGAAGCCGGAATAACAAAGAAAAAACAAATAGAAAAGGGCCTCTGAGTAAACTGTTTAATATAGTGACATAAATATGTAGCTAGGGTTGCCACCTTTTCTTCAAGCCAAACCCGAACACATTAGCAGCGCACGGCAATTTAAAAATTTTTTTTTAGTAGTACATTAAATTCATTAGCTCTGTACAATGCAAGGCAATTTTTATGTATTCATGTAGTATACACTATACATATATTTTGTGATTAAATAACATTTCTAATCATATGGAGTTAATCACAAGAGTCCCCCTTTACATCAGAGTCAAAAAAGTTGACACTCTTGGCTTACAATTGCAGTGAGCAACCGTGCTGGGTAGCCACAGTCTGGGCCAACTGAAGATCATGGGACCCCCAGGTTTAAAGATGGCTGTCTCATGGGAGCCAACATGCAGTGTGGCAGAAGGAGTGTGGTGGGTATGATGGGGGTATGTACAGGAGAAGAGTGCGGAGGGGATGGTGGGGGTAGTATGTGTAGGAGAGGAGTGCGGAGGGGATGGTGGGTGTAGTATGTGTAGTAGAGGAGTGCGGATGGGATGGTGGGGTAGTACGTGTAGGAGAGGAGTGTGGAGGGGATGGTGGGGGTAGTATGTGTAGGAGAGGAGTGCGGAGAGGATGGTGGGGGTATTATGTATAGGAGAGGAGTGTGGAGGGGATGGTGGGGGTATTATGTATAGGAGAGGAGTGTGGAGGGGATGGTGGGGGTAGTATGTAAAGGAGAAAAGTGTGGAGAGGATGGTGGGGGTAGTATGTGTAGGAGAGAAGTGCGGAGAGGATGGTGGGGGTAGTATGTGTAGGAGAGGAGTGCGGAGGGGATGGTGGGGGTAGTATGTGTAGGAGAGGAGTGCGGAGAGGATGGTGGGGGTAGTATGTGTAGGAGAGGAGTGTGGAGAGGATGGTGGGGGTAGTATGTAAAAGGAGAGAAGTATGGAGAGGATGGTGGGGGTAGTATGTGTAGGAGAGGAGTGTGGAGGGGATGGTGGGGGTAGTATGTAAAGGAGAGAAGTGCGGAGAGGATGATGGGGGTAGTATGTGTAGGAGAGAAGTGCGGAGAGGATGGTGGGGGTAGTATGTGTAGGAGAGGAGTGTGGAGGGGATGGTGGGGGTAGTATGTAAAGGAGAGAAGTGCGGAGAGGATGGTGGGGGTAGTATGTGTAGGAGAGGAGTGCGGAGGGGATGGTGGGGGTAGTATGTGTAGGAGGGGAGTGCGGAGGGGATGGTGGGGGTAGTATGTGAAGGAGAGGAGTGCGGAGAGGATGGTGGGGGTAGTATGTGTAGGAGAGGAGTGTGGAGAGGATGGTGGGGGTAGTATGTAAAGGAGACAAGTGCGGAGAGGATGGTGGGGGTAGTATGTGTAGGAGAGGAGTGTGGAGAGGATGGTGGGGGTAGTATGTAAAAGGAGAGAAGTATGGAGAGGATGGTGGGGGTAGTATGTGTAGGAGAGGAGTGTGGAGGGGATGGTGGGGGTAGTATGTAAAGGAGAGAAGTGCGGAGAGGATGATGGGGGTAGTATGTGTAGGAGAGAAGTGCGGAGAGGATGGTGGGGGTAGTATGTGTAGGAGAGGAGTGTGGAGGGGATGGTGGGGGTAGTATGTAAAGGAGAGAAGTGCGGAGAGGATGGTGGGGGTAGTATGTGTAGGAGAGGAGTGCGGAGGGGATGGTGGGGGTAGTATGTGTAGGAGGGGAGTGCGGAGGGGATGGTGGGGGTAGTATGTGTAGGAGAGGAGTGCGGAGAGGATGGTGGGGGTAGTATGTGTAGGAGAGGAGTGTGGAGAGGATGGTGGGGGTAGTATGTAAAGGAGACAAGTGTGGAGGGGATGGTGGGGGTAGTATGTAAAGGAGAGAAGTGTGGAGGGGATGGTGGGGGTAGTATGTAAAAGGAGAGAAGTGCGGAGGGGATGGTGGGGGTAGTATGTGTAGGAGAGGAGTGCGGAGGGGATGATGCCAGCTGGATGTATGAAGTGCCTGGATGGGGAGGGGGGGGGGTGATGCACCTGGGGGAAGTTGGGGGCTGAGAAATAGTGATGTATATAAAAACAAAAGCTATTGTACTCATCCACTAATATTTACAACAGAACAAGAATGAAAACTCCCAGCCCCCAGCACCCTGTATGTACAGATGATGTGAAGGTAATGGATGACCATTCATATAACTCTGTGCTCTCAAGGGCCTATACCAGTGGTTCTCAACCTTTTAGTGCCATGACCCTTTGATAAAATTTCCCAAGTTGTGGGGACCCCTAACAGTAAAATTATTTTCTTAGCGTGGGTTGTCAGCACCCAAGTCAAGACAAGTAATTTGCGCCCCTAACCCACTGACATATAGTGCTCCCTGAGCTCCCCCACTCGTACAGTATTAAAACCTCATATGGTACTGTAGCGGCCTCACCCCCTCTTTCTGGTCTAGGGGTATGTTGTACATGAGGGTGAGATGCGCTACGGCCCATGTCCTCCCCATTGCTGTGGGTGAGGTGAAGGCCAGTACCTGTTATTCTCCTCGGGCCTGTGTGTCTCTTCAAGAACCAAGTCCTGCTTTACTGACACGCCCCTTTGCTCCCATTAACCAGAGTTCCACACACCGATATAGAGGGTCCAACTCTTGTTTATTAACACACTCCAATAAACAGTCCTTTTTCAGCCGACTGGTTGAGACCCAATAAACAGTTCAATACGGTGGGGTGAGCAGGTCGAGGCACTATCCTGATAAGTAAACTAAACCACTGTGGATTCACCAGCGGTTGCTAAAGCCCATGGCTTGTGAAAGAACTTAAACCTTCAGGGTCTCTACCAGCGACCCCAGAGAACAGAAACAGGAGTACCTTCGCTGCGTTGTGGCCCCTATCAGGGGGGAGATGTCCCTCCAAGAGAGTTACCAGAGGCCCCTCTGTCACCGGGTTGATGCTGCTCCGTTTCTTCAGAAGGGTGACCTCTCCGGGCCTCCTCGCCTCAGATACGAGCCCCATCCACCTCAGGGACCCTCGGACAATCACACCCTTGCGGGACCCAGTCGAAGTCACTGAGCCCCAGGCCTCCGATGTAGTACCTCACCCCAGGCTTAAGGTGCCTGGGACGGACTCCAACACCGCTCCGGCCAGGCCATAGGCACCTAGGCCGGAACTCCGAACCGCCAGCACCCAGGCCTAAGGTGCCTGGGCGCTGGATGCAGAAAAAGAAGACCTCGGGGCAAGGGCGTCTCTCCCCTTTATATCCTCCCGTGACGCCACAGCAGGTTCCCCGCCCCGCTGTACCACCGCCGGAATGGGACAAAAAGGAGACAGCACTGTGGCAATGATTCTACCTTGACCCGCGGGAACATCGCCACCCACAGGTTAAGGAGAATAGCACACCACCAAGTCCTCCACAATTTGAATGGTGTAAATCCTTTCATAATTAGCACATCCTGGATCATACTACCACCCAGGTGTACCCCCTAAATTTAGACCCCCGCTACAGTACATTTTAGGATGTACCACTCTTTATCTTTGTTCTCCTTTCTTTCCCTTTTATCTCTCACTATCCTAATTTCTTGTTTTTTTCCCCCATCCCTCTCTCTAGCCGTCTTTCTTGTTTTTTCTCTTATTCTTTCTCTCCCTTTTTCTTTCTTTCTCCCCCTCTTTTCCTCTCTCTTCCATGTATTCTCTATTTTTGTGGGGGGAATGGGATGAGTGGCAATGCTGGGGGGAGTTCTGATCACCCTTAGGTGCTCTTGATCAGGGTCATCTGCTGATCCGAGAACTGTAGTGGGGACTTTTAATGGCAACTATAATCACAGGTAGTGTTACCCACTCTGTCTCCGACTTTGTGGTGTCTCATAGCAGTGACACCTATGCTGAAATTAGGAGATAGGGTCTCCTCCAGCCTCTCCCACTTCACATTCCTCACCAGTCAGCGGACCTCTAGTCTCTGCCCCCCAGCCATGCCGTGAACTGAATGGGCGGCTGCGAAGAGGCTGAGTGGGCGGCTGCAGGCTCCAGGAACAGCCCAGCTGGGCAGCCGCAAAAAGGCTGGGAGAGCGGTGCGGGCTTCAGGAACAGCCCAGGCTTTGGTGACCCCAGGCAAATAATCATTTGACCCCCGAGTGGGTCCCGACCCCAGGTTGAGAACCACTGGTCTATACAATCAGAAGTTTACACTCTCCACACACACACAGGGTTAATGAATGGTCATAAATTACTTCACATTATCTGGACTGAGGATGGGGGATGTTTGTATAGACAGAGGTGTGAGGCTTGGAAGATATCATCAGACACAGTCCCGATCCTCCTGTCCCCTTAACCCTTCACAGTAACTCCTGTCAAACAAATCCTGTCAGATTTCTACCCAGGAGACTCAGACAAAAACTCTCAGCTCACCTCCTCCCTGCATGTAATGTGAGCAGCAGCGCCAGTCCGACATGATCTCCTCCTCCCGACATGATCTCCTCCTCCTGAAATGATCTCCTCTCCTCTCCTCCTCAGCTCCGCCTCCCGGGTAAGCACACCGCACTAGTGATTGGAGAGGGGGGGAGTTGGTCACTGAGAGAGACCCTGCAGGAGCCTGGAGGGGTGGGGGGGAGACAGGATAGAATAAGCTTAAGATTCTAACAATTACCCCAGCACAGTGTTTTTATGGAGAAGCAGTGGCACTGCTGCTGTCTCCACAGTGACACATATGTTAATGGACTCCCCCTGACTGATGGTTTGTCCGGGTTTCAGAGAGTCTGAAAACCAGGCAGATGATTCAGAACCCGGACTGTCCGGGTGAATCTCGTACAGGTGGCAACCCTATATGTAGCCAACATTTACATAAAGGTAAATGAAGAGATGCTCATATGAGGTGGGATCAATGCCATGTCAGGTGTATAGTCCGGGGTATATTGTTGCATCCAGAGAAGTCCCAAATCCCGGCTATGAAAGCTGCAAGGTACCGGAGAGGAAACCGGCTGTCTCCATTGATGGAGATGGCGACTGTGTGCTCGTGGAACAGCGTGTGATGTCAGTTTTAGCCTTCTGGGTCTTCCAACTCCATGAGAGCCTGAACACGGAGGGGTAGGTTTGGTTGGGAGGGATGCAGCAAAGAAATGACTTCTCAACAGGTGGCCTGGAGCAGACCAAAAAAGAAGAACCAAAGAGGCTTTGGGGAGCCCGTCAGATGGAAGGAGTCAGGGGCAGTGAGGGATACAGTTAGGTCCATATATATTTGGACACAGGCACAATTTTCATACTTTTGGCTCTGTATGCCACCAAAATTTTTTTTAAACTAAACAATCCAAACAAATTTGAAGTGCAGACTTTCAGCTTTAATTCAAGGGGTTGAACACAAATATCAAGTACAGCTTTTAGGAACTGCAACAATTTTTTACAAAATCCCTCCATTTTCAGGGGCTCACATGTAATTGGACAAATGAATATAATCATAAATGTAGCACACAGATCCCTGTCCTTACCTCTTCAAGGCGGGACACACCGTACCACAATGCCCAGGTTCCTTCTTGAGTAAGAGGGTAAGGGTTGTTCAGAAATTGTTGGGTCCCGCAGTGAGTTACCTTCCCTCGGATGGTTCTCACCCCTAAAGTGTAGGGAAGAGTCTGTTGTAGGTGCACCAATAAGGCCAATGTCCAGACAGGTTAAACCTTAATGAAGGAAGGTTTATTTTCTTATGCTGATAACTGGATAGGAAAGTTGGAGTTGAAGAATAAAAGGAAACAGGGAGGCAGGTTCAGGCACTTGGTGTCACCACTCAATCCCGAGTGGACTCTGCTCACCCGGATAGTCCCCTCTCATGGGCCAAGCAGCCGGAGTGATGCACGACCTTTACTTCACTTAAGTCCCTCTCTTTAGAGATACGATCGGGAGATTCTCTGCCACAGAATCTCTGAGCCCCGAACCTCTCAGCGCTTGTAATTGAAAAACAGGTGCAAGTTGCTGCACATTACAAGGCCTCAGATGATTTGTGGAATCCCTCCAGAAGTTTACCGGGCCTCTCTTTCACCGTGAAACTCTCACCAGTCCCTCAGAAAGGTCCTCCCCAGTCTCTTCTTCTTAGAGAGGGTCCCCTCTCCCGGGACACCCTGGGATTCCTCCTCTTAGAGCTGAGCCCCAGCTAAAGGTGCTGGGCCCAATGGCGAAGTTGCAGCCCCAGGCTAAACGTGCCTGGGACCGATGCATACGCGCACCCCTGGCCTGGAGGGCCAGGTCACGCGACCCGAACATCCTGAGCCCCGGAACTCTGGAACCACGAACCCCTCTCCAGGCGGCGTCTGCCCCTTATGTATCCTCTCCCGGCATGCACAGCAGGTTGACCATGCCCACTGCACTACTGCCGAGAGAGGACACCCCAAGGCACAGCACTGTCACCAGTGGTTCAACCCTGACCTGTCATGGCAGTGCTACCTACAGGCCACAGGGAACTGCACACCAGTACAACACCTGAAGAACAAATAACCAAAACTATCAATAAAAGCGGTCTGAGCCTGGCTACTAGCACAGACCAACCCCTAAATTTAGGCATACAGCACCCCTCGAAGTAGAGGGGTGCTACACGCACCCCCTCCTAAAGTAGACACTGTCCCCAGTGTCTGAAATAAGCTCGAGCCATCTCAAGCCTGAGTAGGCAAGAATTTATTTCCGAACCTATATACAAATTGAACATTGGTGCCTGAACCATTATAAAGGGAAGGGGAGAGAAAAGAAAGGATAGAAGAACAAAAGTACAAGCAAAAAAAAAACTTTTGACATCCCATTCTCAATGCCATATTTATGAAATACATATTATACAATCCACCCCCTCCTGACGAACTACTCCACCACATTCTCAGCAGAGTTGCTTGCAGTTTCACCTGTAGAGGGAGAGAAAACAATTTACACAATAAAGCATCCTATCTTTGCACTACAAGAAGTGAGCCATCTCCAAAAGAGGGAGATAACTTCCTTCAATAATAACTACACATACTAAGCCTAGTACATGCTATAAAATTTCTCATAATTGCAGGCTATTGAAAAGTTCTGCAGAACACTGTCATCTGGTGGCAGTGCAAAGTCACTGCAACCAACACTTGTTCCATAGAAATGCGGCCAGAAATCAAGCATTTCCTATCTTGAACACGACGGGTTTCCAACCTTTGCCCTAACTTATCTACCCCAAAGTTCAGTTCTTAGTGGTGCTGCAGATGGAGAGAAAAAAACAGCAACAGCTCTCCTTGTCCTCAGCAGAGTAGATCACCCCAAGCAGTGGAGGACAAAGTTATCAAGTTCCAGAACAACACCCAGAGTAGGCTCAAAAAGAAAACACAAGCTCCCACTCTAGAGATAGTAGTGAGGATCCGGCAAGATAAGAAGTTTCCATTTTGTGTTGAAAGTTTCAATCGAGTACACAGCGTCTTCTCGCTCCTTGTTGCAAACTACTACTCGGTTTGCATGTACTGTATATGCCGACCATAGTTTCACTCTTGCCGGCATCCTTTAAAACGATCCGCCTTAGCAGCTGAACATATAAAGTATCTGTGGGCTGCAGGCACTTTCAAGTGTTCCCAGACAAAATCAGCATACCACCTCTCACGGTAGGCCTCAATCTCAAAAAAAGTTCCCTGGGAACATAGGGGTATTCCCAGCCATATTCGATGGCAACTTTCTTGTTAAGGAGCCGCTGCAACCTAGCAATAGGTGGAAGGGTTGCGCGGTCTCCTCTACCAGGCAAGACAATTGCGTCCGGGGATCTAGGTACTTTCACTGCCTCAAGCTCCGGCAAAGGTGCCCGTAGAGGTACACGTTCAGCTGTAGGGGCAGGCGCTGGTGATGCGGGAACAGGCAATGTAGGTGCGGGAACAATTTCTTCCTCATGTATAGGGGAATCCACCCGGGGTGTAGTTTCCCCAGAGTCCATGGGCGATCCCTCTATAACGCCTCGGGGTGAGGTTAACGAAATTCTGTCCCAACCCCTCTTTACAAACAACTCGTCCACCTCAAAATCATCCCCCACGTCTGAGGACGAGTCCAGGTCGGAGGTGTCGTACTCCTCCGCTGGCAGGCAGTCTCTAGCAGACACAGACTCACTGTCTTTTAAAAGTTTCCGCGGGTCGGGTATCCAAGCATCCCCAATGGTACGGACACTGAGCTTCTTCCCCTTTCCCGGCAAACTTTTCACCACAATGTCCCCAGCCTCCTTACCGTCCCCAACTGTGGATCTCCTGGGGGTCCCTCCAGGCTGGATCTCCGGTTCAGGCAAGCGCTGGGGTGGACCTTGACCGTGGGAGGCTTTCACATAGCCCACCTTTCTCTTGGCAGGCAGGATGGACGTCTCAGTAGTGACGGAGGCAGAACCTGCTGTAGCATCCGTCGCTGGCTCTGCGGTGGCTGGTACTTCCTACTTTACATCCACTACAGCAGCAGTGGGGCGCGTAGGCCCGGCCACTGGGGCGTGTTTCCCTTCCGCAGAAGTAACCATACCCGTAAGGTCACTCGGGGTGACTTGGTGGGTTGTTCCACTTCGAACAAGAACTCTCCACAGGTCAGGCATCTTCCGAATGGCCGTATCTGCACAGCCAGTCCTTGGCAACTCGGACAGAGCACGCCCAGGCCCTCCGCATCCCGGCAGGTATAGAGCATGAAGCGACCTCGGGCTTTGAGCCGGATCCCTGTATCCGTCAGGGGGGCAGTGATGGGAGCGATATCCATGGTCAAAGCAGTCGGGAAAATTCGGGGTCCCGGTGGAACTGGAATCCATGGAGTAGTAGCGGACATGTTGCTCCTTCTTTACTGATTTGGCGCCAAAGACACCACGTGCAACACACAGTTGGTGGGGGCTCCTCCCCCTTTTCCTCTTCTGCACGTAGCTCGCAGGCTTTTCCTAGTTTGGACATGCCCACGAACTACGCACCTAGAAAAAACTCACAGTCCTGTACCTCCATTTTCTTCAATAAAACGTGGCGCAGTCCAACTTTCACAATGGCTGAAAACAGTCCAACCTCCGGGGAGCAGCTGCAGAATCCCGGACTCGAGCCCCCACGTGTAGCACACAGATCCCTGGCCTTACCTCTTCAAGGCGGGACACACCATGCCACAATGCCCAGGTTCCTTCTTGAGTAAGAGGGTAAGCGGTGTTCAGAAATTGTTGGGTCCCGCAGCGAGTTACCTTCCCTCGGTTGGTTCTCACCCCTAGAGTGTAGGGAAGAGTCTGTTGTAGGTGCACCAATAAGGCCAATGTCCAGACAGGTTAAACCTTAATGAAGGAAGATTTATTTTCTTATGCTGATAACTGGACAGGAAAGTTGGAGTTGAAGAATAAAAGGAAACAGGGAGGCAGGTTCAGGCACTTGGTGTCACCACTCAATCCCGAGTGGACTCTGCTCACCCGGATAGTCCCCTCTCACGGGCCTAGCAGTCGGAGTGATGCACGACTTTTACTTCACTTAAGTCCCTCTCTTTAGAGATATGATCGGGAGATTCTCTGCCACAGAATCTCTGAGCCCCGAACCTCTCAGCGCTTGTAATTGAAAAACAGGTGCAAGTTGCTGCACATTACAAGGCCTCAGATGATTTGTGGAATCCCTCCAGAAGTTTACCGGGACTCTCTTTCACCGTGAAACTCTCACCAGTCCCTCAGAAAGGTCCTCCCCGGTCTCTTCTTCTTAGAGAGGGTCCCCTCTCCCGGGACACCCTGGGATTCCTCCTCTTAGAGCTGAGCCCCAGCTAAAGGTGCTGGGCCCAATGGCGAAGTTGCAGCCCCAGGCTAAAGGTGCCTGGGACCGATGCATACGCGCACCCTTGGCCTGGAGGGGCGGGTCACGCGACCTGAACTCCGGAACAACAACCCCTCCAGGCGGCGTCTGCCCCTTATGTATCATCTCCCGGCATGCACAGCAGGTTGACCACGCCCACTGCACTACTGCCGAGAGGACACCCCAAGGCACAGCACTGTCACCAGTGGTTCAACCCTGACCTGTCATGGCAGTGCCACCTACAGGCCACAGGGAACTGCACACCAGTACAACACCTGAAGAACAAATAACCAAACCTATCAATAAAAGCAGTCTGAGCCTGGCTTCTAGCTCAGACCAACACCAAAATTTAGGCATACAGCACCCCTCGAAGTAGAGGGGCGCTACATAAATAACATTTTAATTTTTAATATTTTGTTGAGAATATTTTACTGGTAATGACTGCCTGAAGTCTGGAACCCATGGACATTACCAAAGACTGGGTTTCCACCTTTCTGATGCTTTGCCAGGCTTTAACTGCAGCTGTCTTCAGTTGTTCTTTGTTTGTGGGTCTTTCTGCCTCTAGGCCGGGTTCACACTGGGGCGACAAACGCTCCGACTATGGGAGCTCATGGCGCATGACGTGTGAAAATCAATGTTTCCCTATGGTAGCCATCTTAACTGGTCCGGCACATGTCGGTCCGACTTTGAAAATGCTCCCTGTACTACTTTGGTCCGACTTTGATCCGACTTCAGCCCATTGACTATAATTGAAGTCGGATCAAAGTCGGACCGCGGTCTTGCATGATCCGACTTTGGCATGCGACTTGTGCTCTGCTGCTCTTGAGGGGAAAATCCAGGCCAAATTTTAAATAACAAAACGGCATGGGTTCCCCTCCAGGAGCATACCAGGCCCTTGGGTCTGGTCTGGATTTGAAGGGAAACCCCGAAAAAATGGCGTGGGGGGTCCCCCCAAAATCCAAACCATACCCTTATCCGAGCATGCAACCTGGCAGGCCGCAGGGGAAGAGGGGGGAATAAGAGAGCGGCCCCCCTCCCTCCTGAACCGTACCAGGCCGCATGCCCTCAACATGGGGGGGTGGGTGCTTCGGGGCAGGGGGGCGACCTGCCGCCCCCCCACCCCAAAGCACCCTGTCCCCATGTTGATGAGAACAGGGCCTCTTCCCGACAACCCTGGCCGTTGGTTGTCGGGGTCTGCGGGCGGGGGGCTTATCGGAATCCGGGAGCCCCCTTTAATAAGGGGACCCCCAGATCCCGGCCCCCAACCCTATGTGAATGAGTATGGGGTACATCGTACCCCTACCCATTCACCTGGTGGAAAAAAATAGCAATAAAAACACAACACAGCTTTTTAAATTAATTTATTGCACAGCTCCGGGGGTCTCCGCGCTTTCCGGTTCTTTCTTCTGCCGGGCCTCCGCTATCTTCTTTCAGCTCTTTTGCTAGCGGGGCCCGGTCTTCTCCGTCGCCTTCTTCTTCTCCCGCTCTCCGGTTCTTTCTTCCGCCGGGCCTCCGCTATCTTCTTACAGCTCTTTTGCTAGCGGAGGCCCGGTCTTCCCGTCGTCTCGTCCGGCTCTCCATTGTCCTTCTGCCGGCCCCTTGTTGTGGAATTCCTAGGCTGTTTGCAGAGCACACAGCCTATAATTCCTGTGCTATCTAAGCACACATCAGATTTCATCTTTTTGCAATAATGCTATCTTTAAGTTTGCTAAGATCCACTCACCGTTCATTCCCATTCATCCAAGAAAGGCAGCACCACAAAAGCTTATCTTCTCATCTCCAGCATACCAGCATGACTGACTAGCCGACGCCTAATCATAGGCTTTTATTAAACTCAAAAGATCTCACACAGGAGGTGATTGGCTGCAGCAACCAATCCCCTCCCCCATGGGTGGGAACCTCACAGGATGTTCCTTCCTCACAGGAAAATGACCATACAAGGAAAATGGCAATACCTGGACATTCCTTCCAACAGGAGATGTCATACATGAATACAATAACGTAGGATGGCTAAAGTTACCGTTGATAGGAATCCTTATTCTGCGCTATTCCATAGAATAACGCATATTAAGATTATACTATTATTGAATGGGGGAGGGAGGCTATCTGCAGACGCACGCTACGAATTCCAACCAATGTTGATCAGACACAGCAGAGACAAGAGCGCGTATCCGCCTATAACCAATGATGTCATTGCAGAGCGAGGTCATCCCCTCCTTAACGATCGTCCATGCTAATGCACAGAGGGCCCCCGTTGGTGGACATATCCGCACCCTGCAAACATCACACTCCAACCTCAAGACGTTTTCCCCTATCAGACGGGATTCAACCAGCCTCAGACTACCCCAATCAGCTCTTTTAGAGCGGGTTGCGGAAGTACGAACACTGGGTGACACTATGACAATACATATTAAATACATCTCCATAAAAATCTCCACAACAGTCCTCCCTTTTTTGTCATATGCACCCCATGTGTCCCTCGATGAGAGCTGATATGCTTCTTACACCTGGAAATGAATCAGTTCTTATGCCGCGTACACACGATCGTGATTCACGGCGGTGAAAACACCGCCGTGAATCACGGCATGAAAAAAAATGAAAAAAGAGGGAACGGCATGTTCCCCCACACACGACCGTTTTTCCCGTCATTTTTTTCTTTGACGAGAAAAACGACCGTCTGTGGGCTCCGCGGCAGTGTCTCCCTATGGGAAAACTGCCGCGGAAAAAAATGATGGAAAAAACGATGAGAAAATTTAGAACATGTTCTAATTTTTCTCGTCATTTTTCCTGCCGTTTTTCTCAACGAGAAAAACTGCATAAAGCCCACAGACGATCGTTTCTCTCGGCGAAAAAAAAAAATGTCATTTTTCCCGACGGGAAAAATGATCGTGTGTACGTGGCATTAGTCCAGAAAAAGGAAAACACGGCTTGACATGTAGACTCTACTCTTCAGGGGCATGACTTATAAAGGAGGACACGACATGGTGAGCTGTAGTAATCGCCGATCCGTCTGTGATCCTCTGTGTCTTGTATGTGGGTCCGACTTCGGGGCGTCTCATCAAGGAAACTCTGGTCACGCGTCAAATCAGGCAACAGGAGCACCTCGTCACGACATAGAAAGAATAGAAATAAAACGACATGAGTATATATATTCCCACTTCCTTTAACCACGATTCGCTGTAAAATAAAAATTAGATCCCCAAAGATTCCCAGACCCTTAAAATAGACTCCCAACCTTCACTTAGCTACAGCTCTGGCTTCAACAATTACATGAAGAACCCTATCCTTAACGGATGAGAATTGTTCAATCGTATCCCAAGCCCGAGCCCCCCCCCCCACCTTGTACATCCAGGACCCCATGCCCAGATCTGGTCGGGGTTGGTGAACAAATCCCTTCTAGCTGTCCCTGCCATTCTTAATTTCCTGCGCCATCAGATCCTCGCGATCGGCCGCGACCTAAAATGTTGGGACAGCTTCACCATCACGCATGAACCTCTTGCTTTGGGGGAATTACCTTTATAAGCTGCAGATCCGCATAAACACCAAACTAAAGTTCAAACACACTTGTGGGCTGCCTAGATACCCAAACCGACAAGAGGCAGAGCCATTAAAACTAAAACCAATTTTACCCTCTAAAAATGCATCGTTAGATTCCATTGACAAGTGTCTGTCTGGAGTCTTCACTAGTTTGTCAAAACTCCTCATACCCATAATAACATCATAAATGGCATGTACCGCTGTCATCGCTGGGGACTAAAACTCCTCATACCCATAATAACATCATAAATGGCATGTACCGCTGTCATCGCTGGGGACTAAAACTCGGTGAAGACTCAGAACAGACCATCGGTCCTGTTCGCTTTCTGAGCTAGTCAGGACATACACTTTAAATAATAACTTGGGATGCTTTTCATAGTTACCCTCGCTAAAATTTACTAAACAACAAAAATATAAATAAACAAAGATACTCCTCATTCTTTGGTGTGGTTGAGCCGCTTCTTGCAGTGGCTGGCGTGGTCTCATCTCTCAAGCTTCTTTACAACGACCCAGTCACCTGGAGCCATTGACAAGGTTCTTAGCCTCTGGGATGGGAACCTGCTTCACCAGACTGCTGCTTGCCAATTCAAATTCTATCAAAGAAAGACAGCCTTGGCACAAACTTGGTTAGAATTACAGAAGTTAATATTAGTTTGAAAAAAAAAAAACTGTCACTCTTACATTTATCACTTCTCCCCCCTTTTCTTCCTCATTACAGACTGAAGGAAGAAATGCGTGGTGCAGGAAAAAAGAAACAATGAAATAGCCTATGATACTTTTACCTCCCTTAGACTCATGTATTTATCCATATGTACCGCTGTCTACATACACCTGTTCTCTATGTACAAACTCCTTGGACCTGAAAAATACTTATAAGCAAAATCATTACTCTATCCTTCATATTTAACCTGCAAAGAATGGTAAAATAATAATGACATTCCTGTACATTGGTAAATTGTCAATGACATTCTTTCAGAACTGATTCAAACAAAACCCTCTGTAACCCTTACTTTTCCCGTTCCTACAAAAATACAACAGCCGCGACGCATCGAAGGATCGCCGCGGTAAGTTCGAACATATTCACGTTACTACATATAAACACTCAGATACAAAGGTGGGGGAGATACTTCATAGTTTCCAAAACCAAAAATGTAAAAAACAAACAGCCAGAATTCTCCCTTCACTCTTTCAGCAATAGAAAAAAATACAATGGGAATATGAGAGCAACTCGAGAAGCTTGCATGGACCAGCCATACAAAGTTCAAACAAACGGGCATGAGACTACACCTCCATCAACACTCATCATTACAGATTTCTGAAGCCGCAGCTTAACTACATCCATTCCAGAGGGATACCCAAAATAGTATCCTTGGACCACCTATGTTAATCTTTTTGGGGTTCAAAGGCCTTTGCCCCAAAACTAGGCTTCGTGCACTGTGTGACCGTCTGACTATGGGAAGCCTCCATTCCTTCCCTTTGCACAGACCTCCTTGTGTCCATGGCGATTCGAATCGGCTTATCGTCTTAAACCTGCATCCAGGTTAAACCGTTGCACCCATTTTCGGAGATCACCGCCCGGTGTCTTCTTATACGGTGAATTGCAGAACTACAACCACTATATGGTCAAGTCCTCCAACTATAAACCCTAACCGAGGCGTCAACTCTATGGCTTGTTGTCCCAACACTTTTGGAACTACAGAACAACCACAGATCAACCCCCGAATTAGGCCTCTACCCCTCACAGTGTATGCATACACAAGCATTTTCCGCTATACACCCATACACTGCGTTGTCAGACTGAACCACACAGAGCACTTACGCCAGTTTACCACCTGCAGAACAATGTGGCTTCTCTCTGTATCTAGATGATAAAATAATGGTGATACCTGCTGTTTGCTCTCTACTCAAAACTGTATTACAGTACAAAACTTCACAAAACTGGAACGAAATATAAAACACTTTTAAACGCCAAAATGCTTTCCATTTTCCTTCCAGACACAAATCTCATTGCTCACCTTTAAAAACCCCAAGCTCCTCCCACTAACTTTCTGCTGATATATAAATGCTGAAAAGAAACTTCCGGTTATGCTCAGCTCTTAAAAAAACCAAACTGGTTTATTTACATATCAATTGTTCAGGAAGAGGGAGGGGGAGGGGAGGCCTTAATCGCCTTGTCTATCAAGACTCCAAAAAATCCATGGCTACACATTATATATTTCAACAATTTAAAACCTTGTCAAGAAAATGATGGAATTAAACCCCCCTTTGCAAATGGGATGGTCCTGACCCAAACATCCCCTGCAAGCAAAACCACAAGTTGAGACTCAAATCTTCAAAACATATGTCATGGATATGCATTAATGTCTGTCTGCCATCTTACCTTCCTCCTCATGTGTTCATCTAGAGACCAGACCTCCTTCACCTGGCTTCCTTTATAATCTCCTCCCAGCCTGACTCCACCCCAGGCCCTATCACTGAACACTATATTAACCTGTGCACTGCAAGCCTGCTTTGCTGATCAACGTGTTTGTTAGGCATTGTGTGTTTGGGTTCCTGCCTGCCGTGTGCTACGTCTGTCTCTCTGTTACGTTATTGGCTTGTCCCCGACCATCCCTGTCTGCTCGTGACCCTTGACCTTCGGCTCGTTCTTCGTTATCCTTGTCTGCTTGTGGCCCCTGACCTTCGGCTTGTTATTCGGTTCTCTCTATCGTGTGCTGCTGCTTCCCCTTATCCTACGGGGCGTGAGCTAGGAAACTCCAGGGGCCGCGACCTGGTCCCAGCCTGCAGCGTAACATCCTCACCACTAGAGGCCCTGGAGAAGACCAGCTGGGTCTTAGACTCCGCGCCCTGGGGAATCTTGGCTCTCGCTTCCGTTGGGATCCCGGTTGTGCTCCTCTGGTCCCGCTTTCCACAACCACCCAGTTTCCTATCCACAGAAGCCAGCCATAGGGTTCACTACCTCGCGGTGCACTCCTGTCCCCCTACGGTGTGCATCTGTCACCTGGCCACAGGTGACCCTGACAGTTTGATCAGCCATGAACCCGGCTGACATCCCGCTTCCCGCGGATGATCCATTGCAGGGCATAGTTCGCAGACTTGAGACCCAGGAATCAAATCAGACCCAGGTGATGCGATTCCTCCAGGATCTGGCTTCTCGATTCGAGCAGCTTCAGGTCTCCTTGGGAACCCCGAATCCGCAACCCCAAGTACAACCAGCGGCTGTACCTATCGCACCAGTCGCAGCCTCACACTCACTAAGATTGCCAGCTCCGTTCCGTTTCTCTGGGGACTCCAAGGCCTGCAGGGGGTTTCTCAGCCAATGCACTATTCATTTTGAGCTTCAGCCTCAAAGCTTCCTATCTGACCGGGCTAAGGTAGCCTATATCATTTCCCTCCTCTCCGGTGAAGCTTTGGCCTGGGCTGCCCCCCTGTGGGAGAGGAACGATCCGGTGGTTTCCAGTCTGTCCGAATTCTTGAAGCTCTTTCGTAATATCTTCGAAGAGCCGGCTCGGGCTTCTTCAGCGGCTAGTGCTGTCTTACGTCTTCGCCAAGAATCTAGTTCAGTGGGGCAATATGCTCTTCAGTTCCGTATCCACACAGCTGAATTGAGCTGGAATAATGAGGCCCTGGTCGCTACCTTTTTACATGGCCTCTCTGACCGAGTGAAAGACGAATTAGCGGGAAGAGCCATTCCCGTCGGTCTGGACGATGTAATTTCATTATGCAACCAGATCGACATTCGTTTTCAAGAGAGGTCCTTAGAAAAAAGACGCCAGCACTCTCTGGGTCCTAGCCAGTCTGAGCTCCCCTCCCTTCATTCCGTGGAGCATCCTCTACCTGCTGAAGAACCTATGCAGCTGGGCCGGACCAGACTAACCCCCGAAGAACGTGCTAGGCGCAGAACTCTGGGCTTGTGCCTCTATTGTGGGGGCAAGGGTCATTTTCGTGACTCCTGCTCGCTTCGTCCGGGAAACGCTCGGGTCTAATACATTTGGAAGGTGGAGTATTGGACCCAGAAACATCACCTTCTCGCCTGCTCTTGCCGGTGTCCCTTCATGTAGGCACTTCTCCTCAGTCAACCCTTGCATACCTGGATTCCGGGGCTGCCGGCAATTTCATGGATTGGAGAACTGCTTCTTCTATGAAGCTTACCCTTTCACCTCTCACTACCCCATTGGTAGTCTCGGCAATTGATGGCACTGTTCTCCCAGGGGGCCCTATTCGCTTCCAGACGCTACCCATTAGGATGTCGGTAGGGATTCTCCACCAGGAGTGGATATCCTTTCTTATTCTACCCAAGGCCTCTACCCCAGTTGTATTGGGCCTCCCTTGGCTACAGCTCCACTCTCCACATGTGGACTGGGTCTCTGGGCAGATCCTGGCCTGGGGTTCCTCATGTTTCTCGTCGTGTCTTCTCAAGGTGACCCCCAAGGAGAGTCTTCCGGTTGCTGCCACTTCTGTTTCTTCTGATCTTCCCGCCGCATACAGCGATTACCGGGATGTGTTCTGTAAAAAATCAGCTGAGGTGCTTCCTCCCCACAGGTCTTTTGACTGTGCTATTGATCTTGTCCCCGGAGCAACTCTACCCAGGGGTCGTACCTACCCTCTGTCCATCCCAGAGACCCAGGCCATGTCGGAGTATGTAGCAGAGAATCTGGAGAGAGGGTTCATCCGGAAATCCTCATCGCCTGCAGGGGCAGGGTTCTTTTTTGTTGCCAAAAAGGATGGTACCTTAAGACCCTGCATCGATTATCGGGGTTTAAATGCGGTTACTATTAAAAATCGATACCCCTTACCCTTAATATCTGAGCTATTCGATAGGTTGAAGGGTGCCTCCATTTTCACCAAGTTGGATCTCAGAGGCGCGTACAATCTCATTCGAATACGGGAGGGTGACGAATGGAAGACTGCATTTAACACTAGAGACGGGCATTACGAATATCTGGTGATGCCTTTTGGTCTGTGTAATGCTCCAGCCGTGTTTCAAAACTTTGTCAATGAAATCTTCAGAGATCTGCTGTACCAGTTTGTTGTCATCTATCTGGATGACATTCTGATCTTTTCTGAAAATCTGCTCGTCCACAGAAACCATGTCCGCACTGTACTTCAACGTCTTAGAGAGAACAATCTCTATGCCAAGCTGGAGAAATGTTCCTTTGAATGTTCTGAGGTCCTGTTTTTGGGGTGCTTTGTCTCATGTTCGGGGCTTCGTATGGACCCTGGGAAGGTCTTGGCTATCACCAACTGGCCTCTTCCTGCTAGCCTCAAGGCCACACAGCGCTTTCTTGGCTTCACTAATTATTATAGGCAGTTCATAAGGAATTACTCTTCCATTGCCGCGCCTATTATCGCTTTGACCAAGAAGGGTGTGAATGCCAGAGACTGGCCTCCCGAAGCTGTCTCTGCATTTCACAACCTGAAACAGGCCTTTGTTTCTGGCCCCCTCTTGAGGAGACCAAATCCTGGGAATGCATTTTTTATTGAAGTGGACGCTTCCTCAATGGGGGTGGGAGCTGTGCTTCTTCAAATCTTTGAGAAGAGACGCCAACCATGTGCGTTCTTCTCCAAAAAATTTTCTCAGGCAGAGAGGAATTATGCCATCGGTGATCGGGAACTTCTCGCAATTAAATTGGCGTTAGAGGAGTGGCGTCATCTCTTGGAGGGTTCCCCTCACTCCATAACGATCTTTACCGATCACAAGAATTTACAGTATCTACAGAATGCTAAACGTCTGAATCCTAGACAGGCCAGGTGGAGTCTCTTCTTTGCCCGTTTTAATTTCACGATTACCTACAAACCTGGTTCCTGCAACGGTCGGGCTGATGCGCTCTCTAGGTCATTTGACACTTTGGACGAGGAGTCCGCCCCTGAACCTGAGCCGATCATTCCCACCTCATGCATTGTTGCCCACTCTACCACCCTGAAGTCTAAAATTCCGCCTGGTAAGACCTTTGTCCCCACTGAGCTAAGAGCTAAGATCCTTCGTTGGGGACATGATTCCAAGGTGGCAGGGCATTCTGGATTCCTCCGATCCTTCCTACTCATCAGTCGTCACTACTGGTGGCCTAATCTCCGCTCAGACGTCAAAGACTACGTTAAAGCTTGTCATGTCTGTGCTCAGTCCAAATCCTCCACACAAGCTCCTGCTGGTCTCCTCATGCCCTTGCCTATTCCTAAGGAACCCTGGGCCCATATTGCCATGGATTTTATCACCGATCTCCCACTGTCTGAGAATAATACAGTCATTTGGGTGGTAATCGATCGATTCTCCAAGATGGCTCATTTTGTTCCTCTTCCTGGTCTTCCTTCTGCCCCTGCCTTGGTTCCCATTTTCATTCGAGAAATTCTCCGCCTACATGGGGTCCCTTCTCATATTGTTTCCGACAGGGGAGTCCAATTCACGTCTCGTTTTTGGAGAGCCTTTTGCAAATCCCTCAATATTGTCTTGGATTTTTCTTCTTCTTACCATCCCCAATCCAATGGACAGACTGAGAGGGTTAATCAGGAGTTAGAGGTCTTTCTTCGCACCTTTGTGTCTTCTCACCATGACGATTGGTCCTCTCTACTCCCGTGGGCAGAATTCTCCCATAACAATCATGTGAATACCAGTTCGCAGAAGACACCCTTTTTCACAGTTTATGGAAAACACCCTCAACTTCCTCTTCCTATGATCTGTTCTCCAGACATTCCAGCTTTGGCTTCGGTTCAGGAGTCTCTCAATTCCGTTTGGGGTCACGTTCATGATTCCCTCCGGGCAGCTGCTGAAAAATTCAAAGGCTTTGCCGACCGCCGCAGGCGTAAACCGCCTTCTCTTCAGCCAGGGGACAAAGTCTGGCTCTCTACCAGGAACATCAAGCTCCGAGTTCCTTCTCTGAAGTTTGCTCCACGATTCATCGGTCCATACACGGTAACTGCTAAACTGAATCCGGTTTGTTTCAAACTCCAGATTCCTAAGAGCCTTAAAATCACTAACTCCTTTCATGTTGCTCTTCTAAAGCCTTTAGTCCTCAATAAATTCTCTCGTCCTCTTCCTACCGTGGCGCCTGTCTCTGAGGATAATCAGGAGTACGAGATCAGTCAAATTCTGGACTCCCGACTCTGTAAAGGCGTTCTTCAGTACCTCGTTCATTGGAAAGGGTTTGGTCCTGAGGAGAGGTCTTGGATCACTGCATCTGAGGTCTTTGCACCTCGTCTGTTAAAGGAGTTTCATCTGAAGTTTCCCTCTAAACCTGGGCCCAGGCGGGGAAGGGGGAGGCCTCGTAAGAGGGAGGGTACTGTCATGGATATGCATTAATGTCTGTCTGCCATCTTACCTTCCTCCTCATGTGTTCATCTAGAGACCAGACCTCCTTCACCTGGCTTCCTTTATAATCTCCTCCCAGCCTGACTCCACCCCAGGCCCTATCACTGAACACTATATTAACCTGTGCACTGCAAGCCTGCTTTGCTGATCAACGTGTTTGTTAGGCATTGTGTGTTTGGGTTCCTGCCTGCCGTGTGCTACGTCTGTCTCTCTGTTACGTTATTGGCTTGTCCCCGACCATCCCTGTCTGCTCGTGACCCTTGACCTTCGGCTCGTTCTTCGTTATCCTTGTCTGCTTGTGGCCCCTGACCTTCGGCTTGTTATTCGGTTCTCTCTATCGTGTGCTGCTGCTTCCCCTTATCCTACGGGGCGTGAGCTAGGAAACTCCAGGGGCCGCGACCTGGTCCCAGCCTGCAGCGTAACATCCTCACCACTAGAGGCCCTGGAGAAGACCAGCTGGGTCTTAGACTCCGCGCCCTGGGGAATCTTGGCTCTCGCTTCCGTTGGGATCCCGGTTGTGCTCCTCTGGTCCCGCTTTCCACAACCACCCAGTTTCCTATCCACAGAAGCCAGCCATAGGGTTCACTACCTCGCGGTGCACTCCTGTCCCCCTACGGTGTGCATCTGTCACCTGGCCACAGGTGACCCTGACAACATATGAATTGCCCTCTGGGAAACTCCCAAATATCCAAACATAAAAACACATCATTGTACAAAAACTCTGTTAGTCTTACAATCCATCAAAATTCAGTGTAAAGTGAAGTCCTTCCTACATTCGAAACAGAGAAATCCCCCCTCCTAGCACCACCTGCATGGAGTTTGCATGTCCTCCCTGTGTCTGCGTTGGCCTCCTCCCACACTCCAAATGCTGGTAGATCAGCCAGATCCCATCCATAAATAGGCCCCAGCATGTGCGTGTGTCTGCAAGCACGTGGCCCCTCGGGGTAAAACCGCGCTATTTTAAGATACCTCTCAACTCACCTCAAAAGGTGATGCTTAGAAAAGCAATTTAAACCAGAGACAAAACTGCGCCAATCAACAAATGCCAATACAGCATATTCAGGGGCCGTGTTTGCTAAACTGGAACTTCCTATCTCAAACTGTAAACGTCTCTCAAAATGGCCGACAAGCCAGGACTACAAAATGGTGGATGACCCACCACAGCACCTCATGGACAACAAAAATTGCGCCATTGACGCATGCAATTTTTCCCGCCAAAACCAGCATGGGACGTCACAATGAACACCACATTGGTTCCCCTACACAAAGAAAAACACAAATTGCCTCCACCAGGTTCCAGCACAGAAAAGATTGCACTATATTCGCACCAAACATCAAAATCTGCCCCAAAGGCTGAGAAATTCCACCAGCGAAATAGCAGACGAATGCCACATGGTATAGTGCCCAAAAGAAAGGTGGCTGCACCTTCCCTTATAGGATACCCACAGGCTAAGGAAAAACTGTGCCTCAAAATGGCAGACAAACCTGCAAGGCTAACAAAAGCCAAGAATGGTGCCATTACTTTTTCCCGCCAAAACCAGCATCTCTTTAAAAGAAAATCAAAAATGTTTTTCTCCACAAAGACTGACTACACCATTGAAACTTTTCTAAATTATCATCAAAATCCACTGAAAAAGGTGTCAGCTACACTTTACAAGGACCACATGTACACTTACAACTTAGCCTCCCTTTTGCCAACTAAACAGCACATTCAATAAATGTTAGTTACATGACAATATTAAAAACATGTTCATTTCTCTAAGTTCATATACTCTGAGATATTCACCACTTTTCTCTACCTAAAGTTCACACACAGTGGCCTCAGCTTCCATAACAAAGCCATTGCAGAGACATACCTCCTCAATGCTAGCATCCAAAACAGCCTGCAACCATTCAAAGGGTGTATTCCTTTCAACAAACAGCTACTATTGTCTGGCTTCCAACAATGCCTGGCCACTTGAATATGCGGCAGGAATTTTCAACTTTAAAACCAAACACTTTTGTTAAAATATTTTTACACTTATGGAGACATGTGTCTTTGACCCCTATAAAGGCAAAAATCACAATCTAACCATTTCTATTTTTCATAGAAATCACAAACACCACACACATACAGTATATTGTTGCTTGTAACATCAGATCATCTCTTACACAACTTCAGTCACAATTATGGGGACACATGTCCTGCATCACACAAACAATCTAATCACACACAGGCATACACAAACAAATTCACAGGCCTACGATCGGATTCAGAGGCATACGATCTCTCTCCCAACAAAATCACACACACACATGCACGATCGGATTCGCAGACATACACACGCACACATACACACGCTGCAAACTTAAAGCATTATTTCAAAAAGACAAAAAAATGTTCTTTTAAAGAGTAGAGCCCCCCACATCGGAACGTAGATCCACTCTTCCCCCCATCTCGATCCGATGTCCAAAGGGACTCCATCTATTCCCAAAAATCCTGGCCCACCATTCTGTTGTGGAATTCCTAGGCTGTTTGCAGAGCACACAGCCTATAATTCCTGTGCTATCTAAGCACACATCAGATTTCATCTTTTTGCAATAATGCTATCTTTAAGTTTGCTAAGATCCACTCACCGTTCATTCCCATTCATCCAAGAAAGGCAGCACCACAAAAGCTTATCTTCTCATCTCCAGCATACCAGCATGACTGACTAGCCGACGCCTAATCATAGGCTTTTATTAAACTCAAAAGATCTCACACAGGAGGTGATTGGCTGCAGCAACCAATCCCCTCCCCCATGGGCGGGAACCTCACAGGATGTTCCTTCCTCACAGGAAAATGACCATACAAGGAAAATGGCAATACCTGGACATTCCTTCCAACAGGAGATGTCATACATGAATACAATAACGTAGGATGGCTAAAGTTACCGTTGATAGGAATCCTTATTCTGCGCTATTCCATAGAATAACGCATATTAAGATTATACTATTATTGAATGGGGGAGGGAGGCTATCTGCAGACGCACGCTACGAATTCCAACCAATGTTGATCAGACACAGCAGAGACAAGAGCGCGTATCCGCCTATAACCAATGATGTCATTGCAGAGCGAGGACATCCCCTCCTTAACGATCGTCCATGCTAATGCACAGAGGGCCCCCGTTGGTGGACATATCCGCACCCTGCAAACATCACACTCCAACCTCTATCAGACGGGATTCAACCAGCCTCAGACTACCCCAATCAGCTCTTTTAGAGCGGGTTGCGGAAGTACGAACACTGGGTGACACTATGACAATACATATTAAATACATCTCCATAAAAATCTCCACAACACCCTCCACTATCGTCTTCCAGCTCTTTTGCTAGTGGAGGGGCCGGTCATCCCGTCGCCGTCGCCGTCTTCTTCTCTCTTCTCCTCCTCGATGTTGACACGTCGCTTCCTCCCGCTCTAATGCTGGCTGTTGCGGTGCGCGCCGATTGATATAGGCTTCTCATGACGTCACAGTCACATGCTCCGGGTGGCCCCGGAGCATGTGACTGTGACATCATGGGAGCATGTGACTGTGACGTCATGAGAAGCCTATATCAATCGGCGTGCACCGCAACAGCCAGCATTAGAGCGGGAGGAAGCGACGTGTCAACATCGAGGAGGAGAAGAGAGAAGAAGACGGCGACGGCAAGACCGGCCCCTCCACTAGCAAAAGAGCTGGAAGAAGATAGTGGAGGGGCCGGCAGAAGGACAACAGAGAGCCGGACGGGAAGACCGGGCCTCCGCTAGCAAAAGAGCTGTAAGAAGATAGCGGAGGCCCGGCAGAAGAAAGAACCGGAGAGCGAGAGAAGAACCGGAGAGCGGGAGAAGAAGAAGGCGACGGAGAAGACCGGGCCCCGCTAGTAGGGATGAGCTCGGTGTTCGAGTCGAACATAAGTTCGACTCGAACATTGGCTGTTCGACCGTTCGGCGAACATCGAACGATTTGGGCCGTTCGCGCCAAATTCGAATGACGCGAACGGCCGACAATACACTGCGCCATCGCAGTGCAATCCCGGCGCTGTGATTGGCCAAGCATGCACTGTGACCCCGCATGCTTGGCCAATCACAGCGCCGGCAGCTAGGAGAGCCATAATTGACCACAGGCAGGTTGCCTGTGGCCAATTATAGCTCAGGGGGTTTAGCACACGCCCCACACTATAAAAGGCCGCCAGCGCGACGGCCTTGTGTAGTGTGTTGCGGCGCAGGGAAAGAGTTACATAGGCAGGGACAGTGTCAGTGCTATTTGTACCTCAAACTTGTGTGTAGGGAGAGAGAAGGATAGGCAGGGAGAGTGTCAGTGTCATATTCTTTGCTAAACCTTGTGTGCAGGGAGAGAGAAGGATAGGCAGGGGACAGTGTCAGTGTCACATTCTTTGCTAAACCTTGTGTGCAGGGACAGAGAAGGATAGGCAGGGAGAGTGTCAGTGTCATATTCTTTGATAAACCTTGTGTGCAGGGAGAGACAAGGATAGGCAGGGGACAGTGTCAGTGTCACATTCTTTGCTAAACCTTGTGTGCAGGGAGAGAGAAGGATAGGCAGGGAGAGTGTCAGTGTCATATTCTTTGATAAACCTTGTGTGCAGGGAGAGAGAAGGATAGGCAGGGGACAGTGTCAGTGTCATTGTTGCTAAGCCTCCTGCACATTATACACCTAAAGTTAGCCCATATTGCTGTGTTTTCCTGGTGTGTTACACCAACAGGCATTTGCAGCACTTACAGCGGGCGGAGTGTGCCTCCTGCACATTATACACCTGAAGTTAGCCCGTATTGCTGTGTTTTCCTGGTGTGTTACACCAACAGGCATTTGCAGCACTTACAGCGGGCAGAGTGTGCCTCCTGCACATTATACACCTGAAGTTAGCCCGTATTGCTGTGTTTTCCTGGTGTGTTACACCAACAGGCATTTGCAGCACCTACAGCGGGTGGAGTGTGCCTCCTGCACATTATACACCTGAATTTAGCCCGTATTGCTGTGTTTTCCTGGTGTGTTACACCAACAGGCATTTGCAGCACTTACAGCGGGCGGAGTGTGCCTCCTGCACATTATACACCTGAACTTAGCCCGTATTGCTGTGTTTTCCTGGTGTGTTACACCAACAGGCATTTGCAGCACTTACAGCGGGCAGAGTGTGCCTCCTGCACATTATACACCTGAAGTTAGCCCGTATTTCTGTGTTTTCCTGGTGTGTTACACCAACAGGCATTTGCAGCACTTACAGCGGGCGGAGTGTGCCTCCTGCACATTATACACCTGAAGTTAGCCTGTATTGCTGTGTTTTCCTGGTGTTACACCAACAGGCATTTGCAGCACTTACAGCGGGCGGAGTGTGCCTCCTGATCATATTACACCTGAAGTTAGCCTGTATTGCTGTGTTTTCCTGGTGTGTTACACCAACAGGCATTTGCAGCACTTACAGCAGGCGTAGTGTGATTCCTGCAAAATATACTCCTGAAGCTAGGCCTTATTGCTGGTTTTCCCATCTCCCTGCAGGCCATTAGAATGTCTGGAAGGCAAACAAGGAGAGGCAGACAGTCAGGAGCCAATAAAAGAGGGCAAGCAGGCTCTGTGTCTAGAGACAACAGTGCTGGTCGTGGACGCGGTGCATCGCCATCAGCACGTGGCCATGGGACACGCTTGTCCTTCTTTTCGGCAGCTGGACGTGTTGAGCCGCATCATGCCGAAGACTTGGTAGAGTGGATGACCAAGCCCTCCTCATCCTCCTCATCCTCTCTCACCCAGGCTCAGGGTACTGGCAAAGCAGCTGCCAAAGCGTCCTCTTCCCTGGTATCAATGTCATCATCAGTCACTCCTTCCCTAGACCAACCATGTCCTCCTGAGGAGTCCCCCGAACTGTTTGAGCACAGTGTTGGGTACATGCTCCAGGAGGATGCCCAGCGTTTCGAAGGGTATGATGATGATACCCAGCTAGAGGAAGGCAGTAGCGTGAGAGCAGAGAGAGGGGATGCTCAAGAAGGACACCAATCTGGCAGTCATGTTCCAGCAGCTGCAGCATACTGCCAGATTGGCTCCAGTGATGAGGAGGGAGGGGATGATGAGGTCACTGACTCCACGTGGGTGCCTAATAGGAGAGAGGAGGAGGAGGAGGAGGATGAGGAGGAGGCACATCTCCAACGAGGCAGGATGCCCTCGGGGGGCCAGCGTAAGGGCAGCACACCGACGGAATCACACCGCAGAGCTCCGCCTGTGCAGGGCGCTGCCTCTGCCCGTTATTCAAAAAGTTCTTTGGTGTGGGCCTTTTTTGAGTCGAGTGCATCAGATCGCACAGCTGCTGTTTGCAACATATGTCTCAAGCGTATATCACGTGGCCAAAACATCACCCGCTTGGGCACCACATGCTTGACCAGACATATGTTGACCTGCCATGCAGCTCGTTGGCAAGCCTACCTTAAAGACGCACACCAAAGAACAAAGCGGACCTCTCCTTGCACCGCATCAGCTGGGATCTCCAACCCCACTATACCTTCAGTCCTCTCTGAAACCTGCACTGAGAGGAATGAAGGTGTAGAATTAGGTGTGTCACAGCCAAGTACTTGCGGGCACTCTGCTAGCAGTACACCGACGTCCGATTCTAGCAGGCAAATTTCCCTGCCCCAGCTGCTGGACCGTCGAAAGAAGTTCACTCCCAGCCATCCACATGCCCAGCGGTTGAATGCTAGCTTGGCTAAATTGCTAGCGCTTCAACTGCTGCCTTTTCAGTTGGTAGACTCGGCCCCCTTCCGTGAATTTGTGCAATGTGCGTTTCCTCAGTGGCAGGTTCCCAAACGCCACTTTTTCTCACGGAAGGCGATTCCGGCTCTCTACCGGCATGTGGAAGGCAATGTCTTGGCCTCGCTGGACAGGGCGGTCAGCGGTAAGGTGCATATTACCGCTGACTCATGGTCCAGCAGGCATGGACAGGGACGTTACCTTTCTTTCACAGCCCATTGGGTCACTCTTTTGGCAGCTGGGAAGGATGCAGGACAAGGTGCAGTAGTTTTGGAGGTTGTTCCGCCGCCACGCCTCCAAAATGCTACTACTGGTGGTGACACACCTCTCTCCTCCACCCCCTCCTCTTCTTCTTCCTCCATGGCCTCTTCCTGTGCTTTGTCCTCGGAACCAGCGGTGCTCCGTAGGCGTTCAAGGGGCTACGCAAGTACGCAGGCAAAAATATGCCATGCCGTGCTTGCGCTGGTGTGTTTGGGGTCAGGAGCCACACTGGGGCAGAGGTTCTGTCTGCTCTGCAGGGGCAGGCCGAGAGGTGGTTGACGCCACACCAGCTTAAGCCAGGAATGGTGGTTTGCGACAATGGCACCAACCTCCTCTCTGCCCTCCGACAGGGACAACTGACCCATGTGCCCTGTGTGGCTCACGTCCTTAACCTGGTGGTGCAGCGGTTCTTGGGCAGGTACCCGGGCTTACAGGATGTCCTGAGGCAGGCCAGGAAAGTCTGTGTGCATTTCTGCAGATCTTATAATGCCAGTGCTCGCCTGGCTGAGATGCAAAAGGAGTTGAACCTGCCCAAGAACCGCCTTATATGTGACATGCCCACCAGGTGGAACTCAACGTTGGCCATGCTGCAGCAGCTGCACACGCAGCAGAGGGCCATCAATGAGTACCTGTGCGACTACGGCACCAGGTCAGGGTCAGGGGAGCTCGGGGTTTTTTTCTCCACGCCAGTGGGGCATGATCAGGGATGCATGCACTGTCCTGGCACCATTTGAGGAGGCCACGAGGATGGTGAGCAGTGACAGTGCATGCATCAGTGACACTGTACCTCTTGTCCACCTGTTGGAACATACGCTGCGTGGAATAATGGACAGGGCACTTGAGGCAGAACAGAGGCAGGAAGAGGAGGACTTCCTTGCCTCTCAAGGCCCCCTTTACCCAGACAGTGTTCCTTCTGTCCCACCCATCGCACAGGAAGAGGAGGAGGAGGAGGATTGTGTCAGCATGGAGGTGGAGCCTGGCACTCAGCATCATCAGCAGCAATCTTTTAGGGATGATTTACAGTCCCAAGAAACCAGTGGACTTGTACGTGGCTGGGAGGAGGTGGCTGCGGATCATGTCGTCCTTAGTGACCCAGAGGACTCCGGACCGAATGCCTCAGCTAACCTACGCTGCATGGCCTCCTTGATCCTGCAAAGTCTGCGGAAGGATCCTCAAATTCTTTGGATCAAGGAGAGGGACCATTACTGGCTGGCCACTCTCCTTGATCCACGGTACAAGGGTAAGGTTGCGGACCTTATCTTACCGTCGCAGAGGGAGCAGAGGATGAGACATCTCCGGGAGGCCTTGCAGAAAGGTCTGTGCAACGCGTTCCCAGAGACTAGGAGGTTACAAACTCCTGGTCCTGGACAACGAGTTGCTGAGGCTTCGGTCAGTCAAAGAAGGAGCGGTGGGGAAGGTGGCCGTCTGACCGAAGCGTTCAGACAATTCTTTAGACCGCAGCCCCAAGGTATGATCGGTTCCAGCAACCATCGTCAGCGTCTGATATACATGGTGCAGGAATACCTAGGGGCAAGGTAAGACTTGGACACCTTCCCCACCGAAAATCCTCTGGCTTACTGGGTCTTAAGGATGGATCACTGGCCAGAGCTTGCACAGTATGCAATTGAGCTACTGGCCTGTCCTGCATCCAGCGTTCTTTCAGAACACACATTCAGTGCTGCTGGAGGATTTGTCACGGATCACAGGGTGCGCATGTCCACCGACTCGGTTGATCGACTGACCTTCATAAAGATGAACCAGTCTTGGATCACCACCAGCTACCAAACACCTGAAGCTGATATAACAGACTAATTTATTTTCAAATGTCACATCCCTTCAAGACTGATGCTGATGCTGAGAGACTGTCCTGTTATGTTGACTGACTATCCTCCTCCTCCTCAATGATCCTATTGATGATGATAGCTTGGAAGAACATTTTTGTTTCTGGGTGCCGCCACCAGTGGCTAAGGCCCAATTTTTCAGCCCCTGTTTAACAGGGGCATGCAATTACAATTTTTTATGCAATGCTTTGCAGCAGGGCTCATTCCTGCACTCCAACTAGAGTATCTGGGAAAGGTTGCAGTGTCGTGGCACCAGCACCAGTGGCTAAGGCCCAATTTTTCAGCCCCTGTTTAACAGGGGCGTGTAATTACAATTTTTGATGCAATACTTTGCAACAGGGCTCATTGCTGTGCTCCAAGTACAGTATCTCTGAGGGGTTGCAGTGTTGTGGCACCAGTGCCTAAGGCCCAATTCTTCTGCCCCTGTTTAACAGGGGCATGTAATTACAATTCTTGATCTAATAATTCACAGCAGGGCCCATTCCTGCGCCCACCAAGAGTAACTGTGAGGCCTTACAGTGTTGTGTCAACACCACCACCACCACCACCAAAGGCCCAATTTCTTGTTCATACATCACGGGACACAGAGCAGCATAGTCATTACTATGTGGGTTATATAGAATTACCTTCAGGTGCTGGCACTGGCAACTTCCAAAACAGGAAGTACCCTCCCCTATATAAGCCCCTCCCATCCGGGAGTACCTCAGTTTTTTGCCAGTGTCTAAGGTGTTGGCCAAGGTTAACATGTATTCATCTGGGCTTGTGTACAGGTTCTCTGGGCCTTAGCAAGCTATTCCGGATCCGACCAAAAAAGCTTCATAGCTAAACGGTCGGTACCCGGGCCTTGCAGAGAAGAGCAGGGTTTTGCCTGTAATGCCTCTCTTAGGAGGGCTGGACCCTGGGATCCAGAGCTCTGGTCATACCCAAAACCAAGAGGCTATCTGTGCAGGGTGCTATACAGGTCCAGGGGAGTGGAATCCTTGGGAACCCGGTCCCTGAAGGTCTAGTACAATGCCTGCCGTGAGAGGTGAAGTTTGGGCTTCTGTGGACCAAACAAAGTCCTGCGGCGGGGAAAAGGTAAGTGGGGGCCCCTCAGGAACTTGGTTCTATTGAGGGGACTCCCAAGCCTAATATGTCTTTCTGCCTGTTACCTAAAGGGTATTCCCGCTAATAGCTGTATATGCCTAAGAAATCCTAGAAATGTTTTTTCATAAGGGAAGTTTTAAAAAAACTGTAAACCTGGAAATGTTTTTTCATAAAGGAGGTTTTAAAAAAAAAAATAAAAAGACAAAAGTGCGGTACCTGTGTTTGTCCACTAGAGGCCGCTGTGGAACGTCTTTTTTCTTGGGACTATTCCTTCCATGGTGAAAGTCCAGGCAGATGAGTGAGCTCTCTATCAGGGAAGCTGCATTCCTCTGTCATGCTGCCAAGTAGTTTCCTTCCATCCCCGAGTCCTGGTGAAACAGGGACCCTGGCTCCTCTCCCTACATGGCGCCAAGAGCGCACATGTGCACGCGCGTGCGCGCACACATGCTTTCCTTTTATAAGGTTTAGCTTCAAAAAAGGGGGCGGAGCCTGGCGGATGACGCGCTCTGTGCGCCCAGCGCTTCTGCGCATGTGCGGGCGTCCCAGCAAGATAAAAGGACTCAGTCCACGCTGCTTGCTATGGACACAGAGCATGAAAAGGAGCTGGTAGCATGGTATAGGGGCTTACAGCGGGCGGTTGATACAGGCATCCCCAGAAAGACGCATTAGTAGACACCCACTGATGTACATAGCAGCAAATTGCATTAGACTATTTCAGAAAGGGGTGTATTGCGGCTGGAATACCTCAGCTTTGAACTAAGGAATATGCCGCCTAAAAAACTCCGAGATATACCTCTCAGGAAGTGTAGGGGGTCTCCATCGGGCTCTGAGGATCTGGAGCAGTCATCTGCACCCTCCTCCCCTGAGAAATCAGAGGTTAATACCCATAAGGAACCCCCGGGAGTGCCAGGTACTGCAGCTGTCCTCAGTCCACCTGCTCCTGCATATATAACAGAGGAGGTTTTTTCCTCAACTCTGGAGGGATTGGAGCAGAGATTGGCTGCATTGATCGCTTCTTCTCTACAGGAAAGAAAGCGCGCCAGATCTCCATCACCTCCATTAGAGTGCCTGTTGGCAGAGCAACAGTCCCAGGAAGGGACCGACCTACCTGAAGGGGATCAGGAGGAGGTTAGCTCTGTTTTTGAGGAATCGACAGTAGATGAACCATTTTCAGCATCACAGACTGAAAGATTGTGGGTCCAGACCCTAACTGACATGGTTCGATCTGCATTTAAAATGCCTCTTGTTGAACCATCAACTACTGCTGTCTCCTCATTGGGGTCGCTAAAAGCTCCCCAGGTTAATTGCTCCTTTCCAATACATCCATTATTGGAAGGACTTATATACCAGGACTGGGAACATCCTGATAAACTATTTGTTCCGCCTAAAAGGTTTCCGGTGATCTATCCCATGGAGGAAAAGTTCACCCAGAGATGGAATGTTCCTACGGTGGATGCAGCCATCTCTTCTGTGAACAAATCACTGACATGTCCAGTAGATAATGTTCAAATGTTCAAAGATCCAGTGGATAAAAAATTGGAATCTTTATTAAAATCTGCTTTTTCCACAGCAGGGGCTGTTACACAGCCAGCAGTGGCAGCTATTGGGGTCTGCCAAGCTTTAAAGGATCAAATGAAAATGGTCCTGAGGGATTTGCCAGACCAGCAGGCCCAGGCTCTGGCTGATCTGCCTAGAGCATTATGCTTTGCGGTTGACGCCATCAAGGATTCTATCCATCAGGCCTCCCGCCTCACGCTGTCTTTGGTACATATGCGTAGGCTTCTGTGGCTCAAAAACTGGTCTGCTGAAGCTCCCTGTAAGAAGCTCTTAGTTAGCTTCCCATTTCATGGGGAACGCCTTTTTGGCGAAGACCTGGATAAGTATATCCAGAAGATTTCCAGTGGTAAAAGTACTCTCTTACCGAGTAAAAAGAGGTCTAGGGGTCCATCTTTTAAGAGGACTACCTCTCCTATCCCTGCGTCGTCTGCTACTAAGCAGTTCCGACGGCCTCCTCGGTCAAACTCAGGAGGTAAAAATCAGGGACAGCCACAGGGTAATAAAAAGCCCTGGATCCGAAGAGGTACTAAACCAGCCTCCAAGTCAAGCCTATGAAGGGCTGCCCCCACTCAAACGGGTGGGGGGAAGACTTCAGTTGTTCGCAGAGACCTGGCGGGAGACGATCAAAGACAGATGGGTGCTCTCCGCAGTAACTCTGGGATACAAGTTGGAGTTAAAAGAGTCTCCTCCGTCCCATTTTATGTGGTCAGGCATGCCAAGAGACCCTCTGAAAAGAGGGTCTCTCCTATTGGCGTTAGAACAACTATTGCTCCAAGGAGTAATTATGGAGGTTCCTATGGAAGAGTGGGGGTTGGGTTTCTACCCAAACCTTTTCACAGTCCCGAAGCCAAACGGGGACATAAGACCCATATTGGACCTAAAGAGTCTAAACAAATTTCTAGACGTCCGGTCTTTCCGGATGGAGTCGATCCGATCGGTCACCGCTGCCCTACAAGGGGAGGAATGGTTAGCCTCGATCGACATCAAAGATGCTTACTTGCATGTTCCCATCTTTCCAGGTCATCAAAAATTCCTACGCTTTGCAGTAGAAGGGCGCCATTTTCAGTTCAGAGCCTTACCATTCGGTCTGGCCACAGCACCACGAGTGTTCACAAAAATTCTGGCCCCACTGTTGGCCGATCTAAGAACGCGGGGTGTAACGATAATGGCATACCTAGACGACCTGTTGTTGATGGACCACTCAGTTGCCAAGCTAGAAGTGGTAATTGTCGATACAATCAAGTATCTAGAGTCTCACGGTTGGGTCATCAACCTGGACAAGTCAGCCCTACAGCCAGTGAAAAACCTGGTATATCTAGGGCTACGGCTGGATTCAGACCAGAGGAAGATTTTCTTACCTCTAGACAAGGTATCCTCTTTGAGGGCCTTGGTCCGTCTGCTTTGTGCAAAAAGACAGCCGTCCATACGCCTGTGCATGAGGCTGCTAGGAAAGATGGTAGCATCATTCGAAGCTGTGCCATACGCCCAATTCCACTCAAGGAATTTACAAAGGGCCATATTGTCAGCCTGGAACGGAAAAGTTCAGGCTCTAGACTTCCCGATGGCTTTGTCCCCTTCCGTTCGGAAGAGTCTCTGCTGGTGGTTGATCCCCCAGAATCTCCAGAAGGGAAAACCCTTCAGCCCGATATCTTGGAAGGTGGTCACTACAGATGCCAGCCTTATAGGCTGGGGGGCAGTACTGGAGCAATGGTCTCTCCAGGGCAGATGGTCAAATGTAGTAAAAACCCTGCCCATCAATCTCTTAGAGATACGAGCAGCCCGGTACGCCCTAGTAGCCTGGACATCCAGACTCCAAGGGTCCCCTGTCAGAATTCAATCAGACAATGCCACAGCAGTGGCATATATCAATCATCAGGGAGGCACCAGGAGTCGTGCAGCCCAGAGGGAAGTAAGTCACATCCTGGAATGGGCAGAAAAGCATGTCCCATGTATATCAGCTGTCTTCATTCCAGGGGTGGAGAATTGGAAGGCGGACTTTCTGAGTAGCCAACAGTTATGCCCAGGGGAATGGTCCCTTCATCCCGAGGTCTTCCGAGCAATATGTCACCGGTGGGGAACACCGGATGTAGATCTGCTAGCATCCAGATTCAACGCAAAGGTGGACAGATTTGTCTCCCGGACAAGGGATCCCCTCGCTTGCGGCTCGGATGCTCTGGTGTTCCCTTGGGATCAGTTCAGACTGATATATGCATTCCCTCCGCTACAATTGTTGCCTCGACTCCTTCGCAGAGTCAGGTTGGAGAAGAAGCCGGTGATCCTGGTGGCTCCAGCGTGGCCCCGAAGGGCCTGGTACGCGGAGATCATCAAAATGTCTGTGGGGAGTCCTTGGACCCTTCCACGTCGTCCGGACCTGCTTTCGCAAGGACCGATATACCACCCTTCCTTACTAACTCTAAGTTTAACGGCCTGGCTATTGAATCCCACATCCTAAAGAAGAGAGGTCTCTCTAACTCTGTGGTATCAACTATAATCAATGCCAGGAAGCCTGTATCCAGGCAGATCTACTATAGAGTTTGGAAGGCGTACATCACTTGGTGCGAGGCCAGAAAATGGCATCCACGTAAGTACGTTATAGGCAGAATTCTGGACTTCCTGCAGTGGGCTGTAGACAGGAAGTTTGCCTTAAGTACTATCAAGGGCCAGGTTTCGGCCTTGTCAATACTATTTCAAAGGCCCCTGGCTATGCATTCACTTGTCAAATCCTTTATGCAAGGTGTGACTCGTATTATTCCACCGATTAAGGCTCCCATATGCCCATGGGATCTAAATTTGGTTCTGTCGGTTCTGCAGAAGCAGCCATTTGAACCTTTGCGGCACATTTCCTTGGTTCTACTCACCAGGAAATTGATATTTTTAGTAGCCATATGCTCGGCTAGAAGAGTGTCGGAATTAGCCGCCATGTCCTGTAAAGAGCCATATCTGGTTATCCATAAAGACAGAGTAGTATTACGTCCTCACCCAGCCTTTCTTCCTAAGGTGGTATCGAGGTTTCACTTGAACCAGGATGTGGTTCTTCCTTCTTTTTTCCCCAAACCAAGCTCGGTAGAGGAAAAGTTATTGCATTCTTTGGATGTAGTAAGAGCAGTTAAAGCTTATCTAAAAGCCACTGCTCAGATTCGTAGAACGGATTCTTTGTTTGTTCTGCCGGAAGGCCCCAGAAAGGGTCAGGCAGCATCAAAATCTACTTTAGCCAAGTGGATTCGACAGGTCATAATACAAGCCTATGGCTTGAGAAGTAGACCGCCTCCGTTCAAAGTTAGGGCGCACTCCACGAGAGCAATTGGAACTTCATGGGCAGTGCATCACCAGGCCTCCCTGGCGCAAATTTGTAAGGCCGCAACATGGTCTTCAGTACACACGTTTACTAGGTTCTACCAGGTGGACGTTAGAAGTCAGGAGGATGTCGCCTTTGGGCGCAGTGTGTTGCAGGCCGCAAAAGATCCTCATGCCTGATGGCGCCCAGCTTATGTATGGTGTATCCCCCCCCCTCATGTGGCATTGCTTTGGGACGTCCCACATAGTAATGACTATGCTGCTCTGTGTCCCGTGATGTATGAACAAGAAAGTAGGATTTTTAAAACAGCTTACCTGTAAAATCCTTTTCTTGGAGTACATCACGGGACACAGAGCTCCCACCCCTCTTTTGGGGATACGTATTGCTTTGCTACAAAACTGAGGTACTCCCGGATGGGAGGGGCTTATATAGGGGAGGGTACTTCCTGTTTTGGAAGTTGCCAGTGCCAGCACCTGAAGGTAATTCTATATAACCCACATAGTAATGACTATGCTGCTCTGTGTCCCGTGATGTACTCCAAGAAAAGGATTTTACAGGTAAGCTGTTTTAAAAATCCTACTTTTTCAGCCCCTGTTCAACAGGGGCATGCAATTACAATTCTTGATCTAATAATTCACAGCAGGGCCCATTCATGCGCCCACCAAGAGTAACTGTGAGGGCTCACAGTGTTGTGGCAACACCAACATGTAAGGGGCAAATTTCAGCTGAGTATATACGGCAGGCCCCTACTTTCAAACATCCAACTTACAAACAACTCCTCCTTGCAAACGGAAGGATACAACAGGAAGTGAGAGGAAATCTACCCCTAGGAAGGCAAATTCTCTCCTGTAAGAGTTAATATGGGAAAAAAGTGTCTCCTCTCCACTGATGCTTTATCACCAATTCTTGTTTCAATAAAAACCCCAAATTTTCAAAAAACATTTGTCATTAGGACGGAAAGTGAGGTGAACTGTTCTGAACAGGTGCACACTGCACAGACAGCAAAACAAATGTTACAGGGGTGATAACCCTTCCCTATGTTTTCCAAAAAGCTTAAAAATAGATTTTTGGGCTGGAGCTACACTTAAACAATGTACCTTTCCAAAATTACAAACAGATTCTACATAAGAACAAACCTACAGTCCCTGTCTTGTATGCACCGCCTGTATACGGCTGTTCAGAGTATATAGGGCCTTTTTTATTTTGTGTGCGGGGTTCCCCTTAATATCCATACAAGACCCAAAGGGGCTGGTAATGGGCTGCGGTAGGGGGGGGGGGGTGTGATAGGGTAGCTATGCCATATTTCTTAAAGATTTTCATCCATATTACCGGGTCCAGACATTACATTAAAGCCGCAAGCAGTTTTAAATGTCTTTTTTTCCTTTAGAAATGTAATTTTGTGCAGGGACAGTTCTAAACACGGGAAACACGTGGCACTTCACAGGCATACTTTAGACACCCCCCAGGTACGATATTTAAAGGAATATTTGATTTTATTTTTTTCACTTTATGCATCATTAAAATGACTGCTCCCGAAAAACGGCCGTTTTTAAAACTTCTTTTTGCATTGATACATGTCCCCTGGTGCAGAACCCGGGTTCCCAAACCCTTTTTAGGACAATAACATGCATAATAGTCGTTATAATTAGCACTTTAGATTTCGAACGTTCGCATCCATTGTATTTAATAGGGTTCTAAAGTTCGTGCGAACTTTCAGTCCGTTCGCGGGTTCTGGTGCGAACCGAACCCGGGGGTGTTCGGCTCATCACTACCCGCTAGCAAAAGAGCTGAAAGAAGATAGCGGAGGCCCGGCAGAAGAAGGAACCGGAGAGCGCGGAGACCCCCGGAGCTGTGCAATAAATTAATTTAAAAAGCTGTGTTGTGTTTTTATTGCTATTTTTTCCACCAGGTGAATGGGTAGGGGTACGATGTACCCCATACTCATTCTCATAGGGTGGGGGGCCGGGATCTGGGGGCCCCCTTATTAAAGGGGGCTCCCGGATTCCGATAAGCCCCCCGCCCGCAGACCCCAACAACCAACGGCCAGGGTTGTCGGGAAGAGGCCCTGTCCTCATCAACATGGGGACAGGGTGCTTTGGGGTGCTGGGGCCGCAGGTCGCCCCCCCTGCCCCGAAGCACCCACCCC
This sequence comes from Rana muscosa, assembly GCA_029206835.1. NCBI lineage: Eukaryota > Metazoa > Chordata > Amphibia > Anura > Ranidae > Rana > Rana muscosa. Next base: position 201,796,871 of record CM055121.1, on the reverse strand, counting down.
CCCATGTCGAGGGCATGCGGCCTGGTACGGTTCAGGAGGGAGGGGGCAGCGCTCTTGTCCCCCCCTCTTCCCCTGCGGCCTGCCAGGTTGCGTGCTCAGATAAGGGTCTGGTTTGGATTTTGGGGGGGACCCCCACGCCGTTTTTTCAGCATAGGGGTTCCTCTTCGAATCCAGACCAGACCCAAGGGCCTGGTATGCTCTTGGAGGGGAACCCATGTCGGTTTTTTTATTTAAAATTTGGCCTGGAGTTCCCCCTCAAGATTCATAACAAACACAGTGCCTGCTATTGGCGGGGATCCAAGTCGGATCCCCGTTCATTGAAAGTCGGACATATGTCGGCTTCATGTCACGGGGCAAAGTCGGATCCAAAGTAGGACGGCTGTCGTGTCGCACTAGTGTGAACCCAGCCTTAGTTTTGCCTTCAGCAAGTGAAATGCTCAATTGGATTGAGATCAGGTGATTGACTTGGCCTTAGCAGAATTTTCCACTTTTCCTTCAAAAGCTCCTGGGTTGCTTTTGCAGTGTGTTTTTGATCATTGTCCATCTGTACTGTGAAGCGCCATCCAATCAACTTTGATGTATTTGGCTAAATCTGGGCTGACAGTGTATCTCTAAACACTGCAGAATTCATCCGGCTGCTTCTGTCTTCTGTCACATCATCAATAATAAACACCAAAGACCCAGTGCCACTGGAAGCCATGCATGCCCATGCCATCACACTGCCTCTACCATGTTTTAAAGATGACGTTGTGTGCTTTGGATCATGAGCTGTTTCAAGCCTTCTCTACACTTTTTTCTTCCCTTTATTCTGGTACAGATTAATCTTAGTTTCATCCGTCCAAAGAATGCTTTTCCAGAACTGGTCTGGCTTTTTTTTTAATTGAAAAAAACCAACTTTATTAAGAAGTATATGCATGGTACATACATCAGTAAAATCCAGTATGGCCAAAGCAATAGTACATACATGAACATAATGAAACATCTGTGTGACATAAAAGATGAAGACACCGATGAGAGTGGAGCCGGCATACAACAAAGATGAGAAATCAACATGTCAAGTACACGTTTCCCCATCCGCCAACCATCTATCCCATACCCTCTCATACTTTAGGGGACACCCTCTATGCACATAAATCAGTTTTTTATATGGGAGAGCATCGTTAACCGCCTTTTTCCAGCACTGGACTGTGGGGGACAGAGCCTGCATCCAGTTTCGGGCCACTACTTTTCTCGCCAAGAATAGCGTCTCATGTAAGAAGGTACGCAGGGGTTTGTCAGCATCTAGTTCTGGCAACAGGCCAAGTAGGCACATCTTTGGGTCAAGGGTAGCAGGGGAGCCCATCTGGTCGTGTAGGAAGCGTATCACCTGTGTCCAGTATGTCTGGATAATGGGGCAGGACCAAATAAGGTGGTAAAAGGAGCCCGGGGTGCGGTCGCAGAGGCGGCATCCTGGATTGTACGTGGGTTTGAAACGTGCTATTCTCTGAGGGGTCAGGTACGTTCTGTGTATAATGTACAACTGTGTGAGGCGGTCCGATAGCTTGGGGGAGACTTTTTTCACGTCTTCCAAGATCTCATCCCAATCCTCATCCTCCACTAGTCCAACATCCACCTCCCATCTGGTCTTGGCCACGTAGGCCAATGCTGTGGCGCTAGGGAGACGAATGGCGGAGTACAGAGTGGAGATGAGTTTGGCGGGCTCATTCCCCGTGACTGTGTCCACTATAGAGGGGACTGCCATGGACGGGTTGGAGCCAGAGAACTGGGCCTGTATAGCGTGGCGGAGTTGCAGATACCTGAAGAAACGGCAATTGGGGAGGGAAAATTCATCTTTTAGCATTTGAAATGTTTTAAGGCCTGTGGTGGTCATGATCTGGTGTAAATATAAGATCCCATGGCGTGTCCACACCGCGGGGTCTGGGATGGACAATAATTCTGGCAAACATGTATTGAACCAGAGAGGGGTATGAGAGTGTACTTGCGGGGTTCCAATTTTTTGTAGTGCCATCCGCCATACCCTCCGGTGGTGAGCCAACATGTCAGCTTTGTGTTGGGAGGGGCGTCTCGTCGATGGGGTTCTAAGGACTGACTGAAGTGGGGTATGGGCTGGGTCGTCGGGATGCTCACAGAGAAGTGTCTGGTATCTTGGTAGCTCACGTTTGTCAAAGTAATAGAAGTGGGACAGTTGGGAGGCAAGATAATAGTCCTGGAAGTCTGGGAGAGCAACTCCTCCCAATGTCACGGGGTTCTTCAGAATTTTCCAAGATAATTTGTGTCTGCCATGACCCCATATAAATGAATTCAGAATGGATTCAATTATTTTGAAACATTTTTGCGGTATATAGAGGGGAGCATGCCAGACCAAATACAGTATTTTTGGAAGGAGTATCATCTTAACCAGACTAATGCGACCCATAACACCCAGGGGTAGTCTGGCCCAGGTCTGTGTCTTGGTCTTGATCAGGGCATACAGGGGTTCAATGTTCAGTAGTTTGTAGTCCGAGAGCGATCTGGTGACCTGCACCCCAAGGTATTTGATCAGGGAGACCCTTGGAAGAGCCAGAGGAGGAGACGTGAATGAGGGGGGGAAATGGTCAATCGGGAGAATCTGGGACTTGGACCAATTAATACTCAGACCTGAGTGTCCACCCATACGTTCTATGGACTGGAGAGCTGCTACAAGAGAGGGACCCGAGTCCGCCAGATACAGGAGTGTATCATCGGCATACATCCCGATCTTTTCTTCCAAGTTCCCCATCCTGAGGCCTCGGATACAGGCATCTGCGCGGACCATAATGGCCAACGGTTCCACAGCCAATGCGTACAGCATGGGAGAAAGGGGGCAGCCTTGTCGGGTCCCTCTTTCCAGCGGGAACTGGTCGGAAAGCCAACCGTTCACAAATACTCTGGCCCTCGGGGATTGATATAGGAGTTGGACCCAGCGAATGAAGCTGGGGCCAAATCCAAATCTTGAGAGGCACTCCCACAGGTAGTTCCACTCCACGGAGTCGAAGGCCTTGGCGGCATCCAGAGCCACCACGACCCTCGAACCAATTTCATCGTGGGACCCCTGAATATTCATGAATAGGCGACGAATGTTCATGGCAGTGTTTTTCCCTGGCATAAAGCCTGTTTGGTCAGGGTGGATCAATGACAGAATAACCTGATTAAGGCGGGAGGCTAGGATCTTTGCTAATATTTTAATGTCTACCTGTAATAAGGAAATAGGCCTATACGACTCTGGGTATTTAGGGTCCTTACCGGGTTTGGGAATTACGACAATTTGAGCCTCTCTCATGGAGGGGGGTAGAACTCCTGAATCAAATATGGATTTGTACAGGTCTTTAAGTTTAGGGATTAGAATTTCGGAATAGGTGGCATAGAATTCTAGAGGTAGACCAACAGATCCTGGTGCCTTAGATGAGGCCAAACAGGAGATAGCCTCGGTGATGTCCTCCTCGGTAATAGGGGCTTCTAAGATTTCAAGCTGGTCGTTGGTCAGTCTAGGGAATTGAACTCCCGCTAGGTAGTCCCTGGTATCTTGGGGAGTGTGGGTGACTCTGGATGTGTAGAGTGTACGGTAGAATCTCCCAAATTCCTCCGCCACCAGTTGTGGGTCGGTGATGTCGTTCCCCTGGGGGTCGGTCAAGGACACCACCACAGGGGGACGCAGATCCAAGTGGGCAAGATACGCGAGCAGTTTGCCCGATCTTTCTCCGTACTCAAACACCCTTTGTCTACAGAAAAAGATTCGTTGCTTAGCCTTCTCTATGTGCAATTGGGAGACCTGTCGCGCCTGAATCCTGAGGTTATTGGCCGTGCTGGGAGAGGGGTCTCGATGAAACGCCTCCTCCAGCACCTGTAGGTGGTCTGCCGCCTGCTGGACAATAAGTGTTGATGACCGTTTGAGCCTGTTGATACGCATAGAAAGCAGGGAACGAGCGTGGAGCTTAAACATTTCCCACACCACGTCATATGTGGTAGAGCCCTCGTTGGCCGTAAAGTAGTATTGCAATTCCGTGGGGATGTCTTCCTGTTCCCGCAGGGCAGTCAGCCAGAACGGGTTTAACCGCCAGGAAGGGGCAGGGGAAGCTTTCAGGAGCTGGATCGTGATCCAGTATGGGGCGTGATCCGAGAGTACCCTCGGAGCAAAGCCTACATCCCCTAGTTTAGGCAGCAGGGACATTGAGACAAACACAAAATCAATTCGCGACATCGTGTTGTGACTAGCTGAGAAGCATGAGAAGACCTTGGTGTGTGGGCGTTTGTGGCGCCAAGTGTCGACAAGGGCGAAGTCTGTCATTATGCGGTGCAGTCTGGTATGGGCCGGTGGATCAAGGGGGGGGTTCAGTGCGCCCAGGCGGTCCAGAGCGGGGATCAGGGTCATATTGAAGTCCCCCATCCACACCGCCGGTACAGAGGGATATTGAGTCATAAAGGCAAGGCCCTCCTTAATTACAGCAGAGTTATACGGGGGGGGGACATAGCAAGAGAGCAGCAGGATAGGAGACCCGTTAATGGTAGCGTGCACAAACACATATCTGCCCTGCTGGTCCGTGCGAAGTAGTACTAGATCAAATGGTACCCGTTTGGCGATCAGGATCGATACTCCTCTGGAATAAGAGGTGTGGGTAGCATGGTAAGCCCACCCTATCCAGGGTTTTTTGAGGGAGGATTGCAGGTGGCCCGTGACATGGGTCTCGACTAATGTGATGACGTCAGCCCTCTGAGATTTGAGAAACGTCAGGACAGCTGTGCGTTTAATCTTGTTGCGTAGGCCCCTAACATTCCACGTAAGGAACTTCAGGGAACTCATGGTGGGCGTAGGGCGCGTATAATAAACCGCAGCCAGACCAGGACCAGCAGAGCAGAGAAGGACACATCAGATGGTATAAAACGTAAAGAATACCAATATCGATAGTGCATGTATGACAATAACATAGTACCTTTAGCAGAGATAAACAATAGCAAACATAGTGGCAAATAAAGAATAACCACAACATTTCCCTTCCCTCCCAGTCCATTGCCACCCCAACTCGGCATGAACATAGTATCCCATAACCAGGTATCAACAGGGGACATCCAACGTGAACAAAACGTTGGAGGCAAGGGACTTAATTTCAATGGGACATAGATACCCGTGACAAAAAGAAAACTAAAAAATAGGACCAAACAGTCAGGTAGATGGGGGGGATGAAAAAGGTCCATAGGGATCCAAGGGGGGCGACTTCTTCTCTGAGAAGTGCATGGGGTGTAGGGGCCACAGACGTGCAGCACCATTTCAGCATTACAGGAGGGGGCCCCACCTGCCATCAGGGTGTTAGGTATAGTATTAGAGGAAGTTCAATCCATGTTCGGTAGACTGCTCTCCACAAGTATCTCCCACATGTGGGGAGGCCGGGGGATCAAAAGTCAGTTGGGTCGCCCGGAGACGGCGAGCTTGCTGCGAGATCCAAGGAAATATGAGGAGAAAAAAAAAAAAAAAGGGGGGGGGTTTCAGATCCTTCCCCCTGTCCCGGTGAGGGGTACCAGCTAACAAAATAGCCGCTGTGGGGCTAAACACCAGAATGAGGACAGAGAGCATAACCGGCACAGGGGGGAGTGGGGGAGAAATAAAAGTACTCACAGCTTGTAGGCAGTGCGGCGCGCTCAGTCTCGCCGATCTCTCTGATCAATCCAAGTGGATGCCAGCTCAGGGTCCTCAAAGAAGTGGGTTCGACCATCGCATTCCACACGAAGCTTTGCGGGGTACAGCATGGCGTATTTGAGGTGCAGGACGCGGAGGCGCCGTTTAACATCCTGGAATCTGGACCGCTGCTGTTGCACCTCATTGGAGAAGTCCGGGAAGACGGCCACATGTGTGTTGGTATAAGGGATGTTCCCTTTCTCTCTGGTCAGGCGGAGGATCTTGTCGCGGTCCCTGAAGTTGAGAAACTTCGCTATCAGGGTACGTGGCGGGGCTCCTTGAGGAGGAGGACGGGCAGGGATTCGATGGGCTCTCTCCACCGCGAACATTACCGAGAATGCGTCTCTGCCAAAGGTTGTTGTCAGGAGGTTTTCAAGGAAGCTCGCCGGATCATTACCCTCAGCAGATTCAGGAAGACCGATGAAACGGAGGTTACATCTCCGAAGGCGGTTTTCCATGTCGTCTTGTTTTGCGCTAATCTGTTGCAGCTGGCGGCGCACCTCATCCGTGGTATGTTGTAGAGGGTGTAAAATATCTTCCGCTCTGCTAATACGGCTCTCCGTCTCCGTCACGCGGTCCCTGAGGGTAGAGAGATCCTGGCGGATAAGGGACACGTCAATTTTGACCTCCTCGATTTTGGTGGTAAGCGTGCTCTGGCATAGGGCGATGGCATCCAGTAGCCTGTTAGTAGCCACCACAGAGTGTTCCGCGCCCAGGGACGCGTCAGCGCCATACTTGGCCTGTTGGTCCTCATCCAGCCTGCGGTATTTGGCCAATTTGTCAACGGCCTCTGAGTTTTTTTTTGATGGGGACATGCTGCGGGGATGATCAGGGGAGACCCAGGTGTACCAAGATGGCCGCAGCTAAATAGGCCGAGCCCTCTGCGGCTCCTTTCCCACCGCCGTCCAAGGGTGATGTAGCGTGACCCGCAGGTAGTGGTCAGGCAATAGCACTGTCCTTTTGCTATATCCCAAGGAATCAAGGCTCAGGGGAATCAGGGGGGCCTATAATACTTGCCCAGGCCGCCTCCGGGTGTAGCAAGATGGCCGCCGCTCCAGGAGTCAGGCTGAGGCAGTGACCCTTCCCCACAGCAGGTGCAGAGTAATAAGGCACCACTGGAGGGGGATTAGGCAGTCCAGAGGCCGATCGAGGAGGCTATGAGCCACTGTGAGTAAAAAGGGATCCGTGAGGGTGTCCAGGAGCGCCGCCGGGGGTACCAAGATGGCCGCCGTACCAGGGACTAGGCCGAAGCCGCGGTCTTTCCTGAAGTACGCGGCCGGGATGCTCCGTGATGGCGGCGGCGGCGTTCCAGCAAGCTGGGAATCTCCAAAAATCTCAGGAGGAGCAGGATAAGTCTCCGGGTGTGAAGGATGGCAGTTTCTACCAAGGATGCAAGCAGGATTGTAGGTAAGGAGTATGGGCAAGTGGAGCTCTCCTTACATGCGTCCTATCCCATTGCTCTCCAGGCCACGCCCCCTGGTCTGGCTTTTTTAGATGTTTTTTGGCAAAATCTAATCTGGCATTTCTATTCTTCAGGCTTATGAATGGTTTGCACCTTGTGGTGAACCCTCTGTATTTGCTCTTGTGAAGCCTTCTCTTGATTGTAGACAATGATACGCTCACCTCCTGGAGAGTGTTCTTCATTTGTCTGGATGTTGTGAATGGGTTTTTCTTTAGCATAGAGGATCCTGCGATCACCCACCACTGTTGTCTTCCGTGGACATCCAGGCCTTTCTATGTTGCTGAGCACACCAGTGCGTTCCTCTTTCCTGAGAACATACCAAACTGTTGATTTGGCCACTCCTAATGTTGCTGCTATCTCTCTGATGGATTTGTTTCGTTTTTGAAGCCTTACAATGGCCTGTTTCACTTGCATGGACAGTTTATTTGAATGCATGATGTAGGTTCACAGCAATAGATTCCAAATGCAAAAACCACACTTAGAATCAAATCCAGACCTGCTTAATTGATGAAGAAATAAGGAAGGAGTAGCCCATACCTGGCCATAAAACCGCTTTCAAATCAATTGTCCAATTACTTTTGGTCCCTTGAAAAAGGGGGGTGGCTATTCTGTAATTCCTAAACCCTTCCTCCGATTTGGATGTATATACCCTCAAATTAAACCCGAGAGTGTGAACTTTCAGCCCATACCCATTCTATAACTATAGCTTAAATATGTTTTGCTAAATATTTTCCAAAAATTAAAATTGTGCCTGTGTCTAAATATATATGGACCTTACTGTATATAGTACCATAAATGGGCTTTTTACAGGTACCCTAGGCAAAAAAAAAAAGCATTTAACCCTTGCAGTGTGATGGTGGAAATTCTTTTATTTCCCCAGAATTCAGTTTTAATTTTCACAATAGAATAAATCTCTGCTGCCTTGCCCTGTGGAAGCAGTGACTTGGAAGTCCTCCAATGTAAACACACGGCAGGTGTTTCTAAGCAGTTAGATATCAACTGAAAGCTTTTTCAAAGTCTTTGTTGTGATTCTTGAGGATGAATTGCTCCACAGTACAAGCAGATACAAAGGTCAGGGGTGGGTTGCCTTAAAGCAGAAATAAACTCAAAAAGATTTAAAAGAAAAAAAAATACAGGTAGAGTTTTTAAGGCAGAAAAGACCCTAGTGGTCTAGAGTCGTGCTTGCGCAACTAAGTGTACACTTATGGAACCACTCTGTCATGATGAGATGAGATGACTTCTGTATGTGTGCGCAGAAGTGACATCATCGCAGCCTGACCATTGAAGCCAGGAGAAGACGGAAGTGCCCTTAATCAGCGGGAGTGTCAGGAAAGGTTTCACCTGCTGGTGACACTGTCGGTTCTTTGGATCGCAATACTGGTGTCCTCCAGCGGGTGTCTCCTAGCAGTCTGGAGCTTTCAAAGGTTTCACCTGCTGGTGGCACTGTTGGATCTTTGGGCCGCAGTACTAGTGTCCACCAGTGGTTGTCTCCTTGCAGTGTGGAGCTGACATCATCTCCTGCAATCAGGCATCACCTGAGGCTAATTGCCGGAGATGTGTATTTATACCAAGGCAAGTGTGCGAATGTGAACACCTTATAAAATCACTTTAGCCCTGGTTCACACTGGTGCGATTTGACATGCGATTTGACATGTCAAATCGGCGAAATTTGCCGCAAATTGCGGCCAATGGCACCGTCCTAATCGGTGCAACGCCGCATCTGCGGCGCTGCACCGATTACAAAAAGTAGTTTTTGTACTACTTTTTGCGATTTCAGCCGCGATTTACATTGACATCTGTTTCAGATGTCTTTGAAATCGAGCTGAAATCGGGACTGCCAGCGGGAGTGAAATTGTGCGAGTTCAGCTGAACTCGCAGGCTTCACTCCCGCAGCCCCAGTGTGAACGTGGGCTTAAACCTTTTTTACTGCTTGGTAACGTTATGTAAATACTTTCATATCCATTGTCTGGACACAGGTACACTTTAGTTTGAATCTCATACACACTTTTTATCTTGCTGGAGAGCGCCATATTATCCAATTACATAATATTTTTTCCAGATTAGGTTTGTGCAGGTTCTAGGAAAGTAATATCAACAAAGCCACCAAAGGTCATATCTGACACATTTTCTTTTCTCCTTTAAAATAAACAGATGTAATGAAATAAACAGACGCTTTAAAAATGTTTTATTTTTTTCAACATTAAAATCAGCTATGTTATAATAAATACAGTATATTTCAAATTTCATGTCCATAAAACTATATACAAGGGTTGCTTTCTTCAATTTACATTAGAGAAATACACAAACATATCATATATGAAGATGGGGAAGATTTTAACCACTTCTCCACCGGGCCTATTCTGGCACTTCTCTCTTTCATGTAAAAATTGTAATTTATTTGCTAGAAAATTAATCAGAACCCCCAAACATTAGATATATTTTTTAGCAGACACCCTAGGGAATAAAATGGCGGTCATTGCAACTTTTTATCTTGCACGGTATTTGCGCAATAATTTTTCAAACGCCTTTTTTGGGGAAAAAAAACTGTTTCACGAATTAAAAAATAACAAAACAGTAAAGTTAGCCCAATTTTTTGTATAATGTGAAAGATGCTGTTACGCCAAGTAAATAGATACCTAACATGTTACGCTTTAAAATTGGAATGGCGCCAAACTTTGGTACTTAAAAATCTCCATAGGCGACACTTGAATTTTTTTTACAGGTTACTATTTTCGAGTTACAGAAGAGGTCTAGTGCTAGAATTGTTGCTTGCACTCTACCGCACGCAGCGATACCTCACATGTGGGGTTTGAACGGCGTTTACATATGTGGGCGGGACTTACATGCGTGTTCACTTCTAAGTGCGAGATACCGGGGACAGGGGCGTTTTCCTTTTTTTTTTTACTGATTTTTTTTTATTTTGACACTTTTTTTACATTTTTTTTTTGATCACTTTTATTCCTATCACAAGGAATGTAAACATCCTTTGTAATAGGAATCATTGTGACAGGTCCTCTTTATGGAGAGATGCGGGGTCAATAAGACCCCACATCTCTCCTCCAGGCTGGAAAGCACGAGATCGGTGAAAAGAAATTCACCGATCTTATGCTGACAGCCGCAATTGCGGCTTTGTTTACTTCCGGGTACCGGGCGTGACGTCACAACGTCGCGCCCGGGACTCCGACGGTCATAGAGATGACTGGTGACCATCTGGTCACTGGAAATTTCTATGACCCTCATACGAAGCCGGCCGATTCGTTCTCTGGCCCCCGATGGCACGGGAGAGCCCGGAGAAGCACCGGACGGCGGCGAGAGGAGGGGGGGATGCCCCCTCCCGCCGCCTATAAGAATGATCAAGCGGCGGAACTGCCGCTATGATCATTCTTATGGTGCGCAGAATTGCCGGCATGACAGAATGATATCTGAATAGGGTTGCCACCTGTCCAGGATTCACCCGGACAGTTCGGGTTTGGAATCATGTGTCCGGGTTTCAGACTGTCTGAGACCCGGACACATTATTTAGACTGGACTATGGCTTCCCAACATGGTAACTGGCTGCAGTTGTCTAAGCTGAGAGTGCCTGTTACACTCTTTCACTCTTTTTACACTGCCCAAAGCCAACACTAACAACCCCCCCCAAAACACACACAGACAGGAGAGGAGAGAGGGCTCGATCTGCACCTCTTCCCCCCACCCCTATCCCTCTCTATCTGCCCACACTCCAATCCCCAGAAATTTGAAGTCCAGCAGCCTCAGATACATCTGGATGAGAGGTGCTGACTGCCAGGGGGTGAGTGAGCTCCCCATTCATCCCTGTCTGTGACTGAAGTCTCCCCCCTTCTCTCTCCTGCCTCTGAGTAAGTACACTAGGCAAATCAGGGCTCTTAGAGCACCCATTACATCAGAGTTCCCCTTTACACCAGAGGCCACAGTGTTCCCCCTTTCATCAAAGTCTTCTCCATACATCAGAGTTCTCAGTTTTCCCCCTTAGGTCAGGGTTCCCAGAGCATCCCTTATGTTAGAGGCCCCAGAGTTCTCCCTTACATCAGAGTCTGCACAGTCCCCCCCTTACAGTGAAAGGGAACTCTGTGAATTCAGATGTAAAAGGGAAACTGTGGACTCAGATGTAAAGGGGGAACTCTGTAGACTCTGATGTAAAGGGGAACTCTGTGGACTCTGATATAAAAGGGAAACTGTGGACTCAGATGTAAAGGAGGAACTCTGTGAATTCAGATGTAAAGGGGAACTCTGTGGACTCTGATGTAAAAGGGAAACTGTGGACTCTGATGTAAAGGGGGAAGTCTGTGGACTCTGATGTAAAGGGGGAAGTCTGTGGACTCTGATGTAAAGGGGGAAGTCTGTGGACTCTGATGTAAAGGGGGAAGTCTGTGGACTCTGATGTAAAGGGGGAAGTCTGTGGACTCTGATGTAAAGGGGGAAGTCTGTGGACTCTGATGTAAAGGGGGGACTCTGTGGACTCTGATGTAAAGGGGGGACTCTGTGGACTCTGATGTAAAGGGTGGCTCTTGTTATTAACTTCATATAATTAAAAAATGTTATTTAATAGCAAAATATATGTATCGTTTATGCTATAAAAAAAAATTGTTGTGCGCCGCTAAAGTGTTCGGGTTTGACTTGAAGAACTATATCTGAATGATGCCTGTATCTGCAGGCATCATTCAGATATCCCCCCTCAAAGTCAAGGACGTCATATGACGTCCTTGGTGGAGAAGTGGTTTAAGGACAAATACTGAAAATGTTATTTGTTTCTTTATAAAAGATAACATCTGTCAACAACTGCGTGTCTACAGTTTTGGGTGGAACCTAACACGATGAAACCCCAGCGGATGCTTAAATCTACTGGTGACCTCTGCAGAAGCATCTATTTGGTTGAATTCCCTGTTCTATTTGCTGCCCACCACATCCACTTGACTTGGTTTTGTGGGCTGAAGATGAAGATCTCCACACTGCAAAGCTACATGTCAATCTAGGATTGCCTTGCCAATAGGGTGACAATGTTGCTCTACGATTTCACTATGGAATGAACAGTGCTGTCACCCTATTAGGAAATGGAAAAATACTCGCCCTACTAGAAGGATCAACATAAAACTATATTGCAGGAAGGACTAAGGAAAAATAAACGGTTGTGATAAAGCCCAATTGAAATTTTAGTTTAAATTAGCTGAATACATTTCAGGTGTAGGGATGAGCTTCGTGTTCGAGTCGAACATACGTTCGACTCGAACATCGGCTGTTCGATCGTTCGACGAAGATCGAACGATTTGGGCCGTTCGCGCCAAATTCGAGTGACGCGAACGGCCCACAATGCACTACGCCATCGCAGTGTCATCCAGGCGCTGTGATTGGCCAAGCATGCACTGTGACCCCGCATGCTTGGCCAATCACAGCGCCGGCAGCGAGGAGAGCAATGATTGGCCACAGGCAGGATGCCTGTGGCCAATTATTGCTGAGGGTGTTTAGTACACGCCCCACACTATAAAAGGCCGCCAGCACGGTGGCCTAGTGTAGTGTGTTCCGGAGCAGGGAAAGAGAAGCATAGGCAGGGACAGTGACATTTATTTCTTTCTTGCTTAACCTGGATTCCTTTAGTTTAGGGAAAGAGAAGGATAGGTAGGGAGAGTGTCAGTGTGTTTTACTGTGCGAATCCTTGTTTCTAGGGACAAAGAAGGAAAGTGAGGGGAATTCTCCTTGTGCTATAGTGTGCTTTAAAAAAACATTTTTTCTAGGGACAGAAAACTCTAGGTAGGGAGAGTGTCAGTTTCTTTCACTGTGCGAGTCCTTGTTTCTAGGGACAAAGAAGGAAAGTGAGGGGAATTCTCCTTGTGCTATAGTGTGCTTTAAAAAAACATTTTTTCTAGGGACAGAAAACTCTAGGTAGGGAGAGTGTCAGTTTCTTTCACTGTGCGAGTCCTTGTTTCTAGGGACAAAGAAGGAAAGTGAGGGGAATTCTCCTTGTGCTATAGTGTGCTTTAAAAAAACATTTTTTCTAGGGACAGAAAACTCTAGGTAGGGAGAGTGTCAGTTTCTTTCACTGTGCGAGTCCTTGTTTCTAGGGACAAAGAAGGAAAGTGAGGGGAATTCTCCTTGTGCTATAGTGTGCTTTAAAAAAACATTTTTTCTAGGGACAGAAAACTCTAGGTAGGGAGAGTGTCAGTTTCTTTCACTGTGCGAGTCCTTGTTTCTAGGGACAAAGAAGGAAAGTGAGGGGAATTCTCCTTGTGCTATAGTGTGCTTTAAAAAAACATTTTTTCTAGGGACAGAAAACTCTAGGTAGAGAGAGTGTCAGTTTCTTTCACTGTGCGAGTCCTTGTTTCTAGGGACAAAGAAGGAAAGTGAGGGGAATTCTCCTTGTGCTATAGTGTGCTTTAAAAAAACATTTTTTCTAGGGACAGAAAACTCTAGGTAGGGAGAGTGTCAGTTTCTTTCACTGTGCGAGTCCTTGTTTCTAGGGACAAAGAAGGAAAGTGAGGGGAATTCTCCTTGTGCTATAGTGTGCTTTAAAAAAACATTTTTTCTAGGGACAGAAAACTCTAGGTAGGGAGAGTGTCAGTTTCTTTCACTGTGCGAGTCCTTGTTTCTAGGGACAAAGAAGGAAAGTGAGGGGAATTCTCCTTGTGCTATAGTGTGCTTTAAAAAAACATTTTTTCTAGGGACAGAAAACTCTAGGTAGGGAGAGTGTCAGTTTCTTTCACTGTGCGAGTCCTTGTTTCTAGGGACAAAGAAGGAAAGTGAGGGGAATTCTCCTTGTGCTATAGTGTGCTTTAAAAAAACATTTTTTCTAGGGACAGAAAACTCTAGGTAGGGAGAGTGTCAGTTTCTTTCACTGTGCGAGTCCTTGTTTCTAGGGACAAAAGAAGGAAAGTGAGGGGAATTCTCCTTGTGCTATAGTGTGCTTTAAAAAAACATTTTTTCTAGGGACAGAAAACTCTAGGTAGGGAGAGTGTCAGTTTCTTTCACTGTGCGAGTCCTTGTTTCTAGGGACAAAGAAGGAAAATGAGGGGAATTCTCCTTGTGCTATAGTGTGCTTTAAAAAAACATTTTTTCTAGGGACAGAAAACTCTAGGTAGGGAGAGTGTCAGTTTCTTTCACTGTGCGAGTCCTTGTTTCTAGGGACAAAGAAGGAAAGTGAGGGGAATTCTCCTTGTGCTATAGTGTGCTTTAAAAAAACATTTTTTCTAGGGACAGAAAACTCTAGGTAGGGAGAGTGTCAGTTTCTTTCACTGTGCGAGTCCTTGTTTCTAGGGACAAAGAAGGAAAGTGAGGGGAATTCTCCTTGTGCTATAGTGTGCTAAAGCATTCCTCATCAACCATCTTTCAAATCCTTGTTTTTTGGACAGTCAGGGAAATTGTCGTTGTGCTATTCTGTGCAAAAGCAATCATCCTCAACCATATTTAGAAATCCTTAAGTAAAGGGACAGAGAAGGACACCTGAAGGTAGCCCTTATTGCTTTTTTCCCATCTCCCTGCAGGCCATCTATTAGAATGTCTGGAAGGCAAACAAGGAGAGGCAGACAGTCAGGAGGCAATAAAAGAGGTCAAGCAGGCTCTGTGTCTGGGGGCAACAGTGCTGGTCGTGGACGCGGTGCATTGTCATCAGCACATGGCCATGGGACACGCTTGTCCTTCTTTTCGGCAGCTGGACATGTTGAGCCACATCATGCCGAAGACTTGGTAGAGTGGATGACCAAGCCCTCCTCCTCCTCCTCATCCTCTCTCACCCAGGCTCAGGGTACTGGCAAAGCAGCTGCCAAAGCGTCCTCTTCCCTGGTATCAATGTCAGACTCATCATCAGTCACTCCTTCCCTAGACCCACCATGTCCTCCTCCTGAGGAGTCCCCCGAACTGTTTGAGCACAGTGTTGGGTACATGCTCCAGGAGGATGCCCAGCGTTTCGAAGGGTCTGATGATGAAACCCAGCTACAGGAAGGCAGTAGCGTGAGAGCAGACAGAGGGGATGCTCAAGAAGGACACCAATCTGGCAGTCATGTTCCAGCAGCTGCAGCATACTGCCAGATTGGCTCCAGTGATGAGGAGGGAGGGGATGATGAGGTCACTGACTCCACGTGGGTGCCTAATAGGAGAGAGGAGGAGGAGGAGGATGAGGAGGAGGCACATCTCCAACGAGGCAGGATGCCCTTTGGTGGCCAGCGTAAGGGCAGTACACCAACGGAATCACACCGCAGAGCTCCGCCTGTGCAGGGCGCTGCCTCTGCCCGTCATTCAAAAAGTTCCTTGGTGTGGGCCTTTTTTGAGGCTAGTGCATCAGATCGCACAGCTGCTGTTTGCAACATATGTCTCAAGCGTATATCGCGTGGCCAAAACATCAGCCGCTTGGGTACCACATGCCTGACCAGACATATGTTGACCTGCCATGCAGCTCGTTGGCAAGCCTACCTCAAAGACCCACACCAAAGAACAAAGCGGACCTCTCCTTGCACCGCATCAGCTGGGATCTCCAACCCCACTATAACTTCAGTCCTCTCTGAAACATGCACTGAGAGGAATGAAGGTGTAGAATTAGGTGTGTCACAGCCAAGTACTTGCGGCCACTCTGCTAGCAGTACACCGACGTCCGATTCTAGCAGGCAAATTTCCCTGCCCCAGCTGCTGGACCGTCGAAAGAAGTTCACTCCCAGCCATCCACATGCCCAGCGGTTGAATGCTAGCTTGGCTAAATTGCTAGCGCTTCAACTGCTGCCTTTTCAGTTGGTAGACTCGGCCCCCTTCCGTGAGTTTGTGCAATGTGCGGTTCCTCAGTGGCAGGTTCCCAAACGCCACTTTTTCTCACGGAAGGCTATTCCGGCTCTCTACCGGCATGTGGAAGGCAATGTCTTGGCCTCGCTGGACAGGGCGGTCAGCGGTAAGGTGCATATTACCGCTGACTCATGGTCCAGCAGGCATGGACAGGGACGTTACCTTTCTTTCACGGCCCATTGGGTCACTCTTTTGGCAGCTGGGAAGGATGCAGGACAAGGTGCAGTAGTGTTGGAGGTTGTTCCACCGCCACGCCTCCAAAATGCTACTACTGGTTGTGACACACCTCTCTCCTCCACCCCCTCCTCTTCTTCTTCCTCCATGGCCTCTTCCTGTGGTTTGTCCTATGAACCAGCGGTGCTCCGTAGCCGTTCACGGGGCTACGCAAGTACGCAGGCAAAAAGATGCCATGCCGTGCTTGCGCTGGTGTGTTTGGGGGACAGAAGCCACACTGGGGCAGAGGTCCTGTCTGCTCTGCAGGGCCAGGCCGAGAGGTGGTTGACGCCACGCCAGCTTAAGCCAGGAATGGTGGTTTGCGACAATGGCACCAACCTCCTCTCCGCCCTCCGACAGGGACAACTGACCCATGTGCCCTGTGTGGCTCACGTCCTTAACCTGGTGGTGCAGCGGTTCTTGGGCAGGTACCCGGGCTTACAGGATGTCCTGAGGCAGGCCAGGAAAGTCTGTGTGCATTTCCGCAGATCTTATAATGCCAGTGCTCGCCTGGCTGAGCTGCAAAAGGAGTTGAACCTGCCCAAGAACCGCCTTATATGTGACATGCCCACCAGGTGGAACTCAACGTTGGCCATGCTGCAGCGGCTGCACACGCAGCAGAGGGCCATCAATGAGTACCTGTGCGACTACGGCACCAGGACAGGGTCAGGGGAGCTTGGTTTTTTTTCTCCACGCCAGTGGGGCATGATCAGGGATGCATGCACTGTCCTGGCACCATTTGAGGAGGCCACGAGGATGGTGAGCAGTGACAGTGCATGCATCAGTGACACTGTACCTCTTGTCCACCTGTTGGAGCACACGCTGCGTGGAATAATGGACAGGGCACTTGAGGCAGAACAGAGGCAGGAAGAGGAGGACTTCCTTGCCTCTCAAGGCCCCCTTTACCCAGACAGTGTTCCTTCTGTCCCACCCATTGCACAGGAAGAGGAGGAGGAGGAGGATTGTGTCAGCATGGAGGTGGAGGCTGGCACTCAGCATCATCAGCAGCAGTCTTTTAGGGATGATTTACAGTCCCAAGAAACCAGTGGACTTGTACGTGGCTGGGAGGAGGTGGCTGCGGATCATGTCGTCCTTAGTGACCCAGAGGACTCCGGAGCGAATGCCTCAGCAAACCTACGCTGCATGGCCTCCCTGATCCTGCAAAGTCTGCGGAAGGATCCTCGTATTCTTCGGATCAAGGAGAGGGACCATTACTGGCTGGCCACTCTCCTTGATCCACGGTACAAGGGTAAGGTTGCGGACCTTATGTTACCTTCGCAGAGGGAGCAGAGGATGAGACAACTCCGGGAGGCCTTGCAGAAAGGTCTGTGCAACGCGTTCCCAGAGACTGGGAGGTTACAAACTCCTGGTCCTGGACAACGAGTTGCTGAGGCTTCGGCCAGTCAAAGAAGGAGCGGTGGGGAAGGTGGCCGTCTGACCGATGCGTTCAGACAATTCTTTAGTCCGCAGCCCCAAAGTATGATCGGTTCCAGCAACCATCGCCAGCGTCTGATAAACATGGTGCAGGAATATCTAGGGGCAAGGTCAGACTTGGACACCTTCCCCACCGAAAATCCTCTGGCTTACTGGGTCTTGAGGATGGATCACTGGCCAGAGCTTGCACAGTATGCAATTGAGCTACTGGCCTGTCCTGCATCCAGCGTTCTTTCGGAACGCACATTCAGTGCTGCTGGAGGATTTGTCACGGATCACAGGGTGCGCCTGTCCACCGACTCGGTTGATCGATTGACTTTCATCAAGATGAACCAGTCTTGGATCACCACCAGCTACCACACACCTGATGCTGATATAACAGACTAATTGATTTTAACATGTCACATCCCTTCAAGACTGATGCTGATGCTGAGTGCCTGTGCTGTTATGTTGACTGGCTATCCTCCTCCTCCGAGTCCTCAATGATACGATTGATGATGATAGCTTGGAAGATCATTTTTGTTTATGGGTGCCGCCACCAGTGGCTAAGGCCCAATTTTTCAGCCCCTGTTTTACAGGGGCGTGTAATTACAATTTTTTTAGCAATAATTTGCCATAGGGCTCATTGCTGTGCTCCAAGTACAGTATCTGTGAGGGGTTGGAGTGTTGTGGCACCAGTGCCTAAGGCCCAATTTTTCAGCCCCTGTTTAAAAGGGGCGTGTCATTACAATTTTTGAAGCAATACTTTGCAACAGGGCTCATTGCTGTGCTCCAAGTACAGTATCTGTGAGGGGTTGTAGTGTTGTGCCACCAGTGCCTAAGGCCCAATTTTTCAGCCCCTGTTTAACAGGGGCGTGTCATTACAATTTTTGAAGCAATACTTTGCAACAGGGCTCATTGCTGTGCTCCAAGTACAGTATCTGTGAGGGGTTGTAGTGTTGTGCCACCAGTGCCTAAGGCCCAATTTTTCAGCCCCTGTTTAACAGGGGCGTGTCATTACAATTTTTGAAGCAATACTTTGCAACAGGGCTCATTGCTGTGCTCCAAGTACAGTATCTGTGAGGGGTTGTAGTGTTGTGCCACCAGTGCCTAAGGCCCAATTTTTCAGCCCCTGTTCAACAGGGGCATGCAATTACAATTCTTGATCTAATAATTCACAGCAGGGCCCATTGCTGCACCCACCAAGAGTAACTCTGAGGGCTTACAGTGTTGTGGCAACGCCACCACCACCACCACCACGAAAGGCCCAATTTTTCAGCCCCTGTTCAAAAGGGGCATGTAATTACAATTCTTGATCTAATAATTCACAGCAGGGCCCATTCCTGCACCCACCAAGAGTAACTCTGAGGGCTTACAGTGTTGTGGCAACACCACCACCACCACCACCACCACGAAAGGCCCAATTTTTCAGCCCCTGTTCAACAGGGGCATGCAATTACAATTCTTGATCTAATAATTCACAGCAGGGCCCATTGCTGCACCCACCAAGAGTAACTGTCAGGGCTTACAGTGTTGTGGCACCAGCACCACCATCAAAGGCCCAATTTTTACTACCACTGTTCAACAATTATATGTAATTAAAATTCCTGATATAATAGTTGACAGCAGGGCGTTCCAGCACCAACCAAGAGTAACTGTGAGTGCTTACAGTGTTGTGCCAACATCAACAACTAAGGGGCCTATTTCTGCAGAGTATATACGGCAGGTCCCTACTTTCAAACATCCAACTTACAAACGACTCCTACTTGCAAACGCAAGAAGACAACAGGAAGTGAGAGGAAATCTACCACTAGGAAGGAAAATTCTCTCCTGTAAGAATAAATATGGGAGAAAGGTGTCTCCTCTGTACTGATGCTTCATCAGCAATCCTTGTTTCAAGAAAAACACCACATTTCAAAAACAGTTGTCATTGGGACGGAAAGTGAGGTGAAATGTTCTGAACAGGGGCACAGACAGCAAAACAAATGTTACAGGGGTGATAACCCTTACCTATGTTTTCCAAAAAGTTTAAAAATAGATTTTTGGGCTGGAGCTACACTTCAACAATGTACCTGTTCAAAATTACAAACACATTCTACATAAGAACAAACCTACAGTCCCTGTCTTGTATGCACCGCCTGTATACGGCTGTTCAGAGTATATAGGGCCTTTTTTATTTTATGTGCGGGGTTCCCCTTAATATCCATACAAGACCCAAAGGGGCTGGTAATGGGCTGGGGTAGGGGGGGGGGGGGTCATGGGGTAGCTATGCCATTTTTCTTAAAGATTTTCATCCATATTACCGGGACCAGACATTACATTAAAGCCGCAAGCAGTTTTAAATGGCTTTTTTTTCCTTTAGAAGTGTCATTTTGTGCAGGGACAGTTCTAAACACGGGAAACACGTGGCACTTCACAGGCATACTTTAGACACCCCCCAGGTACGATATTTAAAGGACTATTTGACTTTTTTTTTCACTTTATGCATCATTAAAATGACTGCTCCCGAAAAACGACCGTTTTTAAAACTTCTTTTTGCATTGATACATGTCCCCTGGTGCAGAACCCGGGTTCCCAAACCCTTTTTAGGACAATAACATGCATAATAGTTGTTATAATTAGCACTTTAGAATTCGAACGTTCGCATCCATTGTATTTAATAGGGTTCTAATGTTCGTACGAACTTTCGGTCCGTTCGCGGGTTCTGGTGCGAACCGAACCCGGGGGTGTTCGGCTCATCACTATTCAGGTGCATCAAAACAAAAGGTATGCAGTCTAACAGTTTATTATCTTTAGAAAGCAGCCACAGTGAGAAAAGAAGCCTGTCCCCTTCCAGCAAAGAATGCAAAGTCTTACTTTGTTTTTGCTAGTAATCAGCAACAGCCTGAGTAGAAAAGCTTATCCCCTGCCAGCATGCTGTTAGAGAAGGACCCCTACTCTCTGTATGGAAGCAGTGACCTCTCTGCAGATATCCAATATGTCCCCTGTTGAGTCAAAGCTACAGATTTCCAAAAAGCACACTATAGTGTCCTACTGAATGGAGAGCAGTAGCTTTGACTTAGCGGGAGGCATATCTGCAAAGAGGTCACTGCTTCCATAAAGAGAGCAGGGGCCCTTCTCTTACTTGCACTCTGCATCCTGACAAAGCATCTTTCTGCCACTTAGCACCCCTACAACTTCACCCCGACTCTGAACCTCTCTGCCTATCAGCACCCCTACCACTGCACCCCTTACTCTAAACCTTCCTGCCTCCCAGCACCTTTACCCACTAAATCCTCTACAGTCTACACCCTTGACTCTGAACCTTCCAGCCTCCCAGGACTATTACCCACTGCACCCATGATTCTAAAACGCCTTTCCTGCTGGCACTGCACTCCAAAGTACCAGACAGTTCACCTTTCTTCCAGCTAGCAAGTCTGCCAATGCACACTATATCACTGCTTCCAATTTGGACCCCCTTGCCACCTTTGCAGAGACATGCAGAGATGAGGCAGAACCTGGAATTTCTGGGTTCTCTTCCTGCTTTCGTCTCTCTCTGGTGGCATCACCAACTATGCAGTGCAGCAGGTAAGTCAGTCCTCCGCTCCCTGGGGGCGCTGTGTACAATATGTGTGTTTTTGGGAAAGGGGAAGGAGGTGCACACTATGGGGCTAAAGGGTAGAGGGAAGCCAAACACTGAGACACCCATAACCTCCATTCCTGCAAACCCTTCCAATGTCACAGGGTTATTTCTTTTATATTCAAGGTAAGCTTTTTAATTGAAAAACACCACTATTTACCAATTTACCACTCCTCCTTCCTAAACTGTTGAATCCTCTGATTCCAATTTGCAATCTCTATATCAGGCTAAAACTAAGGGAAAAGCTAAAACTTCATTTACATTTTATCATTGCAAACTGGACATATTATGAAGAATTATACATGTAGCGGGGTCTCCTTTGAGGCTTCGGGACTACGTTACCTAGAACCCCGTTCAGCACCCAGGGTGCATTTAGCCACCGCAGAGACTCATGGGAGGGGCTATATAAGAAGAGGGTGAGGCGGAGCTCGGCCTCTTTGGACACCGCGCTGCAATCAACAGGTCTTCCTGTGCGGATCTGCTGCAGTGTAGGGCCTGAAGTCAGGGGCCTTGCACAAACTTCCAGAGAGCCTTCCACCCCACTGCGGAGCCTGGGTGGCACCTGACTTGTTGAGTTTGGACATCAGTTGGACCGGGGACCCGGCCGTTGCGAACACTGTGTGCAGAGACACAGTAGGTGGAAGTCCCGGACTGGGATCGCGTCCGGAGTGGTGTACTTTAACTAGGCCTAGAGACTGCCTTGGCCCTCCTGGTTCTATTTACTGTCCCACAGAAGACTAGTGGCGGAACTGAGTTAAGTAGTCTCCTGTGAGTGGCTCATTCTCCCTTTTAATTTTCCTACCCTTTGGATTACAAATTACTGTTCCTGTTGTGCACCACCAGTCAAGTTGCATGCAAAGAAATTGCTCTTCCAGAGACTGAGTCTAAAGCTGGGTCATGCCTGAACTGTAGGTAGAACTTTTGTTGCTGCACCATAAGGGCGCATAGATAGAGATAGCTGCACTTGGCGGGTAATCGCCTGTATTATACTTTCTGTCTGCAGGGCTCTGCCGACATATATGTGTTATGTGTTAACCTTGTGCCTTTTATCCAAAGTAAAGAAACGTTATATTTTATCACTTGCTATCAGTGTGTTATCTTCATGCAAAGAGGTTATCCTTGCAATACAGATAGATTGTGTGCATATACTGTTAGATTGTGATACAAGAACAATCCCTAGACTAGCTGTGCCAGAGTGGGTCGAGTAGATTGCCGGGGGTTTGCGGTGCTGTACACAGGGCCCGAAACAAATCCAGCGGCTCTCTTAACTGGGGGTAGTGCTACACGTGGGGGCTCTCGAGTCCGGGATCCTGTTACAGCAAGTAACGCGCCAAAAGTACCAGCATGGACCCACTGGAAGTAGAACAGTGGTGCAAGGCGGCCTACACAGATTCAGCCGCGGCAGTAGTCATAGAACTCCCAGGGACCTGGCAAGAAGAAGCGGTGAAGCGGTTAGTAACCTCACTGTCCCCACAACAGAAGGTATGGGTGATGGATGTCAGGATGAATGCCTCACTGACCCACGCACTAATAGCTTGGATGAAGGAAATCCCAGAACGTTTTAAGGGTCCAAGTATAAAAGCAATGGATGATCAGACCTATAGCTTAATACATGCGCTGCCACTCATACCGCGAGGATGGGTTCAGACACCTAAACCATCATCTTCACAGATATCTCCACCACAGTCCCCAAAAGCAGAAAACCGAAAGGCTAAAGAGAGTCCCGGGTCACCACCGGCCACCCTCAGTGCAGAGCTGTGCACGGTCCTGGGGGAGATTGTAGCCCAGTGTAAGAAAGATCCTACAGACTACCAAATGTCGGGATACAGGAAACTCTGAATATTCTCTGGAAGGAAACCTGTACTTTCGGGTGAAGAGGGGTTTGAGGAGTGGTTAGACGGTGCCACTCAGGCCTTAGAAGAATGGGAAGTCCCAGACCACAGAAAGAAACAGAGAATTGCTGAGAGTTTAAAGGGGCCTGCTCTAGAGGCTATACGCAACCTCAAGATGAGCAAGACAGACTGTGATGCGCAGGATTATCTGGACATTCTGCAGAATGTGTTCGGTGGGACAGAGAAAATCACTGAGCTCCATTAGCAGCTGGAGCACTGCTACCAAAAGACGGGAGAGAAACTGTCAGAGTTCATGAGGCGCTTGGATAAGATCCTGCATAATATGATACTGAAGAAGGGGATCGACCCGCGGAAGGTGGATGAGGCCCGTGTTCAGCAGGTGATGGGAGGATCTCAGCCCCTGGACACGATCGCCTTGGCGCTACGCACAAGACAGGACGGGAAGAGCCTGGAGTACCTTGCCTTAATCCGAGTGGTCAGAGAGGAAGAAGCTATGCTGGAGGAGAAGAAGAGGAACCAAGCAGTTGAGCCAGTTAACCCTCCTCCGGTGATGGTCAGGACGGCCATGACCCTGGAAAGAGACTCAGAGGTAGATACCTTAAAGTCACAGATGTCCCAGGTATTGGAGATGCTGACCTCTCTGATGAAAAAGGATCGAGGGATACCAGAGAGGGAGAAGGAAGGACCAAGGAAGGAACTGTTCCCAAACACCTCAGCGCCCGCATCTTTACAAGATTGGGGAGACATGACTTGTTTCAATTGTGGAGGGGTTGGCCATGCTGCCAAAGTGCGTTCCAGTCCCAAGAAAAAAAAACGGAATAACCGCAAGCCGGCGGAAAACTTCAGAGGGCCCCGGTGAAGGAGTCAACCGGGTGCCCATCATCTCCAGTGAGCTCCAAACTGAATGAGAAGCACAGGAAAAGAGTGGACAAGACCCCTCAAAAGAAACACAAGGTTCCTCAGTGGGAACACACAAAAAGGAAAAAAAGAGAATAAAGTCCCTCAGCGGGTAGTTACACCCATTAAAAGGGGGGAGATCAATGCATACCAGGCCCAAGAGGGACTTAGGTCCAAAGAGAAAAGAAAGAAAGAAAGTCCAAAAGGGAAACGCAAAGATCCAAGGAAAGAGACCCCTTCGAAGCGATATCCAGAGAAGCTGATAGGTCCCTTACCGATAGTACCTGTCCAAGTAGAAGGAGTCTACACAAGAGCCATATTGGATACTGGGGCACAAGTGACCCTGTTGTACCGGGACTTTTATGACAAGCATCTAAGTCACCTACCCATCCAGAAGATTGAAGAGCTGGAGATATGGGGGATTGGGACAGAGAGTTTCCCTTATGATGGCTATCTGCCTATAAAACTGACTTTTGACCCGTCCATAGCCGGGGAGGCCGAAGTGTTCGATACTTTAGCTGTGGTATGCCCCCGACCGCCTGGAGCTAACAAGAGTTCCCTAATAATAGGGACCAACACGGATCTGGTCCGAAGACTCTTGGCCCCTCTAACAAAAGGAAAAGACCCCACAGTCACTGAGATCCACCCAATGTTGAAGACAGCCTACCAGCGACTGATCTTAGAACAGAAGGCCCCAGAAGAGGGGGTAGGGAAGGTCTGGAGGCTGGGAAGGAGAGGAATAGTGCTGCAGCCCCGGTGAAGTAGCCTGTTTAAAAGCCACTGTGAAACTCACTTGGGAGCAGCCTGGGCCCTTTGTTATGTTGGAACCCGACCCAAGGGGAGAACACTCGGGCTTAGAAGTAGTCCCAGAAGTGGTCCCGTTGAGGGCCCTGAAGAAGGCCCACTGTAAGGTACCTGTGAGTGTCAGGAATACTACGGATGGCCCCATGGAGATCCCAGCCAGGATGTTTCTGGGCCAGGTGAGCCCTGCTACCCCAGTTGCTTTGTCTGATGTGGAGAAGACAGATGGAGAAAGCACTGTGTGGGAGAAACTTTCCATGGAGAATCCAAACCTGCCCAGGGCTTGGAAAGAGAGAGCCAATGCCCAGTTGACCATGTGGGAAAAGATCTTCTTCCAAGATGAGTTCGATGTGGGGTGTGCAAGGAGTGCCACCCATCGAATCCGCCTCCAGGAAGACAAGCCCTTCAGGGAGAGAGTCAGGCGAGTTCTGTTAGCAGACCTCGAGGACTTGAGGGAACAGCTCGCCGAGCTCAAGCGAACCGGTGTGATTCGAAAATCTAGAAGCCCCTATGCCTCCCCGATAGTGGTGGTCAGAAAGAAGAATGGGTCATTGAGGCTGTGCATAGACTACAGGACCCTCAACAGAAGAACCGTACCCGACCAGTACACCACTCCGAGGATACAGGATGCCCTACAGAGCTTGTCTGGAGCCAAGTGGTTCAGTGTTATGGACCTCAAGAGCGGGTACTATCAAATTCCATTGCATCCAGAAGACAAAGAGAAGACGGCTTTCATAACCCCAGTTAAGGAATTTGACCGGATGCCCCAAGGTCTGTCTGGAGCCCCAACCACCTTCCAACGTCTCATGGAGAAGACTGTGGGAGACATGAACCTCATCGAAGTCCTTGTATACTTAGATGACATCATTGTCTTCGGGAGAACCTTGGAAGAACATGAAGAGAGGCTGGAGAAAGTTTTGAGAAGACTAAGTGAGGAAGGACTCAAGCTCTCACCTGAAAAATGCCAGTTCTATCAGTCATCAGTCAACTATCTGGGACACATAGTGTCCGAGGATGGGGTAGCCACAGACCCCGAGAAGTTGGAGGCAGTCACCTCCTGGCCAAGGCCCACCACTGTGACAGAACTCAGATCTTTCTTGGGGTTCTGTTCCTATTATAGGAGATTCGTGGAGGGGTTTGCTCGGATAGCCAGGCCTCTGAATGAGCTGCTCAAGACGGAGGGGGAAGAGGATGACTCGGGCCCCAGGAAGCCAGGGGAGTCAGTCAAGGACCAGTGGAAAGAGAAATGTGAAAATGCCTTTCAGATGTTGAAGAAAAACTTAACCACTGCCCCTGTCCTGGCCTACGCAGACCCAAAGAAGCCTTATGAACTTCACGTAGATGCCAGTCATGATGGTCTGGGAGGAGTGCTCTACCAGGAGCATGAAGTGCAACTGAGGCCCGTTGCATATGTGAGCAGAAGTCTGACTCCCTCTGAAAAGAACTACCCCACCCATAAGTTGAAGTTCCTGGCCCTTAAGTGGGCGGTAGTTGACAAACTCAGACTATCTGTATGGGGCAGAATTCACTGTGAAAACCGACAACAACCCCCTCACCTATCTTTTCACCACAGCAAAGCTGGATGCCACAGGACATAGATGGCTGGCGGCACTGTCTGCCTTCAATTTCAGCCTAAAATACAGGCCTGGGGCTGGAAATCGAGATGCAGATGCCTTGTCTAGAAGATCTCATGTCCCCACCTGCAGTCCAGAAGATTGGACCCAAGTGCCGACGGGGTGCGGGCCCTCTGTCAAGGGGCTGAACTCCAAGCCAGTGGCGGCTCAAGAGCAGAAGAAATAGGGGTTACCATAGTAGGGGTTCCCAAGCAGTACTGTGGGGTAACCCAACTGGGGGAAGATAACTTGCCAAAACTGTCCAAAAAGGAGTTGAGCTCTGACCAATTGGAAGACCCCATGGGGAGATTGGTTCTAGAGGCCCTGGAGAATCAGGATCCGAATAGACTCCTACGTCACCCTTCAAAGGAAGCTCGCCTGTTGAGGAAGGAGTGGGACAGGTTGCAGGTGCATCAGGGAGTGGTCTACCGAAGGGGCCCCTCTGATGACCTGGGAGAAAAATGGCAACTGTTCCTGCCTGAGAAACATAGAGACTGTCATGGTTGCTCTGCACGACAACCATGGCCACCTAGGGGCGGAAAGGACCTTCCAACTCGTTAGGAACCGTTTCTATTGGCCCTGCATGAGGGCTGAAGTTGAAGAATACTGCAACTCATGTGCACGATGCATCCAGAGAAAGACTGTACCCCATCAAGCTGCCCCAATGGGCCATCTGCAAAGTCAGAGCCCACTTGATCTGGTATGCATTAATTTTCTCTGCCCCGAACCCGACCTGAGTGGACTAGGAAATGTTCTGGTAGTAACCGACCATTTCACCTGGTATGCCCAGGCCTTCCCAACCAAAGACCAGAAGGCTTCCACTGTAGCCAAAGTGCTTATGGAGAAATACTTCGTACACTATGCGCTACCACAACGGCTTCATTCAGATCAGGGAAGGGATTTTGAAAGTCGGTTGATCCGGAAGCTCCTGGATTCCTTGGGGATAAAGAAGACAAGAACTACCCCCTATCATCCACAAGGTGATGCTCAGCCGGAGAGGTTCAACCGAACCCTGCTCAACATGCTGGGGACCTTAAGCAGTGAAAAGAAGCAGCATTGGAGCAACCACATAGCGGCAGTTGTGCATGCATACAACAGCACCACCAGTGACGCTACAGGGTACTCACCCTATCGACTTATGTTCGGAAGAGAAGCAAGACTACCGGTAGATCTGGCCTTTGGCACTTCCCTAGACCATTGTTCTGCCACTTCCCACAAAGGATATGTTGATAGACTCAGACATAATTTGAAGTTAGCCTATGAACAGGCCCGGGCGGCCTCGGAACAAAGGGGGGCCCGCAACAAGAAAAACTTTGATCTGAAAATTCGGATTCAAGATTTACAACCTGGAGACAGAGTGTTGCTACGGAATTTGGGGGTCCCTGGAAAACACAAGCTTGCAGACAGATGGAGACCGGAACCCTATGTTATCTGCAAGAGACTACCGGGCCTACCCATTTAAAGACTTAAGCCAGAAGGGAAGGTGGGGCCCTTAAAGACCTGGCCTCGGAACCACCTACTCCCACTGGCTGAAGCAGTTCGGATACCCCCTGCAATGGATTCCCCTGAGCCAACTTCCATCCTGGATACTCCCAGACCAAACACTCAGTCCCAGACCCCTCAGATTGGGGATACTGAGACCTCGGAGCTAAGTGAAGATGAGGGAGAAGAACTTGATTGGCTTTGGCCTTCCCAGGCCCCAGAAACTTCTGCTATTGATCTTCCACCTGAAGAAGACACCATAGACAGAACACTGAATGCAGAAGCTACTGAGTTCATCCCGTCCAATCCTTTGTCGGATTCTTGGGAAAGTGCCTGTGGCTTACTCCCAGAAGAGGATCCAAGAGATTCCATGTACCTCCCTGCTCCGGAGTCAAGTGTTCCAGAACCAGTGGAAACTCCCAAGTCAGTTCCAGAAGGGGAAACTGTTTTAGCTGAAACAGAAAGCCCAAGAGGACAAAGGATGTGAAGGGCCATAAAGACTCCCAGAAGATGAACTTACCCACAGATGGGGAGGAGTTCTGAAGACACTGTGGTCACTGCCAGGAGGAGTATGGAAGACCCTAATCCCTCCACTGTTCATTTGGTTGGGGGCAACCCCAACTCACTCTCTGGCACAGTTAGGCAGGACACTAATAATAGTGTGACCTGTGGGCAGGGAAGTTCACCGCCTTGTTTTTGGTGGGAATTTCCTCTGCCAACATCATACGCAACTTTGGTTGATGTTGTGCGTACTGTAATTTAATGTTATCTTTGGGGACCAAAGAGTTTAAGTGGGGGGAGTGTGGCGTAGCGGGGTCTCCTTTGAGGCCCCGGGACTATGTTACCCAGAACCCGGTTCGGCATCCAGGGTGAATTTAGCCACTGCAGAGACTCATGGGAGGGGCTATATAAGAAGAGGGTGAGGCGGAGCTCGGCCTCTTTGGACACCGCGTTGCAATCAACAGGTCTTCCTGTGCGGATCTGCTGCAGTGTAGGGCCTGAAGTCAGGGGCCTTGCACAAACTTCCAGAGAGCCTTCCACCCCACTGCGGAGCCTGGGTGGCACCTGACTTGTCAAGTTTGGACATCAGTTGGACCGGGGACCCGGCCGTTGCGGACACTGTGTGCGGAGACACAGTAGGTGGAAGTCCCGGACTGGGATCGCGTCCGGAGTGGTGAGCGAGCACCAGCTTATTTATATAAACTGTACTTTAACTAGGCCTAGAGACTGCCTTGGCCCTCCTGGTTCTATTTACTGTCCCACAGGAGACTAGTGGCGGAACTGAGTTGAGTAGTCTCCTGTGAGTGGTTCATTCTCCCTTTTAATTTTCCTATGCTTTGGATTACAAATTACTGTTCCTGTTGTGCACCACCAGTCAAGTTGCATGCAAAGAAATTGCTCTTCCAGAGACTGAGTCTAAAGCTGGGTCAGGCCTGATCCGTAGGTAGAACTTTTGTTGCTGCACCATAAGGGCGCATAGATAGAGATAGCTGCACTTGGCGGGTAATCGCCTGTATTATACTTTCTGTCTGCAGGGCTCTGCCGACATATATGTGTTATGTGTTAACCTTGTGCCTTTTATCCAAAGTAAAGAAACGTTATATTTTATCACTTGCTATCAGTGTGTTTTCTTCATGCAAAGAGGTTATCCTTGCAATACAGATAGATTGTGTGCATATACTGTTAGATTGTGATACGAGAACAATCCCTAAACTAGCTGTGCCAGAGTGGGTCAAGTAGATTGCCGGGGGTTGGCGGTGCTGTACACAGGGCCCGAAACAAATCCAGCGGCTCTCTTAACTGGGAGTAGCGCTACATACATTTTTACCATCATAGATTCGGTTTGAACAGATAAACAAAGGAAAGGTTGATGGTCGCCTTTAATGAAAACTCCATATCAAACAGATTAGAAGATCTGGAGATAAAAACAGCTAAAAGAAGCAGGAACTTCATGATATCCTGTTTTCAATGAAGGTAAACTCTACTAATATTTCTTTCCCTTATGTGTTTTGGTTTGATTTGGATGGTCCAGGTTAGTGACAAGTCTGTTTTAAAGCGGAGGTTCACACAAAAAGTGAACCTCCACTTTTCGGAACCCTTCCTCCCTCCGGTGTCACATTTGCCACCTTTCAGGGGGGAGGGGGGTGCAGATACCTGTATAATACAGGTATTTGCACCCACTTCTGGGCATAGACTCCCGTGGGAGTCACGCCCCCCTCCCCCCCTGCTGTGTTCTGGGAAACACACAAGTCCCAGAACAGAGCCGGGACCACTGAGGACGCGCTGCGCTACTCGCGCATGCGCATTAGGGAACCGGGCAGTGAAGCCGCAACGCTTCACTTCCTGATTCCCTCACAGAGGATGGTGGCGGGGGCAGCCGAGAGACGAGCGATTGCTCGGCTTCGGCTGCCGACACCGTGGGCACCATGAACAGGTAAGTGTCCATTTATTAAAAGTCAGCAGCTGCAGTGTTTGTAGCTGCTGGCTTTTAATATTTATTTATTTTAGGTGGACTTCTGCTTTAACTACCTCCCTACTGACTTATTGTAAAAAAAAAACTGCAGGGAAGTAGACGTCTATCTCTGGAGTGTATGTTGCCTTTATATTAACCCCTTCAACTCCCTTATCCTCCACATTTGCACATAACTTTATCTCCATCCTTCCATCGTGTATGGCCTGTATCATTTAATTTATTCATTTTGGCATGAATATTTATTAATTTCCACGTGTATAACTTCAAAAATTTCTAGCCTACCCCTGTTACTTTGAATGATCTTGAAACTTGTAATTTTATTTTTTTAAATTCTCTGACATGTGACCATTTTGTCCTGTAAGTAGGTAGACCTTGCTTTGTGCACTGGTGTGCAGTCACCTTGGTATGCTGATGCCTTAAGAGTTCCCTTCATTGGAACAAAGGGGCCAAGCCCAACCCCTGAAAAACAACCCAGCACCATAATCCTCCCTCCACCAAATGATTTGGACCAGTGCAAAAAGCAAGGTCCATCAAGACACGGATGGGAAAGTTTGAGGTGGAGGAACTTGGCTGGTCTGCACAGAATCCTGACCTTAACCCGATAGAACACCTTTGGGATAAATTAAAGCAGAGCCGCGAGCCAGGCCTTCTCGTCCACATCGGTGCCTGACCTCACAAATGCGCTTCTGGAAGAATAGTCAAACATTCCCATAGACACACTCCTAAACCTTGTGGACAGCCTTCCCAGAAGAGTTGAAGCTGTTATAGTTGCAAAAGTTGGGCCAACTCAATATTGAACCCTACGGACTAAGACTGGGATGCCATTAAAGTTCATGTGCGTGTAAAGGCAGGTGTGCCAATACTTTTGGTAATTTAGGTATATATATATATATATATATATATATATATATATATATATTAGATATGATTTTACAAACTGTAATGGATAGAAGATATTTTAGGACTGTAAACTGCTGTGCATGGTTCAAAAAGCTACATAGATTATGAGGGTACAATTTTTCTTAAATTAAAAAAAAAATGCTTTTCAACTGAGGATAAGGTCAAGGTAAACTATAAAGTGAATAGAGGGTAATTGACCCTCTGAGTACCTACAGGAAGTCGCAGTTTATTTGAGTGTCTTAACCACTTAACGACCGCTCACTGTATATATACGTCGGCAGAATGGCACGGACAGGCACAATCACGTAGAGTGTACGTGATTGCCTTTGTACAGTTGGGGGGTCCAATCGGACCCCCCTTCTGTACAGTGAGCGGTGGCTAAGTGTCCGGGAGCGTTCCGGGATGAGGGGGCAGCCATTCGTTTCTGGCCACCCCCTCGCGATCGCTCCCGGCGAATGGAAATGCCCCCTCTGTCTGTGTCAGACAGAGGGAGCAGGAGGAAGTGATGTCATCTCTGGTGCGGCGCTCACATATACCGAGCGCCGTACAAGAGAAGATATCAGGTCAGTGCACACAACACTACACTGACACCAGGACACATAGGGACATAAATCGCCCCCCCAGGCCCCCCCAGATCACCCCCCAGATCACCCCCCCAGCCCCCAGTCACAGTGTCACTGATTGCAGTGACCATTTATTTAGTGATCACTGCAATCAGTGACATTTGTGACTGTAAAAGTGTCACCAAAGTTTAGTCTTAGGTCCAGTGTAGCCCCCTAACCTCCCCTAATAAAGGTTTAACCCCCTGATCACCCCCCAGATAACCCTTTCACCCCCTATCACCACTGTCGCTTAGCGATCATTTTTCTGATCGCTGTCTTAGCGTCAGTGATGCCGATCGGCAGCCAGTAATTTTTTTTAGGTTCGCCGCAGGTTTTTATAGCGTCAGGTACCCCAATATATTATCTAATAAAGGTTTAACCCCCTTGATCGCCCCCCAGGTAAACACTTTCACCCCCTATCACCACTATCACTAAGCGATCGTTTTTCTAAACGCTGTCTTAGTGTCTGTGATGCAGATCGGTAGCCGGTAATTTTTTTTAGGTTCGCCGCAGGTTTTTATAGCGTCAGGTACCCCAATATATTATCTAATAAAGGTTTAACCCCCTTGATCGCCCCCCAGGTAACCCTTTCACCCCCTATCACCACTGTCGCTAAGCAATTGTTTTTCTAAACGCTGTCTTAGTGTCGGTGATGCAGATCGTAGCCAGTATTTTTTTTTAGGTTCGCCGCATGTTTTTATAGCGTCAGGTACCCCAATATATTACCTAATAAAGGTTTAACCCCCTTGATCGCCCCCCCAGGTAACCCTTTCACCCCCATCACCACTGTCGCTAAGCAATCGTTTTTCTAAACGCTGTCTTAGTGTCGGTGATGCAGATCGGTAGCTGGTAATTTTTTTTAGGTTCGCCACAGGTTTTTATAGCGTCAGGTACCCCCATATATTATCTAATAAAGGTTTTAACCCCCTGATTGCCCCTAGTTAACCCTTTCACCAGTGATCACCATATAAGTGTTACGGGTGACGCTGGTTAGTTAGTTTGCTTTTTATAGTGTCAGGGCACCCGCCGTGTATATAACCCAATAAAGGTTTAACCCCCTGATCGCCCGGCGGGTGATATCAATTAGGTTTTAGCGTCAGAGAGGGTCTGAGTCACACCCCAGGCAGCGTCAGGTTAGTGCCAGTAACGCTAACACCCACGCGTGAAGCATACACCCCCCTTAGTGGTATAGTATCTGAACAGATCAATATCTGATCTGATCAGATCTATACTAGCGTCCCCAGCAGTTTAGGGTTCCCAAAAACGCAGTGTTAGCGGGATCAGCCCAGATACCTGCTGGCACCTGCGTTTTGCCCCTCCGTCCAGCCCAGGCCACCCAAGTGCAGTATCGATCGATCACTGTCACTTACAAAACAAAAACACACATAACTGCAGCGTTCACAGAGACAGGCCTGATCCCTGCGACTCCAGTGCTGTAGGAGGTGATTTCACCACCACAGTTAAAAAAAAAAAAGCAAATATGCCGAAGCATTGGGGCAGCAGGGGCGGAGGAGCGATTTTGCTCCTAATGCCGCGTACATACGGTCGAAATTCTGACGGAGGCTTGCCCGTGGAAAAGTCCGACCATGTGTGTGTGGCATAACTTTTTTGCGGGAGGATGCCCCCATGCTTCGGCATATATAAATGGTGCGTGTATGCCCATCATTGGAAGTGGGTGGATGAAGGGCGGTATTCTAATGGTGGGCATACCCACCGATCAATCTCTTTTTTCGTTCAGCCAACTGGCTGCATGAAATAAAAAGATTACAATACATGTCCAACAGGGACCAGCAACGTACTGGTATGTTGCTGGACTTTGAATGTTTATACCAGAATGATGCCTGCGGGTTTAGGTATCATCCTTTTCAGCCTGCGGCCGGCTTTCATGTAAAAGCAATCCTAGCGGCTAATTAGCCTCTGGACTGCTTTTACAAGCAGTGGGAGGGAATGCCCCCCCCGGATATAAAAAGCGCCATTGGGAAATTGGGAAAGCATTTTATCACACCGATCTTGGTGTGGTCAGATGCTTTGAGGGCAGAGGAAAAATCTAGGGTCTAGAAGACCCCAGTTTTTTCAAAAAAAGAGTACCTGTCACTACCTATTGCTATCATAGGGGATATTTACATTCCCTGAGATAACAATAAAAATGATTAAAAAAAAAAATACTTGGAAGGAACAATTTAAAAATAAAATAAAAAAGCAAAATTAATAATAAAAAAAAAAAAAAAAAAAAAGCACCTGTGTCCTGCCCTGCTCTTGCCCAATGGCGAACGCAAGCGTCGGTCTGGCGTCATATGTAAACAGCAATTGCACCATGCATGTGAGGTATCACCGCGAAGGTCAGATCGAGGGCAATCATTTTAGCAGTAGACCTCCTCTGTAAATCTACTGGGGTAACCTGTAAAGGCTTTTAAAGGCTTTTAAAAATGTATGTAGTTTGTCGCCAATGCGCGTTTGTGTGAAATTTTAAAGCATGTCGTGTTTGGTATCTATGTACTCGGCCTAAGATCATCTTTTTTATTTCATCAAACATTTGGGCAATATAGTGTGTTTTAGTGCATTAAAATTAAAAAAAGTGTATTTTTTAACCCAAAAAATGCGTTTGAAAAATCGCTGCGCAAATACTGTGTAGAAAAAAAAAATGCAACACCCACCATTTTAATCTGTAGGGCCTTTGCTTTAAAAATATATATAATGTTTGGGGGTTCAACATAATTTTCTTGCAAAAAAAAAAAATGTTTTCATGTAAACAAAAAGTGTCAAAAAGGGCTTTGTCTTCAAGTGGTTAGAAGAGTGGATGTAAGCTTCCTAATGTTGTGTATAAAATGCCAGAACAGTTCAAAACCCCCCCAAATGACCCCATTTTGGAAAGTAGACACCCCAAGCTATATACTGAGAGGCATGTCGAGTCCATGGAATATTTTATATGTTGACACAAGTTGCGGAAAAACAACAATTTTTATTTTTTTTTTGCACAAAGTTGTCACTAAATGATATATTGCTCAAACATGCCATGGGCATATGTGGAATTACACCCCAAAATACATTCTGTTGCTTCTCCTGAGTACGGGGATACCACATGTGTGAGACTTTTTGGGAGCCTAGCCGCGTACGGGACCCCAAAAACCAAGCACCGCCTTCAGGCTTTCTAAGGGTGTAAATTTTTGATTTCACTTCTCACTGCCTATCACAGTTTCGGAGGCCATGGAATGCCCAGATAGCACAAAACCCCCCCCAAATTACCCCATTTTGGAAAGTAGACACCCCAAGCTATTTGCTGAGAGGTATTGTGAGTATTTTGCAGATCTCGCTTTTTGTCACAAAGTTTTGAAAATTGAAAAAAAAATATATATATATATATATATATTTTCTTTCTTCATTTTCAAAAACAAATGAGAGCTGTAAAATACTCGCCATTCCTCTCAGCAAATAGCTTGGGGTGTCTATATTCCAAAATGGGGTCATTTGGGGGTGTTTTGTGCTATTTTGGCATTTTATGGCCTTCGAAACTGTGATAGGTAGTGAGGAGTGAAATCAAAAATTTGTGCCTAGAAATCCTGAAGGCGGTGCTTGGTTTTCGGGGTCCCGTACGCGGCTAGGCTCCTAAAAAGTCCCACACATGTGGTATCCCCGTACTCAGGAGAAGCAGAAAAATTTATTTTGGGGTGTAATTCCACATATAACCATGGCATGTGTGAGCAATATATCATTTAGTGACAACTTTTTGTAATTTTTTTATTTTTTTTTGTCATTATTCAATCACTTGGGACAAAAAAAATTATATTCAATGGGCTCAACAGGCCTCTCAGCAATTTCCTTGGGGTGTCTACTTTCTAAAATGGGGTCAGTTGGGGGGGTTTTGTGCTATTTTGGCATTTTATGGCCTTCGAAACTGTGATAGGTAGTGAGGAGTGAAATCAAAAATTTGCGCCCTTAGAAATCCTGAAGGCGGTGATTGGTTTCCGGGGTCCCGTACGCGGCTAGGCTCCCAAAAAGTCCCACACATGTGGTATCCCCGTACTCAGGAGAAGCAGCAAAATGTATTTTGGGGTGAAATTCCACATATAACCATGGCATGTGTGAGCAATATATCATTTAGTGACAACTTTTTGTAATTTTTTTTTTTTTTTTTTTTTTTTTTTAGTCATTATTCAATCACTTGGGACAAAAAAATAAAAAATTCAATGGGCTCAACATGCCTCTCAGCAATTTCCTTGGGGTGTCTACTTTCCAAAATGGGGTCATTTGGGGGGGTTTTGTACTGCCCTGCCATTTTAGCACCTCAAGAAATGAGATAGGCAGTCATAAATTTAAAGCTGTGTAAATTTCAGAAAATGTACCCTAGTTTGTAAACTCTATAACTTTTGCGCAAACCAATAAATATACGCTTATTGACATTTTTTTTACTAAAGACATGTGGCTGAATACATTTTGGCCTAAATGTATGACTACAATTGAGTTTATTCGATTTTTCTTATAACAAAAAGTAGAAAATATCATTTTTTTTCAAAATTTTCGGTCTTTTTCCGTTTATATCGCAAAAAATAAAAATCGCAGAGGCAATCAAATACCATTAAAAGAAAGCTCTATTTGTGGGAAGAAAAGGACGCAAATTTCGTTTGGGTACAACATTGCATGTCCGCACAATTTACAGTTAAAGAAGCGCAGTGCAAAATTCTGAATTCACCTCTGGTCCTCTAGCTACCAAATGGTCCGGGGCTTAAGTGGTTAATGGACTGGTAAAGCTAAAACACATTGCAAATATTTAAAAATGAACTAGTAATATTTGTTAATGTTTATGTAACATGTAGACCCCATGCACACAGGGCGTTTTTACAGCCGCTTTTTTTAGAGCTTAAAAACGCCTGTCCATGTTTTGTAAACATTTTTTGACATTTTTTGACCTTTTAAAAAAAAAAAAAAATCCCGGACCTCAAAAACGCAAATCGCGGCGTTTTTGCGCGTTTATGCGCGTTTAATAGCGTCAGGCGTTTTTGCAGCTCGAACCTGGAGCTCCAGAACGCACTGGAATTGGGTTTTTTTTGCAGCTGGAAAACGCCTATGCCACTTGGAGCTCATAAAAGCTCTAGTGTGCATGACACAATAGAATAACATGGATGGGCGTTTTGAAGCTGTAAAAAAAAACGTCTAAGGCCCCATGCACACAGGGCGTTTTTGCAGCTGCTAACAGCAGCTTTAGACGTTTTTTTTTTTACAGCTTCAAAACGCCCATCCATGTTATTCTATTGTGTCATGCACACTAGAGCTTTTATGAGCTCCAAGTGGCATAGGCGTTTTCCAGCTGCAAAAAAAAACCAATTCCAGTGCGTTCTGGAGCTCCAGGTTCGAGCTGCAAAAACGCCTGACGCTATTAAACGCGCATAAAAGGTCAAAAAATGTCAAAAAATGTTTACAAAACATGGACAGGCGTTTTTAAGCTCTAAAAAAAGCGGCTGTAAAAACGCCCTGTGTGCATGGGGCCTAAAGCTGCTGTTAGCAGCTGCAAAAACGCCCTGTGTGCATGGGGCCTAAGGCCCCTTTCACACGGAGGTCCGTTCAGGTCCGCCTGTCAGTTTTTTAGGCGGACCTGAAATGGATCCTCCATGTACCCCTATGGAGGCACGGATGTCAGCGGAGACATGTCCGCTGACATCCGCTCCGCCAAAGTGTGACGGAGGAAAACCCTATTTTTCCTTCCGTCGGCGGAGCGGATCGGATGACAACGGACTCTACGGTCCGTCGTCATCCGATTCCCCATAGGGGAGAGCGGCGCTCTGACAGGGCGGTCCCTGCACAGTGTGCGGGGACCGCCCAGTCATCCGTCGGCTCAGCGGGGATCAACGGAGCGATCCCCGCTGAGCAAGCGGAGCTTCACGGGGCGGATCTTCACGGATCGGCCCCGTGTGAAAGAGCCCTTACAAGACAGATGCAGTACTGGACACATGCGGTTGTATTTATATGTATTAGTGTACAAACCTTCCAGTAAAACAACCATTTTAGGTTAAACTTGGGTGGTCTGCTGTGTCCTTCAGTAGCATCTGTAACATAAATTCATTTGTGTAAAAAGTTAGGACTTCCCTCATTAAAACATTTTTTTTGAAAAGGCCCTGTACCTGTATAATTGTAACAGTTATTTTCTATACTGTAAAATGCTCATGGATTTTAGTAATTTGACAGGCAGGTCTTTGGCCGTTATCACACTTCTGATTCTGCCGCTGATAACTATCAAGACCATATTTATTTTGTATTGCTTTTTACCTTGCTATACTTTTACAAGCTTTAACTTACAGATGTATTACACTTTTCATTTACACAAATCAGCCTAGCAAGATTGTCCCTTGAGTCCACTTAAGCTACTACTTGATTTTAAGGTATGCCTCTATTACGTTCCTTTTACCAGTTTTAAAGTCACTTTTTAAAGTCACTTTTTCACACTGGAGCGCTCATAGCGTCGGTGGTAAAACTCCACTATTTTTACCGCCGACGCTATGGGAGGATTTGCGGTGCATTTCGGCCGCTAGCGGTGCGGTTTTAACCCCCGCTAGCGGCCGAGAAAGGGTTAAAACCGCCCGCAATGCGTTGCTGAAGCAGGGAACAAAGTAGGTTGAAATAGTGACAAAAAGTGTGGACAGCTTCTATGCGGAAATTCGAAAATACGAAAGTTGACGCCTTGCTTATCCAGCTGGCGAGGCAGCGACACATACAAGCAAAGTGATTGTTCTCGCTGCACATTTTAGCAAACCTTTGGGTTGTAAGTGTGATTTGGGCCTTAGAGGTAAAGCTCTTGCGCTCTTAGAAAATAACTTCTGTTGTTTTTACTCCGTAATATCAGATTGTTGAACAACTGAGTCACAACATTTCATATTGTGCATTATTTTGCCTCTATGAGTGATAGGTTTAAGTATTCATGCACATGGGTGAAGATGTAGATCTTCAGACATTTGATCCCTGGTGCTCTTCATTACACTTAAGTGACTTTTCAGTGGTACACCTTTGTGTCCACTAAGATACAGTAGAGTACTGAGTAGGCTGGGGCATTTAAGTTGCAGTGGTAAAAATTGATGCACAGATTCAAAACTACTTTAACCACCAGCCAATTTTCTTAGTTTACCTTGCTAAGGTAACATTTGGGGCTGGCAACCTGTAGGCTTTTAAGCCTATCTTCCCTTAGATGCTACAGTTTCATGAGCTAGTCAGCAACATGGGTTCATAATGGAGCAACTCAGGAAACTGCTACTATTTGATGTAGCTCCATCGTAGACGTCACTGATGAAACTTTGACCTCTTTGCTGTCTACTTTTTCATCCTTCAATATTTTGTAGGAAAGTCTGCTTAGAAACCAGTCTATGTCCTGGTAGTCCTCTGGCCATTTCAAATACTGACACC
Source organism: Rana muscosa (assembly GCA_029206835.1). Classification (NCBI taxonomy): domain Eukaryota; kingdom Metazoa; phylum Chordata; class Amphibia; order Anura; family Ranidae; genus Rana; species Rana muscosa. The sequence continues at coordinate 201,757,696 of CM055121.1, read as the reverse complement.
TTTGTATGTAAGTCCTTATTGGTTTGAACTTTTTTAGTTGGTAGTCTGAGAGTGTCCCAACCACCACCATGATAAGTACATCCTTCAGATCAGTAAAATAGCGACTTTGAGCATAATTAAATGCTTCCACACACCACCCATCCTTTAAAAATTGCTTTGTCACAATGCAAACGGTCTTCTTGCTGCTCCAGATAGCATCGCGAATATTTACAATATGATCTTCCCCAGGAATAAAGTTCCTTTCCTCAAAACACAGATTGAATCGGTTCCTTTCACAGTACTCAGAGTCCAGGTTTTTTAGAAAGACATTTTCCACCCAGTGGAAATCCTTTTGAGTGTAACACAAATAGGCATCGTATTTGTGTATTTTTTCTTCTTGGATTTTTTCTTGAAGCACAGAGAATACCATGCTCTTATAGAGACCAAAGAAAACCCCTCGAAAGTGTTTGTACATAATCACAGAGGTCAAAAAGATTGCAAGGGCAATAGAGGTAAAAACAAACAAGGAAAACCTAAGATGCCTTAACAATATTTCTTCATCACAGTCTTCATATGTCATACTATAAAGAGATACGTACATAAAAGGTTCAGGATAGGCACAAAAAATATCAGGAGAATCTTCCACAGTGGTGTTAGTTTGGTTTAACCATATTAAAAAATTTACAAGGGTGCAGTCACAAACAAATTGGTTGAAGCCAATGGTAAGATTCTTCAAAGTGAAAAAAATCTCTGGGTTTGGTGAAAGTAGCTGGTTCTTTGAAATATCTAAAGTTATCAGGCCCTCAGGGAAAACGCCAGGTGTTAGATGTCTTAGAAAGTTAGATGACAAGTTAAGGAATTCGAGAGAGGTCAGTTCCATAAAAAGGGCATCTGGAATAAACTGGAGATGGTTGCTGGAGAGATACAAATACTGAAGAGCAGAAAGATTATGAAACATGTCAAGGCACTGCCCATTTATCCAAATTAAATGTATCATATTGTTAGAAAGATCCAGATATGAGAGGGAATTGTTTGGTGGGATATTGTAGGAAGGATAACAGTTAGACAATCGATTTTGTTTTAAGGAGATGCCACTAAGCTTGGTGTTCTGTAGAACCTTGTACAATACTCCAAGGTCTACCAATTGATTCTCTGATAAGTCAATTACTTGAGCTTTTAATTCATTGGTGTCGATTTTTTTTAGCTTGTTCTCTTTCAGATTTAGAAAATTTAGGAAATGTAATCTTTCGCAAAATATTATGGATAGAATGGCATTGCCTCGCAGGTCTACATAGTTTAAATTTAGAAGGTTCTTAAAAGCATCTTGTTGAATTGGCCCTATATGATTATCATTTAAGTGTATTTCAAGTACGCTTGTGAGGCCATCAAACGTATGATCGTATATTTCGCCCAATAAATTACTGGAAAGATATAGAAAAATAAGTTGGTACAGTCCTTGAAAGGCATTTTGTTCAATACGATTTATTTTATTTTTTGAGAGGTCCAGACTTAGCAAGGTGGAAAGTTTTGCAAACAAAAGTGGCTTCAGAGAAAAGATTGATCCTCTTGATATGTTCAGGGCCTGAATGTCACTGTTGACCAAACCTGCAAAAGTTGAGTTATCTGGATCCCTGATGTTCTGGAAGCCAAATCCAGGACCCATTGTGTGAGAACGAAGTTCTAATTGTTGTATTTTGGTTCCATTTATAGCATTAATCAGTGATTTCAATCCTTGATCATTGAAACCATTTTCAGAAATGGCCAATAAGTTAAAATTAATTTTCCGAAAAGGATTTCCACACTTGCTCCAGTCACTGATTTCTGCCCAACCTAGATAATTTCTTGAAAGATCAAGGAGAATGAAAGTCTTTAGCTCAAAGCTGTGAAGATCTCCCTCACAAAGTCTGGATATTTTGTTGTCCCTTAAGCTTAGTATATTGAAGTTGTGCAAACGATAAAACAAGGGGTTGGGTTTGAGATATGTTATCTGATTGGAGGACAGCTGCAATGTTTCCAAATAAAGTAGGTCCTTAAAATAGTCATTTTCCAGAATGGAGCTGTTTAAATTGTTATAGGTTAACAAAAGACTGTAAAGTTGTGACAAGCCAGCAAATGCATCTTGATCCAATACCAGCATTACATTATAGGACAAATCTAAAGTATGGAGGTTTGGCAAATTTCTGAAGCTGTTCTTCTGTATTGTAAGCTTTTTAGTTTTCTGACTGTCAAGACGCAGCAAAAACATTTCCTCCAGAAGTGGAAATGACAGGGAATTTAATTCCTGGATGTAATTGTCACTTAAATCAGAATATTTTGTGTAGTTTGCCAGGTAGGGAATTTGAGTGAAATTACAGGAACTAAGGAAGACATTAAATCCAACAGTCTTGCAGCGTTTCTCATTGCTGGAGGCAAGGAGAGGTGCACCAAGTAGAAGGGCTATGTGATAGAACATGACGTACCTATACAACAGAAAAAGATAGTTAAAACACTTCACAATGACAATAACTATAATGAATGATTAAAAAAAAAAAAACATTTTGGGAGGTGATTTAGTAAAAGAGTACTTTTTCATTTAACCCATTGAGCATATTTTCACTGAAAACATAAGTCTCTTTTTTTTATTTGATCTTTTAATAGGCTTTTAAATGTTTTGGGCTGGAGCTACTTTAAAACAATCTCCCATGTGCAGAGGATTTCTAACATCACAGGGCCAACTGAAAGAGTTAAAAGCAAATATACACAGAAGGACAAAGACTACTGCATTACTTATAAATGTCTTGCAGTGTTAAAACTTTATTTTTTAAATATATTTAAGGGTCCATGCACACTAGGCAGCAAAAAATGCAGGAACTGCTGGCAGAAAAAAACGCTCATATGGAGCATATTGTACAGGCGTTTGGCTGCATTTCTGTTTATAAGCGTTTTTCCCCAAAACACTAGAAAAAATTTACACTTAAACTCTTGTCACGCCTAAACATCACACTGCTCGTCAAGCATTTCTTTCTGCCCGAATACTCCTCTCAAAAACTTTCCTCTACAAATATGCCTGTAAACGCCCAAATGTGCATGAAAACATAGGCTAACATAGAGTTGCTTCTACAGGCTGAAAGAAAAAAATGGCAAACGTCTCTATAAGCAGCATTTTTTATGCCCAGTGTGCAATAGGCCTTAAAAAAGAGATATCTTCTTTTTTTATTATAAAATAAAATAATAAATAAATGATTTTTCAATACCAATTTCATGTCATGTTTTTTGAGACCAATTGTCCCGCTCTGATTTGAGCTATGGTAGAGAAATAATAAAAGAATATTGTTGATCTCTTAATGGTGCATTCACACCTGTAAATGCACCCTGCCGGCAATTAAATGCAAGAACCCCAGCTAATCGTGGGAACCTACTGGGGTTCTCGCAGGTATTTGCCAGCAGGGTGCATATACAGGTGTGAATGTACCCTAATGCTGACTGTAGCTCCATGCCAGACTGAACATAGGAACATAGAAGAGTGACAGCCATCTACTCTGCCCCATTTTGTGTAATATATATATATATATATATATATTGCAGCGTCCCCCCCCCCCAATATTTGGGGCCACTATTGTGTAATTTAGGGGTAGTCTGAGCCAGTAGTTGGGCTCAGACCAATTGTATTGTTCTAAATTGCTTCTGCTCTGGGTATGATGCTGCCTGGCAGTAGTGTTCCCTGGTGCCTGTAGGTGGCACTGTCACCACCGGCCCAGGTTGAACCACAGGGGGTATCACAACACCTTGGGTGTCCTCTCTCGGCAGCCATGCAGTGGGCGTGGTCTACCCGCTGTACATGCTGGGAGAGGGTACATAAGGGGCAGACGCCATTGGGGGGTGGTGTTCCAGGGGACCCCTTGGTCCTGTATGTGCGCCTCGTGGCCCGTATGGCACGAGGTGCGCGTGTGTTCAGGTCTCGGGCACCTTCAGCCAGAGGCTGCATCGCTACACCTTAAGGAAGGATCCCAGGCTACCCACCTCTGGGTAGGCCACGGTTAGGAAAGGAGACCAAGGGAGGATCAGTCCCATAGGAGACTAGCGACGGTATTGCTGTCTCGGGAAGAGGCCTGGAAACTCGCCTAAAGAGGGATTCATCATCTTTATCACAAGCCCTGCAATACGCCAATCTGGTACAAGGTTTCTCTCATTATTGCTTGGCTGGGAGGTTCGGGACTATTGACAATCCTGTGGCAGAGGATTTCCTGATCGCATCCTTTAAAGTTTCACTGTTTATCCATGCTTCATCCCGGCTGCTAGGACCGCTCTTAAAGGGACTATCCGGTCGAGCAATACCCACACAGGCTTGAGTGGCGACAAAAGAGTTGCACTGTGTCTTAAGTGTTGCATGCCTGAACCTTCCCCTACTTCTCTCATTTTCCTACTCACTCTCTAAGTTTATGCAAAGATAAAGAATAAAACCTTGCTACTTAGGTTTTACTCCTGTGTGGACATTGGTTTTATTCTGAAGAACTTCAACTTAGACAACGGAGAAAGGGATCCACTTGAAAGAGGTAGTTGCTGCAAGACCCAAACACTAACACCGCTCGCCCCTCTACACAAGGGGGGATACCAGGCAAGTAGCAGGTGTGCCCGACTGCTAATGGAGAACGGCAGGACTGGGTCTGTGTGCTACATAGATAGATAGATAGATAGATAGAGATATATATATATATATATATATATATATATCTCTCTATCTATCTATGTCCAAAGGATTGCTGCACTTAAAAATGTATTGATCCGAAAAATGTAAGCAATTACATAGTATGATGTTCAGAGATTTCCGTTTCGGGCTTACAAGCTTATGCCCTTCCTCAGATCAGAACACATTTAACATTTCAAACACATTCATGAGAATTTAAACATTTTCATAGTAGTCACATATGGAATCAATTTCATGGTAAATGGCTAATTAGTACAATTGTATTCCTTTATTGATTGGTTTTTCAAACCACTAATACAGAAATGGTTAACCAAACAGACATTCCTCTCATTATTCCATCAAGAACCTTCATTTTGTTAATCTGTCAAGAAAAATGTGTATATATAATACAGTATTTATCGGCGTATAACACGCACCGGCGTATAACACGCACCCCAAGTTTAGGAGGGAATTTTAGGGAAAAAAACTTTTAGGAGGGAAGTTTAAGGAAAAAAAAAAACTTACATTTAAATGCAGCCTTACCAGTGTCCGTTGCAGCCTTGTCAGTGCAGCCTTGCCAGCAGTGTCCAGTGCAGCCTTTGCCCAGTGTCCAGTGCAGCCTTTGCCCAGTGTCCAGTGCAGCCTTTGCCCAGTGCAGCTTTACCAAGTGTCCAGTGCAGCCTTTGCCCAGTGCAGCCTTTGCCCAGTGCAGCCTTTGCCCAGTGTCCAGTGCAGCTTTACCCAGTGTCCAGTGCAGCCTTTGCCCAGTGCAGCCTTTGCCCAGTGTAGCTTTGCCCAGTGCCCAGTGCAGCTTTACCCAGTGTCCAGTGCAGCCTTTGCCCAGTGCAGCCTTTGCCCAGTGTCCAGTGCAGCTTTGTCCAGTGCAGCCTTTGCCCAGTGTCCAGTGCAGCCTTTGCCCAGTGTCCAGTGCAGCTTTGCCCAGTGTCCAGTGCAGCCTTTGCTAAGTGCAGCCTTTGCCCAGTGTCCAGTGCAGCCTTGCCCCAGTTTTCAAAATTGGTGCCGCCGAGATCGCCGCAGAGACTGGGCGGAGCGGGGCGAACGCCGCCGAGAGCGCAGGGACTGGGCGGAGCCCAGATACACATAGCCGAGTGTACTCGGCTATACTCGGCTTTTCTCGGCTTCGCTCACAGTCACGCCGAGTCCCGCCCTATGATGAACATATCACAGGTCCAATGGCGGGACTGGGCGTGACTGTGAGCAGAGCCGAGAAAAGCCGAGTATAGCCGAGTACACTCGGCTATGTGTATCTCGGCGGCGATCGCTGCGCTCCGCTCAGTCAGCGGAGATCGCCGGGATCAGTGGGTATCCCCTGATTTTAAGGGGAAAAAAGTGCGTGTTATACGCCGATAAATACGGTATTTATATTTACAGGCAGTCCCCGGGTTACAAACAAGATGGAGACTGTAGGTTTGTTCTTAAGTCGAATTTGTTTGTAAGTCGGAACAGGTACATTTTTTAAGTGTAGCTCCAGACAAAAAAATCTATTTTTAAGGTTTTTGGATAGCATAGGGAAGGTTTATCACCCCTGTAACATTTGTTTTGCTGTCTATGACCCTGTTCAGAAGATTACATCTCACTTTCTGTGAATGAATGAATGAATGAATGACTTGTATAGCGCTCACATGCGAACTGAATCGCCTCTAGGCGCTTTTTTTGCAGCCAGTGTCTGCTTGGCTGGTGCGGTCATTTAACCCCGTAGGATCGCGACACATTTGGGACACACATATACTGGGCCAATTTCGACAAGATCCAATTAACCTACCAGCATGTCTTTGGAG